>JAVJGJ010000047.1:21549671-21593167 GCA_035590215.1 Microhierax caerulescens | reverse complement strand
CCCCCCCCACGCGTCTTTTCCTTCACCGCCTCCATAGGCACAAAACATCACTGCAGCCTGTGTAACCCTCCCCTCTTCTCAGGCTCTTGAGTAGAAGTGCCACATACAGAAGAAACATGTACTGAATTTTTTCTAGCTATGTTTTATTTTGATGAATTCTTAAGTGTGACCTGCTTCAAGTAGGAAGGAAAAAAAAAAATCTGGTCCTAACAGAAATTGATGATGCTGTGTTAAATGAACCCCCCCATCACTTCACTGACGAGATGAGTGCTAATCTAGCCAAAACACTGGAAGTTCACTCCTTTATCAATGCTGACATGCACATGCCTAAGTGCCAGTGACATATGTACACATGCGTTATTTATCTTGCTCTGCATTCATTAAGTGGACAAATTGATATCTCAAACATTTTAAACTTATGCTTGTCTTCTAGAAGTATTACGGGCTCAGCAGAACAGGCCACCACTGCTTCAGAGGCCAGATGCATTAGTCTTGTTGCATACGCAAGGTATGGAAAGATAAAGGCATGTTATTGTTTATGAAACAAATACCATATGATACCCTGCACACACCACAGCACCGGCCAACAGGGTCATTTCACCCTGCATTACCCCGAAGACAACTTTAAAAAGGATTTTAATAGCTCATAATTTAGCCATTAGGATAAAACTTGCAACAATCCATTTCTAGGCTATGTTCCCGTTAGATCTACCGGTGGGTGCGATTTCTTCAGCCCTTTACTAAAAAACAAAACAAAAAAACAAACAAACAACAAAACAAAAAAACCCAGTAGATAAATAAAACAGTGGTCTTCTGGGTGCTCTGACAGAGGTGGGCAAGAAAAAAAAAAAAAAAAAAAGTAATGTTCTCCAAGGATCAGTGTGACAAGCCCAACTCGAGCCATTCAACAAGCCTGGCTGGGCAGCTCAGCTATTCTCTGGTGTGCCAGCCTCTAAATGAAGGAAAAATGGGTATTTTAATGAACCATCTGCACTCCTACAGCTTCAAACTGAGCCCAAGCATAGTCTTAGTGACTCATGGGTTTCTAGGTGAACTGTGGTCCTTCATTAGCAAAGTAAAATGCCAAGGAGTCAAACCACAGCATCCTTAGGGGAAACGGATACTCGGGCGCCCTTTGTGATACGCCATTTAGTTGACTTTTACTAGACTGCAGGCAGGAGTGAAACCATCCAACCCTCAGGCACCCAAACCAGCAGCCAACCTCATCCCGAGATAGATGTTCCCCTCCCCACGCTGCTGCCCAGATTGCTCGATATGCTCTATACCCGTACATCAGCATCTATATTTCCAACTGAAATATAAACATTAATCCAACAACTGACTCTTAAGGTTCTCTGTTTTGCCAGAATTTTTCAGATTATTTCTAACTAATGAGATTTCTTCATTGTAAATAAGAGGCAATTGGCCAGGTTATTAAGCAAAACAGCATTAAGAGGTTAACTAATGTGTTAAAAATACACGGCAACTAGTGGAATGTTAAAATACTTGAATTATACATTAAACAGAGCACACTAGTCAGTACAAACTGAATACTGAAAATAATATTAAAGAAGCTGATTTTAGATGAGAAGAATAAGAGTATTTCAAATCAAAACAGACAACTCGTTATGAACAATACCCTCCATAGCTCTGCCTTCAAGTAGCTGCTCTTAAATCCTTCAAGCTACAACAGGGTGTGTTGGGAACAGCGTGAAAGCTGGGAGAAATTCCTTGCTTTCATGAATTCCAGTCAGACTTTAATGCTGTTATAATAGGGGAGGCTGCTTCTTGTTTTCACTCTTATTAAAACTCAGCATCTTCTCCTGCCTTCAGGTCTCCCCCATCACCATTCTGCATGCCTTTAGTGCAAGCCCTGGTGTCAAAAGCTGGCCATCCTGCCACAGTCACAGTACCACCGAGCCCCTAATCCCAAGGGCAGGGAGATGATCCAGCAGCTCCAGTTGTCCCTATGGTGTTTTTACAGACCCTTCTGGAAAGCAGCAGCAGTTACACAGCAGCCTTACGGGCATTACCAGTCCAACCTGTCACCACCTCGCTTTTAGTTTGTTACCCACAACCAAAGTGATTTACAAAGAGGAATATGAAGCATATCCGTACATCTATTAAATCAAGTAGAGTCAGCTGTAAAGCACTCAAGTCACCTGTGTACAAGTCAGTAACCTCTGAAAACCCTATTAAGTGCATGCTGGGATCTGTACGTGTCATCGTTCCCTGGCGCTTCCAGCCTGGGTGCCAACACAGACGTGAAATGGAAGATCAACCAGTTTGCGCCAGGCCCAGCGCTCACACCAAGAGCACTGCTAATTAGGTCGGAGCTCAAATGTTCCGTGGATTTAAGGACTAAAGTAACAGCTGTACACTTGTCTCTGTACAAGTTGTTTCACAACATCAATAATTATATAGACTAGGGGAGTAAGAGAGAAGATAGAATAAGATCATGATGAATGTTACAAGAAATACTAGCAGAGCAATTATTTCTAATTGAAGTACTTGGGGTTAGTGAAAAGCATTTTTGTTTTTAAAGCGTAAGTATCTGATGGAAGCTAAAGTTCAAGTATTTATGAACTTAGCTGTCCGCACAACAGGATAATATACTGTGGACTTTTGTGCACAGGTACATGGTGATCTCTGCCCTCACTAGAGAGATGGGTTTGCTACTGCGTTCCTCCCCATCATCAGTCTTCCAGCAGCAGGTAGTGCAGGCAAACAGCACGTTTTATAGAAGGGAAATGATTTAGGGTAACGGTGATCAATGATAGAAAACAGTGACCCAGGGATACGAAGCTACAGTTCATAAAATACCATCATAGATTATCAGACACAAAGTACTTGCATTTCAGTTGTTTTGACCTTCAAGTTGAGATTATATTTCTTTTTATTTTATTTCCTTAAGCCCTTTACATCTTGTATTGAAAATATCACGATGTTGAATGCTGGCCTGCAGCAGCATTTAGATGACTTTACTCCTGCGTGGCTTTGATGCAATTAGGTGGTGGGATTTCTCCCACAACACATGGGTGTATTTCGTTCAGAATAACAAAAAAAAAGACGACCATTTAAAAATCTCCACAGCAATCTCATTTCAAGACTAGCATACACATACATAAAGCAAACTGCATCCACACTGGCTCTGCTTTATTTTCCCTTTGAGTAAGTAGTGGAACACGTGAACGCTCTGAAGATACGCTGTTGTTCAGCCAACTGAGGCCAGAGAGCATTACCAACAGCAGTGTCAGAAGAAAGACAAAAGGAATGGAAAATGTTAGGCAGGTCTGGCTAGTCATTACTCTAAAAAATAAAACAATAAAAATGAGTCTGATGAGAAAATTCAGCTGCTGTTTAGTTTCTGGGGCAATGCAGTAAGCAAGTGGTCAACGCCAGCTTTTTCTTTGAGATAAATGTCCACATAAAAGCATTTTAAATCATAGAGGACATCACTCACAGTAATACTGAATGATGGACATTTTACGTTATGCCAGAAATGAAGGTTATTTCTTTGCTGAACTAGCCTACTAAGAAGCATAAGAGCTTAAAACAAAAATAAGCTTATCACACCTTCAACGCTTCCAAGAAGAAACATAAAATAAGACAAGATAAAACACATTTTAGGCTAAGAAGTTCATGTGTGATCACCAGAAACCAAGATGACAGATGTGTCTGTCTCCAGCCAACCTCCTCTTCACCCAGAAATGTTTCAGAAATAAACACACATAACACGTACCACCAGTGTTATTTTCTTGTCATTCCTTATTGCTTATATCTTTACAAAAATAATCCAGGTTCTTAGACCAAATGAAATAGTCTTATGTCTGACCTGTGGCTGACATACCCACATGAAATGGGCTGCAAAGAGCTTTGACAATATTTTTCCACCTGGATTCTGACATCTCTCCGGGTGAGTTAGAGCTCTAAAATGAAGGGGAGAGTTTCTGCTCCTTGTTTCTGTAACTTTAGGCCACCACCACTGAAGGAAGGAAGCATAACCTGCAGTCTCATCACTATCTAAATAGTTTAAAATAATGATAATAGCAGAAATATGATTTTATTGTGCACCTCAGATCACCCAAAACCATACCTTCTGTTTTCACCCTTTCCTATCCATGCAGAAGTAGGAGGAGTTTCTTCTGCATCTACCAATACGTGGGCGATTCCTGAAATTTTATCAAGTAACTACATGAATTTTCTTAGTGTTTGTTTTTGCAAGCAATTAACGCAAGACACTCAATGCACCTGAGCCTTCCTACTACAAAATCCTATCAGGAGCAGTACCACCACCCCACCCCCCCTGCAGCAGCCCCCATCCCTCAGGTGCTCGCTGGACCTCCCTTACCAGCCCCTGTGCTCTGACAACCATCAACTAATCTTACACACGTGTTTCTGGCAGCTACACAGAGATTTTTCATTTTCTGTTTTACCATCTAAATGCCCTGAATAAGCGGGGAACATTCCTCAGAAAAAGGTGCCAGGATTGAGAGCTCCAGACATTTAATAACATCGTCTTGATTCAAAGCTGATCTCCAAACACAAAGTCTCTCAAGCAGTACTTTGCTACAGGTTTCTACACAGTATACATCAAGATGTCATATGACACATCATTTTATGGGTCAACATGCCTGGCTTCACCATCTCATTCTTCCTGATTGCCAGGGCCACACATGCAAGATTTAAATTATGCTGTAATCTGAAGCAATCAGAAGTTATTTCCACCCTTTGTCCCATCTTCCATTTCAATGAAATAGCAGACAGTTTAACCATTTCACACAAGTTGAACTATATCCACTATTCCCAAACACCAGCAAAACAGCCTGGTGGAACCTCGGACACCCTCCTCTGCCAGGATGGAGGATGCTCGCTGCCACTGATGCTGCTGTTAAGTGCGTTGTTTCTTTCCGATCCGTGGGTACACACATAATAGATAAGGAAGCATTTATAAATGAATGAGGTGGTCAGCGGCTCCTCAAATGAGACCTCTAAGTCAATAGAAACAAGTGATATGGCCTTTCTCTGATTATGCACTCCAGAGACTAGGTTAAAAAAAAAAAAAAAAAAAAGCTGAAGATGGAGAGATTGTTGTTTTGAGACCCTGACTCTCACATCCTTCTGCCTACTTAATTGCCTACAGTTTATACGTACTGATGCTTCTAATTCAGTGGAGTTGTCCTGGTTTATACCAATTGAACTGCTGCTCCTCATCTTGCCCCACTTACTACAGAGATACCTGTCCTGCCCTGGGGTCCAGTTCGTTTTTACAGCACACCAACTGGAACAGATTTTACACCAATAACCCCTTAAAGAGTTTTCACTCCAGGTTTGGGGCTCCCACCTCATATATTCACTTAAATACAGAGTTCCAGATTTACACCTTTTGAGCAGATACTTGAAGCTGATCTGGTGCCTCAGTGGTACCTGGAGCCTGACACATCCTGCAGCTTTCCCAGCAGCAGCAACAGCAGTTGGCCAAGTGAACCTGCACTGCTGCCACTGGAGAGCACATTTACAACATGCAGCTAAGCTTCTGCTCTCAGCTACACTGAGCTCCTCAACTTTACCAGCCTCACCCAGAGGAAGAGGGTTTTTCACCCATTTGGCTAGTCCCAAGGAATGACCATGGAACCAAGATAATAATCCAGAATTAGTTAAATCAGTGTCTTTACCCAGAAAGATGCTCTACCAATTTTAACTTCAACTCAGGCACTGGATTAGGTACCATAAAAATTAAGCGGCCTTCTGAAATAATGAGGTCATTGTACTTCATTAACTGAGAAAAAAATTAATTGGGTTCACAAGAAAAACCATGCTGCGTTAAGTCCAGCTTTCCCTTTCTCAGATAGAAATATTGAAAAATACACTCGCATAAGGAAGTGAACATTATTGCCAGCAGCCAAGAGTATGTAGGACACAAACAAATAGTACAAGCTCAGTGCTCCACAGGAGGTAACAGGATGATAAATAGGAAAGGATGAACTTTTATCTAAGCACCTTCAGCAACCTAAAAGCAAACCAGAAAAAAAATCACAAAAAAAAATTTTTTTTGGTGCATCCACTGCAAATTCTTCAAATTATGCACTTTAACCTGCAAATGAAGGGGCAAGTTCTCACCTGGGAGAAGCTCACCTTTTTGAATCAGATATTCCCCCCAATGCCACCCCCCATACACACACATTTTGGGAAAACCTAGTACCTCTTCCGAGGTTGTGAATGCAACAACTAGAAAAAATAAAAGGAAAAGCTGGCATATGCTTTTTGCAAGATGTTTGTGGAACAAGGTTGGCTACAGCTTTGCCCAGCATCTTCAAAGCTCTCCTTTTTGCAGTACTGGAAAGTATTTTGTACCACACCCTAAATGGCTTCCCTTCTCTTGCTGGGACTATGGCTGCTGCTCAAGGCAGATAATCAAATTCCTACAGAATCACAAAGGATAAGACATAGGTGAGGCTGTTAAAAAACAGCCATCAACAAAAAGGTTAGGGCCTCTGGCAACGAAGGAAAAAAAATTACTCATGTAGTCTTCAAACAGATTTATTCTTGATATAAAGCAGGACTATTTACAGCTCAGCAAAATTTTAAAACTGGTAGTAAAGCACATTACAAGCTTTCTTAATTCAATTTTCTCTGGCATTTATTGTGGTTAATAAAACACCTAAATGTCATTGAGATTTATAAAAATATATTTATAGGTTAATAAATGCATAAACTGGATTATTCACAAAAACAGCTTACAGAAAGCCTAGCATCCTAAATTGATACAGATTTTGGTTTTGTACCCTGTCAGAGGGATAATTAGTGCTTATTTACAAAGATTTTACTTTACAGCCCTGTAAAAATGCATCTGTTTACTGCCACTGTTTTCAGAGTTCACGCTCAGCTTCACAGGATCCTGTTATCTTAACTATGAACTTTTATTCCCCTAGATAAAAGAATAAAGGCTCCTCAAAACACCCTTTGTAGCCAGCTCTTTCAGGAACACAACCCTACTCAACAAAATAAAGAGGGGCTGTAAATCCTTAAGTACAGGGTGAAGGTTTGCCTAGCCTGGAGCTGCCAGAAGTGGCTGCTTATGAGGGGAAAGGGTCTTTGGTTTGAATTTAAGACAATAACGAGGAAACAGGCACTTAAAGGTGCTGAAACAAGATGGGAGTGTCAGCAGTCTCTGCCTCCATGTTACCATGAGGTATTTACAGCAAGTGATAGGGATTTCCCTGCCAAAGAGTCTCAGAGCTGAGGGAGACCCCTTGCTGGCTTCTCACAGCTGGGTCCAGCCCAGTCAACTACTCCCTGTAGTATCTGATTCCAAAATATATCTGTAATATCCCATTCCAAAAGGTGAGCTACTCCCAGTCAACTGGGTCACGCTGTGGTACCTACAGACACAAAAACCTAGGTCATTTCTTTTTGTCACCTCCCAAAATAGAAATGAAGGCAAACACTAGGTCACAAACATTCCACACTATCCAGGCAAAACTGCACTAGAAGGTTCTATGTATTCCAAGTATACAAAGAACTACAAACCTACGTGTAACTATACTCATCCCAGCCAAGGATTTTGTCCCATTTTCTAGCTCAGTAGACAAACTCTCCTGAAAAAGTTCTGTCAAATATTTAGACTTATTTTTTTCCCCTCTCTTTAATTTAAGAATTTTAAATTCAGCCTTTTCATTTCTGTTTTCAATTCTCTGTCTTACCCTGAGTCAGAACTGTCTTACCCTGAGTCAGAACTTCCTTGAAATAAACTTTAATTGTTCTTTAATAATATCCATGCTAATGATGATGATTGGGAACGGTCTGGCTTTAACAAGTACTTGAACATTTAGCGTAACCAAAGCTTTTATATGTAATTAGTGCTCTGAGCTGAGTTCTGGTACAATACTATTTATATCCAAATTATTTTTAATGAACGTTTGGATGCACCAGACTAGAGGACTACAGGTTTAAAAGACAATATATTAATATTTTATTTTAAACCCATTTAAAATGCATTTATGTAGCTAAAAAAAAACAAAAAATAAAATAATTGCTAAGATAATTGACTAAAAAGAATATTTTCTAACTTACGAAGCACTGCACGAAGTTTCTTGTTCATTAGCGCACAACTGTAGGATGATTTATGAATGCAAATAGGCATATTTTCAGGAAGAGAAGAGAGCAGGGATGCATATATACAAATAACTTACAACACACTGCTAACTTACGGGTGCATGCTCAGCCTTTTAAGCACTGAATGGACAAACAATTCAAATGCACTCATCCTTTCTAAAAGGTATTTAATATAATGTAAAAGCATCACATTTCCCAGAAAGCTTTTATATACAGGCCATCTTATTTGTGCAAACGCTTCCTGAGCCCTCCCAAATACAGTAAGTTATAAATATTCTTGGTAATATAGCTCTTGTTCCAGAAGCTGCCATATTTAAATTGACACTTCTGCATTATAGAAATAAAGGACAGTACTTTTGCCCACACACAATTTTATTTTTTTTTAAATACCTTTCATTTCCCTTGAAACTTATCAGGGAATTACAGACATTTCCAGGCATTAGTGTTAAAGGACATTAGCAAAGAAACATTTCAGTCCCTTGATGCCACAAGTTTTAGCAGACCTGCAGCTCTCTAAAGCCAAAGTAAAACTGAAAACACCTAAAAAATGTCCGACTTTAACGTTAAAACCAAAGCAAACAGTAGAAGTAGGCCTGTTGGATATTTTGCTTGTTTCAGCAAGGACTCTACTCCATTAACAGAGCCCAAAACGATCAGTTAAGGGAAACAGCCCAGCACCTTTTCCCAGTAGATTAAAAACACCTCATACCTAAGACTTTTTTTAATGATGCAAAAAGCTACAGTAGGGTTTTTCCAATATTTCAGAACTCTTGTCTATTTTTTCCAGGGAATTTAATAGTGCTTAATCAATATGCAATTACATTTATTTACTTCATAAGACCTCTAGAGAATTAAATAGGTATTGCAAGCTATTAGATTGGTTTTTCCATAAAACATTTTGGATACTTTTATAAAAGTGACAAATGTGTAATAAGTGAAAGAACTGGTACAAAAATAGTATCAAGAACTTTGAAAACACTTCAAATCAAGACTCACAATTACGTTATATTACCAATAGTAAAAAATATGCAAACGTATACCTCTTCCGTAATTTATACCTTTAGTGCCACTGCATTATAAACAACGCTTTTTAATTTGTCTTCCTAATAAGTATCTAAACAAAGACATACGGTACAAATCCCACTGCCTTTTCATCAACTTTGTTGTGGTTTGGAACAATCCTGAAGCGACTTGTTTTCACTAATTCTAAGCAACTTTAAGTAACACATCATTACTGAATGAATATTTAACCAAAACAGTGCAAACATTAAACTGTCAGAAGGAAAAGAGACAAGATGCCAAGCACTCAGACCTGGATGTTTGCAATTGGGTATCACGTTCTGAATGATTCTATAACCTTGCAAAGCCAATAAATCCTAGATTTCATTAATTTTGTATCTTCTAGCATCAACTTTAAGTGTATATGTTTATAGCAAATAGTCTGCCAAAGCAAGTGCCTGTACTCAGCTTGCACCATGTTGCCTTTGGAGAAAACTCATTAACAACTGGTTATTAGCAACACCCTTTGCTATCTGGGCTCAATATTTCAGGTTCTTATTCACTGATCTTTTGTACTGTGACACATTCTTTAATGAATTTGTGTCAAGCTAATTAAGGTCTGCCACCAGACCACAAACCAGTTACAGTAAGTGCAAAGCCTATTGCAAATTCCACCACTTAAATCCAGCAAGTTTCAATCTCACAGAATTGATGGCCCACCGTTGGGATAAACAGCACCTGACAACTTAAAAATTAGAAGTTTCCTGTCATAATGGAGTTTCACTGCGTTAAGAAAAGGTACTCTGATCTTCCATTCATTTAATCTTAAAACCATGCAGCTCCATGATAGAGTTGCTTCTCCTACTCAATTTGATGGTAAAAGTGTTTTGGAAAATCCGTTTCATTCTTACATAAACATCTATTCAGGACTGCAAAAAGCTCCACTTCATTTAAAAACCTTGCAAGATACAGTACATCATGGCAGTGTCAAGTTTTCCCTTTCCAAGCTAAGGGAGATATTGCCCTTATGGACAATTACCACCATTACCACACTTCCTACCGCAAGCAGCAGGTTTTTTTTAAATTATTATTATTTTTAGTAACAGTCTTTACTGCTGTACCAGAGACGTGTGGGTGCGAGCTCACTCCTGCCCTTTACCAGATATTAACCTCTGTTGGGGTTGTGAGAAATGCAAGAAAACCAAGCTTTTGGCTTCCCTGGTTTCTTCCATCTGTATTCCCAGTCTCTAATTAGCTTGAATTATAATTTGTATCATTTGCATTTTGTATCTTCTCTCCGGGTGCTCACCCTTCCCTTGAGGAATACGTTGCTTTAGTGATGACGAGTGAAACAGTGAGGATGGGTAGATTCACTCCAGAAGAGCTCCCAGAGAATTTACAGATCTGTCAAAAAGTTAAGGTTTAGTCAAAGCCTTTTTGATACAAGAGGAGAAATGAAGAGACTGGAGACTCAACAAACTTTTCTTGGCAGCTTCTAGGCCTTTTAAGTGACAGCGTTTCTAAAACAGCCAGGCACCGAAGCGCTCGCTGCAGCCTCCCTTTCCCTGTGTAAGGTTTTGCCTCCAGACTGAACGAGGAGAAACTCCGCATTCTGCAAACTGTACTTTTTTTGAATGGCTTTCAAGAATAGCAATGAGGTTTTAGATGATCTAATTAACTCTATCATAACATGGCTGTCCTAATTAACCTTGCATGACTCAAAGACCACTTGTGCATCTGATGTGCAATGCAGCTGCACACCAAAAGAACCCAAACAAAAATACGCGTAGCCTAAAAAAAAACGCACATTTGGAAAACGAAGTTTCCTGTCTAGATCCAAAGTACATCTGACCCAGTGGAAAAATACCACCATTTTTGAATGGGGCTTTACAAGCCATTTGCATCATTTTTAGGAAAGATTACCTTAGAGCAAAGATGCTGAAACACACTTAAGGAGTCTGAAGTACCACTCAAGACCCAGTCACAAAAGCTTTATGCAGACAAAATTCTCATTACATTCAGCAGGGGTTTGCTTTCATAATGAATATTTGAGTCAACTGATTGGAGTGCTCAACTTCTGAGGTGGTTTGTGCACAAGATATTCTTGACTGTATGATTTCTCTGTAACATACAGCACTGATTTCTTAAAAACAAGAAATTGCCAACGGGCTGAAAATTGGTGAAGTTCAGCATTACTTCTCAAAGTCCAAATTGTTCATACTTAACTGATACCATTCAAAGGCCCCATCAAGTGAAGGATCCTATCTGTTGTAACTCTGAAACGGTACAGTCAAGCCACAGTTCTCACCCTCTCATGCGAACAAACTTGGAGAAAAAGAATTTAAGGAGTTCTTGTCCTCTTAAAAATCTAACTTAATTCACAGGATGATAAAGATGTGAACTCTGTCACATCCAGAGCAGCAATAAAAGGAAATTGAGTTACAGTTTGTAATAACCAAATCCCATACTGAAGGTTCTTAACAGTTCATGTCATTCTCAATGGATCATAACATTCATCTACTGATTTTAATGAACTAAGAGCAAATTGCAACTGTCCAATAAAAGCTTTTCTAAAATCATGGCTGCATACGTTCATATTTGGCCACCTAAAATTCTCAGCATATAAACCAGTTGCACAGAATGTCATTTCAATTAATTTTATTGGTTGCAATAAACCACCAAAATGTTTTAGGATGATTTTAGGAACTGACTATGTTTGCATAAGAACGTCCACCAAAGCTTTTAGGCCTGTGCACTTTACCACTAAGCCCATTTACTCCTGTGGAGTTAAGAGCAGTGTACAGAATCAAGACCAGACTCTACAGGTTCTTAAAATGTTTTAACACAACCAAGATCCCAGGCTGGATGTGTGGGGGATGCTCTGTACCCACCATTGCCTTCCTCTGAATTGCTGCTTAAGTGCTTCCAGTGCTGACACTGGCATTGGCCACCTCTCAATACAAGCTTGACAAAGTGCTGGAGAAACTGCTCTGTGGGATATTGCAGCAGTACAGGGTAGTTTATCAGGTCTGCACGGTGGTGGAATAGAGGATAACACTGCTTTTTGAAGAAACCCTCTCATGTGCCTCTCCCAGAATGGTCATGGTTGGAAGGGACCTCCAGAGATCATCTGGTCCAGCCCCCAATCACCTAGAGCAGGTTGCACAGGGTCACATCCAGGCAGGCTTTTAACATCTCCAGCAACACTGCAGCTGCGGTACCGTGCAGTCACAACTTTGCTAACATGGAACATGACAGCAGGTAAAAACTACTTACAATAATAAAGCCAGAGACAGGATTTATAGAAACCCAGAGCATCCACAGCCTGCTCAACTAGCATAGAAAATACTCAACTGCATTAGGAACAAACAACGCATTGAGGAGGATCACACCACATCCCATGCAGCCCCCTCCCCTTCCCAGACAGCTTCCTTCCCCCCCTTAAAAGTCTTTCAAGTCCACCCTTCTTTACCTGAGAGTTCCATGATATGCCAATCTGGCCACCAAAGTCAATATAAAGTATTTCTGCTGCCTCTCCCGCATTTCATTCTTCCTCCCTATAGTCCAATTTGCATCCTGTTCTCCTACAGCTGCTTGCTGAGATGTTTCCATCAACTATATTACTAAAACCAACATTTCTGTAATTATTTTTAGTTTAGTTTTACGTATTTAAATAGGCTGCCTACGTAGAAAGTTTATATACCCTTGCTTTTTCTGTTTTTTCCCTGGAACGGAAAATATTCCTAGTATATTCTTATATTTAAACAGGCACGGTAGATTAATTAACATATTTAGTCTCTGGAAAGCTTGTAAGTTCTGTCTAGCAGGAAGTAGCCATGAAGTTTTCTAATTTTTTCCCTAATTAGGCATAATAATTAGCACAATAATGCCCTTGTTAACATTCTTAATTGTATGCAACTAGTACATCAATACCTCCTAGAAGGAAGCTGGTTACCTTTCCCGTCTCATCTGGGACAGTCTGCATCCCCACAGGCACAACAAACCCGCATCCTGCTTGCTGAGCAAGGACAGACTGCAGGAGCCAGTCTGACACGCAAATCAAAAAGGAAAAAAAAAAATCTTTGCTCTAAAATAGCCCTAACGTAAAAACTACTTTATATAAAAAGTCATAAAATAGCTTCCAGCCAGGCAAAAAAAAAAAAAAAAAAGTTCAATAAACCAAACGCATCAAAAGCATCACCAGGTTCCCCCAGCGCTGAAGTTTACCACTTGTTCTTCTGGACCAGACCTACTCGTTAATCAGCTCCAACACGGGCTGTGGGCTTTGCCTTGGGTCTGACGACATCAACTCAGGGACCACTTACACTTTTACTGCATATTGCCATGTCACCAAGCTGTTCAGATTAGCTCTGCTGGGAGGCTGTCTCATTCCAGGAATAGAAATTAATTAATCAGTATATTTTCCGCCCCCGTGCCAGGAAAAACATCTCTGATTAAAATGGTGTACTGAAGGTGGTGGTTTTTTTTTTTTTTTTTTTTTTGCAATCACTGCCGACATGACTATTGATTAAATGAAAGCCTTGTGAACACTTACTCATTTTATAGGTGTATTTAATTCCTCTCAAGCTCTTTTGTTTTAATTAAAGAGTATATTCTAGACACACTTTGATTACTATACATTGAAAACACCTTTGTAAATCTAAGGCATCTTTTGGAAAGAACAGTGCTCCATATATGATGGAAATACTTCACTCCTCGGTCTAGATTCTTAAAACTTCATCTAGTGAAAAGTGAAAAGCTTGCCTTGGAGGCAAATACTGAAACTTAGCGTCAAAGCTCCAAATACATCTACAACACTGCTTCTGGCCAGGAAAAGTGCTTCACACATCGCTATGCTGACGAGTCGGTGCATCCATAACTAAATCCCACAGAGACTGCACGCTTAGCAGGATTTGCATCTTGCTGAACTGAGCTCCTGGTGAACATTTATTTGTACCCAACAAAAGTATATTTAAGCGAACAGTGGTGGATCTGGTCTCCCTTTGAAGACACTGGCAGGAGAACCATGCTAGCTGGGACTTAAAAGTTGTAATGGAAACTCCCCCAAAAAGCTGACAACCCTGAGCCCTTCTGCTTCAAAGGTGCCACGGTCCCTATTAGTGCGCTGCGGAGGAACGTCTGATATCAAATGATTAGATTCCTTCCTGCTGCTGTAGACCAGAGGGGCTTCAATAATTAGAATTTTAATGGGCTCGATCACATGCTACTGCCAGGCTACAGCACCCACTGCCACCGCAGCTTGGGTTTTAGTTTGCATATGTTTATAGATTTTGTCTAATACCTTAACAAAACAGTGTGCAGAGCTGAGAACAGATACCTAGATCTCAAGAAAGGACTGCAGCCTGTTTCAATGGTTCCAGACCCTTGTAAGATGAGCAAAATAAAAATAAATATATCATATCCAAAAGCAACCATTCATATCATTTAAATGGAAATAAAGGAGACAGGGACTCTCCTTTGGCCCCAGTCTCCATGAACGCAGTCCTTGCACACATAGCACACAAGCATCATCTCTGTACTCCAAAGCGTTTCTGATGGAAACTCAGTCCAGTTGTTAGCACCTCCTGGCTGATTTCTCCGTACCACCTGCTGCCAGAGAGATGCCGTTGCTTCAGAGCATGGTCTGGCTCCCACGAAGCATTACAGGGGCTGCAAGAAGGCAGGACCTTAAAGGACCTTAAATCTTCATTACAAATGCCTGCACTTGAAGGTGCTCTGGACACTGACCACTCACCCTGTGCTCCATCCAAAGCCAGAGATCTCTTTTTCAAACTCAGTTCCCATACCTTCCCTCTTGCTAAGGTTCCCCTCCACAGTATCTAATATGAATCTTTCCTGATGCAACTAAAGCCCTATATTTTGCATACATTTGCCCCTACAAGCTAAACGCCAAGGCATTCTGCATTTCCTGATGATCAGAGGTCTAGAAAACACCAACCTTCTCTGCTAGGCACACTAACCTGTACTGTGATAAAATAATGCACTAAGCTTGCAATATCAGCTGTTAACTTTTGATATTCACAACATCTGACGCATCTTCGGCACATGTCAGTCTGCAGGGAAACTGGGAAGGGTCCCATGTGTACAGCCCTAGGAACCTGGGAGCTGCTTGGACACACGCTCCGTCCCACAGTCACACCGCGGAACACAAAGCGTATTTCACTGTGCTCCCTTCCAGTGCTTTTTAGGGAAAGTCATTCACTTTGCCCCGTCCCTGCTGCTTCTCACTTGTGAAAGCATGGACTGGGGTTTCTTATTCTGGCTTGTTGCAGAAACGAGCCACTGACCTTCCATCTCCTCTCACATTTTGGGATTCCAGGAGCATGGGACACACAGCTAATTTCAGTGAGGAAAGAAGGCTGCTGTGTAGTTCAGGGACTGTCTCTCCAGTTACTACCATGAGGGAAAAAAAAATCGTGACATCACACTTGCCCGTACCTTTCTCTGTCTCATTGCTTTCCTCTGCATCTTCATGGAGACAAACATTCACCGATTCATTTTGAAAATGTAAGATATTAATCAGCACACATTCTGTTACAAGGAAATCATACTAAATTGCCCAATAATTACAAGCTGTGAATTATCTGGTCGGGTCTGATAAATGGAGAACAGCAGGGAGCTTTAGACACTCTTTATCTTACACATCTCATATATCGCCCAGTATTTTACCTATTGCACAGCGGCAAGTGTATGCTTTGGGAAGAAGATTCATATCCATTTACATCTTTTAGTCACTTTGGATTTTCTGAACTCACCAAGACTGCACATCACTTCTGAAGTTGCCTAGAACATTCTCAAACCTCAATGTACATAAATTAGTGGTGCTGCAGAAGGCAACCCTAATTTATGCACTCACTACGGACCCAATTAGTTCTTCTGTAACAGAATGCCAAACAGATTTTCTTAATAAAGCAGAACATATCACATCTAATATTCATATAAAATGCAGAGTTTTAACTCTGTCACTTTGTGTTACTGAATTCTGAAACAGGCTTTTTTTTCCCATGACCACCACTGGCAGAACACGGGACAGATGATCAGTTCAGACAGATCAGCGTCACTCCAGCGCAGCTAAGAGCGACACGGATTCACAGCAGCTGAACGCACGGAATGCCTGCGTGCTGCACAGCAGCTCGGGGAGGTCCTGCAAGCCTCGTGGGACAGGAGCGGGGTGGGGGCTCTGCAAGCTCAGCCTCCTGCACAGAGCAGCCCCCTTCACCTCTGTGGGCAGAGGGTTATACCTTAGTGAGCAGCAGACAGCCATCAGGGGCTCTCTATCTTGATTATGCTCTTGTTAATATTTTAATCTCTTCCAGCCCCGATGGCTTAATTCCTTGGGTAAAGCTGAGACATGCCTGAGCGCTTGCAAGCTGAGGCTTTATCAAGAGAAGCGACATGGTGAACTGGGAGAGAAAAAAAAACCCAACCCACAAGACAAGTGGCAATCACATTTATGCCTCTGATATTCCTCACTCAAGCTGGGAATCACAAATCCTGTCAGAGGTCCATGTGCTGGGCTGATTCTGTATCAACACCTCTATCTGCATTGGTAATCTGCTTCAGGTACCGCCCACGTATTTTGTCACTCCCAGTATCAGCTGCCCCCAGTGCAGAGGGCATCACTGAGCGCACAAGGTACCACATCAGGCTGGCCAAGCCCTGGGCTAAAAGTATTAGGTTTGCACAGTTAAAACAAACAAACAAAAGAGATAACAGCCAGTGCTATGTAGATAACCTGGATCAGTGTCAAACAAGCTTTGCCTATGAAGTAGACCACAAGCTGGTCCCAGAAAAACAACTAAAAAAAAGAAGCATGTGAAGTGGGGGACTGCTTCTCTACATCCTCTATGAAAATGGTAATTCAAGACATTACTGTCCCACATGGAATACGCTTGCGGTGGCTACAAGCAAAAACAACATGTCTGATGCACACTGGCAGAATCAAGTGCACCCAGTCACTTCAGATAACGAGCAAATAGTTTTTTTCATCCTTTTTGTATTTATTTCCAGCAAATTAATCAAAATGAGCCAATTTGCTTTTTGCGGATACATGTTAGCTTCATTCTTTTACCTAACCACCTCTAGTCAAGACTCTTATAAAAGACTATTACATAAACATTTCGGAGCAGAATAACAGAATGTTTCACACTATTTTTACAGTCAAAAGGAGAGCCCCACACCACCAGATGAGTAACAGGATCTACCTGCAGTAGTCGAGCCAGTCAGTGCTCACATCTCACACCCCACAAATACCAGGTATCTAGCCTTCCAGACCCAAATGATCCTAAGTTCCGGATAAAAATCCAGATTTTTGCTCAGGTATGTTTTAAACAACGCCACTACGCAATGAAGTTTGGCATTCCTTAAGCAGAGGGCAGTATTACATCAGTAAACGGTTATTAAAGTTACCTAGCCTACCGTATGTGAAATTACATTTCTTCAACCTAAGAATACATTTCCAGGTAACTGACTTTTAAAATCTCTGTGTGTATATACATATATGTAGTTTCAGAAGCTACAACTATATTCAATTACTGCAGAAAATTACATGCAGGGAAGCATTCCAGTCTCCTCCCCACACACTTTGCTAAGAAAAAACCCCCACCTCTTTGTCAATGTATTACTTTACTTTGACCAAGTCCTTTTCCTAACTCCTTTCGCAGACTTAGTCCCAGAAGGTTTACTCTTCTCTCCTCATCGTATGTCACAATTACCAGTTCATTAAATATAAATGCAAGAGCTACTCTGTCCGCTCTTACTCTCTAAACCCGCACACCCTCCTGCTCCTGGCACCGCAATCCACTAACAGCAATAACTGCGCCGAGTCTCCCTTTGATTCCATGATGCTTTGGTCCTTCTGGCTCCTGTAATCACTGAGCACTCTGCTGACGCTGCCCCTCTTAATGGGAAAGTTGGAGCCAAAAAAACTGCGGGGAGATAACATTCACCAGCAAAGTCTCAGCCCTAAAACTTCTGCAAGTGCTTTGACATTTGTGTAACATTCAGAAGCTGCTTGCTCACACAGAGACGTTCTTCTCTACCAGTGAAGCACTTCAGATGGAAAGTATTATCTATTCCTAACTGACATCTTACACTAAATGGAACATTTAATTAATTTGGTCCTAGGCCAGTCTGATCTCTTTTGCTTGCATGAAGACGAACACGACTTGTAACTCCTTGGCACCGTTTCTTCTCCTCCTCCTCCCCCTTAAAAAGAACTTTAGTTGTTTACAGAATAGATACAAGAAAATCCAAGCTGGTACAGTGACACATCATTAGTTAAAAATACACCACAACATAAAGAGCTTTAGTGCAGAGAGCACATTGGAATGCAGAACTACACAGAAATGGCTTAGGAAGGAAAATGAAAGTCATCTGGAAACCGATGATTTTTTTCTGCTATGGACTGTAGCAGAACAAGGACTGCAACCACTTTGTGTATTACTACAGAAAGTGAACTTGGTACAATTAACTGAGTTGAAAATATTGTATATGGGGTTACAAAAATACGTGAAATTATCTCGAAAATGCAGATGGTAAACACAGGGTATAAGGGTAAAAAAAAAATATGTCTCAGAAGACAAAAAGCAAACCCAAACTTACAAGAGTGTAAAAACTGCATGTCCCTGACCAGAGCCAGGCTGGCATCACCAGCAAAGGTAAGCGTGATTTTCAACTTGGAGTAAGTTGCAGAAAGCACTAAAGACAGCGAAATGAAAATCCAGCAAAGATGACAGCATCTCCTTGGGAGATTCACTGTGCAAAAACCAAAGTTACTTAGCACGCATGCTACACGTACAGTCTGGCAGATGTACGTGATGAGTTCTGACAGTAACAAAGAGATAGCATAAAGTGGGGATGCCCAGACCTAGTCCAGATCTACAGTTCTGCCTGAAAAGCGAAGCAACTTCCAGATCTGAGCAGCACCCTACTGGAGAGAGAAGTAGCATATCTCCTGTCTGAAGTTATTTGTAACGCTGCATAATGACTTTGAGCTGCTGCAGACTCTCTCGGCAGCTCAGAAGTGCAAGTTGAGGTCCCTGTTTCTGAGAAGGGATAAAATACAGCCAGAGGTCCTCACCAAATAACCATGTACACCTTGCTCTAGAAATACAAAGTTTACACTAGTGCAATTAATCATGAAAATCAGGAGATGTATTTTAATAAGGTAACACCTGCCCGCGGTACCTGTGCCATATCCACAAGCCCTTCTGCTTCAGAGCATGTCACACGTAGTCCAGGATCCTCTCCTAAGAAGCAGCTGAGACTTGGAGGCTGCATATAACTATCCCCAGCTTGCGTGTAGCTTCATTAAATGGCAACTGTAATTAGCACACAACACTGAAGTCCTCAACAGATGCTGAAGAAAAAGAAGCTAAACAAGAGAAAGTAAGGAGCCTGCATGTCCTTGGTGGGTCAGTCATTCCCTTCCAACATCTTTCTAGCTTAAAAAGAAACCTGGCAACACAATCACCATAAAACCCCCATTACAAACTGATAAAAAACCACTGCAGCTGGCTATGGAATGGTGTACAATGAACTACCACAGAAGTCAATGATTAGGCAAAAACAATAGTAGAGAAACTCAGGTGGGTTTTCATATGTGTTGGTGGGAACAACCAACATCTCTGAGCAAGGGTGTGCTGAGCCACAGCAGATGTGAGCCAGCCCCAAGAGCATGCAAGCCCTTCAGGATGCTTGAATGCTGGAGACTGGGAAGTTTAAGATCTTGATGGATAAAAAGAAGTTACAAACAATATATTCTCATAGCACTATCAAAAAGAACTGCTAATATGGGCTCATCAATGGTGAAGACTAAAGTTCACGTTCAAGTGGCATAACTCAATGCACAGCCTACTGCAGCTCCACTACTGCATACCTTTTGAAAGCAGTCACCAAGAAAAAGTGGAAGATGCTACTGTGACATTTTACAGGGAGGGAAAACAGGAAAAAAAAAAAAAAAAAAAAAGATAATTCTGATCATCAGCCTCTGAAGAGGTGTTTTAATTCTAGGATAACAGACTGTGGTAAAACCTAAACAAAACTAAAGAAAATCAGGACACATCTGTTCAGCACAAAACCAACTTCTTCTGTCTGCTTCTCATGGAAGAAGAAAAAAAAAAAAAAAGACGTCAAGGACTGTGCTGAAGATACCATCTCACATATCAAAGCAGGTGATACAGTAGAATTGTGATAATTCTTGTGGAATGAGAAGAGCAAAGATGAAGAAAATGAGGAACAAGAGATCTCTGAACTACTTTGAAGTAGGGTGCCACAAAACTGATACAAATTCACATTAACTTTAGCAGTGCATGAAATGCAAATATTGGGCAGTTAAACTACTGAAATAAGTACGTTACAGTAGGTGACAACTAACATACATTGCTGCACACTCGTAACTGGTAATGAGTCACAAGTACAAAGGAAAATACAGAGCTAATAGAGTGCTACAGGAAAGAACTGATGGAAAGGAGTTTTATGTGAAGAGGAATGAAAATAGTGGCTGTGAGTCTAAAGTGATAATTTCTAAAAGATTTAAAAGTGGCAAGGGAGCTGAAGTGATAAAAAAAGACCAGAAGGAATTACATACTGGAGACAAAAAATGAGTCATATTCTGATTCCTTCTTCATGCCACATGGTGTATCGAGGACAGCTGCCACTCAATAAGTACTGAAATAACATTTTACTAGAAAACTCTGAGTAGGGCAGTTGCACTACATCATCCCTACAGATCCCTTCCAAACTCTACCAATTCCATGAAAACTAAACTTGCAACATGTTATAAGTTTTATGATTTAGAAAGCTTAAGATTATGAGAAATTGAAACAGAAGATGTGTTTCCAAGCAAGGAGGCAAAGATGTTCTTCCTAAGATAAATAGGTGTGACGATCAGGTTGAATTAAGTAAAACAGAAAGATTGTATTTTCCTTCTCCAAGGGGATACTAATGGAACTATGCTCCTAAGTAAAAGAAACTAAGACTCAGAATTCAAAAGAGACTTCAAAGTTCACCCTAAGGAACACTTCTCATTCCTTTGTTTGGCAGAATGATCCACTGAAGCAATGCCCCAGTTTGCTAGAACACTTGCTGGGGCAAGGGATGCAAACATGCACTTAAAACCAACACAGGAAAAAAAAAAAAAAAAATCAGATAGACCAGGCAAACATTTTTGAAGAAGAGTAAGTCAAGCCGTTACACCTGTCTGCAGAATCATACTGATAGTATTTTATACTGATAACAATAAAAGGGTGATAGAACCGGTTCTAGTAAAGATAAGACTAAGTATTTTAATCTGCAAAGAAAATATTAATTTTATCTAAAGATTTCCTGAAGCACCTTCATTTCCAAGTTGTTTATTTCTTGGGAATTGAATAAAAAAAAAAGAAAAAACAAAGTATGTAACAAGGAACCATTAGGGGTAGACAGGCTGTGATGTTTCATCCAGACATCTGTTTAGTTTTGGATTTCCTAATTTCTAGCCAAAGGTATCATTTTTCAGCTTCAGAGTGCTCCAGCACCATGTATCTGAACAAATATCTTCAGTATACTAATGTAGCATCAAAACTGGCAGCAATCATTTCATAGTTTTAGCACCAAAACACACCTTTGTGTTTGTTGACTTTAGCATTTTGTGCCTTATAAATATTGGGTTAAGGGGCATGTGAGATACAAAGTTGGTGCAACTCATTTACATTTCTAAAGTAAATGTTTAGTATTCCAGTATTCCGAAATTAATTTCCTAAATGTTAATTGATGCTATTGAAAATTGCTAAGGGCACATTCAAGGCATTTCAAACAAATTAACACAAGATTTGACAGCAAAGCAGACGTTTTGGTAACGGTCAAAACCACTGCCACATCTCTTGTCCCACCTGTAGGAAGAAGCATTTACTTTTTGTGCTTACTACAACTCTCGATTAACAATCTACTGAAAAGTGTCAAATGCATGAAGACCAAGCAGCAATCCAAACTCAACAGGTGCATTGGGAAAATGCACCTGTCAATAAATGGAGAATTCTGTCAGTCCAGAATTGTCACTACAGCATTTTTCAGGAGCTCTACACTCACCTAGGTAACCTTTGAGGCACCAGCCACCACGAGATCCAGAATCATGCATGGACCATCTCAAACCTGTGACTTTAATTGAACTACAGCAGCAATTTTATTTTTGCAGAGCCTCTAGACTCTGTATTAGAATCACAGAAGATCTGGAGTTGATGGAAGGGACCTATAGGGATCATCAAGTCCAACTCCCTGCTCCTCACAGGGCTACCTAACGCTTGCTTCCAGTGATACAGCAGTTCATTTCTCAGTACACTAATCCCTCCAGAAGATAGTTTCTCATTCCTTTGAATTAGTGCTTCTGACAGCAGCTACCTATATCTTTGTTGTTTAAGGCTCTGCCTTCTTTATTAAATGGAAGTAGTTTATCTCAGACATACTTCTTTTGCTTTCAGCCTCTACCACTTGCACACCCATGAGAAGGCTCCATCTTTTAGCAGTTCAGGGGTTGTCCTCACAACCTACTGCTCCTCTACACCTATAAGCTCACCTGACAACAGTGTTGCAGGAATTTAAAAAAAAAAAAACAAACCAACCACCACCAAACATGGAGACAGAAGAAAGGAACCCTGAAGCCCAAAGGATAAGCAGCAGGCAGTGACACCCACAAACACAAGCCAGCTGTGGAATGTATTTTCCAGATATTGTGAAGAACATGTTTATTCTGCTATTTACAGGGGGCTCCAATAAAGCTGCCAACTGGCTATTTTAATTGCTAACCTAAAGGCTGCAGAAAGTTCAGTTAATAGGACAAAAAAGGGCAAAACAGGCAAAACCAACTGCCAGGACGTGCCTCTACCCACACAGGCGGCGGGGAGGTGTGCGCAACTATCATTCAATAATGCCTTTGAATCAAGGTTGTTGCATCTTGACCTAGCTGTTCAGGCAGTGGCTTCAAACCTGATCATTTTAGCGACTCCTTATTGCAGTAATGAACTCTTTAAAAATACCATAATAACTGCTTTTGTCCGTAATCATCCAACAGCTATTAGCTGTTTATCTCAGAAAATTAATCCTCAAAGGGTGACCCTCATGTCCAAAATATGCTCTCAGTCATGAAGAACGATTGATAGATTATTCTAAGCCAGTCCACAGAACCACTTTTAGTGGCTTTTAATCAAAGTTACTTTCCCCTTAATCAAAGGCTAATGCAACGTGAAATCCTTAAACATGGGCTGCACCATAAGATAAAGTTATCAACCTTGAAAAGGCTGGAAAACAGCAATTTGCACACACAAACACAAGATTCAGAACTACCATCATAACATGCACCATCAATCACAACCAATAGTGGCTTTAGCAGGACTGTTTTCAGAGTATATTAAACTTCATGACATCTTAACCTTCTTGTAAGGCCGTGACCTCCTCTCAGTATCAAGCAAGTGCAGAAGGGCAGATTTGCTTTGTGCAGAAATATTCTTCCCATCAGGTTCTGCAGAGAATAGCATTGCTGCCTTACCAGACGTTCGTTGGTGTTATTTTCAGCTCCGTCCACCCACTCAGGCAACACAGACAACACATCTTCACAGACTTTGGAAGACAACACACCCCGAAAGCTCTGCAGCAGCCAAGGGAAAGCTCCCCGCGGAGCAGGGCACCTTTGGGCTGCCACAGCCAGCCAGCCCGGGGAGAGCTGGGCCGGTGCCGTCACTTTTAATGGAAGTATTACGACTTTTGTTCAAGTATCCAGTTGGTGCTTTTGTAGTCATCGTGCTCTTATGAAGAAAAGCCTGAAGTACTCCATCCTAAATATTGCATAAGAAATAGGAGATGTCTCAAGCAAAATGCTGCCCCTGAAATGATTATAACTCCACTTACGTGTATCAAAAATTGTCATTTCATTCCACTGTAAAGTTAACAAATTATCCGAGGTGCAACTGCAAGCAAAGCAGAGACTGCTCATCTTTCAAAAGATACCACTAAACCCACTGTAAAAATAGGAATTTTGCAAATTAAGTTTTTTTCCAATTAATTTAGAACAATCAATTTAGTTTTAATTGTTCGAGCTCTCCACACAGAGGGAAGCACCGGTGGCACGAGAAACTCAACGCATACGGGAAGCGGGTGTCTAAGGAGAGGGCTGGCAGGCACAGACAGTGCCGAGGGGGGAGAAAGGAACCGGGATGGAAGGAAACCAGGAGGTCGTAAGGGAGGAAAGGACACAGCAGATACTCAGGAGAGAATTGGGGAAAGAGTACAGGGACATGGTGGCACCTGGCAATAAGTAGCCTAGGAAGGAGGACAGTTATCTTCCATGGACCTTGAGAAGTGGAGGGACATCTGGAGATGACAAACAATTCCAGTCGTTGGAGGAGTGCTGATGATATCCAAGTAACCCCCTTCCACACCGCCCCACGGTGCTTGCACCCGAGCAAGTTTCCACCTGGAAGGAGTGGCACTTCTCCAGATCCCAGCAGCCAACAGGTACAAGGCACAAACATTCACACGCCAGGCAAGGGGGAAGCTACCGCCTTGGTGCCGGACGACCCTACAGTTTCAAACCCTGCCACAATTAACTGCTGTTCAGACTACAAGGCAGAAAACATATTCCTTACAATTTCCTTTCTTAGAGCTATTACCCAGCACATTCAGTATTCCTGTACAGGCAAGGATGTTGCTCCAACGCAACTCTACGCTATGTCTGCTGGTAATATTTCTAATTAAAATCACACTGTAAGCCTGGTTGTTGAATACAATGCACAGATGCCACAAGCTAAGATGACCGTTAGCCTGTAGCTGTTTTAATTAGCTTGACAGGTAATAAAGTAGAATTTTATAATTATACTATTACAAGGCACAAATGTTTCCTTTCAAAACTGTACTTACTGAGTCACTTAGGTAAGCAACAGCAAGTTTCGGCTCACCAGACCAGAAGCAAAACCCCAAATTTGCCTTGCTTATGCCTTGGCAAGGACCACATGCTGCTCAGGACCGTGGGTTACCAAATCCCTCCTTCCATTAGAAATGCAATGTGTATAAAAATTGAGTTTGCAATCCCCATAATAGTATTTTTGTCGAGCATAACACGTGTGACCTCCCCCCCCCCCCCCAATTCCCTAAAAAACGTGCTGTGCTCAGTTCTTTGGAAGCACAATGCTGGATTGCAAGGCATGCTGCTAGCCAAGCGCCCTGCCAGCAAGGGGCGATTTTTAGACACATACAGTTTGCACAAGCTCTCTGCTCAGGACATTTTTCACAGTCTTAGATCAGGCTGCTGTTCTGCCCCCCCTTCCCACAGAAGGCAGCTCTGGCTTAGGGTCCAATTATCAAACCTAAACATCACACCTTGCATCACTGAACTTTTAAGCATCTGTAATATTTGCCGAGCACTTCTCCACACTTTTTTTTTTTTTTTTAACAACCACTTCACTACAAACACCACACAGGTTATATATCACAGAACTAAGGAATTTAACACAAATTCCAATCACATTCTTGCTAATCAGAAGTGTTTACCAAATAGTTACGTTGTTCTGTAAACAGAAAGCAATTTCCATTCTTCTGTCTATAGTGGTGTCAGTATGTGCAAGCCATTACTACTATGCATATAGCTGTCTACTCCAGTCCTTCACACTTGCTATCAAACTGGCATTCAAGGATTTGGAATGCAGAACACAAGCCTGCAGCCTAAAAATAATATCCTGAAATTTGATCCTGCACTTCTTATTCAGGCTCAATTAATCAAGGTTGCCTAACTCTTCAAAAGTACTTTTCATCAGCAGATTGAAAACACTTTCCAAATGAAATGGGTATCAGTATCTCCTTTTTACTATGGGGAACCTGAAAATGAGATTTCACCTGAGAAAGGGCTTTGAGGCTAATTTAGAAGTATTGTCCAAAGGGATGAGGAGTCCATTATTCAAAGTTATCTTTTATATTAAGAAATAAGCTTTTCCTTTCAGACCACTAGCGATACATCACAGAATTTATCATACCGTCTTTGAAAACCTCACACAAAGATAGCTTTGCAAACTTCAGAAGGCCCAGGCTGAATAAAAATATGTTATTTGATCTACAGCAGTAATTCAGTTTTCATTGTAAACAGCATGAAGGACTAAGGAGAAACTTCCTAATCACTCCAAGAAGAAGAATTAAAGAGATTAAGTATTTTGATCAGAAGGCATCTCTAACATCTCTGAACAGATAGGACAATAATGCCTAAAACTAAGAAGGAAAACCACATATATTTTTAAAAATATTTCATTGTAAGCTCTGGAAAGGTTTGGGTTTTTCTCCTTTGGAGATAGCAATCCATACTTAAAAGCATGTTGTTCTTTGATAGCAGTTTTATCCGTGGATATTGGCTACATGGAAGCCAAGCTTGGTGGGGCAGTTCTGGACGGGGCAAAATCAACACAGTAGGGATACAAAGGAGGGCACAGCCTTCTGTTCTTGGCTGGACCAGAGCTGGACGCTCCAAAGAGCAATTTATTTCACACTTAAATTTGTGTTTCATACTTAATGCTGTTCCAGGGGTTGAGGGGGGAGAAAAATAAGCAAAACTACCACCACCACACAAAAACATCCACAAGATGATTTCAGGTTATATAGGATAAAACCCACCTTTCAACTAAGAATATTGATTCCATTAAGAAAATTTGAGTTTCAGAGTGACACAGGTTTGTTTGGCCAATTCAACTATAGAGTCAATCATTCAATGATTAAGCAAACACCAATTCTGAAAGCCTCTTCACAAGGAAAATAAAAGCCTAACCAGAAGAAAACCACTATTGGTAAGAAAACATCAATATCCTTCAGTAAGAGGTTCAATCTTCACATCACATACATTCTTTTAAACAAGGGTATATTTACAAAAGCAGTTTTCTGAAGTTTGCCTTCTTGTTTAAAAGCAACCTGTTCCATATCTTCCATAAACCTTCCAATGTAGAATTTTATAAATGCAAGATATACCCCCCAAGAACTTAAACGCAGACTTTTCTTACTTTTTTTTAAAAAAAGGTACACAATACCCACCAACAGTGTACTGAGAAATTAAGGGGCAGATTCTTCAGTCCAAAGCAGCACAAGCAATGCAAAGATTTTGACATTCAATGCAATGATATTAAGAAGAGAAATTAATATCACCAACAAATCAAAATTAGTATTGAAGAACTATTACCTTCTCCAGTGCATGGTATGTAGACTTCAGTCAAATTTCCAATACCTGAAAAAGAGAAATTAATATGAAAAGTCATTTCTACTGAAACAGATACTCAGTTCATTCTTATCCACATCAAATTATCTTGAAGAGAAAGAGGCTTCTTGATTATTTTTAGGTTTTTATTTTCCAAGTACCATAAGATAAAAGCAGGAAACTGGTCAGACACTCCGTGAATCAAGCAGTGGAAAAATTCTGTAGTTCCCCTCAACTCCACCAAGGTCTCCCTGCCCCTGCCAGGATGCACCAGTCACCAGCCCCTGCTCACTGAGGACTCTGGACACCTCAGCCTCTTCACCTGGCACTACCTGAAACTTATTTTTTCAACTCTGACTTCACTAAGGTTTGAAATTCCTTCAGCTCCTAAAGGCTCTCACAGTGAATCCCCATCTTCTCCCATGGCTCAAATGCTCTCTGTCTCCCAAAGCTGGCACAACCCCCCAGCTCACCCCATGACTGCTAATTCAAGGCTACCCCCAGCTGACGACAAACCAACCTAAATCCCAAAGAAAGGGCTGAAGCACAGCCATTTCCCAAGGAATTCCAGTACATCCAAACTACTCGCTGATCAGATTTTGAAAAGGAGAAGAGCAACGGGAAACCTGTTTAATAGATGTTTTTAATCAGATAGCTTCACGTGTTCAGTAGCTGGCTATGGGACACAAAGTACATATGGCAGATGCAGAAGATATGAGACACACGTATGAAACGAGAACTGGGCGCGCGCTGTAATGCAGCGAACATGCTGAGAAATACAACGGGGTTTTGCACTAACACATCCCAGATGGCACAAAAAAAAAAAAGTCTGACATTTTCGCCTAAAGATAAACATTTGTCATCATTTTCCAACTGAAGGGCTGTCAGCTATGTTGTAACTCGAGGTGAGGTTACCACCAGGACCAGAGGACCCCTCCTGCTCCTGTCCAAGTGTGTAACACAGGCGATACTCAAGTCCCTGAGAAAACAAAAGGCTTCTACACCACATGCTCTCACCAGTTCTGCTGTGGGAGATTTTATGCCAAGGAATTACGTTATTGGTCATCTACAGGCACATTATGGCTTCATTTACCGAGGCCGTACCACGCACAAGCAATCAGCAGCCACTAGGAAGGACCTGGTAGGACATTTCTCAGCCTGCGCTTCAGAGTGACACGAAGCAAAAGGAGTCACAGGCTGGCCCGTCCATGGTTTTGCACAGCACTACTTGCCACCAGTGTTTGCCGGAGGCAAGAGCTCCCTCCCAGTTCAAGAGACCTGATGGGCAACTGGGTGGGATCCAGTGCCAGCTCCGAGCACGGGCAAGCTCATTCCCAGAGGAACAGGCTCCGAGGAAGGCAGAGCCAGATGGAGCCCCACCAAAGCAAGCACAGCGCTGGGTAAGCATAAATATTTGACATACAGAACTACGCTAATTAGACATCAAGAAGAAATGAAGGGTTTCATACCAATCAAAATATTACTCTATTTACTGTAACTGTTCGACTTATCGCTTCAGTCATGGAAAGTTTAGGAGAACAACTTGCACAAGTTAAGAAACGCTCCAACACCAACATTGCTGCATATTTTTACACACCTACGAATCCATCCCTTGCTGCTGAAAACAAAGAACAGCTCTCCAGTTTTTTACTTGGAAAACTCTGATCTTCTCCGTACTTGCCGATCCATCCCTGAAGTACCCCTGAGCTTGCGTGGGCAGAGGGGGCAGAGAGCCAAAGCAGAAGAGAGGTTTCTTACACAACACCCACCACACAACCTTCAGCGCTGCATTTGGGTTGGGTTTGGGTTTTGTTTTTTTAAAATCCCTGTCATGCTGGAGTGCATAATTGAGCTAGGTTGGGTTTTTTTTTGGCATATGTGGGAGACACTGGATCAAATCTTCCTTTTTCTTCTCCCCCACAACCCCAGCAAACGCGCTTACTACTGAGCCTATTCTTGCTTTCTTCTGCTGGAGCTGCTCACATCGGTTAAGACACTCACACAAGCAGGATATCATCCCATGTGCCCATTGAGTACTTCGGATACTGAATAATTTGGGGGTAGAAGTAACAGATGACTGGTTAAAAAAAAAAAAAAACAAAACTCTCCATTATGACTTCTCTCTACTTAACAGATCAAACCAGCAGCATGCACCTACTCAAATCCTTCAGAAATTTCAGCTTCCAACAACAGAAACACTTCTGTGAGCAATTTCTTAAAACACTTTGCACTGGCAGAGATATTGATTTAAACCGGGGAACAGGCAAATTCAGGATGTTTTACTTTCAGTACAGTATTTCATCCCATAACAACCGCAAAAGGCTGAACGCTGTTCTTCTAGTCAGGTGTTTGAGATGGTGATTAAAGTAATTGTACATTATCCTCACAAGCAGCGCTGAACCTGGACTTCCAGGCTTGTAAACCTAAGGCATGTAAATTACACACACCCCAAGTATTCAGCAGTACCCAAGCAATTTTGCTAAATAACAAAACCCCTCCCATAGCCTGGAGGATTTGGCCATAGCTTCCGATCAATTCAAACACACACCTTATCCCAAGTGAAGAACAGACTGGAACAGGTACTGAGGGAAGCAGACAGTGCTCTCTCCCCTAGGTGACATGATGGAAGACAGCACACTAAAAAATGAATTTAGCAGCTTCAGTATTTTCTGCATCCCTTGTCAACAGAAGGCTTTGAAAATAAAACTTCATAACACAGATATGAAGTTGTCTCCAAAGGAAAAGGCAACAACACTCTTTTAATGTGGCTCCCCAGTCACCACTCCAGTTGTTCTCAAAGCTGTAGCTTCCAAGAAACCTAAAAAGAAATTCAGTTTTGTGCAACCCTCATTTCATGTAGAGGCACAGCACATACTTCACGGGGGGAAAAAAAAAAAAATATCACTTAATGATGGAAAATAAAAATAGAGAAGAATTCACAGAATTTCACAGAAATACAGTGTAATCACACACAAAAAAAATAATTCTACTTTTCAGGTGGAGGCAGCTCTTTGGGAGCTGGCAACAGGACGCACTGACGAGAGCCTGAAGCGCTGTTGTCTTGTCGGCTGCCAGCAGAAACCCGCATGCTACGTTCCAAATTTATATTGACACACTAATGCAGACCAAGCTGAGAGAAGCTATCCCACAGAAAGCTGAGGTGCATTTCCCACCTGGAAGTTTATTAGCATAATATGTAAATGCTGACAGTTCCTAATGCATCTTTCCTCAGAGCACTTAGGCGAGGTAAGACTGCAGAGTTAAGGGTGATGGCATTTCTCCATGGGACGACATCAAGCTTGGTTCACGGCAGGAATATTACTGATGCATCAGTCTCTGAATCCCCAAGCCAAAAGTTTCCCTTGGTCACACACAACTAGTTTGCTGATGCTTTTTCATCTTTTTACTGTCTCTAGCTCTATTCTGGGCTTAGGTTTATTGAGCTAGCCTACTCCGGCACTCTCTTGTATTGCCTGCCAAACCACAGGCTAGTCTTGTCCTATCTTCCAAATCCCCTGTTTTCAAGAAAGCTTAAATAAGGAAATCATGAGACTTTGAATCTCTCTGCTTCACTCCAGAAGCCCTCAGACTGCAGGTCTGTATCTGAAATCCCCTATATAGCATTTAAGAGCTTTCACTGCTTCTGTTTTCCAATATGAACTTGACACCCTTCAAACATTTCACTTTCTATAAATGCAATATTCTTCCAAACAAGGTAAGACACATGTGAACCACAAGCCTGCTAGCCTGTCGGCTTATTAACACAGGCTTATTTAATAACCAAGTGCATCTGAACCTGCTCTTCCTTATTTTCATTCCCAGCAGTCCCACCAGCCTTCACTAGGAAAGATGTTCCCTGCAACTTTCTTATTGCTGTCCCTATTCCTGCTCCTCGAGGACATTTCTCACAGCAAAGCCCACACACACACACCCCTCTTCCACCTTCTTAAAAACAGCCAGAGGAGACCAACTCGGATGTATCACCCAGTTTTACTGCCTATATCAACAGACCACCAGCAAGTGGTCCAGCAAAGGTGGCACCGGGCATCAGCCACATCCTTTCCTCGCACCAGGCACACGTCTTGCATGATTTATCCAGCATCATGTACCAGCTGCAGCTGAGACACAGCGCAGCCCTTCCTCAGTTGCATTCAAATCCTTGGCTTGCCTCCTGTTTATGAATTCAAACATTGTTATTAACACAACAGATTGATTATGGGAGCTAAACTGAAAAGGCAGTTTTGTGAAGCAGAAATATAAATCCAGTGTGCATTTGTCACAGAAGCATTTCCTGCGCTTTTAAACGTTGCTTAGTGAGTCAGCCAAAAGCGTTTTGCAAGTGTAATCTATCTCATGGAGGAAAAACCCAAAAAGCCTAATCACCATTATAGCTCTCCTAGGGTTTGATAGGTTTAACTTCAAAGTAAAATGCTATGAAAACAGAGATCCCATGTGGTTTATCCCAACACAAAAAAAGTGAAAATTAAATATTTCAAAGTGTTATTTTGAGGTAGCAAAATGCCTTGGTCTCATCAAGTGGGGATGAGCATTACACATTTATATTGGATTTTTAGGCTTTATAATGCCACTTGTTTGGCATCATTTTCTTCTACAAACGAAGATAACATTGACCCGCGTGATGCATAGTGATAGTAAATCTTTAGACACCAGAATTCTTTGGAGAGATTGTCAGATCTCAAAGTGATTCACCAGCTGGTTCATAAATTGAACTTGTAAGCTACATAGCCCTTAAAATTGTCTTCTATTACTTAAAATGGGCTTCCCTGCTCCATGGGAATAGGCGCGGAGCAACTGGTTACTGTATGCAGGGAAGAGGCACCCGTTTGGAAGATGCTCTTTCAAAGCTATTTTCCCAGAGAGATCAGATGAAGTGTCCATCTATCAGTAAAAAGCCTGGAATAACTACAGCAGACGGCATTCGGAGAGGATGACGTGTTCATCACCTTTCTACTTTAAACATGAAGTAATGAAATGCATTAAATTGCTTTGCATCGTCTGTGAGTGATACTCTAGTCTCTCCAAACTGCTGATTAAGAGATCCTTCGCTCATTTGCATATAGTGCATCAACCCAGCCACTTACCAAAGGTTATTTTAACTGAACATGTCAGGCTTTGATGACACAAAGGGAAAATTCACTTCAGAGAGGGTCAAGTTTTTTGCATGTGTTTTTTCACTACCAAGATTTAACAACATCACTGCAGCTTGTTTTCCACGCCACAGACGGGGATAGGTTGTACTAGCTCCTCACTAAGGAAACTATCACATTTTACCCACCATCACCCCAAGCCACAGGTTTATAATCTTCCTAATTTTTAACGAGATCTCAAAAGCCCCTGCAGTAGCTCTACTGCTGTAGAAGACCCAAGTTCAACTCCTCCTCCCCAGGGAATGGAGGTTCCATGAGCTCCCCAAACCATCCCCAGCCCACAAGCCACTCTGCTGGCTGCTGACTCCCAGAAGAGTCCACCACAGCTTCACAAAAACCAGATGGGATCTTCCATTATTTCTGTGCTTTCTTTTCAAGTTTCTACTTGGCCCAACGCCTGCCTCGGCTGAAGGACACGGCACAAAGAGTATCGTTCAATGTCACATCTGAGCGATTCTTCGCGTGAAAGAACAAGCAGAAGTTAACAGCCTATACCTACCAGGGAAGGGAGGGGACCATTAGTTCCCCTTCATTTCTTGTTCCTATCACTCTCTTATATTAAATCTTTTCTTACTGAGATTGAAGTGCCAGAAGCGAAAATTATAAGCGATCAGAGTATCTCTAATCATTTGTAACCAATCACAAAATACCAAACAAGAAAGGTCAGCTACAGAGAAAATAATCAGGTACTAAGTAATTAATGTCTACACAACTTGTAATAATTAGCAACCTTGACAGTTAATTTCACATTTTACCATTCAGTTTTTATTTGGGGTGACAATTTAGCCCTTATTTGCAAGCTAAGGTATGTATTCGCATAGTCCCCTGATTGCTGTAAATGAAGGCCTTAAATATTTACTGCTGGTAAAAACATTTTAAACTTTTAGCAAGATTATCTTCCAGTACTCAGCAGTGAGAGTTTTATGACCTTCTGTGTTGAGGAATAATCTTCTGCAATAAGACAAAATGGATGTACGCCCACAGTCCATCCTTGCTAGAGCTGCAGCTCCATCACCATTAAACTGTTTGTTTTTCTTTTTAATTTGTTCCTTGTCCTTGTAAACCAGAAGACATTTCAGATCGCCCACATACTCCCTCAACACCACATTCACCAAGAAACCAAGGTCTTTTGCTTTCTAAGCTGGTTTCTTTTAAAAGTTGCTACGTTACATAACTGGGTCACGATGCATGAAGCCTGCAGGAGGTTTTGAAGCTAAACACGTCCACACCTGTTGCAGCACAACCAACCCACCAGGCTTTACTGTTGGGCAGATTCTACCCTCTGTGCTGTATCTCCTTCCTCCAGACCACACTGCTCCTCCTCCGTCTGACCCCCCCTCCCACACTCCTCAGGGCTATTTAACCACTTAGAGGGAATGACCTACACCTGCACATCATCCAAGTCCATCAACCCACTGCCGGAGGCAAGGCCACAGCTGCACGTTATCAATGCTAATCAACCCACTGCCTTCAGTCCTCTACACACACCAACCCCAGAACAGACACCTCCTGGTGCTCACCCCCATTATTTTACACAAAAAAGCAACAGCATAAAGGTATTTGGCTTTATATGGCTCTATTCAACCAACACAGATCAAGGGCTGATGAACAGAAGATGCAACAGTGACACCACAAAAAAAAAAAAAGTAGAATCAAGGCTGCAACATCAGACTAGAGAGTTCCTATGGGCCTTAAGGGCTGCCATCACAAACACAAACTGTGGGGTGTTTGGTGCCACCAGGGTGAGCCTGCTCATCTCAAGGGTGCCTCAACGTAACAAGATGAATGGGTTTTTTTTATTATTATTATTATTTTTAAGCCCATTGCTCTCTGAAGTCTTGGGGAATGAAGAGGTGGACTTAAAGTTTCAATAGCCCATGCACCATTGCATTTCCATTTATTCACGTTCTGAATATCGGCAGAGGGATATCAGCAGGCTGCTCCTGCTCTTGGAGGCTCGCTGACAGCCCAGGATGAAGCCAGGAGAGCAAGCGCCTTGCTGGAAGGGCAGCGGATAACTGAGGGAACACCTCTACGTCTAATGCCTTGAGAAAAACCTCTTGTTTTTTAAAGTGCTGAATTGTAACTAAACAGAACTGTTGCATAATCAATCTCCAAGACAATCAATTTAGCAAGTCCTGGATGCCACTAGGGAAAGCTAGAAGCAATACCCACAAAAAGCCACCTTGACCTTAACAGCCAGCTAAAAAAAGGTGCTTATATACAGTATTTTGAGAATAGGAAACCAATACATGAACTGCCAATCGTTTGCAGTCTTAATATTCAGCAGAGAACTATATAAAAAAACCCAAACAAACAACTTTTTTACCTTATCCAGTCTGCTCCAAGCAGGGCACGGCAAGGAAAGCAAGTAAGTGCAATAAAATTAATAGTATACATGGCAACAGTGAAAGCCTCACTAAAACTTCCCAAGTGCAGAAGAACGTCATTGGCAACCGGGGTACAAGAAATGTCACTTCCCTGGAAACAGCATCCAGGATTTCTTGTTCAGGGTAATTCCAAAACTAATCAGAAACCCATGTTATGAAATTATATCTCAGTCAGACATTTCCTCCAAAGGATTCATGAAGTACCTGAAAATAATGAAGACCTGATAACAAAACACAATCTTCAGTTTTCCAAGTTCCTTCTATTTTATCCATTTATAGACGACTAATTGATACATCCCAAACTCTCAGTATTTAGTAGCTGCACACAGCAAAGCAAGGCAAGTACAAGCCAAAAACCAGAGAGCAGGAACAAAACCAGAAAGGCTGGTGGAAGTAACAGAGCAAAACCTTTACATTTGAAATAAGCCAAAGGAGTACGTGCCACACAAGCAGCATAGATGAGACTATCCCCCATCTGTGACAACTAAAAGCAGTACATAAAGACAAAAGTCCAGAAAATCCATTTATTTAGTGCCATCTAGTTAATGCACAAATGGCATGCTTATTTTTATACCTTTAAAAAAAGAAGATAAGTCCTGAACAGTAAGACTAAAGTACTTTGAAGCAAGAAATGTTTTAAGTGAAGGCCCACATACACGTACCAACTACAACCAGCACCCCCTCTAAATACCAACTGTAAAATCAGGAGTTTAACATGCAGTGGCAAATTGCTTCCTTCAGATTTCAACTAATTTTGTAACTTTTTTCCTAAATCTAAACAGAAACACTAACAGACCATGAGTATTTTTCATCCAGCAGGCAGGCTACCTCTTTCTCTTTACAATTCCTACTCCTGCAGCAACACCCTGCAACAGAACTGGAGAATATTTTATCAATTTATTCTCTTAGAGTCACTAGGTTATGACTGGGGGAGGGGGGAGGAATCTGTTGCAATGTAATCTATCCACATTCAGAAGCACAGAAAGCTATTAGTCTGCGTCCTAGTGATACCAAGCCCTTTTCATACAAACAGTAGAACAAGCTAAGCTACCCAGCCTTGACATCTGTCAAAACAGAACAGGTCTCAAGTAGTAATTTATATGGGTAGCTTTTCTCCTCCTCTCCTTCCAGTAGTTCAATTATTGCAGCAGCATCATGAATAAGTGGTATTATTTTCAGGGAAAATTAGAGGAAAAGAAAAGGAAATATAATAAGCATAGGATTTGCCAAAATCCCTTCCTTTTTTTTTTTTTAATATATATATAAATTACTCCCCTTCCCTTCATTGTATTCTACTTTTGCGAACATATCAGTTCAACAATTTCCTCCTGTTTCAGATTCATCAATTTGCCGTTATGTCTCCTCCATTATTCACTCCTATTCATCTTAATCACACAATTAGTTTGCCTACATTAATAGATGTACAGGATGCACAAAAAAAAAACCATGCAGCTCTCTGTCCTTACGCCTACACCCTAGGTAATCTTAAAGTATTAATGAATTTAGCTATAAAAATTAGCCTGTCAGCACTCAGTCATGTCATTGCGGAGCACATTCATGCCTTCAGGCTGTGGTTTTACACACGGATAATTTGTATTATCTTAAAAAGCAGGCCACATTTGTTTATACAGTCAGTGGTCCACGTAGCATTAGCCAAGCACAACATCATCCTCCACGGGTATTAAAGCTGGCGCAGGTGGGAAGAAGGCTGGGAAGTTCTTCGCCTGTTTTGGTAACAGTACCATTTTAAGTGCCAGGGAACATAAAGCCCAGTATTTTTCACGAATCAGCAGCTGGGTTCTTTCCTGCCCTTAGTAACAGGTGCTCCTGCCTTGATCCTTTGGCACCCGACACAAACTCTAGCAGGAGCTAAGGCCACACGCCGTACAAGCAGCACGTTAACAGCAACACGCTTCCCAAAGGCTGAGACCCCCAACGGCTTCACTCTGCCGGGGTGATGGTCTCTTAAGCCGATGCAGCCCACAGGGCAGAGGGATCAAAGGAAAGGAGCAGGGCTGGAAGCCACAGCTGGACCTGCTTGAGGATCACAAATAACCCCCCCCAAAATCCTGTTTGTGAAGGTCAGGACTGGGACTTGGCAACCATGAATCCCACAAGCCCGGATAAAAGACTGAGCCAACCATGTTGTATTTTGAGCTGCATAGGCAGAACACCTAGAGAGCAAACCCGATCCTGAGCACAGAAAAGCGTCACTAGATCGCATTTTGATCCCACTGACATTCAGAGGATCCAAGCTGGCTGCAGGAGAGTTACATTACAGTACTGTCAATAAGGGCAAAGCATCCAGGATCTAAAAAAACAAAAAAAAAAAAAAGCTGTAAAAGGAAAAGGATGTTTGGTTCTAAAACTTAAAAAATATTTGCGTTTTAGTAGGAAGGGGGAAAAAAAAAGTACAAACTCACAACTTTTTTCTCACTAAGAAACAGGAGGAAGCTTTGACCCTACAGATGAGTGGAAACTACACTGCAGCGTGGCTGGTGTTAACAGCAAGTGCCAATGTTCACACTTGGCCAAGACACCAACCGTGATGGATGAGCAGAGCTCAAGGGAGACAAAATCCAAGAGCTCTTGCAGGTTTCTTTTAAACTTGCACGCGTATTTTCCATTTCACTGATAAGCAGCTGAAGCCTTTTAAATGGCAGCACCTTTTTCCAGCTTGCACCCCGCACCACAGCGGTGCCTGATGCAGCACCGGGGGTCTGCAGCCATGCCAGCATCCCAGGATCCTGGATGCCGCCCAGCCAGCCCGGCTCCTGGCAGCATATGCTTGGGAAGCCTGAACAGTTTGGAGCAGGATTTGATCCCTTCCCAGCAGCTCCACTTCCTTAAATGCAGCCTCCACGGCAAAATAGCCAGCTGGTTAATTACATTGTTCCACCAAACATTTATTATTAGTAAAACAGATTTGTTGTGGCTGCCAGGCCATGATTGGTGATGTGAAAATATGTTTTGAAAGCCAAAAGAAGAGTACCAACTTTCCCATAATATAGAAAGATCTGAAAATAAGATCTTCACGGCATCTAATATGAAGTGTTAATATTCAAGGTATACACAAAAAGTATAAAGTTACCTACGTATGCAATTATGTGCTCCTTCATAAAAATAAGAAGGGCCCTGTAAAAAATGGAAATACATCTCACAAGAAGGTATAAACATATTGTGGGTATCTTTATATATATCCTACGTGAAACATGCTGAGAAATTTAGCTCTATCAAGACAGGCACTCATACTCTCTGAAAGTTTCAACAAAGCTGACGTTTTATTCCTTCGTGCATACATTACAGTTATCTTACATAACACATAAAACTACAGCCTTGGGTCAAGTGCAGCTTAGAGGTAAAGAAACAAGTAACAAAACAGTTTTGCTACATCTACAGAAATCAGACTCTGGCTTTCTGTGTGAAGCCTCTATCACCACCACAACACAGTTGACTAGCAGGGGCTCAAGAGAAATTAAAGCAAGGCAGGTCAAAGTTTTTCTACAAATGTCTTAAGGCATATGGACTTTCTATAGGAGTTTTGATTTCATCAAGTATATTTGTTTTTCTTAAAAAAAGTCTGATACAGCTTTTCCTTTTTTTTAAACAAAAAAAAAAGCTTAGGCAAGTAAGCCCATCTTTCTAAGCTTCTGATTTTCTAGCCAGTTCTACTAAAAAAGCACTTAATTTAAAATTCCCATCAGCATCAAAATCAATAGATCTTTTGCTTTTAATTCTACTTGAATCCACTGCTCAAAGGTGGCATGTAACATTAGGGATCTCACTAAGATCCAGCTGGAATCAGGTGCAGGTGATTCATCTGCCTGTCCCACTCCTCTTGAAAGAGTTAAGTCCAGTATCTCCACCTTCCAAGTCATTATTCTATCAATAAACTAAATAATTTAGTAGGCAGCTGTTTGACTTGACATTTGTACACAGGTCATAAACTCACTAGTGCACTGAAACCTATGCCTTAACTAGTATTCCCATGGGATAAGGCTGCTCAGGAACTAAGCCTCACACACGCTTGCAGTCACACACCACGGCACTGCACCAGTTCCACCTGCCTTTGTAGCCACTTCATGGCATACCTTGAAAAAAGCCAGCTCCCCCCCTCCAGAAGCCACACACTGCTATTTACATATTTTTACATGAACACTGATAACATGAACTTTCTTACATCTGTGCAACATTAAGGATATTATCCCTCAAAGCCTAAGCAGTTTATGATTAGCACTGGGCTGTCTCAAATTAGGGGAGTGGGGCATGTCAGGGGGTTCTTCTGGGCAACAACTCCTGACTGTTCATCCCCTGAGAAAGTCACAAGGGAACTGGCCAAGTACCTAAAATAAGTTGTTGTTTAAAAGAGATTGGGGGGGGGGTGTGCGACAGACACAACTACCTAGCAGCTTATTTACTAGATAAGCTGTTCCTATTTCTTTTCGGTATTCCCTCCACATGCTTACTGAACTGCATGGAAATATGAATATATGTAGCATAAGAGAAGGAAGAAGTAAATGCAATGGCAGGGAGAGCCAGGAACAACACAACACAGAACTCACCAACACAAAAGCTCCAGTGAAAAACATTGTAAGGCTATGTACATTTCTATAGTTTGAGCAGGAGTTATAAAGTATCCCCCAAGGTCTTCACCAGCTTTAGACCTCAACTGACGACTGTATGCTGTGTATGGCTTGCAACCCAGTCATACAAATAAATATCAAGTACACTGTTAAAGTAGACCCCAATGAGTCAGTGAGAGCCCAGCTCCTAGATGTTTCTGAATACAAATTAATCCTATTAATCCTTATTTACATCCACCAGCAAAACAGCAGATATTAGAGACCACCTTACAGAGGTCAAGAGCATACAAAAGTGTTCCACAGGAGTCTCATTAGCTACAAGGCTTCTCTGACTGACATAATAGTAACTACTACCACCAACACACCTGGAGACCTCTCAGCACCTTACGTTTGTTAATTCTTGTCTTCACATCAGCCCTCCAGCACATATCAGGACTCATGTTTCTTTTATATAAATGAAGAGGGCTTGTCTGCAGGACACTAAGCAGCAAGTCAGTAATTAACTCCAGGTATGTGCTCACATCTTCAGTAAGTCAAAGTATTATCTACACAGCCATTTTACCAAGGGAGCTGTGTAGGAGATACCAGGGTAACGAAAAGAAAAGTTCTGAGAAACAGAGCTCGCCAGTCACACAAACAAACACAGAGCCCGACCCTGCTTTTCCACCAGCACCATTTACCCAGTGCTGTAGTTAATCCTCAGAAAGACAGACACTACCCTCTAGCAAAAGGCTTATCTCCCCCATCTTCCACGACCCCCAAACCCCTTTTGCCAGCACAGGTCTCCCCTGAGCAGAAGGGGGACCCTCTGCCAACTCACCAGAAGCAGGTCCTGTGGAACCCCTCCAGCTCTGTCCCTCGGTGGGGGCCAGCAGCAGCCTGCCCTCCCCCAAGGGGGGACCCAGTGTCCGCCAGCCACCTCCTCTCAGAGCTGCTGCAGAGCCCCATCTGCTCCCACCCTGCTTCAGGTGTGCTCTGACCCTCCCAACTATGCCCAGCTGGGCAGGGGACGGAAAAAGTTCTAGTCACACAGCTGGCTATTGTTAACACATATTTCTTCCCACACCTGTGTGGAACCGGTGAGATGGGGAAATGCTAAGTGATGACAAAGGCTAAGCTGAAACGTGGCTTTGATGCCACCTACCATTCGCTCAGGCAGAACAGGAGAGGCATCTCTTGGAGCTTCTCCATCGCTCCCTGCAATGAGGTGACTGCTATGGTGTAAGGTTTCTGAACAATATGTACCTGACAGTGGCACGGCCGGGAGCTATTTTCTTAAATGCAGAAGCAGCAATGAGAAGTGAAAAGCTATTTCTCCTTGAGCGGACATAAAACAATTTACTAAACTCAGGGGTCTAGCCAGCAAAGCAAAGAAAGAACCCTTCATTACCAAGGCACCCAGCAGCTCCCACCCAAGAGGAGACAGGGACTATCCTGCAAGATAATAGCATCCTTCATGCCACCCAAAACTGTTTTGTGAATCCCAAACATTCCCCCACATCTTCAGATCAGAGAAACACAAATGCTAATGAACTGGCCTTGAGCAGGCAGCAGCATGGGGCATCTTCGTCCTCCACCAAAACCCTTCCCAGCAGACAGATCGTAGCATATGTAATGAAGCAAAACTTATCCCAGAGCTTTTAGAAATGCAAGGTATGCTTTCTGCTACGTGGCAAGGGGGGACAAAAGCCCCTAACTGGATCTCAGACATCCTCTGTTACGGTACCACTCACAAAACACTCTATTTCTCCTAAGAGAACGAGGGCTGTAGGCTGGGACGGCAAGGAACAGGCTGTGACAGCGAAGTCTGGCATCAGAGTGACTCTACGTGGGGTGATGGAGGACCGAGGGAGCGAGGATAGCAGCAAGGGGAATAAAATTACCATCACTAGTACTGGACATGAAAGCCACCATTGCCCTTGATGGCATTCATAAAGCACACCCTTAGTAGGTATTACTGTAATAGGGTAATATTTTTTGTTAGAGCTGCTACATGGAAAGCATTCATCCATGCCAAGAACGGAGGTCACTCAGCGCTTCCTCACGGGACGCGCTGGGATTTCTACTCCAGAGGACCCAGCCTCTCGTCTATGGCAAATTCTCTTTCTAAGGAGGGGCAGGTTAGTGTTAGGACACAGAGGAAATACCTGAAAATGGAAAATGGATACAGGCCAAAAGCAAACCACAATTCCACATGCCTAAGCTTGCGGAAAGCTCTCCTCACCCACTCAAAGGAGACCCAACTTTGTCTACACAACAGCAATTTTGGCCGTAGAAACTGTTAAGACACATTGAAAAGGAAGAAAAGGCAAAAGATCTGCTCTCAACTGCAATTATTTTAACTACATATAAATAAATCACTTTCTTTACAAGGTATAAATAACTATGTGCAATTACATGCTAATTACTTACAATTAAATTGCAGTGTAAATACAGCAATGCGCAAAGATAATCAGATGGTTACTTGTACAATGTAAATTAATTGATAACAGGAGATTTACAATTGCAAATTAGCGCGATTACGTTTCGAATACTATGTTAGATGTTAGGTATTACACACAGCTCATCACTGAGCTTCCCACCCTCCCCCGGGGGGAACATTAAGCATTACCCCTGTAAGCAGGGTACCCCACTCTGGGGTGGCGAAGGGGGGAAGCAGGTGACAATATTCTGAGTCAGCACACCCCCCCTCTGCTGCTATTTTCAACATAAATATCTGACATAATTTCCATCGCTATCTGTTATCTGCAACATTCTCCCCGCTGCTGGCAATAGGATACTTAGTTCTGATTAGCCTTGGAGGCAGAAATTTTTACAACCTTATCTTTCACTTGCATTTCTGATTCCCGCTCCTCTTAGCTCCATCCGGCGCTCAATTTAGTCTCACTCGCGTGGCCGTCTACAGCTATAAACATAAACTGTCTGCAATTTTACGCCTGCAAAATCCCAGGATTTTTTCATTATTTCACCAACATGCAGAAGGCAAATCTACCATCTATTCATAAAATAACAGCAGTGGGTGGTTTTGCTGCTTACTGGAATGTGTTTGTCCTTTTCTTAAAGGTTGCGCATGCCTCTCTGTGTGTATTTGTGTTGTTTCCGAGCGTCTGCCTATTGTCCCCGGCTCCCGCTAGAAAAAGGATGTTTGCAGTAGCCGTTTGTTGATTTTCTATTGACTTCTGTTGGAGGCTGAAGGTGTTTCTCATTACTTTGTTATCATACACGAAGGATAACAATTTGGCGACACTGACCTCGCAATGATGTTTATTTTTTCTTGCATTAGCGCCTGCGTCGAGCACGGGTTTTTATTACTCATTCCCTGTGTTTTGCTGATTTGGGATTCCACGGAGCAGCTCGTAGGTTTGGTGTGCCAGCCCGCGCGCGGTCCATGATCCTGAATCAAGCCTTGAGGTTACAGCCCTGCTATAATGACTTCCAGGATTTTAAGATGCAGTTCAGTTGATGGGACAGTTCAGCTTAAATGCACCTGACAATGAAAGCCAGAAGTCCAACAGATAATTTAACACTTCATCAGTGTCAAACTAGGCAGTTATGTAGCAATGCACTGTAGGAAGAGAACAGTAACCTGCTCTTTGGTATAAGCACTCAGAACATCATGGCCAACCTCAACCGTTTAAAGTAATTTTCAACATAAATCTTCAACAGTTGAGATTTTTTTTACCTTCTGGTTTATGACCCTTTCTTTTTCATTTTATAATTAAACTTTTCAAACTTCATCCTGCAAATAGTGAGAAACATATTTCAAGTGGAAGGGGAAAGTGCACCATGCTGTGCCAACAGAAATAATGAATTCCTCCTAGGGTTGTTAAGGCATGTAGTGATTAAAACTACATCTGCACATTGCAAAAAGAGGACGGTTTGGTACTCTAAATGGCTGATTTTTTATTATTTCCTCAATAAAGATAAAAATGGTGCCAGAAGGATTATTAGAAACTGAGGTCTCAATTCTCTCTGAATGAGGTTTTTGCACCACAATGACAAATGTAAGCTTCACAAATTGAAA
>JAVJGJ010000047.1:21527716-21549571 GCA_035590215.1 Microhierax caerulescens | reverse complement strand
ATGAATAGACCCAATGGGAAATGCATAAACACCGGACAATCCGGAGGAATCTGTTGCTTAAGCAGCTCTGAATGCATCCATAAATGAGATCTTCAGGACTTTTATGGTGTTCAGAGAGAGTGATTTTCAAGCAGAATGGGAATTTTCTGACTATTTTTTCCCTGCCTGTAGTCTCAGAGACACAGAATTATCTCAGGCTCCCATAACAAGCCATTTTGTTAAAGGAAAAGTTGGCTTTTTTCAAATTATAACTGTGTAAATTTTTTTTTTTTTTTTTTGTAATTTCTACATCCAACCCAAATGCTCCAATAGCTTTGAACACACTTTATAGCACACCAACATTTCCCCCATGTCACAGCTTTTACACCACAGCCCTCCAAGCCAGAGCCTGGTGTATCTTGGTGCTACAAAACTGAACGAAGATCAAACACAGAGGTCTGCAACACAGGGGAGGGAGGGATGGAGGGAGGGACAGGGGGGCTCACGTCTTCCCTCTGTAGATGTCTGCAGCAAGTGAGATACCTATCAGCACACAGTGAGTTCTCCCAACATCCATGACCACAGGAAAGGAGAAAGTTGAGAAGAAATCTATTGTGAGCACCCATCAGGTCACCTGGAGCTTGTTTTTTGGTTAATATGGAAAGAAAAGGCTCCCAAGCAAAGTGTGCCCCTGGTTTCATTTCCCTGAGGGGTCAGCTATAAGACCAAGGCATGGTGGCCCAGCTTGCACGTGCTTTACTTTTGTGGTTTGGTTAGTAGCAAGGTAGGAACCTCAACGCATGAGACAGGACAATCCAACTGGAGATCTCTATTCAATTTTTTGCTTACAAAACAAGAAATTATCAGCTCTATGATCTGTAGGTCACACAGCTAGCCAGGCCATGCAACCTGCAGGTTAAACATGCAGGATTATATATGGCTTGTTAGAAGTATGACTGAACTAATTGATGGAAAAATCATGCTGCACCCAACTGACCTTATTATTGTTCAGATTAAGAAGAGGTCCCTGCAGAGCAATGACAGCCAGTGCTTCAAGAGTGTTTTCAGATCTAATGTGATATTTTACCAACATGCAGGGATATTTTCCACTGCAGTCACCCCTAACAGCATCCTGCATCAGATGACAGAGAGGAACTTGCCACCCATCACGGGAAGGCCACTCAGTAATCCTCTCAGAGATGCTGTACTGGCAGGATCATTAAAATGCATGGCATATAGTCTCGATGCTATCAGATCGGCAGTGCATGGGAATATGATGTCTATAATAGGGAACATACTGGCTCCAACCTCCGTATTCATCTGGGATACCTTTACTACATCACAGTTGGGCTGACTTATTTCATAAAGGGGAATGGGCTATATGTGCAGGTCTCCAGCTGGCAAGCGCCGCAAGGAAACACCGAAAGCATACAAGCTGCTTTTTACAGCAAGTCCAGCAGAGAACGAGGTTATGATTTTCAGTTTGCAAAGTATTAGTGTATGCACGGGCAAGAATACAAAGGTTCCCTTGCAAGAGAGAGGGAGGGAGAGAGAAACAGCACATTTTACTTATTCTTCAGCTCTATTATACCTTCTCTGTAGGAGGTGAAAACTGGCAATTACTCTTGAAGATGCACAGGTAAAAAGATAGAACATAAATCAAAATACAAAGAATATGAATGCATTCACTAGTTATTCAATGGGTATTTATTCAACCAAGGTGCTTGGGAAGGACTGTTACAGCAAGCCACACAGTACATCATGAGAAGTCTCTCCGATCTGCTTCACGTTACTTGGCAATCAGAAGAAAAGGAGCTGAAGAGAAGCGACGATATTATATGCGGCACACAATCCAAATAAGCCATTTGGAAAGAAAAGGTCGGCACTGGTGGGGTTGACATGAATACTGTCTGTAAGATGCAAGTAGTTCATAACAAATACACAGATGAACTTTAGGAACACTTAAAACAGTTCTATTCTTGCACTCTAAGGGGGCTTTAAGGGAAGAGAGGAAGACATTCATGTGGACAGTACATAATTTTAAAGACCATATTCTTGCTCTAAAAAACAGCCTTTGTGTATTTGAAGGTCAGAATTCAGATGAACTTGCTGGAATTCATATTCACCAGGAAGAAACAAAGTCAGTCCTGAAAAGCCCATTAAAAAAATATAATGTGCTTTTTCCTTAGGAATTACTCTGAAATTGGGTGTCATGTGTCTGACTTAATGCTCTAATGGTATGACTTGAACACTAAGGAAGGATTTACAGGAAATATCTGTTCCTTATCTGATGGTAGAAGGAAACCAAAGTCTCGCAGTCTGACACTCCAAGGTGGCTTGTGTCAACCTAAACCTCCAAAATTAACTATTTATCATTGGATTAAAACGGAGCTCGGATCAGCCACATTGTTGAAGCTCAAAGACTATTCAGACCCCAAAGGAACAGACAAAAAAAAAAACCTCCACAAAGCCAGGCAGGAAAATCCAGAGGCACAGAAAATGAGGTGACCTGCCCACTATTTCATAGTGGGAACCACAAGGCTGGCCCCTCAGGGCAGACCTACAGCCACCACCACTTTCCAAGTTACAGGCTGGAAATTGTGACAAACTGACCTTAGCGGCACTCGTTAATGGAACAAAACATCTCAAAAAAACAATTTCTGTATAAGAAATGATTCAGGAGATCACCAGCTATCAAGAAATCATTAAAAAAAAAAATCTTTTTTGGGAAGCCTCTCCTAATGGAAAATGCAGAAGCTCACCATGAGAGCCTCGCTTTTTGAACAGAGCGGTACGGAGGTTCTGTCAAACCTGGAGCTTTGCAGATGTGATTTTATCTTAAAAGCAGGTCCTTGGAAACAACCGGGAGCATGCCAAGGAGGCACACATGCACTTCGGGGATCTTGAAAAGATATCACAGTATATATATATATATCTATCTATCTATATATATATCTCACATATATATATCTATATCTATATATATATATATCACATATATATATATATATATATCTCACATATATATATATATATATCACAGCTATATACTCTTAATTTACAAAATCTACCGGTAGTAATTAGAAAAGAATTATGTTAATAGACCAAGGGAGATCCAAGGAAAATCACAAGACAGCAACACCACTGCATAAAAATTTCAGCAGTACATTTAGGGTAGTAGTAGAGTGGCAGAGGAGGAAGGTTAAGGTTCAAAAAGCTGGTTTTAATTTAATTTTTTAAAAAAAAATATACTGGAAGTAGCTTCTGAGAACAACTGTGCTATCTAAAACTGCAGAGCCTGGAGCCGAAGCAGGCGGCGCAGAGCAGCCTGCCCGGTGCAGCTGGGAGCAATGCCTGCAGGCGGGAGGGAGCTGCAGGCGCAGGCTGGGTGACAAGATGCCAGAAGAGAGGCAGGCAAGAAAATAATAGATGTTTTCAAGCATGTGTACCTTCTCCGATGGGACATTTCTAATGCAAATATCTGGAAGGCTGGGGACAGAAGCTGGGGGTTTTTAGCAACCGGGTAACTAGGATGAGATTATTTATGCATGAATGCAATATTACAGTGCCAAAAAAGCTAACAGTGAATTAATTCCCCTGCCTACTGATTTAAAGGACCAGGTCACAGCCCTGTCAGATGCTTTTGCATGTCAGCGAGTGGCCTGTAGGAGCCCAGCGCTGCTGCTCGTTGGGTTTTGTGTCACACCACCACCGTAACAGACAGCTCGCAGACAGGTAAAGACCAAGTCTCTGCCCCGATTTCCTCTCGGACCCACGGACCAGCTCTGAAGGATGCAGGTGCCCCACGGACCAGGCATCCACAGCCTAAGCTTAACACTTGCTGGGCAGCTGCAACCACTGAAATGGTCTGATCCTTCCTCAGCTGTATTGAGGAACTCCTATGGTCTGGTACTCAAAGTTATCTCTACGTTCATCAGTGCTAGACTCCAGAATGCCTCGTTATATACCCCACAACCACTAAGTAATATGTAATGCACCACATGCACGGTACTTGCACAAGGGGGGAAGCAAACACCATAATGCATCAGTGTTCAGTAGCGTCTATATCGCTTTAAAAGGGACCCAAGCTGCCACCCCAGAAAGTTTTTTTTAAAAATAATCTTAATTGGGCTTCTTCACCTTCATTTAAAGAGTATGAGGCACTCCATCTTGAATACAGAAATAACATGTCTTTGCCCAGAACAATATGCAGCATGAAGGAAATTCAAACTGACACAATTTCAAGACGGCAAAGACAAACTGATTTAGCCACTCTGACAGGCATTTATAAGCAAAATAAAATGGGAACCTAATTTCAGCCTGCCGTGCCGAAATAATATGCAACGTGTTTTGATGTCATGAGTGTTTCATACATGAAAAGTATCTCGTTTGGTAGCGAGATGCTTCCAGACACCTGCGAGAGGAGGTCCTGGGAGACAGAGGAGGCTTAATTGCTATTTCTCAGCGAGCAACCCAGCAGTACAGTAACTTTTAGATCCTTATTGACTTCTTAACTGTTTTGCCAGATGTCAATACGCAAAAGTTTAGAAGTAAAAACCATGACTGAACTTTTCCTTCTAATTAATGCCTGTATCGATCAGCTAGGTTTTCCTCCTGCTTCGTATCACAAAAAAACCACTGGATTTCGGAAGGGTCCCTGCCAAAGAGGTATTTATACATATGGCTTGCTAATAAAAAGTGAAGACTGAAATCTCCAGCATGCTAACAGCATCGCTTTTTAAAAGTGCATTGGTAACGAGCGGCCCAATGAACTAGGGCAAAGGTGGGCATTTAGAGTCTCAAGAGCATTTTGTTTTGATTTTCACTGAGTTTCAAGGTTCAGCAGTTTAATAGCCAGCATGGCTACATTCTCATTTCCTTCATTTCAAATTTAGGAAAAAAACCACCACAAGGCTACATCTCAAACAAGAAATCAATCCCAAATTCCACCTGGCAGTTAACCAACATGTGTAGAAAACGCTGTCCAGCTCCTGCTGAAGTTCTGCTGAATTTTGTTAGAAAACATTTGCACAGCCCTTGAAGTTGCTCAGTATCTTCTAGCGTAAAACTATAAGCAATGAAAAAAATGCACATAATTTGAATTACACTGAATATTTAATAACGGTAATGACTTAAATATTAGAAGCTCTTTGATGCGTATTTCTGGGGAAACTGTGTTTGTCCTTGACCTTTGCTTACTCATTATTTTGTCTACATATAATTAACACGTTCATAATACCATATAAATGCCACTTATTGATACTGTCCCACAGGCAACTAGTTATCTGGGAAGAACATGGACACATTAACATTTACTGACTCATTTAGCTTCTCTTCCGCATGGAACTAAGAAAGCCATTTGTCAAATCGCACCAAAATGTATATTAAAGAGGCAATATTTAACAAAGTAGCGTTTTCAATGTTGGCAGACCACAGCCAGAGCCATTTAAAGGGGCAGCCCCTCACAAGGGTGACCGTGGCACGGCTGCCGCTGAGCACGCAGGCGGTGGCATCACCTCGAGATCGTACGTACAGCTTGTCAATACAGAAAATTTACTTACTTTTTTTTACATTTTCCCTTCCTTTAGTTGCCATGTATACTGGATAAAAGCTTCAAATGCATCCTCAGCGAACCGTGCCCACCCCAGAGGGTAACATCGCCCCCAAGGCAGCAGCCCAAGGAGGTCTGAGGTCATTCAGAAGTTCGGGTATTTAATCATGTTATACACCATCTCCTCACCTACAGATCTCACTGCTCTGCAAGATGCCCAGTGTCTCCTGCAGCAAGGGCAAAACCAAGAGCCTGGCAAAGGGGTTTCAGGAAAATTAGTAACTTTTTTTCTCCAGAACGCTTTCTCCATTATTCATCAACACAACTAAATATTCAGGGCCACTTAAGATTATTTTCAGTGTTTTGTTCACTCCACTTGACTTTTATCTGGGAATTATTTTGAAAGACTTTCATAACAAATATCTGGCAAAACACATGTCAGCACTTTGGCAGGGCTGGCAATTTTTTAGTGAGCTCGAGTTAAATTTAAAATGGAAATTGGACTAATTAATTACTTGAGATGGAACAAGAGCAGGATTTCAGCATGTGACTAAAATGAAACAATGGGGAAAGCAACAACTGGCGTGATTCCAGCGAGCAGCCAGGCAGCAGCCTCCCACGAAGGATGCAGGAATGACCCCGAGAAAGGCAGAGAGGAGTAACGGGCTCTCAGGATGACACTGTGACATCTTCTCTCCTTCAGGGAATGAAAATAATAACAGGTCAAACTGAGAACTGATGGATACTGGCAGGCCCATCACCAGTGCTTTAGGTATGATGAAGTCCTGGGGATCAGGACTGCAGTACCAAGGCTAAGGGCTCCCCAGCCACAGCCATGCACAAGTGTCCCCGTGCCACACTTGTGGAACACGTGCAGGGCCAGGCTGCTTCGGAAGGAAAAGATACAGAAAGTGATGCTGGAAATCCATCCTCATCCTGGATGGACTTGTTAAGCTGCAAGAATGGCTCTGAATAATCTGCGTTAAAAGTTACCTGCTTCCGAGCCAGAATCTTCCCATTCAAGAAAAAATATAGAGAAAATGTGCTCAGTAAACAGGCAAGGAATGTACTACACGAGGCTTCAACAAGGGAAAAAAATGCATAAAGTAAGAAACAGCTACCAGGTTTTCATTCTGTCTTTGTACAGTAGAAGGAGGAACAGAAATGAAATACAACCTAAGTAAGAGCAGGTGATGTAAGGAATCAACGCATAAAGTTATCAAATAAGCAAAGCTGTCTGCTAGAAGAGCCCTTTCTGACAGTTCCCACTGGAGGATATCCTGAACATTTCAGCACTAAAAAATAAAAAATCATAATCAGCCCTGGGCAAATCACTGATTTTTCCCTGCTAATGTTGATTTAAAATATGTAAATGTATTCACAAGCTAGAAGGTGTGGATAATGACTGTTAAATGTGCAGAACAGTGACCATTAAAACAATAGAAGCAAATACACAAAAGAAAACAATTTTCAAATTTGATTTTTCTACGTTCACCATGGAAACCTCTCTCTAAGCATTGTTGTCAAGTTCAGCTGAAGAGACACAACAGGCAAAGTTTTACCCTCCTTTTTATTTGCAAAGTGGAGGGCAGAATTTTCTCTTACGATTTTTGTCAAAGCAGTTTGAAATAAAGTGTTTGTCTATCCATGGAAATAAACCAACAAACCCCTCACAAATCAGAAGTCACCCGGTACAAATTCTCAGGTTCCGTTTTGGGGGGGAAAGTGGTGAAAAAGGTTAATTTGAGGATGAAGTACAGGAAAAATGGATCGAGTCTGTTATCTGCCCAGCCCTCTCTGCACAACATTCCTCTTCTGGCAGGACCTGCGCAGAAAACACATCTGGAAGTATCCAGGGTCTCTGACAAGTTACTGACAGCTGATGGATGGATCAAATCCAGTATCTGGAATACAAAATGATAAGATTCAGAAATTAAGGGGATGAGTGACAGTGGCTAAGGAAATAAACGGACATCACAGCAGAAGGCTGCATCTCCTTTTTCTTCATGAAGAGGATAATGAATGGGTTGACCACAGCAGGAATTTATTTTTAACTACAAATAATGGTCTTAAAAACACTTTACACCGTTTTTATGTTTGTGTTAGCAGCGTTGCTACCATGTAGAAGGCATTTAAGACTTCATGAAAGCAACAATCGCGGGTGTCTGTGCCAACACGCCATCACATTTGGGAGCTGGAAATGCTCTCCCAGTCCAACCCGCTCGCACTACCAACACACCATCACTTTACTCCCTTCCCAAAGTCATCAAAGTCACCTCCAAGACAGTGTTACAATTTCTAAACATGTTCAGATTCAGAAAAGGGTAAGAAAGTCTTTAGACATGAATAGGACCTAAAGAATAAAAGGATTATAAAAAAAAAGGGGGGGGCGCATTTTGGATCAAAGCATATTTTCTGCTGTGAACCACTTTGTCCAATGAAGCTTTTAGAATTTTTAATAATTTGGTATGTTATATCATTAGTAGAAATAAACAGCCTTACAAATCAATTCTCGGGAGAGCCTTAGTTCACTGACATTTTCCACTGAAGGAAATTGCTCAAAGGGTAGTTCCCAAAAAGCAATGCTTCTCTGGACGACTACACATCCTTTTTTCTATTGCAGCTCCCTCCTCATGAAGCCGAGCGTAACTCTGCTGTTTCTGTCGCTCTTCTATTTCCAGCTAATATATTTAGCCGTTTGCAAAAGTGGAATATGAGGAGCCATCCCAAACAGACACACATTTCCTGCTTGTTTTTCAACAAACTAATTCTCCTTTCTCCCATATCCTGCCTGTACAGATGATATCCTTCCTGCAGCCCAGTCTGCATGACCCCAGTACCATTTAGCAACCAAAGCATGGATGCTCATTATCTGCTTCTCCTTCTGCTATTTACCTTTTTACCCTCCATTCACCTTTTCTTCTCATCTTACACCATATTTGGGTCAGCAACTTTAAATTCTTCTAGTTTTGCATTGCCTCACACACACTGGCAAGTGTTACGGGAAACACATCTATTCTAGCTGTATTATTAATTTATCAGCATTTACAGAAATTACACAGACATATACTCTGCAAAATCAAAATACCCCTGGGATAGTTGGCCAACTTCAGTTCACAAATACCAATGACAACTTCCACCTCCCCACCCCCCCCTTTTCAGATGGTATGTTTAATTTAAGAGGATTGTTTGTTGTTGTGTTTTTTTTCCTGCAAAAGAATCTAAAAGGTGTGAACAGAAAACAAAGCAAAAAAAAAAAAAAAGTGTTTGGTTAGACAGGGGGAAAGAAGGATCAAGCTGAAGAAATTATTTTTTCTGGTCCCAAGGTAACCCTGTGGGAAACCAGCGCAATTCAAAGAGGCTGTTTTTTCCCCACCTAAACATCTAAGTCAGCTCATGCTCATCTGAAACTCAGTTTACTTCAGAAAGGCTGATGAAATAAAGCAGCCCATCAATTATTTAAAGTGTTTGGCCCTGATCCCGTAAGGGCTTGGGTACACGCTTAATTTCATCAGTCTTAAAGCCGGAGTTGTCCACAGCCAGAGGTTTGGTCAGTGAAGTGGCTGGAAAAGAAAATGCACAAACTGGCGTTTTTGGTGAAAAGAGTCGTTCTGGTCGTGGACAAAGGATGCTCTGAGCAGTCTGGATGAATCCAGACCCGGATTCTTAGGGCATGGTCCCTGCAATCCCAGTAGCCTCCCTCAAGCTCAACCACTTCCATCAGCAGCCATCTCACGGAGGGGTCAGAGCTGGACAGTGGGGTCCACGTGTGGACTAATGAGTGCCGGGGGAGGGGTGACAGTCCCCCCCAGCCTTGCGGCCACGGGCCAGACCTGAGGGCGGCTGAGCCTCAGCACCAGCTCACATTCAGCCTGCATCACCCAGGGTCCCCAGGTCCTCTTCAGCAGAGGTGCTGAAATACAGATGTAGAAATTCAGAAAGCACAGGTATATAGTTAATATATATAAAAAATATATTACATTATATAAAAATAGAAGTATAGCTATTGCACATAATCTTTGTCCTTACAAGAAGTAGACTGCAGTGGAGAAATGCATTCTTCTGTTCCATGGAATTTAATTAGTTACTAAATTTAGATACTGTCAGTATAGTTACAGAGGATTCACTGCAGTTGGATTTAAATATTGCATGATATTTTATATTTTACACAATACTAATGGATGACATTACGTTAGTATAGATATTGTCAAGTATTTCTATGTGAATGCTTAGGTCTACTCATAATGTTTCAGACAGCTAAATCGTATCTGATTACATTTTCAAAAATATACTTTCAGTCCCAAGTATTAGTAGTTTTAAAGCAAGTATTCAGAGAGACCCTGAATCCCATGCAGTTGGGAAGGACTGATCCAAAGCCAAAATACAGGTGGAAAAATAATTAAATCTGGTTTAAGCATAGAACAGAATTATGCTGCAATCCATGGGGAATAAGAAGTCGGTGTTAAAATTTCTCCTCTGCAATAAACCTAGTATTTTTAATAGCTCAGTACCCTAAAATTCAAAGAATTTGGATAAAGATTACTAGAAACTGAAGTTCCTAAATATCTCTGTATCTCTGACCATCTTGGCATGTGCGTCTCAGTTCCTCATCCCCAATAAAACAGCACACAACCAGCTCAGGAGAATTCCACAAGGATAATCAAAGACCTAAAATGTTAAGTCCTTGCAGGTACTACAGTAATATGGGTCAAGTAAGTTCTCAAGTTTAATTGAAACTGCTTCTACTTCCAACTGCAGAACTTCACAAGGTACTTTCTCTGGGATGCTGGGCTTCACTATAATCTGGCCTGAATTTTTGGAGACTTATTCAAAAGTCACTGAGACAAACAGTATCTGCCATTTCAGACTGGTGCAATTTGTGAAGGATGTTACGAATCCTTGAAAAGCACTCCTCCACCACCTTCTTTTTTATTTATTTATTTTTTTAATTGAGCGGATTCACGCAGCCCGACCTGCTCTGCACGCTCCGTGCCACGCCAGCGATGGGGCTGACATCCCAGCTCCGCCAGAGACAGACACCACATGATCCAGAACCAGAACTGCCACTTGAAAATGCGACCCTGAAGTTTATTTTTGACAGATGGGATTTTCCAGGTATAGCACTGTGCTGTCTCTGTAATATCTGAACTCAATTTAAGTTTGATCTATAAAATTATTTTCATTTCAACCCCTTTGGACACTTGCAACAACAATATTTCCCCTCTCCCTTACACGAATCTAATTTGGTCTTGTACTGCAACTCTGCTTAGAAAGCTGTTTAGTGGCAACGTTTCAGAAATATGAATCAAATTTTCTTGAGTGAAATAGAATTAGCTATCCAGGAAAGGATAATCCACTTTTCTAGGGGCAGCGATTCCATATTTTAGGTAATGGTTCTAAAATACAATAATAAACATAATAAAATAGTTCTGAGATGCAGTGCAGGCTGATAGCAAGCAGGCTAGCCGAGGTAGCCTTGCTGTCTCTGGATACACTGGGAATGCACGGAAGCATTGGCTTGTCCACAAAACTGTACACTGGCACCACAGATCTCGAGAACCTCCTGATGTGTTAAAATAAAGGAAAAGGGCAGCAGTGTAGCAGCTGAGGGTTTGGCCTTGGGGCTGGTTTCAATGTGGGGGCCACTCCAGTGCCAGGTTAAATCCTTTTAAAATAGGATTTGAAGGATCTCCCTCCTGGGCCAAAACAGAAACACCTGTGCTAGATGTCTTCTTTGGGCAGGAGGAGCACTCCCATCCCTCATCAGCCAGGAGGAAGGTCCCTGCAGATGGAGGAACTGGTCCAGCTAACCACTGTCAGTCCCTCCTCTTCGGAAGCACGAAAGCCTCTTTTGGCAGCAGACTCACCAGAAACTGGATTTTTTTGGCAAGTCTTCCTTAGATTGTGCTGGCAAAAGAGAAGCATCCATATCTCAGTCTTCTGTGGGACACTGTTCTCACTGCTAGTTGCCTGAGACACTGCACGAGCCACCACGCAGATGGAGCCACCGAGGCAGTAAAGACAGTAGACTCTGAGTAGAGGAGAAAGGAAGAATTGAAAGGGAAGATTTTTTTTCCCTGGCCTTTTGAAGTTTTCTTGCCATGCCACACGCTCTTTGTCCTTCTTCCACCTCCTCTGTAACTCCCACACCTTTCTTCTCCCAAAGCAAAGAGGCAACAGAGCCTGCAGCCACCTGTCCTGGCTTCTTTAAGCACCTTGCATCTCCTTCGCTCCTGCTCAGCCCAGACTGGCTGTGCAGGCACGGGTATACAGACAAGCAAAACCTAAAGTAATTAAATAAACAGCCGCACAAACATTGCACTTCTGTCCATTTATGCTAGCTGTTGCCGAACAGGCTCCTCCATATACCTTTGCAGGAGCTGTGATCTATCACTTAATCTACTGTAAGGACTTTATTCATACCACTCGAGGCTGGGCAATGGTGTGCTTTCAGCTCCGCTGCAAGCTCCCACTTACACGGGATTGAACAAACCAGAAGGTATTACTGAGCTATTATTGGCATCTTTTGCCTCATGCTGTCAAGTTTCTAACTTCAGTGGTCCAGAAGATTGAAGCAGAAAGCAGATGAGACAGTACAATCATGCGGTAGACCCGGACTTTATACTTACACACTGGAAAAACACTGACTGACCTTGAAATTTGCTCTTCCAAGGAAAAAAATCAAGATTGAAAGCAGATGAGAAGATCCTCAAACCCCACCCCACTCACCAACAACCAAAGCCACCCTACCCTGAAGGAGCAGCAGCCAAACCCACCCGATCCTCATTGGCAGCACAGCTCCATGCAATGACGTTATCCCTGCATACTCAGATCACGCTGGGACACAACTGCTTCTGTGCCTTACATCAGTTTCGAACACACACCTAGAATGCTCTCTGCTTTTTAAAAGACCCTATCAGTCATGAATGTTTTGTCTTCTGGAGAAGGGTATCTCCAGCTCAGCCATAAACCTGTGGTGAGAGTAGGCGACCTTGTTTCTGGTGGGTTTTCCCCCCAAGGAGCAAATGTGGGTGTCCTGAACTGCTCAGTATGCTGCAAAGGTGCTCTGGACAGCTGACTGATCCGCCAGACAACGTGGAGCCTTCCTGAACTTTGGAAGTGCAAGTTCAGAACTGGCAAAACTGCCTGACGTGGCCAACAACACGCAGTGGCAGTATTCAGCAGCCACCCAGCACTGCACGTTTTCTGAAGCCCTCTCGGTGCAACTCAGCTGCAGTTTCAAGCCACTTCATGCCGCCATCCATCCCCCCATCTATTTGCTTTCTCAGGCACTGCTGCATGTTTATCTTCTAAGCCCTTGAGGGCGATTGAGCCAATTACCAAATGTACAGTCAGCTCTCCACGATGAAGAGCTCGACGACTCCAGCGATGAAGAGCTCAACAACCTCAGCCCACACCCAAGCTCAGGAGCTGCTGATCACTGCCAACAGGCTGACCTCACCCTGCCTAAAAAACACACCACCAGGTAAACTGTCACTTTAGAGCATCACCTCTCCTCATCCCACATTTCTTAGCTATGCCGCCTCTTTCAGCACACCCAGTAATCTGGCAGCTAAGAGGACAGGAACCTTTTCAGGAACTGGTTTCATCTGCCAGTAAGGGTGGCAGAACTGGAAAAAGGGGTAAGGGCAAAACCAGGGCCAGGAAGATGTGGGGCTGCAGCCCTCCTATGGCGAACAGTCTAAAACATGAGTATTGCTGAGGGTCCTGGAGAGGTTTCTGGTCTGGAAGAGCCTGCATGGGATTGTCTATGGCCAAAGCGCTCTGCCAACCCAGACCTGCCTGGGACAACGAGTCGCTTGAAGGCGACCACATACCTCTTTGCCATGCACACACCTTTCCAGTGGCAAAATCTATCAGCTGTGGTATGCAGCCTGTGAGTGTTACTGGACGTCCTGTGCTCACAGCTTTAAGTTTTCTGTTGCAGTGTGACGTGATAAAATCTAGAGTACGTGAAACCTTCCCAGTTAAATCCTTTCCTTCCTGTGGATGCTCCCTGAAAAAAAATGTCTGCGAAAACAACTGCATCGTGCTCCCATAACAGCTAACAAGCTGGTGGGTTTTTTTTTTCCCCTTTCAAGTCATTTATAGGCAGGTACCTTCAACAGTGAAAAACACCAGTCCCAGGCAGCTGGCAGGAGGGCCAAGCTTTTCACCTCTGCTCCAGGGATGAAGGACATGCAAACCCCTAACCCACACACTTGTTGCACAAAGCCCTCGGCCGGCGAGACCACACCGTTCCCTGCTTCCATTTAGCTGAGCAAGTGAAGCCAGGAACCCATTAATTTGCTGCATGAGTTATGGTTCCCTGCAGCACCTTTTGTTCACTGTCAAGGTTCTGCAACAATGACGAATGCAGCTACATTCAGCCCAAAACTCTAGAATTTGATATACTAAATCATTCTAGATATTAAATGTCTCAGCGATAAGCCTAGCAAATGAATTCCTCTGGAGCCTACACTTTTTGCTGTACACGAGGCAGGAGGGACTCCCAATATAGTTGGGAGACAAATAGAAACTCTATTGTTTCATGGAAAATTATGCGGTTTGGTAGCATTGTCACTCCCAGGAAAGAAAGCAGGATCCCAGAAAAATCCACACAACTTCCAGTGGCTACTAAAAGCAGCTGCAAATCTGCCTGAATAACCGCAGCAGCAGAAGGCACCCTAGTAAATAAACAGTAAAGACCGCAGCAAAATAAACAAACAGGCAAACACAGTCAGAATGCTTAACTAGCAAGGCGTAGGCAGGTTTTCAGTCTTACTCTTATCAACTCCACTATTAATCTTTTTGGTTTAAAATTATCTCCTCCCTTCAGCCACAGCACACTTAAGTCGAGAGAACTGAATAAATTTCATCTCAACTAATTCATAAAGAACATGTAACTTTTCAAAGGAATCCTAAATCAAAACAGATAAAGGCACAAAGAGGATGGAACAACTGTTACTTCATTTTTAATTTCTCAAAATCACCATCAGATCTATCACAGTGGTTAACACCAGAGAGATTTTGCAAGCTTCATAAACAATAGAGGTATTACCCATTATCACACAAGTACAAATTAATTTGACCTTTCCAGATTTCTCATACTAGTCTTCCTTTTTTCCACTCGACTAGAGAAAATATTGAGTCAATCCCTGTTCTGCGCTATTCATTTGCAGACGTATTTGACTAGTGGTTTTTTTCTTTTTACATCTGCAATTAGAAGAGACCCATCAAACACTGAATTCACCCAAGTCACTCCTTGACTCAAACCAGCACGTTACTCGTGCTCCCCAGGAGACACCCAGCCTGATGCTTTGCATTTCTCTGCATCTGCTCTTCCCACCTCTGCCTCCCTGGTAAAACAATGTGTGATATATTCATTTAATATTAATTGTAGGAAGTGTTGGCAAACAATATGAAAGTACTGCTGTGGCAGCTGAGATCAGAGAGGGAAGGATGGTCAGCACCTTCCACCCGCCCTGCCAGTCCTTTCTGCCCACTGACCTTATCCCTGCCCAGGAGACACCTGCTTGATGGCCACCAAAAACGGAGCTGCCAAAGCAGCTGGCAGATCTCTTCTGCCACACGGATTTTTGGACCAGACTAACGCTGAGCTATCCTTACCAGGACATCCCCAGAAAGCCCTCCTGCAAGCTGTCGAGCAGAAGAACCGCACACCGACAACCAGCCCTCGTGCCATGCACCACGCAGGACAGCTTCTCTGTGCGCTCGCTGCTCGTCACCACTGATGCCTGCAAAGTTTAAAATCGCTCTTCATGAATAATCGGCGCTTTCTATCATAAAGTCTGACTGTGCTGGATCCCACAGAGGAACCTTCTTAAGCATCTTGTGTTGAAACCAAAGGAGCTGGGGAGGAGCAGAGAGGGTGATGCTGAGCAAGCCCCCCATCAGCCACAGTGTGCGGCGGGCTGTGAGAGCGAAGGTGGACAGCGGTGAGTATGCAAGCGGTGGGGAAAAATGAGGGGTACACCGAGAAGCAGAATGGCCTTGTCGGTCAGCAGAGAATCATGAAACAAAGATGTCAAGGAGAAAAATGATGCACGGTTTTTTATTGATTCCTCAGAATTAGGAATCCTAAGAAAATTATACTGTCGAAATTGTGTTGTAGGCGTAACATTCACGATCTGCCTAAAACCCTGCAAAGTGGCACCAGCTCTTCCCCAGGCCTGCAGAGAAGGGCGCGCTCCCAAAGATCCCGGGCTGCGTGGCTGTTCTAGCACCAGGAAGGATGGGCAGGGGGGTGCAGCAGGTGGGATGTGCTGTGGGATGGGATGCACCGGGAGGGATGTGTGGCGGGATGGGATGTACTGGGAGGGATGTGTGGCGGGATGGGATGTACCGGGAGGGATGTGCTGCAGGATGGGATGCACCGGGAGGGATGTGTGGCAGGATGGGATGCACCGGGAGGGATGTGTGGCAGGATGGGATGTACCGGGAGGGATGTGTGGCAGGATGGGATGTACCAGGAGGGATGTGCTGCAGGATGGGATGCACCGGGAGGGATGTGTGGCGGGACGGGATGTACCGGGAGGGATGTGCTGCAGGATGGGATGCACCAGGAGGGATGTGTGGAGGGATGGGATGTACCGGGAGGGATGCGCTGCGGGATGCACGGTCAGGAGCTGGGTGCTGCGGGCTGAGTGCTGCCACCCTGTGGGATCCGTGCCACTCGTGTCTCCAAGTGCCACACTGCTGCGTGCTCTGCCCTGCTCCTGACAGCCCACCCGTACTGGGGAAACCGGAGGGGCTCTGAAACCCAAACAAGCTGTTTCCAGAGAAGCATAACACGCTGAAATACATCTGAACATGAATTCACAAGTTGGAAATGTTTATAAATATGATTTGGAACAAAAAAGTTACTGAATTCTGGCCAGAATAAGAACAAATATTATAATTCAAAATAATTTGCATCTCAAAGTTAACGATCTGATGTATTTACAGAATTCATATTTACTCACACGTATCAGGGCCTGGATTGGAATCCTGTTTAGTACATTGCTGAGAGCTGATTCTGTTTGAAATTACTCTTCTGCTGTACTTCATATTTCATTCATTTCTACTTCCAGCTATACATGCACAACAGAGGGCATTATACATCTCCCTAATTGAACAATACAGATCAATTAAATATGAGAAGTCATTCCTGGACTAAACCCTCTTCGGCAAATGTTCTGCTCTTATGATAAGTAACTCTTTTTAAAAAGCTAAAGTTGAGTGCTGTTTGGAAGCCCCCCCCTCCCCCCCCCCAAAAAAAAAAAAAGATTGGGAGACAAAGACCAAGAAGATTCATCCATTCATTCTTGACAAGAGGATAGTTTTTGCCTCCATTTCACAAGAGCAGGGAGCAGTGATAAAAAAAAATCTTTTTTTTTGCTAATACACAACCTGTCCCATAAGAATAATGACATAAACCCCATGCAAACCTCCAGCTAAGTTAACAGCAGAGTCCAGCTCAGATATGAGCCCAATACTTCCAGTCCAAGGAAGAGAAACCTGGCTGCCAGCCACCTGGACAGCTTCTGGGCTTTCTCCAGCCCCTAAGGTCAGCCATTAGCTCATAGGCAGTGAGTGGCATTTAACTCACAAAGAAACTGAACTACTCCCAAGGAAGCCTGTGGGCGGTGCAGGGACACTGATGGAGGAGTCTTCTGGTCTGTGCTCCTTGTGAACAAGGACCACAAAAGGAAGATGGAAACACCACTGAACACTAGAGAGGGACTTTTTACAAGGGGATGTAGTGACAGGTCAAGAGGTAACAGGGCAGATTTAGGTTAGATATTAGGAAGAAATTCTTCACTGTGAGGGTGGTGAGACCCTGGCCCAGGCTGCCCAGAGCAGCTGTGGGTGCCCCATCCCTGGCAGTGCTCAGGGCCAGGCTGGACGGGGCTGGGAGCCACTTGGTTCGGTGGAAGGTGTCCCTGCCCGCAGCAGGGGTTGGAACTGGGTGGGCTTTAAGGTCGCTTCCAACACAAACCATTCTACGACTCTTGAGAGCATGGCAGGGAGTGCTGTCACATTGCCCTCCTGGGTTAAAAGAAATCTGGAGAAAGCCAAGCCTAACAGTTGCTCTTTCAGGCACATCTTACTCTGCAAACAAAATGGGGAAAGCCCACGTGAGATGGTTAATAATAATCGTGTCCACTGAGTCTCACTGAAGCCTGGCTCAGAGCCTCTGGAAAAACAAAGAGGAGAAAAGGTGGTGAAGTGCCATTGTGGGACTTGACTTGCATCTTAGGAGAGCTGGGTATGGGATGTATCAAAACTTTCATTTATTAATAAAGATGTTTGGCCATATCTGAGACATCTCCAGCAAACCTTCAAGTGACAAAGAATCAACTGCTGATCAACTGGGAGCTCACGGAAGAATTAGCAGAAGACACAAGTGTGGTAAAACCTCAATTTTGAAACCTTGAGCTGTTTAAAACAATGTTTAGAAAAATACTGAAAAGGTAATTTTAAAAAAAATTGATGATTGTAGATTATTTCCTTGAGTCCACAAAACATTTTTTTGAAAGTGGAGTAACGCAGTAAGCGTCACACTTACCTTACTGAAGTCCACATGCTGATACATCCATGCTGCAATTACGTACCTGAGCAAAATTCCCCATTTATACTGCAGAGTCAAAACTTGTTCCTTATGCTCTAGCTTCCTAAATTTGAATCATGCATATGAGAAAAGTCACTAGATTAATTATTTCGAAAATACTTTCACCCTGTTGGTCCTGAGGGTTTGACTTTCAGTGATTTCAACCTAACAATTAAAAGAACCCAAACCAACAAAGCTTTCTTTTTTCTCGGTGTCCTGTTGAAACAGATTTTTATCCTGCAGATGAAGATAAAAAGTGACTGCTTGTCTCTAGGGAGAAGCAAAGAATGAAGTTATTTCCCAAGTATAACACATACAGTACTGGAAACCCCTGCTTACTGCAGAAAATAGTGTTGTTTTGGTTCCTAATGAAATGTGAACCTCATTTATGCTAAGATTGCAAGCAGATTTTACACAAGAGTTTTAGCTTTAATATCACCATTTTTGGTAGATGATGGTAGGGGACAGGGAAGAGTTGTGTGCTTGCATGAAAGAGTAAATCAGTTGGATGTCATCATTATATATTTGCTTTGCTAATAATAAAAAGAATGAATCACTACTGTCATGATATTCATATTTATATTTGAGTAACCACTGTAGCAGATAACAGTAAAGATGTGTGCAAGTTTAAATCTTGGCAGCACGCCTAGATTAGAGCTTCGGAGCTGACATTTGTGGATTTTGTGTGATTCATGTTACTTTTCTGTGTTTGTGATTACCTCCCCGTCAGGGGCTGCACATCACTCATGCACCAAGCAGCAGCCTTCCAGGTTCTGCATGTGAAGGAAAATTCCCAACTGTTGCACCAAACCCTCTTCAGATGGAGGAGCCCCATCCCCTGTATGGCAAATGGGGCTGAACAACAGGTCACCCACAACGTCAAAAGAAGCGTACAAATGGCTTTTACAGGGACATTATCGCGTCACAGATGGGAAGAAACCCCAGACTGACTATAATCTAACATGGCTAAAAATAGACCTGTGGTGATCTACAAACTTTCAAACACAGCAGAGTATTTTTAAGCAAGAGCATCCTCTCCGGCACTGCCTGCAGCCCCGAGCTGCCTGCGTGGCACCGGGGCTGTGCCCACCTGTGCCCCTGGTGCAGGGCAGCGGGGGGAGCTGGCACCTCCATCACGCTTCGCCAAATAAAATTCCCAAAGACCATGAGAGAAAATTAAAAGGCAATGATCTAGCTACCTTGTAGTTAATATCCTTCCTTCAGCTCTGCCTTGCCTTTACCTCTGATATTCTATTTTTTTTAAAAAAAATCAAGTTAACTACACAGAACTGCCAGACAAAGCCACCTCCCTAAACCAACCGAAATAAGCCACGTGGCACAAGAACATCTCCAAAATTCTTCTGAAGTTTTGCACCTCTGGTAGAAATTATAAAGGACCTTACATCTGTTTTCTTCGCACAGAGAAGCAGATTTTAAATTAAAGAAATGTTAATCACAATAAAAATAAAGATCTGCAGATCAACAAGAAACACTTTCACACAGGACGAGGTGCAAGTTTGGGAACCAAGGTGAGCTCTCTCCCCAGCTGCTTGGTGTGTGCAGTGCTGCTGGTTTTCCCTCTAGAACAAACGCTCCTCAGCTGGCCGTTTACATTCAGCACTCGGGAAACAAGCGACGGAGGAATTACACTGGAAATACAACGAGGGCCACCCCAGGGAAGGACAGCTGTGGTCTCAGAGACCACCCATCCAAGAAGGCTTGTGCCACATCATGGTCAATGGTGTCCTCCTGGCTTGGAGACAACGACGCTCATCCCCTCCCATGACCCAGACCACACCAAGGGCACGCTTGCCCCTCACCAGACATCCATGGTGACCTCAGGCGAGGGGCTAAGCGGCTCCGGACTCGCTGCATACACGTACAGTTAGGGGTAGAAGGCAGTACCATTTCATCCTGTTTACTGCTTACATGCTAAGGGAGAAGCGAGGCTTCTTGCAAAGGTAAGCTTTTCTTCTGCTGTCATTCACATTCAAAACATCTATTTTGTCATCATGTAGAACAGCACCAGCTTAAAATTCTGGGAACACTAGATGGGCTAGAGAGCTCGACTCCGCTGCAGAAGATAAGGACGGGAAAATTTCCAAGTCACAGAATCACAGAAGGGTTTGGGTTGGAAGGGACTTCAAAGATCATCTAGTTCCAGCCCCCCTGCCATGGGCAGGGACACTTTCCAAAGTTGCCAGAATTTTTTCCAGGATCATTCAACTCCACCTACCTGCAGGCTCACCCTGCTCTGCTCCAGTCCCCCCCTCGCCCTCCCCACCCAAGTGCCTGCCCCCGGGCTACCAGCACAGGGGCACAGGGGGCAGGAGACCCTCCCAGTAGGTGCTATTTACAGATCCACACAAAGGAAGGTTTTGCTGTGGCTTCTTGCGAAGGGTTAGTGCGTTTGACGGGGTCTGATGAAACACCTGAAATCCAGCAAGCCGTCGGCAGAGGTATTCGGCTCTGCCCAGAGTTCAGCACAGGAGGGAGAGGTTGCTGCACGCCAGAGGAAGCCATTGTCTAAAGCAGGCTGCTTTGGGAAAATTAGCAGCGTGCACACCTCTAAATGAGGCTGTACAGCAAGTAAAAGAGGGATTAGCCATGTAAAGTGAGTCCTTTTGGTATTAGATTAAAGAGGGGAGGTGACTTTGAAGGATTATTCAAGAGCCATTTAAGCAGTTTGCAGGGACTTACAGGCAGGGTAAAAATGCAAGCTCCTCAGGTCCAGGAAAGAAGGAAAACCAGTGTCCTGGCCAGGAAAGCAGCAGCAAAGGCTGCTGGAGGGTCCACCAGGCTGCCCCCCTGCGCAGGGCCCCCTCACCCGGCCCTTCGCCAGCCCCGCGGCACCAGCGCGGGGAGCCCCGGCGTGCGGGAGCCGGGGCTGGGGGGGCTCCATGTGCATCTGGGACGGAGCAGCCGGGAGCAAGAGAAACGGGGAAAGGGGATGCGACAGCCCCGCCGCCACCGGGACGTGCCACGGGCCGCGGCACCCCGGTTCCCCGGCTGAGCAGGAGCGCGGCAGCCGCTGTGTCAGGATGTCGGGAGCTGTGCGACCATCGCAACGGGAGCGCGACAGCAGCCCCTGCGCCCATGCACATGATGGGTCGGCTGGGATGCAGGTCCCGAATTGAACCATGTAAAGGGGAGGATGTGCAAGCAGAGGCACAAACCCCGACTTCTCTAGCGCCACACGTTCCCCTCCTTCGCTGCACCTCAGGGTGCCTAATCACCATGCTGGCTCCTAATCCTTTGCCCACTTTAATCCAGCAAGGGAAAATGAATACGGTGCTGCAAGACATCAGACTCTTTTATTGAACCCTCCTGGCAAATAATAATAAAAAACCCCACAATAACAAAAACCCAACACGCTTTTGCTTAGTCTAAAAGGCAATGGATAATTAGTATGTAAGATACAAACTATTTCCACTTGTTATGCAAGCTGCATCGTTTAATTTGTAGTTTAGCGAGCAAGTCGTTCCTGTCTGGGATAAATAAACCAACATGCTGCATTATGTTGCTCACTACACGGAAGCAATATCAGCCTGGGGAAAGCCGAAGAAGCTAAAACTCGAGCACGGCGCGCTGGCTGGATCAAGCAAAAAGTTACGCATGCATTCCTGCCGGCTGGGGGGGGCGGCCCCCGCCCGCAGCCACGCACGGCGCCCCAGCCCGCGCTCCCCGCCGCCCGGGCCCGGGGACCCGCACC
>JAVJGJ010000047.1:21514128-21527195 GCA_035590215.1 Microhierax caerulescens | reverse complement strand
GGAGCGGGAGGGGGAGCCCGGTGTGGCTCCCGGACTCTGCTCGGGGCTCCCCCCCGGCGGCAGAACCGGAGCCCCCGGGAGCGGGCGGCGGCTCAGCCCCGCACCCGGGGGCAATTCTGCCGCCTGTCCTGTGCCCTTGCAGCCCAGGCGCGGCGCTTCCCGCCGGGCGCAGGGCACATCCGCACCCGCGGGCTCTGCGCGGCCGGGGCGGCCCCTCCGCGCCGGGGGAGCCCCGTTACTTCCCGCTCCCTGCTTTTTTTCCCATCCTCCACCAGTCCCGGTCCCACTAAGGAGGGACGTGAGAGTCCCACATTACGGCTCGGGGCATCATTTTTTTTTCGCTCCCCTGCTCTCTCTGCGTTGGCCTCCGGCATTGATCTCAGCTTTGCTCTAACTGTTCTCACCCTTCGAAAGCTGCCCCTCTCCTCCACCCGCCTGCTGTGCCACTCAGCCCTTGGCAGCACTAGCCCACCCTCCCCGCGCACCCCCTTGCTGACCCTCCGAGCCCGCTGCAGGGCGCAGAGGCGGCGGAGGGGCGAGCGGGGCCGGGACGGCCATCCCCGCTGCTCGCCAGCCGCCGGGCCACCGCCGCGCTGGGACCCTGCTCAGGGTGGCTCCTGGGGGTCTCCGCTTGCTGCTGCGAGGCAAATAATGAGCCATGAACCGCTTTGAAAGTCAAGAGTTCAGACTTCATAAGCAGAGTGATCTAACGGCACAAAGAAAAGGGAAAGGAAAAAACCCAAACAAACAAACAAAAAAAAAACCAACAACAAAAATACCCTCCCAACCCAACCGCTCTTCAGAAGCGCAGGTGGGACCTACCTTTCCCCCTGCCCCGGACCCTTGTACCGTGAATTGCTCTTAAATGGCTGTGCAAAAAACTGCCTTTCAGTGCAAAGAGGGTATTCAGTCTTAACTGTGCCTCCCCTGGGTTTTGAGGGATTAAGTGAAACCCTTATTATGTTTAATTATCTCTAGAGCTGTTCTCTGTGCTTGCTGCCTTGCTTTATGGTTTAATAAACTGCACATCGATATAAACTGAATGACAATTAACATTAGTGCAGGTTGGATTCGCATTTATTGCTGCTTACAGGTTCACCCTCGACGTGCCTTCGTGCGGATCTTTCACTGCCATCTATCAGCACCTCTTTATTAGCACAGCTCCCAGATCCCAAAGAAGGTTGGGAAGCACCCCGAGCAGCTCAGGGGGCTGCTGCCGGGACCCCCAGCTCAACCCACCTGGGGCTCTGCTGCGCGGCTCCGAGGGGCTGGGGCAGTGCTACATGCAGCAGTGAAGCAACACGCCGGGGCTTCTCCAGTGCCTGGAGGTAACTGAGCATCCTCAGTTGGCCCAGTCTTGACCAGGCGCTACGTATCCCTGCCCACAATCCCTTCAGAATGATTATCTCCTGTGTGATGGAGAATGGCCCAAAAAAGCCCACCGCTCATAGAGGGGGCAGGGGGGGGCAGTGCTGCCTTTCCTGAATCCTGGTGAAAGTTTAAGGTTGGACCCAACTGCAAAACAGTCTCGAGCAGGCAGGGATGTTGCTCTTGAGCCGTGTGTGAGAGGATCCCCTCATGTTATGAAATGTTATCTAAATGTTATGTATTCTTTGTGTAATCTCATTCTGATTTATACAATAGTGGAGACTGCTCGGTAATCCAAAATAAATATATTTCAAGTTTAGCGCCAAGTGTTTTCAATTTGGGAGTGCCTGTGTCTCCAAGGTCACCTCATAAATCCTGGCACTATGGCACGGTGCTGCCAATCTGTGTGGGGTGTAACAACTCTTGAGGGAAATCAACGCTGAAAATGCTTCCGAATTTTTCAAAAGGAACATGCATAGAATACATCATCATAACCCATCTGAGCATGCAACATCCTTTAAAGCACCAGAGAAAAGCATCATCCACCCTCAACTGGGTGGCAACCAAAAGCAAATAAGATCTGAAAGGTGCACCCGTGGAAGCAGTGTGTGCAGGCAGATGGCTTCCCTGAAAAGCCTTTTGGTTGTGCCACCTTCTCTGCATACATTACAGCTTGCCACTGAATCAAGAAGCAAACCAGGTCACCTGCTTTTTTTTTTTTTTTCTTCCCCAAACCAATCCATGAATAAGGCCAAAGGTAGAAGAGTCAGCAATGAAAGACTCATGTTTAAGATTCAGACATTTTTATTTTTTTTTAGCAAATAGTCACAATTTTTTCATAGATCTGGCAAGAAAAACTGCCCTGCAGGTTTTTAAGATCACTTGTAATAGTAAAGCTGACACTTTGAATAAAGCCTTACAGCACGACCTTCAGAAGCATGCTGCTGCACAACTGTGACCATGATTGACAATCGGGATACTTGTGCCAGAGCATCACTACAATGTTTAGCATGGAAATATTAATTACATAAAACCAAACTGGTTTTAATTACCATGAAGGTTGTCACGCAAGCATGCAGGCAAAGCCAGGCAGAAGACAGAACTGGCACTGTCCCCAATGCATCCGCAGTGTCCTGCCCCACGGTTGCATTACGGGGGGTTGGAACCCCCGGTGCTGCCCGCTGCCGGTGCTGAGCAGCCAGCAAAACGGTGCACAGCCCTGCAGCGCTTCCGCAACAATCCGTAGGGGTAAAGCAGACGTAGGACCAGGCTGTGATTTATGGATGCTGAACTCGCAGCCTGAACTTGGCAGAGGCTCCTTTGTCTAGGCTGCAGTTTGTGTAAATCTTAGAAAGGGTTTGGGCATTGTTTTGCTAATACAGTGAGACTTGGTTAAGCAACTCCACTTTAAATGACTGCTACAAAACATCTCCAAGGGTTATGTTGTAGTTTCGTCTGACCTTTAATTAAAATACCAAGACCATCTTTACAAGGTGATGGCTATTCGTAAAGTCATTTGAGGGGTTGTGTAGGTCCAGGGCTGCTTATATCTCAGTGATACAGGGAGCGATACAGCTTATAAAGAGTTTTGGAGAAATTTGCCTTTCTTTCTAGCCGTCACCAGCCTTACATCATATGAGTTTCATTTTAGGACGATGCATCAAAGACAGAATTTTTAAGGAGATACAATGAAAAAGAGTAATCAGCAACTGGTTGTGAATTATTCGTGATGTGGTCTGTAAATATTCCCAGGTCCACAGATATGTGACAACACAGATGGTGATATGTAGGGGAATAAATCTTTTATACAAAGTAAAAATTATTTTAGTGCGGTGGAAAGGTGGCAGATAGCTGGCCTTGGAGGCTGATGTCCTGTTGGGGAGCAAAGAAGGAACCGAAGTAGAACCTCGGTGTTTTGCCAGCATAACCCAGTGCTTGTTTCAGAAACTGTTGCTTGGAGCTGCAAGGCTATTTTTGCTCCAAACTGATTCAATCTTTGGCCACCCTGGTGAGGTCCCGGCCAAAGATGCTAGCTACTGCCAATTCCAGTGAAGTATTTTGAAAATGTGGATATTTATCACTATGAAAATGTTTGAGAACCAAAGATCTAAACCTACAAATTCAGCATCATCAAGTAATCTTCAGATGTAACTTCAACAATTTCCCTGCCCAAGAATAAAACAACAGCTTTCAAGGCGCAGATTTCTAAAGGATTCTTAATTTCTTTAGTGTAATTCCAAACTTAGTAAAGTCTCTGGAAGAAGACAGTAGTTCTGCCTGGATCAAGGAGCTAAAAATTGTAGCTGGGGAAGAAAGTCTTTTGCAGTTTAAAAAGCTCAGCCTAAGCAGCAGCTGAGTCTGGAATCTTTGTGTGTTTTTCATTGGACTTTCTGTACCCAAATTCTCCCTGAACCTTTATAAAATCCCTTAAGGCTCACACTTCCTTATCACGCTTCATAATAAAGCACATTTTTATGAGCAAATCATGGAATTCAGGATTTTTGAATGAAAATTATGCAATTCTCAAATGGTAAAACTATAATTTATAACTCTAAATTAAGGCCTTAGGTTGCAAAGCAAAGAAGTTTAACATTAAAAAAAAAAAAAAAAGCAGAACGGGAAAACCCTGAAGCTTCTTGGTCTAATAATTATAAATTATTTTTGTCATGATTAAGATTCCAAGGTGACACCCACTGCTACATTTTAGTAGTTTAAGAAACACAATATATTATCAGCAGTGATTTTTTTAGACTAGATTTAAAATGCAATAATTTAATTACTTCAGAAATCAAAAGAAAAACTCACCATATTTCTAAATCATTACAAAAGGGAAGTTTCAAATGACACAACCTTAATAACACACGCATTAAAAATGTTAAAAATAAATACCTTTAAAACCACACAAAATTCAGAGTGTGTTGCCACGATAAGGTGCTGACATTTATAAATGCCATGTGATTAGCATGTGAAGAAGAGATACACATTCATTGTATGCAAAGACCTATTAATCATCCATCACCTGATAAACATACAGCATAATGCCCTCGCCGTTCCCTTTCAAAGCCCTAACAAAGATGGCTGTTGGCGCTGATAACTCAAACACTCCCTCAGATCCATTAGGTAGGACTTTTGGTAACAAGAACTTTGCGCACCAGCTGTGCACAGCTGGGATCTTGTCAAAGAATATAGTGCAGGTGGGCCTTTGCGCGTCAAGGGGAAGGCTGGGGGAAAGAAGGAACGTCAGCCAACTGCCTCACCAACCATGGTGCTATGATTCTTCTGCCAAAGGCACTCTCGTGCACTTTCTGTTGTGAATGTTCTGCTGAAAACGTGGGTGTTTGGCTTTCAGGGAATGTATCTACACATTAAGCTTCCAGAATGAAGCCCGTCAATCATCCCCACTGATTCCAATGTGCCTCTGCGTGATCCTCCATGAGACCAACTGTGTGATCCAGGGAAAAGTGACAGCTTTCCTTCCTGGGGAAGCCTGTGGAGGCGGGTTTTCCAAGCCAGAGAACATCCTGAGTATCCATAGAAAAGGCAACTCAAGGCACTTAGGAGTTAATGTCATAGGATGAGAATTATCCGATCAAACGTGGACTGTCTTACCTCATGTCTTGCCTCAAAACATGGTTGTCATGAGTTGTCCCAGGGAAAGGAATGAGAAATCATAGAATCCTAGAACAGTTTGGGTTCGAAGGGACCTTCAAGCCCACCCAGTTCCAGCCCCCCGCCACAGGCAGGGACACCTCCCACCACCCCAGGTGGCTCCAGGCCCCATCCAGCCCGGCCTTGAGCACTGCCGGGGATGCGGCATAAATGCCTGTTTCCTCGGGGTGCCGAGCAGGTGGACGTCCTAAAGTGTGATGTTCAGTACTTCTGTGTCATCGAACATCCCGCCCATGAATCTGATTGCCATCAGCATCACAATCACAACAAGTCATGTAAGAAGTAACTGCCAAGGGGAAACTTTTTACAACATACATGTGGTTTTAACTGTACCAAATGCAGGAACGACAATGTAGTTCTTCAGGTTTTGTATTGGCACTTCAGCTTTTGACATCTCCCACAGCTGCCCGCTTTCATCAGCAGAGCTTCTGAGGCCAGAGCAGTGTCACAGGCCCAATGTGGTCCCGGCGCAGGCCACCCGTGGAGCTTTCATGGATTTAGAGACACAGGATTGAAGTCGTAGGTAGCTAACTGAAACCCCTTCGAAATACAAATTGTTCGGTAATGAGAACGGGACGGCCTTTAAGACTTTCCCCGGAGTGGGAGCCACGGAGACAATTCTGAGCAAGACATAGCCTATTGTTAATGTACAGATAAGGAAGGACAAAAATAGAACTGTATTAATTTCAGCACAGAAATACAGTGAAAAATATATTTGTGCCAAGGAAAAAGAAAGTAATACAAATTTTTATTTGAAAGATTTCTATAAAGGTCATTAAAAACAGCAGAGGGGTTGAAAAAAAGGGAAAACATCTCTCTGAGGCTTATGAATAACAGATAAACTTTATTCCAGTAATGATAGGGTACGGTTTTGTTTGAAGAGTAGTAGCCTGCCAATAATAAAGATAAATACAAATACTGTTAGAAGAATAAAACCAAAGCTGACTCTTTTTTTTAATTGAAACAATTATTTTTTCCCAAAGACAGTTGGGTACATTTGACAGATAAGTTATTAACAGTCGCTTTTGAATTTTAGCTTTATACAGCAGTTACCAGCACACTGATTCTGCATACATAATTTCCTAAAAGGGATCATATTATTATGGAAGTCATGTTAGCAGTATATGAACATGCATAGTCCCGTTTAAGTCATTATCTGAAAATGATATCCTGAACTGGATACATCCTGTGGGAGAAAACAAACCCAAACAGCTTTGGCCCAAATGTATTTATAATATTTAAGTAAACTCAGGAGAGGTTTTACGTATATGGTAAAACCAGCAAAAAAGTCAAAACAGTGTAAACGTGTGTTAGAGGGTTCAAAATGCTGTACCACCAAGACCATGAGACGTTCAGCGGGTGCTAAGCTTAGTTTTGCTAATCCACATATCCACATCTCCCAGACTTGCAAATATTACTGTGAATACTTAACTTGTGAGAAATTATCATCACTTTAGGGACTATATTAAAAGGAACAGTTCCGGAGCTGCTGTATAAATCCAGACGGGAACACAGCGTTAGCATCTTCTGCTGCACTTGCCTGATGGTGGGTAGATGCTATCTGAAATGTTGAGATTTATTTGATAAGTAGTTGTAAAAATAAGTAGTTCTGTAATCACAGATGTCATCAAGATTAGCTTGTGCGCTGCCCCACAAGAAGTTTACTGTTTAAGGGGAAGTAACATGTAAAAGTTGATGTAAGAAAACAGAGATCCAAAGACATGAAGTGCTGTGTCCTGTGCAGAGAAAGAACAAGCTGCTGAATCTGCCTGTCCCTACCTCAGGGACTCAGCAGCAGCAAGCCCCTGTCTGAAGTCACAGATGCTGCCACCACTTCTCATGGTCTCCTCTCCTACTGACTCACCCGCTGCTCTGGGTGCCTGTGCTCAGAGGGGCCTTTTCCTCCCCAGAAGATGCTGATCTCACTTGTTCCTGCCATTTCCTGGAAGTGACAAAGAAGAATAATCCAGACTTTTTAAATCCCCTGCTTAGATCTTCACTTTGAAAGCCAGACCCATGCAAAGAGGTCACCGAACCTCTGCACAGCCTCACTCATGCCCTGGATGCTCAGAATCCTGATGCTCATCTGAGCTGCAGGGGCTTCAGCCACAAAGGGGCCGGTGCCACCATTTCTGCAGTAGGTAGTGGAAGTGTTTCCAAGAATTCTCATTTCTGGAGATGAATGCAAGTCTTCGATGTGGTTGATTTCAGCTGAGCTGAGTGTTTATAAGGTGATGGTTTGCTACTGAAATGAAGGCTTCCAGGATGTCTTCAGGAGAAAGAAGCCCATAGAAGCAAAACTTCTTTGCAGCAGGATCAGGGAGTGCGTTAGTGTTAACTGATGAACATAAATGGTCCTGAATTCAGCTTTTTGTACTCTGCAAGCTTTATGGACCGTCCTGTAGGGAAACAACAGCTGAACATTCATTACAAGGGAAAAAAAGAAAAGAATGGTTGAAATCTTTCAAAAACTAAGTGTTGGGTGGTTTTTGGGTTTTGTTTGGTTTTTTTTTTTTACCTCCTAGAGAATGGATTTAACTCTGTCAAAGCAAAAGCGAGCGAACCATTTGAAACCCTAAGGAAACACTTACTCCTTCCTTTGCAATGCTGGGATGTTCCACTAAGGCTTACATTATTAAGAATCTTCCAATGGATTTATGAACAGAAGATTACATTCTTAATGCTGCTTCTCAGAAATTGAGTGAATAATTCAAGGCACACCAATATACTACGGAAAACAGAAAAGTACCTTACAGCTTGGAACCTTACAAAGAAAGTGAGCCTCAAGCTCACTCAAGCTATATAAATGTGATATATGTAGCATAAAGACCACTGCAGCAGTCTGAAGTGAGGTGGTGTAAAGCACTGAGTGGGAGCTACAGCATGTGCAAACAATTGCTGGCAATAATGCACATGTATAAGGTAAGATTGATAGCACTGCCCATAAAAACCATAGTAGTCGGACCATTAATAAGATCCTTTTGTCCCTCATATTGACAGATTTAGAGCATCTGCTCATCAGAAGTCAAAGAAATTAGAGCGATAGCCCAGGGCAATGAGTCAGCTACCAGGGGAAGTTCATCTTCGTGTCAAGAGGAGGAAGGAGCAGCAGTCAGAAGCTGCCTCTAAATACCTGCACCGTACTCGTTTAACAATGTGGGGGGTTCCCTTTTATGAATGCTCTTGGCAGATAAGAATAGGCTTTCATCAGATCTACCAGGGCAGAAAGAAGCCATGTCACATAGCCGAGACATCGGAGCCGGGAATGGCAGCATTGCGCTGGATGTGACATCAGGGAGCTGCTGACGTGGGGGTGGTATGGAGAAACTCGAAACGGGACTGTTTTGATCGATGGCTATTGTACACAGCCTGGATTTTTCTGAGGTAAAGAGTAAATCAGTCATCCTTACACGTTAATTCCTGCTGAGGTGTGAGAAGAGGCCCATATCCCAGGACCAGTGGAGCAGATACCACCGCAGACCTCAGCTAAGACATTAAAAGAGGGGAAAGCATACGATCACCAAGCCACTGCATTGAGGTACCAAGGAATCACCTCTTCCTTTCTCCTTCTCCATCAGAAGTTGGCATCACTGATCCTTTCTGTCCCACCCCAGAGGCTGACAACCAGCCTTCATCTCCATATGGAGAAAGACAGCCCGACCACAGGATCCAGGAGCTGGGCTGACCCCCGGCAGCACCGCGGGAGCAGGGATTTGCCGGAGTGCCTTTCCCGGAGGGATGAGCACTCTCTCCTGAAAGCCGGGTTGAGAGGAGCTGATGCAAGGATGCCATAAGCCAGCAAAGGGATCTCTGGGCAAACATCTTGTCAAAAGTTGACAGTTTAATTGTAAGATGGGGACTGGTGTTGATTTTGCACATCTGTCCCCTGTGAATGCTTCTTCCCCAAGGAGTCAGCATCCCTGAGCGCTAACCCGATGGCTTTCCCATCAGTCGCTACCTGCCAGAACTCTCCTCAAAGCGCTTGTGTGTCTGCTCAGCCGATCGTCTGAGGAGTGCACAGGGGATGCCAAACCCAGGATGCCACCAGCTTTCTGCGAAGCATTCCCCACCGGAGCTGAAGCTGCTGGGAGTGTGCCAGGGCTTAGGCTGCGCTTCCCAGAGCCAGCTCAGCCCAGCGAGGGAAAAGGACATTATCAAGGCACTGGTCATGAATTTGCCGATTCAGAGACTTGGTGCTCATGGGACTCAGTGCTTAAACACTCCCACGAGAAAGGTCCCTCGCTGGGTTTGTCACCTGAGCCTGCCTGAGCAAAGCAAGGCACTGATAACCATTTTCTCCACCTTCAGTATAACCTCTGCAGGAAGACAAAAGATGGCATAGAAGAGCTGATCCAAGCCATCCTTACCAGAAAGGAGCTTTCCCCTTCTCAAACCTGCACGTCTTGATACCTGACTCGATATGACAGTTAAAATTGATCCCCGTGTGATGTCCCAAAAGCAATAAGGATGAAGAATTCGTGTCCTTTACCACTTTTAGGCCACCTGCTTTCTTGTGTTTATTTTAAATTACAGATGATAAATAAAGAGAAAGAAAGAGCAAAAGTAGCCTCTAAGAACAAAGGATCATAGTCTTGTCTGTCCTGTGGAGCGATCCAGCTGATTTAACTGTGTAGAAGTGTTTGATGCCTGCTGCAAGTTACTTTGCTGTATGCTCTGTTTAGCTGTGTGTGGTTTGTTTCTCTACTTTCTTGCTTTCTGGATTATTTTTAGATCTGAAAAATATTCAGCAATTAGCTGCTTTCATACTGTGGTTGTTCGTTACCAGGCATTTGCAGGTTGCCTTTCTTTTTAGCTGGAAGCATAACTGGAGCTGCCGAGTGGCTTGGTTTGCCGTGCTCCACGCAGCCAACAGCGAGGCGGAGGGATGCCGTTACCAACCCGTCTGCCAGCACCAGCCTCCTGCATGTGTTGGGGTAATCTGGACACACTTAATTTTGTGTCACACACGGGCACTGCGCTGCCTCAGTACCCCACAATGGCAATAACAGTTCTCTTTAAAAAGTGTCTTTTGCTGCTCCGTGGTATTAGTGTGGATAAATTCAGTAATAATGAATTTGCTACCATCAGGTAAAGGAATCAAGCAGAGGTAAAAATTATATGTGAGTGAAAGCTCGGTGCTATTTGACACAGGGACAATTCTTCTTTCACTGCACAATCCCATCCTCCCGAGCGTTCCAAAAGGCTCAGAAGACCCACCCCATGCAACATTCATCTGATGCGCGTTACATGTAGCACGTGGACATCTAAGCACATTCACAGAGACTGCAGACGAGGCATGTAACTGGATATTTGTTTAATGCTTTGGCACTATTAATGACATTCTGATTTAAAGTCGACTCCCTTCTGATTTTACAGGCAATTATGACTCAGTTAAGGCTGTCATATCAGCCTGACTTTCCTTCCTCCCTCTCCCCTTTCCCTTTTTATTTCTGCATGTTAATCTGTTGGAAATTTGTGTCAAAACCTGTTTACACTCATTTCCAACCACCGCTTACATGGGCACTTTAATAATGTGCCTTTGTTCTAAGCACGTCACAGCGGCTCTGTTTCATGCAGAGAGAGACAGAGACCACAAATGAGTAAAAAACACATATTACATTCCATGGTAATAATTTATTTCCAGTCAAAAAGCCATGAAGGACCATGTACTATCTTTGCCTTACTTTGAGCTTTAGACTGTGAGGCTGATGCAGTGAAATGTCTCTGAGCTGACTCTTGGCAGAGAAATTTTTCATATTTTTATTAGTTTTGTTTTCCTTAGAATTAATTGAGTCATAAATACTGTTATTTCCCCTCGGAAAGGAGGGACCCTGAGGTCAGGTGATGGCATCCCCTCGGACAGTATCCACTAAGACCCCTGTAAAATTATTTCACATCCTTAAGCACCCAAGACCACACTGTCTCATCAGCAGAAGCTGTAAAGCAATGTATCATTACACAGCAATACTTTGGCCCAGTACGTGAGAACGGTAGTTTATTAGAATAATTATTTTTGTTTTAAACCACAAAGATATCTTGCTGGAGCATTAGGTCCTCACCACTGACGGGCATACCGTGCACTACTTGACTAATGTGTTTTGTGTAGCGACTAAACAGTACCAGCTCCAGTACATGCTCTGTTCCTACTTGGTTATGAAACGCTATGTGCCCTGCTGAACGCTTATGGGTGGTAAGTAGTAGAAGGAATAAAATAAACCAGATTTTTTAAATGGAAGCAACTTCCTTTCTGGAAGAGAAGTCAATTAGCACAGTCCCAGTCAACCATCAGCTATGCCCTAGTTAAGACAGGGCAGCTATGTGTGTGTGTGCAGACATATGCACTCACCTTAGTCTTTTTAAGCAGCATGGATTTATGATACAGAGCAGGGCAGGAGGGGCTGGAAAAAAAAGTAACACTGCTTGCTAACAACATATTGTACATTTTCACTTCCACCCCCACATTTCTAGCCGGCAGAGATCTTACAGGCTTGGTAGTGCATCTTTTGACGTGATCGTACTTGCTGGGAGACACTCCTGCTCAAGCAGGACGCGGAGGGCTGTCCCTGGCTAACCAAGGTGCTGTGCTGGGATTTCACCCCCAGGTGCCCGCACCAGATTACAAACCATGGCACTGCCATCGAGTTGGGTAGAGAGGGAGCATTTCTCAGCTGGCACAGCACTGCATTGCAAAATTAAATCCATGGAGAGGGAGAAGCAGCCCACACATGATGGCAACAACAGAACCCGCTCCCTGGAGGAATTGGTTTCACTCGGCAAAGCAGGAGAGGGGCTGTGGGAGCAGCAGGGTGCCCTGCTGGCTGCTGCCGCTGCCGCCAGCTCCCTGGCCAGACCACAGAAAGGGGAAAGTGGTGGTGGCGGCAGCAAGGCTGGGGCTTAGTCCTTGCATCTATGTGTCTGCAGAGCCCGTGTGCCAAACGCTGCTCACTGTCTGTCTACTAATAGAGGGGAGGTCAGCAAGGCTGATCTGGGTCATCTCCATTCATACTTCCCCTGTGTATCCCCTAGGAGTACGTAAGGAAGGGTAATCCTCTGAAAAGTCTTATTTCACCCAGTCTTGAATCTCTGCTGTTATGCCTCAACAATAACATCCCACAAGTGAAAGTGAAGCCATCTCATCTAAAGTGAAATAAAATAAGAAAACTATGTCACACTCTCATATCTACCAACTTTTATAGTCTGATATTCACAATCAGATCATAACAGCTTGGATCTTTTCTGTCATTTTGCCCAGCACACGCTCTAAATAGCAGTGGAATTTAAACTACTATCTGTAATATTTTTATTGAAAACTGTATACGAAGAAGGCTATCTTGCTGAAATAAGCACCTTAGCCCCTCCTGCATTTTGGGGGTTTTCGGTTTGGAGGACAGACAGTGTATATGAACCTTCATGACATACTAGCTAGGTAGTGGAAAGCAAGCAAAGTCCCGTGCAGCCAAAGGTGAATTCCAACACCACTGATATTTGTAACCGGAGTGAAGAAAGCAGATGAAGAAAACTTTTCATCTCTAACCTTCCTGACACATCAGCTGAGCCTTGGATGACCTTCACAAACGAGTGTTTTGCACAAGCTTGTCTGAATCTGTAGGCTGGCTTACAGCATCATCAACAATATGCACGGACACCTTTCACTTTATTTTGCTAATCAAAGACTTATATCAAGTTTAAACTAGATTTTCTGGAAACCTACGCTAATGCCTTCTTTGATGGAGGAACTCTATCCCTGTTGATGGGAGTCTTGTTTTCCAGTTTAGGTAGCAACATTAAAAGCTGTGACTAGGTCTCCTCCTGAGATGTGTCCGGAACAATGGTCATAGGGAGATATTTTAAATATGTGGAAAAATTGAAACCTCGGTTATACTTTTAAAACCCTAGCATCATCATATATTCACTGCTTTCTGAGTTAAGACAACTTGATTAGCGTGCAAAACCGAAGAGAGGAGCCGCTTGCTAAGACCAAGGCTTCTCCTGAGCCCTCATTAGTTCCTTGCTTATTGTGGTGTGGCAGT
>JAVJGJ010000047.1:21486368-21514028 GCA_035590215.1 Microhierax caerulescens | reverse complement strand
GTTTTCTGCTTGTTGTTAGTGTTGACTTTATAAATAGGTGGCATCTCTCAACACATTTGCTCTGCTTTGTGTTTTGAACAGAGCATACAGCAGTAAGGGAAAAAGATATTATCTAAACAGAATAGCTGTATTCCTCTGGGAATTATTTTCTGTTTATTTTACATTTCCTAAGACACCTTTTAGCGTCCTGAACTAATACTTTTCCAACTTCTATACTTCAGCTCAATGAACCCACTTTCCACTGTCACACCATCAGCACGAAACAAGAAATTCTGAGGGTCAGTGAACACAGCAAATTCTCCCATTACTGCAAGTGAGACTATTGAGTTTTGGGTTATTTGTACCTGTGATGCAGTGTGACAGTACACTCGGATGCGCTAGGAACAACACTCCAAAATGCAGTTTGCCTGGATTGGCATTGGCATACAGAATCCTATTGTAAAAAAAGTCATAGCTCAAGAACTTGGGCGAGGATTTTTTTTTCCTTTCAGCTGCTGCTGTTTTGCTTGTTAACATCTATCGGTCTTTTTGACTTTATTAAAAAACAACAACCCGTAGATACCACAAAAACAAAACTCAAAGGCCAAGCAAGCATAGCTTTCCAAGCTGACCTCTCCATCAGTCTGTAGCTGTGTATGTACGTCCAAGCCTTACAAAGTCAGGGTAGGTGAAACGAGACCTATTCTACTGTTCAGCTAGCAACACTTCTGTTTGGCAGACCTTTCAAGATCTGGTTTTGCTCTGCACTGGAGCAAAAATCCCCCTGCCTACTAAATTCAAAGAAACCAATATGTCTTTGTCAAAAGTCAAATGTGTCAAGACTACCTGTCTGTGTTGAGAACAGTTTAATACACTTACAGCATTTACAAGTGCCTCAATCTGTCTTCAAAATGTTTCCCAAAAATATGTGCAAAGTTTTGGCCGTGCAAATACAACTGTTAAACCCCAGAACAATCATAAGCACTCCACAGAGTGCAAGGAGTCTAGAAAGCTGGTGCATAAATCACCTGGTCAACACGAGACACACGGCACTGTTCCAGTTCAGGCACCAGTCCTTGAACCTTCCCTTGGTGGTGCTGTTTGTTATTCAGTTTGTGATATGGGTGACCATAAAATTAAATCCTGTAGGCCTTCCAGCTTACTTGTTTGGTGATTCAAGAATGTGTTAACCTGTACATTTTTGAGCATAAACTATTGATTTGGTTTTAAGGTCAAGTGATGGAAATACTAAATATCTAAAGACTAAAATATCAACACGGCAGACTAAGTATCTCCATAGTAATAATTTACACAACCAGATAATGCAGCCGCTTGGGAACAGCAGTCAACTGATCTCTACTTATCCATCACCTCTCTCAGAAACCCTGAGTCATTACATTTATACTAAATGCTTATTCAGTGCTCATATTTCTTCCAGAACTAAACATGCAGCATAAATATATGATAGCAAGATCTGTGTAATTGTTTCTGATGCCATATCCGAGTTTGGTGTGTTCTTCTTTTCTGTTTAAAACTACAGCAGAAAAACCTGAGCTGACGTGGGCACTGCACCCAGCGGAGGGTGCCCCTGCGACAGCACCTCCAGCCTCAGCAGGTGGGAGGGCTTCAGTGCCACTGCCACCGCCCCTGGGTCTTCATCGGCGTGGGAGGGATCTGGGTATTACTGCTTCTCTTCCCTTCGGTCATTATATGCCTTCATTTCTTTTGCTCTTTGTGGTTTCGCTCACCAGAAAAATGCACTTCAAGCGTAATACCGGTCTTCTATTAAGAAAGACAGTAATAAAGGGAAACCCTGGAGTGTTGCGGAGAAAGGTGACCTTGAGCTATGGGAACTGTCAACATATCAAAGACATACAGCTAAGCTTTTGTTTTGATTCTCCCTTACATTTTATGCTGATTTTTTTTTCTCCTGTCCTCACTGTCTCCTTAATAAATTCCATCAAACTATCCAATTTTACCTGATTTCTTCATAAAACCGGATGACCCACACAACGGAAATTCGATTCAGTCTAAGTAGGAACCTGATTTACATTGATACTGTAACATTACTCTAATGAAACCTGCCCAGTTCAGATTTTAACAGAAAAACATATGCGATGAGTAATAAATAATTCTCACAGTCCTCAAAAGCCTTGCCCCCTGAAACACAAGTAAAGAAAAAAATGGCTCCAGTAATTACATTATGCATAAGTATGTTTAATCGGTGGTGATTAATAAAATAATGGCAATATGTGGTTCTTGAGGGCTGACACAACAGTTAACTATTGGCATCGTTCTGCTGAAGGAGGCTGAGTTACAGCCTGAGCCTGTAGTCCAAACAACGCCACTAAATTAGCTGCCATTAAAAAGTAACTGCTAGCACTTTTACTATTTCAGACTTCATCATCCTTTTTTAATTTGGATGTTCTCATGTAGCCCTGAGGGCTTAAAATATTGCATGTGTTGTCATAAGCATACTAGTCCATAGTACAGGTAGTTCAATAAAGAATGACACTTTAGGCTGGTCTGTCGAGAGAGCGCTTACTTGAAGAATATCCTTCTCATCGAGTTATATATATTTTTAATGCACCTATGAATAACTAGTAGCAAAATTAGTGAGAACTTTCTGAAAAATTGAGAGACCAGTTCAAAATGTCCTGCCAAGCCTCTGTGAAGGTGCCTGTGAAGAATACGGCAGGTATTTTGCCTTTCTTTCATGCCAGCCTGTGTAACAGCCCCAGCACCACGAAGGCAGGCAGACCACTGAATTTCCCATCGCCATTCCCCACCTGGCTCTCTGCTTCTCCTCTCCAGCAGGACCATCAAATTCCCGTTTTCTTCTGTCACCAAGTTTGTAATATTCAACATTTCTCTCCGCCTTGGTTGGACGCCCAGGGCCTCGGCTTCTCACTACCTTCTCACCAGCCCTGCGTGGCTCCCCCTGCCCGTGCCTGCTCTTGAGCCCTTGGGAGCAAAGGGGCACGGCCAGGCCGTTGCACCTGCACCTCCTGCTCGCTTGGCTCCTGCTGCCGCACTAACACGGCATGCCACGCGTTTCCGCAGTGCATCCAACCCCATCTAGAAACCAGTCGGATCTCGCCACACCTCATCTTCTAATTGAAAGATTGTCCCAGAACCTTATTTCTACAATGCTTAGTTGCCTTCTGATTTCCAGCCTGATTTCATTCCTGGTGAATCCAGACCCATGCTTTTATGCCGCCATATAATACTCTGGCTTAACAACATCTGCCTTCTGGGATGTTTAGAGAAAGCAGCCATGCCCCTTCCCACCTGTGCGTATCCAACCTTTGTTCAGTTATCCAACCCCCCTTTGCTCTCTTAGTTTCCTCATGTCCGTCAGCCAGTGGCCACATCCCCCAGGCCGCCCTCCTCCGCACCTGCTTCGGTGGGAATTCATCCTTCCTGAAGGGGTGACCAGAACTGCAAAACTCAGGTAGGGAAAGCGCAGAACTTCAGGATAAATGGGGTGCATCTGGTAGATCCACTCCAAACTCCTTTAATTCGCTAGACCAGCACTTACTCAGCACATACCCGAAGGTCTGCGTGACCTTGGCTGGTCAGGAGGGTTTGCAGTGTCACGTGGACAGGCGCTCGGCAATAGTTTTGTCAAAGCACCAGCTCCAGCGCCTGACAGCAGCCTGTCACCGTTCCACTTGTACAGCTTATTCCCCCGCTCTCCAGACAGCAAAGGAAGCGTTACGGTCCCATCTTTTATTTTAACGCTAGATATGCTTTTGGAGGGCAGGCTGTTCTCCCAGCACAGCTCTGCCTTCTCTCAGCCTCCTACTGAAGTGTTGCTTTGGCCATATGTGTGCTTTGGCGGGGGGGGAGGTGGTGCTCCTTGGGAATGCTCAGGTCATGGGGGAGTTCAGATAACAGTCTCCTCTATTGATCTTTCATATCTCTAAAATGAATGGAAGGTAATCTTTTCACTGCCTGCTCTAATTAGACTAATAAAATATTTCTGGGGAAAGCACCAAATAAAAAGAGAAATGATTACTGAATTCTGTTCCTCAAAAGCATCCTGGCTATAAGCAGGACCTGTCATGATACTAATGTATGTTTTATAATTACTCAATACCTTTTATATTGTAAAAGCAATGGCACTGAAAACCAACACTGTACAGAACGCAGCACCCAATACTTGGTTTGCACGGATTTAGCCTTACAGCAGCGGATTCACCATATGTTAATAACAGTAAATTATGGAAACACAAAGACTGGAAATAGCTGAAAATAATTCAGAAACTACCAAACAAAGGATGCATCACTTTCCTACAGCAATCTGGAGCAGATTCCTGTGCAGCGAGAACGGCGTGTGCTGCGTGCAGCCGGCAGCCCGCACTGGCATGAGCCCTGCGAACACCCCACAGGCAGGGGGTGATGTACTGGGCGCCCACCCACAGGTACTGTGGCCTCGGCTTGCACATCCAGAAGTCAGCTAAGCAATTTAGGAGGAGATACATTTTCAACAGAGTCACTTCTGCTGGCATCTAAGTGTCCAAATACACCCCGATCATGAATAGACTGTTTTCCTCCTGTGTGTACATGCACGGAGTAATTCTGCCCGGTTTACAGGTGGGGAACTGAACACAAGTAGCTTAAATAATTTGCAAAGTTTAGGTTGGCAAATGGTGGGGGAAGCAAGATCTGATCCCTGGTTTCCAAACTGCTCTCCGATCTGCTGCTAAGGGAGCCCAGGAGGGCTCTCCCCACCCCAGCTCCAGGGCAAGGGGCTCCATGAGCAACGATGGAGAGATGCTTGGGGGCCCAGCACACTGGCCTGCTCTGTGGTGGTGGGCAGCGAGTAAGGAAATGAACATCATAAATCGTTCCCTCAGCTGTGGGAGACACTTGGGTACGAGTACATCCAAAGTACATCTTGAATTTCCCACACTGAGCTTGGTCTTCAGGGATGTTCCTACAGCTGCCTTGCCCGGTGTGCGTGCGTTAGCACAGTGCTGCAGGAGCTCCCCAGACAGCTACCTTACTTTTCATTAAATACTCCCCAGCAGCTGCTTTCCTCTGAGCTGTCAGCCTGCAGTGACATGCAGCATGACATCACACAGGTGCAGGTGTAGCCAGAAGAATATTTATCCCTCTTCACCCTACTTCGCGTAGGAGACACATTATGACAACAGCAGCGATTGCATGTGTGATTTACTCCTTGTGCATATGCCGTGTTTACAAGTACAGATTTCATTCTTCCATATGTGATTTATATTTAACTGTAAAAGAATTCCACGGGAGATCTATCAAAAGTAATAGGAGACATAATATTTTCTAAGAAGATAACATTTTCTATTTGCACCAGCGAATGGATCTGTAACAGGTTAGCACATGGCACCGCTGCACATGCAGCTGCACCCAGCAGAGCACAAAGAATTGCCCGGGCGGTGAGGCTCCGCGCCCAAGCGTGCACACCGGCTCCAGGTGCCCCCACTTCCCCTGCTCTCCGAGTCCTCTAACTCTGCTAATTTATAATTATTTATTGAACTTCATGCCTCAGGACTGCTTTGGAGGCGAATCATGTGATTAGAAATTTTTCTGGATTTCAGGGAGAAGAATGGAAAACCTGCTTCTCGGTCTGTTTGAACTGTTCCGGCAGAAATAGAGATGTAGGGCTTGAACCCCAATTACATTTGAATATTTACATACCTTTGGACTCAATCTCCTTTAGATTGCCTCGTGGAGCAATTTACATGTTAATGAACCCTAGAAATAATTCCTGAATCAAAACACGTTTCCTATCAAAAAACATATGGACCTTGAACAGAGCTGTGTGGCAGCTTCTGATTCAAACACTTTAAAGTTGAAAGGGATCAACAGCATTTGTCACTTGTAACTTTTACTCATTTTCTTGGGGTCTATTTTGAACAAACTCATTCCATAAAGTCATGGGGGTAAAAAAAAAAAAAAAAAAAAAAAAAGCAATAATTTAATATAATAAAAAAAGAAAATATTTGGCATATTTTGAAATTAACGTGGCTTTGGGAACTGTGGCTCGCGAGATTGTGACCCTTACGCAGCACAGTACAGGTGCCGTGTTCACTTGTACTTTATCTCGTCATACACAGTGATCAGACACCCTCATGAAATGCTGGTTTCCTTCAATGAAATTTGTTATTTTATGAAAAATATAAAGCAGCAAGGACCACCATCACATGCAGGAAACAGATTTTGAAAAACAAGGTCCATGAGTCATTATGACAAGACTTTTTGTGGTTTGTGCTAAATTATATTTACCAAGGGGGGGCAAGGGGGGAGGGGAAGCACATGAAAATTGAAACAAATTAAACTTAAAAATTCAGCTGCCTTAGCTACTGAAATATTTGGGAGAGACCTGAGGGACCAGGGATGCTTCGAGCACTGGAAGTGTTTCCCCCTGCCCAGCCAGGAGCTGTGATGTTTTGGTGGGACAATGGGGAGACGTGATCTTCCTCACCTCCAGCCCCTTAGCTCTGCCCTCTCCAGGTCCACCCAGCAAATCTGAATCCAGCAGATGCAAACCAGCATCCCGACAGCAGTCTGATTTTGAACACGAGAGCGGAAGGGCAATGGAGGCCGTTTCCCAGAGTGGTGAGCTGCTGGGAGCCGTTAGACTTGGTCCTGTTGGCACGAATTGGTTACAGAATATGTGAAGGTAAGACCTTTCTTATGGGGGTAGTTAGTGCCTTGCTGTATGCAATGTAACGCTCCATTATTTTGCTCTGCAGAAGGGATAAAACTGTGTGGAACTAGATGAGAAGCAGCAGTAAGGAGGGAGAGGAGCCTGTGTGCTGCTGTAGACTGGGCGAGCTCGTGGTGGGTCTGGGCTTTGCTGTGCTCCCAGAAAAAGCCTCTCCAGGCAGATCTGGCATGGATTTTGTCACTGGCTCTGATTGCTGCTTAATATTCAGCTAAATCTCCAGGTGAGCATCCCCATGATTTTTGACTTAAACTTTCACAGCGAGGGATGGCTGTTTATGATGACAGTTTGTCTCCTCGGTGACAAGCACTAGAGGTTTGGAGGTTTATTGCATGCTGGTATTTCAGTTGCATTTAGACTTGGCTTGCAAGCAGCACCACAGAGCAGATGTAGCCAAATATCTTTGTATATGCGCTTCCACACAGCCCCGGGACTGCATTGCAGCTCCTCTTCTGTCTCACACAGCACAAACCTGCACGCTCGGTGCATGCCAGGTGCGGTTCCAGCTCCAGCGTGGCCCCAGCGAGGCCTTTCCCAGCAGCTGAGCCAGCTCCTGGTGTGTATCTATGCAAAAGTTTGACACATGAGGGCTTGAAGATGCAAAAACGTGCTCCGAAATATGGGGCCAGCTGGTGCCAGCAGACATCTTCATTGCACCTCCTGAGATGCCAGTGTTGCTGACCAAAGCTCAGCTGCTCTCCCAATGTCTTCCTGCTGTTCCTGTTTTTCAACTCTTCTCATCAGGCAGGCCTCGAGGGAGGGCACTCAGTATTGAAAGGGATTTTCCTCTGGGCACATTTTGGCTAGTAAACCAACTGCTCCTCACTTTTACCCGAATCCAGAGATGTCTTCCCACATGGAGGACTAAGGCACTGAAATTCCAGTCTGACCTTCAGCTGCCTCCATCCATTGCTACGATGGCACCAGGCCTCCATGGAAACACTTATCTCAGACAACCCCATTTTTTCCCCATGGGCAAAACTTTCAGTGACCGTTTCAGCAGTTTTATGTCCGTAGGATGGAACATGCCCGTTGTGCACAAGCCAAGCACAGTGACTGCCCTGGTACCAGCACAGTGACTTTCGCTCTGACTCATCCCCCACAACAGCCAAGACCTCTGTGGTTTTCTTGATGTTATGTCTGTTTCCTCTTGAGCATCCAGGTTCAAGTCAGACTCCAGTGGGTAAGACTTCGGTTCATTGCCCAGCTCCCTGCCCAGCTCCTCGTGCCCTCATGATGAGGAGAGCTGATCCTGGGGCAACTTCCACGCTTAGTGTGATGGGAACCATGTCGTGTTGCCCAAATTCAGCAAGGCATTGACAAGCTGAAATCAATGGCATGGGCTCTGCTGACATCTGAGCCCACAAAAATAAAAATATTCAATTTTTCTGCTCAAATTCCTGCTGATGAGCTGCACGTCTCTAGCAGAGATGTTGTTGTTTTGAGATATCCACATAAATATCATAAATAATTGCTTCATTTTTCTGTATTCTTTTTTTTGACATTGGCATGAAATTATTAGAATAAGCTTTAAACAAGATGATCTAAAATAACTGAAAAGCCAAAACCAAAAAAAATATCCAGAGCATTCTTTTCTTGATCTTGCTTGCTTTTTTAACATCCTGCTTTTTGGTCTAAAATCTGGATTACATTCACTGGAAAATCATTCATTTTCCTCGTTTCATTCTGTAAACTTATCTCCAAGTGAAAAAAGGTCAACAAGAAAAGAATAATTTCTGAAGGACAGTCGTAAGGTCACCTGTGATGTAGGATACCCAGCGCTAAGGACAGGTGAAGAGCACATGCGCACGCAGCGGTATGGTGGGGTGTGAGAAGGAAAATAAAAGATGTTTACGCAAGGCTTTCCTTACGTAGATGTGAACACAGAAAGGGCAAGCCCATGCTGGAATATATAACATTATCCAGGGCATAATTTATCTTAGTCGTGTATCCATGCAACTGGCCTTTATTTGAAAAGCAGCCTAATTACTGAAATTACTGCTGCTGAAGTCCTGTAGCACAGCAAAGGAATCTATATATTCTCTGCTGTTAGAAAGTTTCACACATTTTCATATAAGTTTCAAATAGCAATATTGATCAGGCAATTACCAGATTAAAAACAGCAGCAAAGCCCACAAAGGGAAGCAGGGTTTCTCTCTGCCCAAAAGCATCTAAAACACATTTCTCTGTGTGTGTGTGTTTTCACATAGTTGAAAATTAAACCAAATCACATCTTGTGTTCCAGCAGGTTTATTTTTCAAATGGGGGAAGAAAAATCCTTGAAAAGAGTAAAGCTGCCCTGATGCTGTTCAAAAAGCTTGAGGCAGTTTCTACCCCATTTATTCGTCTGGATTTTTCTCAGCCCCATCTGTTTATTTTCTATCGAGCAATCAGAGTAGAGCAGATAGCCAGGCTATAAAGATCTTGAGAGCAGGTGGGATTGGGAGATAATTTGTGAGGCACAATGCTATGTTCTCTGAATATAGCACTACTGATTTGATGGCTTGACTGGTAACCTAATTTGTCTGCTTTTATTTATTTATTTAAAAATAGAGATAGTTTGTGTGTCAGGGAAATGTATTTGCAGTTAAATGCTGAGGGGAGCTCACACAGCTACTGTGCCAAAGAACAGAGTTTTCTGCCAACTTACCTATTTTCCAAAGGACCACACCTCATGCTTCTGCACAGAAGCCAAAAGCAACCTTAAGACTCTTGCTCCCCCACCCAGCCACGTATGAAGTGTCATCTGTGCACAGCATCTTATTCTATCAGGTGGCAGGGCATGGGCAAGGTGTCCCCTGCCTGCCTCCTGGGTCTGATCAGAGGCAACTCAGAACACCCTTCTCTAAGGGCAGAAGTAGCTACGCATGTGCAGCTACGTAGGTCTGCATATAAATACACACAAATATATACATATTTTAAATGAGTTTCAGTAAAATAATTTGCTGCTTAAGGGTTTTTCAGTGGTGCAACATGGGAAGTGAAGAACTGCTCTGAAGGCTGAGCAGGTTTCCTTCCTTCCCTGACCTGCAGCCTAAGTGTCGTGTCCCCCCCCCCCTCCTTGGGTATGACCACACCAAGCTGTGGACATGTCCTTCAAAATAACAGAGACTTGAAAGGCGCACGCAGTACAGCCAGTCCTGCTGGTACAAAGCAGCCAGGGTGTTTGTTGCTTCCAGGCTTTGCGTGGTGGGGACTGCACCATGCACAACTGCGTTCTTGCCGCTACCAGGACCAAGAGACTATATTATATATACATACAACCTATATAAAGCAGCGGTGCAGCACTGAGACTTCTTTTAGAGCTCAAAGGAATCAACAGAATATCTCACTGACTCATGAATGTACCTGTGGTTGGTTGTTCACTGCACCAGACATTACACATACACGGATCCTATGAGGATCGGTCAGACGTGCTTTGCTTTCTTCTTTGCTGCTTTACCCCGGTGTGGACAGCAGTGCGTTTCTGCAAGGCACGCTCTTGTTTGGGATGTCATGGGCTGCGGAGTGCCGTGCCACCAACCCCAGAGGGATCCAGCCCTCCGTGACGGAAGGCTGAGCATGGATGGCTGTTGGGAACAAATGCCTTGTTTGGCTGGGGACATCCCCATGCTGTATCTAGCTTTGCTCTAGCTTCTCACCGTCCGTCGGGGAAGGAAACACAGTGACAGAGTCATGAGAAGCGCAAGACAGTGGGATATCCCCATGGTACCTTAGCCAAATTCTGGTTCATATTTATCCCTTTGCTGAATAGCGAGCCCTTAGTCCTATTAAGTTCTGTTTTTTTAAAACAGTTTCTTTACTACTTTTTTTACAGTGAAAAGCACTGAACACTCCTCATCTTATCTTCAGAATCTAATAAAATTGGCACCTTAATTACATTAACCTGATCAATGTACTAATAGAGCAACTATGGTGCTTCTGCCTGTACTAGAGCTATTGGGCTGATGGTGTGGTATGAAAATTTAATGCTCCTGTTTCTTCTATCTTAATTATGCCTAATGAGCTACTTGCTTTAATAAACAAGCAAATTCCAATATCCTGTCTATATTTTTCCCAGAAAGACAATATAATGTTAGATGGAATTGTCTTTCTCAATAATTGAACGAGTTTAACAATAATAAGTAATATGATCTATAACGGTGCCTATGTGGTATAAGCTGGTTCCCTCCATGGGTACTGATAGAGATGTTTAGTTTATTCATTTATTTATTAACAAATGTTTCTCCCTTAGGCAAAGCTGGTCCCAATTAAGAGCCATATTTTCAAATGATAAAAGTAAGTATTCTAATAAAGACACTAATTGGCAAGCATGTTCTTTAAAGATAGTCATAAATTAGAATATCTCATGGCAAGTGATGCCACTTCTATTAGCATCTCTATAATGCAAGACACAATTTCCTTATTAACAGGGTTTGCATTTTACAATGCTGAGAATGCCAAATGCAAATACCCTCCAGGACATCAGTAAAGCAGCCACACTTAGGAACTTACCAATGGGTAGTTAGAGGCAGTACCTAATTACCACTCTTTCTGAATTCACAATTAAAAGGACAACAGACAAGCAAAGTAAATTCTAGTAACCCAAAAAGTTACTGAGGGCTCAAGCACAAGCCAGAAAATGCCAGAAAGGCTTTATACAAAATGAACTTTAAAAGAAGGGTAAAGATGAGACAAAAGTAAGAAACTGGGGAGAGGGGGAATGTTTTAGAGCAAGAGACATAACAGAATATGAAAAAGAAGCCCCAGTCACACACCTTCAGGAAAACAGACCCAGTGGGCTATTTACCTGCAGATCTTGAAAAGCTCCTTATAATTTTACAGAACAAGAAACCCACAAAACTGAAAGCCATGAAAAGAAAGAGCTGATCAATGGAGTTACTTCCACGGCCGAGGATCCACAGCACCTCAGTCCGCAGGGCATGCTGCCCCCAGCTCTGAGCCAGCAGCACGGCTGGGCACGGCAGCCAAGTTCTGAGAGCCCCCCAATACCTCCCTGTGTGCGCTGGTCCCAAACCAAGGGGTTTGGATCGGAGCCGAACACGTCATTGCAAGTATTTTTGGAACCATAGTCAAACTGGTTGTGGACAACTGGATTCCTGATAGTCAATTATGTCATTACTTCATGGGGGCATTTCTAGGCAGAGAGGCATAGGGACAGCTGATGAGTAAGAGCTAAGCACAAGTTCTGCAGGACTGAGGCAGCTGTGCAAATTGCATTAGGACATACAGAAAAGTATGAATTTCCTTCATTCATATGTAAACAGTTGCTCTTGCACCAGCTCTATCACAACTTCATTTTAGTTACGCATATAACAGTCTAATAATGATCTACATGCATTCCGCTTATCCTTTGTAGCTGCCTAATCAAGAGGGAAATTCTAGGAGACTGGCTTCATGCAATATTTTATTGCAAATAAAAACATTTATTGCAATATCTTTTATTCAGTCTGGCAATTTCCTGGTTTTGTTGTTTGCTTAAGATACAAGAGGTACACAAAGATATACATCGTATTGAATTTAACTAACAAAGATGGGGAAAATTTAGTGAATGATGGCGGGCAGGGACCAGGATAACAGCTGCCTTCCAGAGAGCAAAATTTACTTCAAACAACAAAGCTTGGCACAGACTATTCTTCCATGGTCTGCTCTTCCTTAGCTGTCCCCCTTGCAGAAAACCACCACCAGACACCTTGGCAGGTGCCTCTGGAACTGCCAGATGCTGCTTTTTGCTGAGATCCCCTTTCCAGCCTGCCCAACAGCACGTGTCCCCCATCCTTCCCACACTCCTGCTCCCAGGGAGCAGTTCCCTTCATGAAACTCCTTCCTGGGCCTGGGTGATCTTTTCTTTGCATGTACAGATGGCCAGAGGTATTCTTTTCATAGCTATTCTTTAAGTGACAGAGATTGTTTTTTTCCTATTTTCTCCCCTGGTCCCTTAACGCTGTTGTGTTACCTGAAAAGAATAAGGAGCTCAGGGGTGACACGCTGCCCTCGGGAGCTGGAGCCCAGCCCGCTGACCCTCCCAGCACAGGAAAAAAGGGAAAAGAGCATCAATATATCTGCAAAGGTGCCGTCACAGGGAGGAAAGACTTTTCCTTTTTATCTAAAGCATTAATGTAACCTCTAAGTGTCCTACATGTCGCACCTGTGCGTAAGCAAGTTGAGCCTTAGCAGGGTGAGGATGAGGAGGGAAGGCTCACAGCTTGATCCAGGGGGAAAAGAAGAAATCGTGTATATGTCTGCTCTGTGCATCCCTAAAGCTATTGCCTCAAGGCCTTTCTTGCCCAGCAGTGACTGATTTAAGAAAATCTGCAGGTAAAGAAGGAGCAAATAAGAATGAAATACAAAAAGCTGGAAACACCTTGATGTACTTCTTTAGTAGGGTACAGCAGGCTTAGTAAATACTTCAGGCGTTACTGGTTGTCTGTGAGTCTACTTCAGAAAAGCTTTTATGGAAGTAAGCAAAATAAGAATTGTTTCAAGTCCTGATTTTTGCTAGTGATGTTGGAAGAGAAAACAGATTTGCTTCACTGTAATAAAAAAATATGGCTTGTCAAGTCAGGTGTGCTAGTGAGTGCGCTCGCACCCAGTGCTTGACGAGAATACCCTGACTGATGCAATCTGGCATCTCAAATGAAACAGATAGCTGAGGGATGTGTAGACGTCTTTGAAAAAGTTTGAGAGAGTACATTAAGAAGCGGTCTATCAATAGACACTTAATACATCAAATTGTTAAAAACTCTCTTTGGAATTCAGAATCTTATAATGCAGTAAATAATTAGCATTTGTATACTGGAGGCCTTTGTAAATGAAAACACAAGTCCATGTTTATCTGCTCAGCTGTCACATTTTCTACTCTCCCATCTGATTTCCATATTGTCTAAGTATATCTCTATATTAAGAGATGTATTACTTAGCTTTATTTAATATTTTCCATTCATAAATCTCAAAGCTCTTCACACGGCAGTCAGCAACAAATTGCTTTGAATGTATGCTCATACTTTATTGAAAAAATAACCCCAGAAAGTAAAGTTGCTGCATTCCCCGTGTGTTCCCCATCCCCAAGCTGTGCCAGGCTCTGCAGCCCACCCACTGGCCATCCCAGGGCTCCCTCAGTTTTCTGTCCTTGTGGGGCCTTGACCTTGGCTAGCCATGTGGGGGTCATGCCATGGACCTGGTGGTGCCCCCCTCAGCTGTCCTGCTCTGTGGCAACAAACACTTGCACAGCTTTGGCTGCTGGAACCTGATACGGAGCTCTTAGGGAGCTAAATGAGCCAGTGCAGCGAACTGCACATGGCAAATAAGATGTCCTTTGTTTTATATATATATATATATATATTTTTTCATTTTCTGGGGGAAAAGAATCTCTTTATCTTATACTTGAGCCAATATGGTACCAACCTCTCCCCTTTGCATACAGAAAAGTGAGAGTGAGATAGGTATGGAGAATTTTATAAGCTACAGGGGGCTGTGGAACTAGGAAGAAACCCTCTGGGGTTTCATTCACCCCTTTATACAATTTATATGTCTCAATTTGCACTTCCCAAGAGAAATTGTTATCTGGAATGGAAGAAATACAAATATGGAGAAGTACCAGATGAGTGTTAGAGGGTCACGCAATCAAAGGGAATTGGGTAACTGCAGAGAGCGGTTCTCAAGCGAGCCATGAGTGGACGGATTTTTACTATGAGGGTTTGATGCTCATCTTCATTCCCTTCTCACTGGCAGCAACCCACAGGTTTCAGTGGAGCAACTTCATTTCTATGAGATTGAAATCAGACCCAAACACTCAGTACACAGAAGTGTGTCAGTGTTTTTGGAAGCTGCTTGAGTGATGCAAGGCAACAAAAATTAATTTGTTTTGGCTGTTCTCAATTTCTAGGTGACTTATGGTTGTGAGCAGGAGAAGGGCTTAATGGGAAAGTGGAGAACTTGTAGTGTACTATGTGCTATATGTTAAAGGTTTCAGTGGTTTTTAAGTGGAAAACAAGAAAAAGAGCCAAACTGTCAGCTCAGGTAATATTGGTACTATGGGTGCCAGATACACATAGTTTATAAAAGGATATTTGCAGGGTTGCATCAGGTAAATCAGATTAATGAAAAAGGTGTGTATGATAGAACTGATGAATACTTGGAATGAAATTCTATCACTCCACCTTACACCCGTGTATTTGCATAGTCTCATAATCAGAATAACAGCATTAGCTTTGCTTACAGGAAAGAGCAACAAATCAGTATCGCAGTCCGTTTGGTTTGGGTACGGGTTGGGGGTCACTGAAATATTTTCTCTTTGTTTCACTTCTGGCCATCCTATTCTGATTCCCAGTTCCTACCTGAGAGGTGTTGATAAACTACTCTTGATAATCTTTCCACCTGGGAGATGTACTATGATACTGCTCTGGCTTTTTATTTTGAATAATTTATCAGTTGGGGGGGGGGGGGGGAGAGAGAAAAAGCTGCTAAAATAAAAAAAAAATAAATAACCTTGAAGTATGGATGTAGATAGTAGTGTTGTGGGCTTTCACTTTTTGACCTGATGATGACATACAACATTTAATCACTGCTTTGTGGCATTTCCATGGGAAAAAAAAAAAAAATCTCTCAAAACTGTGGTTACTTGCACTTCTTGCAGTTACCTCTTTTTTCCCCAAAAAAACATCAGTGGCACTTTCTATGTGTATATTTATAAACCATAATATGAAAAGGGTTAGATAAATCGTATGTTTAACGGCAGATTTCACGGCTGTTGGATCATGAAAGCTAGAGCCAAGTTACAAGACAGACCAGTGATCTTTACCAAGTAGTGGGGCAGTTTTATACTGTTATCGCTGACAATGAGATTTTGCAGAATTGTGTTACACTTTGGTACAGATGAATGACCTGTAGTGTTACAGAATTTGTGATGCTCTGGCTTTAATTAACCTCCTTTACAAGTGAAGCTGAACAAGAAAGAATACAATCCTTTTTATAAAGGAATATTTTTACAGTCATTAAATGCACATTAATACTCTTCATAATATATAATTTTGTGGGTGACATGGGCACTATTTCTACAGCTGTTCTTTAGAGAAAGAATGTTTCTCTTCATTAAAGACTAATAAGTGACATTACATTTAAGTGCTTGCATTAGATATGCTTCTTTGAATTTAATGATGGGGCAATGAGGCCTTTAATTAAATAGTCAAAAATTTCTACTGGGAGAAACAAAAACAAATTTATCTACAGGTTTTCTTCCCAATGTAAAAATAAAACAGAACCCATCTGGTAGATAATCAATGCTTTTATCCCTAAAACGAAGCCTCACACAATTCTGTCATTCAGAATTTGTTTCTCATTTCTGAAATCAATGCAATGGGATGAAGAAACTCATCTCACCAGTAGGTGTAGAGTTCCGTTCATTGATGCCTGCCTGGTCTTGTGCCTCTACAGAAGGTTCTTGCAGGAAGAGGTGGCAGAAGTACATATCTATTTAGTTATATTTTTACACACACGAAAAGCTCTCCACCATAGATCAGTGACCTAGAATAAACAGTATTCTTGCATATTTGCTGGAATTGTGTAAATAATTTTCATTTGAATTTCATTCAGCCAGTCATTTAGAGCCCCACTAGATACCATAGACTATAGGTATTATCAGACTTGCAAAAGAGGCTAAAAATTGGCCAAGTTATCATGATATGGTAACAACAGTCACCTATGACGGACTTGTTGTTGGAAATAAAAATAAAGTTCAGTGAATTTCATTAATTTTTCTTGGTAAAATTTTCAGGTTTAATGTAAAATTAGATAAACTTTCTGTAGTCATCTATAAGAAGAAAAAATAAAAAGCAGGGCCAAGTGGAAAATCTACTTGATAGGCAACTTTAGGTTTCAAAGCCATTGTTCAGGTAAGCTGTTACTCCTTAGAAACAGCATTGCAAGAAATTGCGTTGAAGTGTAATTCAGGAGCTTTCCCGAACTGTCAACAAGTGACAGCTGATGAAGTCTGCAAAGGAAGTTTTCCTCCTGGGACACAAAAGGTGATCTGAATCGCCCCATTCCTTCATTCTACTGTATTCTTCTGTTAACCAGAATGGGATCCTACTGTTTGCTTATCTTTATCACATTAAAATTTATTTGATGAAAGCACAGCAGATGTTACTTAATTTTCAATCACAGTTGCCTTTTGCAGTAGGGCAAGCCAGTTGCAATACTAATCCCTCCATTAATTTCTGTATTGATTAGCAGAATGACGCTAAGTTTTGAGTGGCAGCCAGCACATTTGTTAGATGACTTTCCCTGTGCTGTATCCTCTTATCCATGGACAGGAGACTTCACATAAATATGTGCAGTTATGAAAGTTTGAACAGGAAGAGATGGATATTTCCAATTAACAAGACAAGTGATGGGACATCCCTGAAGCTGGGGTCCTCTGCCTTAATTCCTCCACATGGTTAGAGGCATCACGTATTTTATGCGCTTTCATACTAATTGAAAGCTTGATTTTTGCTAACAATTAAGCAAAGACATCCACTGAAATAACCTGGGAGCTGAGAATCCAGCTTATCTCTGCACTCATCCCCGAGTACTGCTTAGCCTGCCTCTGAGCTTGAGATTCTTGAGAAACACCAACGTTCTTACTTTTCCAGCCTGCATACTGTTTAATGAGAAAATGAAGAAACAAAGCAACACCATCAGCTAGAATCAAAGTATCTTATGTAGAAAAGCATTCACAGCTCACTGCTCTACCAGTGAGCATTAAATATTTTTCAGAAATTCTAAGCAATTAGAAAAAAAAAAAAGTGAACTTAGATGGTGGCTAAGGCATCGTTCATTTTTAACATCACACTTGAAATATATTCCTATTACTAGAACACCCAGAAAGCTAAAAATAGTACATGAATAGTAAAGATATCCTGAAAATCATACCTAACCCAGCAAAGAATTAAATACACACAAATGTGTTTGCACACATACGGTTGTGGGCTTATAGATTCCACCCTGAAAATTAATATAACCATACTGAATTTGAACTTCTTGGGTGGTGACAATTTTAATGTATCACCTGATAATCACCTGATAATCACTGATAATCTCCAACATACATATATTTATTAGGCACATGGCTGAGGCCCTTCCCAAATTAGATTCCAAGCGATTACCTGTACCCCAAAGCTCTGGCACATGATTGCTCCATCGGAAAACTAATTTTCTGTAATAACTGGAAATTCGTGAGTATTCTGACAACTGCTAGCTAAAACTGCAACACAAATGCATTATTATCAACAGCTACTGTCACACTATCAAAATACTGTGTAGATGTGCAGGTATTGTATGCTGGTGTAGCATCGTGCATTGTGCAGCTATCAGTCCTAGAGGCATTCAGCCATGCAACTTGACAGTTCTGAAAAGAGAATTAGCCATAGCTAAAACAAAATTTAAAGTGTCACCTCTTAGAAGTAAATAGAATAAAAATATTCAGAGGTTGTGGATGTTTGGTATTGGTCCTAAAGACATGGAGAAATGTACGGAATGTAATAAAAGAACGAATCACAAAATGAGGAGCTTTTTAATTGTAACACAGAGCATCATAAGAACTGTAGTTTCCTGCTTCACACCCAGGTTATACATAGGTATGATTAATCTATGCCTAAAGCATAAAGCAAGTAGAATGGGTGAATAGTGTAGAAGTCCTGAGAAAGAGCTGCAAGAAGTCTCAATGTGGACTACACTGCACAAAGTAGTGGAAACCTAGAAATTATTTCTACACATAAACACAATGTATATTCCAAATAGAATAATGCATGTATTTCTATGCTAAACATAGCTCCCCATGAGAGCTGAGTATGTCCTGTGCTAAACACACATGTGCAGTGCTGCAGGTGTATGCAAGACACAGGATTGCTTTTATTATTTTAGGAATTTGTCTAATTTACAGCACTTTGGTCTAGGTTGGGCTACTGTTTAATTGTCAGAGTGAACATTTCTTCCTCTAACACTTGTGAAAGCTTCTATTAGACCTGCAGTAAGTGGTGAAAATAACCTGAATTGAGAACTACTGGACAAATGGTCAAGAGCTGAAAAGCATAGTTCGGGCCTGGGGGCATGCAGAACTCTTCTAAATGAATAAGGAAATCAGGACAGCTAAAGAACTTACTGTTTATCCAGTCCAAAGCCAATGGCCTCTGCTCCAGCGGCTCTTGTTAAAACATTTCAGGTCATTCTCCTGCTTCCTACGCTTGCCAACTAATTTTCTGATTAGAAGATACCGTTACTTTACACTCTGTTGTTATCTTTTACTAGAAACGTTGTCTGGCAGGACATTCCCTGCTAAGGTAATGCTGTGCTCACGGTTCATCTTGGCCATAGAAACATCCCAGGCCTCTGTTTAAATCAACACTAACAGAAAATCTATTGCGCTTTTCACTGTAAGTTTGATCCAATTCTTAGCTTTAGAGATGTTAGCAGCATTAGTGAGAATAAATAAGACCAGAGTGTGTGTGCAAAGGAAACTATGTTTGAGCCACGTAATCCATAAAACACATTGTGCATGAAAAGAGATTAAAGACATGGTATAGCAAAACATCCAAGATCTAGTAGTAATAAAAGAGCTGATCTCCCCATAACTCAGCCCACCTTCCCAAACAGGATTTCTGTATTGGCATCTAAGTATCTAGCTTTTCATTCACCTCTCCAACTTTCCATCATGAAGGAGCCAATTAAGAGACTACCATTAAATGCAAAGTATGGATCTCATTAAGTTTACTGGTGCAGACACGCATCTATCTCTTATGCACTTCATTCTCTGTTGATTGTTTATATACTATATCTCTTTCTTTCTAGTCTTGTTTTCCTGTTTTATTTAAAATGTAATATGTAAAATGTAAAGAGCAGCTACTCTATTACCCTGTGTCTTTGTATGGTACCTAAATCAATGGTGCCCTGCTGGGTTACTGCCTCTTATACTGCAATACAAATAATAATAATACTGATCGTATCTTCTCAGCTCTGCCTCGTATAGAAGAGGACACTTAGAAGCCAGTTGCATAATAGCAATAAACATGAGGTATCTTATAATAGATCTTCAAAGATACATCAATAATATATTTCAAATCACTGCTGCTTGTGTAGTGTTACTGCAAGGGAAACTGCTGGGGAAGAGGAATGCTCTGAAAATATCCATCATCTTTTACTGTCTGTGTAAATGTTTTGAAGATAGGCTGTAAAACTGCATTAAGTTTACAATAAATTTCAAGGCTTCTAACCTATTACAGAGTGCCAAATGCCACTGTTCATCCACTGAGGCACCAGGCTGCCGTTTTTGTAAAGCTTTTATTCTTCCTTCCCCCAGCAGCAGCACCACATTTCACTTTATTTTGTGATTCCCAGTTGCTGCCCAGTGACAGGTTGGTTTGGGAGGAGTAGGAAAGTCAGAAGAACAAAACTGCAGGAGAAGCTTTAGTGATCAAGTGGACCAAGAGAATTAATAAGCATTTTTAGTTCTAAGTTGTATTAAAGAAAAAAATTAGAAAAATACATTTTAATATTTTTTTTTTGTGCACACTCTGCGTGAGTATCTCCCCACGGAGATTGGGAGATGCTATATATGACAGAGCAGAAAACTTGGTTTGCCCAGGTTATTTAGAAGCAGGGGAAATGCAGATATCTACCTCAATGAGAAGTTAAGTCCTCTCTTACTGCTGATCCCTCAGTAATCTTCTTCAAGTTTTGCAAGGCTTTACCACACTGTGCTGTAGGAAGCCAAGAAATATCCAGATCATCTAGATAACACTGTAACATGCTTTTCCCTCTGGAGAGCTTTGCAGGATAAGCTATAGGCTAGCTTTATGCTCACTGCTCACCAAGCCCTGGAGTCCCCAGCTACTTTTTAAGGATGAGAGTGCTGCATGCTCAGTATTCTGGTTCTTTTAGTGTTCTTTATTATTCTCCATCATCTAGTTGGAAGCAATTTTTCTATCTTTGGAAGGGTGAACACAAGGCGTAGAACTTAATGCTTCTGCTGATAAGCATCTATTCCCTTGAAAGCTTCCTAGTGGGAAAGCTCTCTGAGCTTCCCCATGCTGGGGGGTGGGGTGGGGGTAGGGGGGGTGGTGTGTGGGGTGTGTGAGGATGGGGAGCTCCGTGCTGAAGCTGTGCCCTGGCGAGCCGGCTGAGGTAGAGATCCATCTTTAGTGCCAGTAATTGTGTCTTTTATTCTTTATTTTCATACCATTTTTCAAAACCTTAGCAGACTCTGTATGTTGTGCCTTTGCAAATACGGGTAAGCATACAGAGATAGCTAATTAAAAGTAAACAGCTCTATATTTAAGGAAGTTTAATCTAATAGATATTTAAATCAGTTTTCATAATATTGTCACTTGAAGGTTGTACCATTTAGAATAGAGCAGGTAAGTACTGAATCCTAGTTACAGTGGGTATGGGGCTTAAAACCATAACTATCAGCTTTATGGAGAATTATACTTCAAGTCAGTCCAGGGAAGTATGATTCAAGTACTTGCACGTACACCAGAAATGTGAGTCGCAGTCGCATAACTGACCATTCTCTACATTTTGTCATTCAGTCACCTCCTGTTTTAATTTGGGGCTTAAACCTGTAAAGAGCAGATATCCCCAGGTTAAAAGGTGAACTTAGAAAATGCAAATTAGGCACCTGCCCATGAAAACATTATGCTGCCCTCTAAACGTTCATTGAAATCTCACTTCATTTAGAAGGTCCAAATCTCATTATCTTGGCTGTGCAAGGGGGAATAAGTTGATGCAAAGCATTGGACTCTGTTGGACTGCAAGCAGGTGACCTTATCTGGGTACACAAGTGGGTGATAAATCACGCAAAGCACCTAATAATTCTTCCTGTTGCTGTTCTTGGCTAATGGAGGGGACCAAACCCAGCCCCCCCTCACCCTATCCAGGCTGGTGCTAACCAAGTGGCAGAGATATTCCAGGAGCCTTCTCCCTGATGGTGATAGATAAGCACCTTTACCAGTGAGGGATAACAGAGGAACTCATCTTTTCTGCCAGTTGCTTTGCCCCAGCTTTCTCAGAGCTGTCCTATATAAACCTCTGATTTCTTAGAGACGAGACCTTCCTGGAACAACATCTGCATGCTTGCCACCGAAAAGTGTGAATGATTGAGCCCAACAAGCAGCCCTCAAGTTCTTTTCCTGAAATTTTCTCAGAATACACTTGACCAGGTCGTTCCATGAAAATCCTCTCTCCTCCGGCACGTTCTCAGACGGGTGACCGCAGCTCTATGCGCTGCGTGCAGCTGCAGCCACCTCCCGCCCTGCACCTCCTGGCCTCAGCAGCCCGCGATGGCCAGGGCAGCTTGGCCACCAGCCCTTCCCTGCTCCCTGCTGAAAAATTCACGACCGCTCGCCAGAACAGGTCAACAGTTGGGTCTGAGTACCGCTGTATCTTGTTGCGTATATCAACCCGCCTCACCGAATCCAAAATCATTTACACCATCTCCGATGGCTGCTTCCAGGCAGCACCAAAAGAGGAAAGGAGAACCATGGACCCCGTCAGTCGGCCCTGTGCGATAGCTGCTGGAAGTGTCAGCACTGACAGCGGGGCTTTTCTGGGGTGCAGGCATCTGGAGATACGCAGAGCAAACCTGTGGTAACCTGCCTTCTCCAAGAGGAGGAGAACCTGAAAGCAAATAATTCCTCAATTTCTTCAACTGGGCTGTATTTAATTTCATTTTTTAATTACATCTCAGTTACATATATTTAAATCATTGCCTGCACAACATGCACTCTAAAAATAAGCAGAGGTGCAGTCTCAGACGGGTATGCTTAATTTACGCTTCAGCTACTCTTGCTGATGGCGTTACAGATGCAGAGTGTTGCTCAAAGCTCCAAAGGGTGGGTGGGTATGTTTTTATCAGACTGCGATGTTCTTCATTACTCAGGCCATCCTGACCCTGATTTCACCTTATATCAACTTTGTGGTCGTGAATGACCCCGTCCCAATATTTGCAGTGAATCATGAGATGTGAAACAAGTTGTCATGAGTTCTTTTCAATGTTTTTAAAGAAAGTAACAGACCATGAACACTTTCTGCTTTCGTAAGATAACTAAATAAACATTCAAGTGACAAAGATAACATCACTATTTACAATGCTCAATTTTTCTTTTTTAAAACAAAGCAAGGAAAGAGCAGGATGAAGGAATATTACAAGTGCTAGAAATGAATGAGTTTATTGATCAAATGCATTCTTTCTCTAAGATTGTTTACTGTGCTTGCTTTTCCTTTTTTTTTTAAAAAAAACCCCACACCTATGAATTATAAATATTTCACAGAAACACACCAAAAATCTATTTTTGCTCAAGGTTTCTGTGTTTTCCTTAACTGTCACAGAAACATTGTTTCTCCATAGCTCAAATGTTAAGTAATTGGTTTTCACTTGGATAATTGAAGGGATAATATTTCTGTAAAGAAAGGTGTTTAGAAGGACTTCTCAGAGTAATTGTCTATTTAAAACTGAATCAGAGCTCTATAATCTAAAGCTAACGGGTTTTACCTGTTTCTAGGTAATATCAAGTTTCGTAATAATTAAATTGTATTTCTTTAATTTTGTGTTAATTCTGTTCCTAGGACATGGTCAGAATGAACTGTTCATGGATATTGGTAATGAATATCAGTGTCCCACAGTGTGGTTTGGATTTAAAGTCTTTCTGGAAAACCATGGAAGAAGGAAAGCCCATATTCATCTCTGCACATGGCTAGATGTGGGCGGTGAAATTGATTTACTTTCTGGGTTACATTAATGTGAAATCAGATAATAATAATAATAATAACAACAACAAGGACAGTGGACCAGCTCATGCCTACACTGAAGTTATTTAGGGGTGGACAGAGAAATAATTATTCACACTGTAAAGAAGCTGTTCATTTAAGGATTCCTAACAACATACAAAGTAGTTGTCCAAACTGATGGAGCACCACTGCTGCGCTTCCCAGCACACCTTGGGAATGAGCTTCTCCGGGATCTTGGGACCTGGACTAATGCTACTTCTTTAAAAACCCCAGTTGGTATAGGAGCTAATGTCTGAAGCAGACAATAAAAGTTGTCATAATAAGATGTTCACTAAAACATCAACAGTGGATGCAACTCCCCATTTGAGAAGTGGTGTTGGGAAACATTTTCTAAAAAGTAAACTGGTGAGAACTTCGCTTTCATTGGAGAGCATGAGTATGCTTTCATATTATGGTCATATTATTTATTAAAAAACCCTCTGAAACCAGAAGATTTTTTTGATGGAAATTGATACTATCATAAAAATTTCAACTTAATCAAACAGCTAATTTTGTGCTGAAACATTTTTTTTTAAAATTGCAGTTGAAAAAACTCAAAATAAATATTTAATTAAATGAAACAATGGAGTTATTGATCGTTTATTGGCAGTCAGATAACTTAGCTTTTATAGCCAATTTAAATACTAAAGCATATTTTGGGATATAGATTTACTTAATAGGCTGCTCTGTCAATGAACTATGTGGAAAACTTGCTGCTGCTTCATCTTCTTTCAATACTTCTGAAGTTAATGAGAGGGGATTTCTTCCTTGACAGGAGACAAATAGACCTTTCAAACTCATTTTATTCTCTCAAACTATAGCCTAGCCTAGTTCCATATTTTAACCTAAATATACCCAAAACCCCAACAACAACCGAGTGGGAGTGTAGCAAGCCCTCCTGGATTTCTGGAGGGACCTTTTCCAGCCGCTACTGCGGCCACGTTGCTATGTGGAGTGGGATTTGGGTTAACAGCTGTGTTGAAACAGGAGGCAGGAGCTAAGAAATGGAAAGAAAAACTGGAGAAGGCAGCAGCATTAGGTTATAAAGCAGAGGAACAAAAGGTAATTAGGGGAGGAAATGTGAAAAATGACCATATAATCGTACTGCTGCCATCTAGACACTCGGAGCCTCAATGAAAAACCCCACTTATCAATGGTAAAGACAGCTAGCGTCGGGTGTGGGGATCTAGAGGGGATTTGTAGGGATGTAACAAGCTACGGCCGAACTTCACTCTCAATTCTTCCCACAGGGAATCAGTCCAGTCCGGAGGGTCAGAAAGCCCCCTTTGTAGGGCGCTGCATCTTTTCCATTTTCCCTGAAGGTAAAAGTACAAAGTGCCTGGAGCTGGTCAGAGAACACCCTCAATTTTGCAGGCTGGATACAACAGACTTGATCCCAAGCGTATAACGATCAGAGGTACGATCCCCAACTTGATCCCAAGCGTATAACGATCAGAGGTACGATCCCCAGAAGATTTCCTGGATTTTAGACTAGCCTCATCATGCAGTGCTTGATCCTGCAAGGTGTGAATCTTGCTTCTGCGACACAAAAACCTTTTGTTCGATTCAGTGAGCAGTTTTGTGCTACGAGCTCGATCCAAAGCCTGCTGAAATTAATAAGCAGCTTTCTGTTGAACTTAGCAGGCTTTGGATTATGCTTTCTGTGAAAATCAGTTCACTGACTTAACCAAGGAATATTTATAAAGTAAAAGCCAAAAGAAACGTATAAAAGAAAAATCTTTCATTTCATGTAGTATCAGTTTTAGTGCCAAAAATATAATAAAAAAATCCTGCAACATTTTTCTTTTTATCATCATCTTTACAGGCTCCATGAACCTCATCTAAAAGGTGCTCTAGGTAAAAAGTATTATCATTTTGATGAATGCCAGCCCTTTGACATGAGGAAGAAGTCTTTTGTTCTCTGACAATGTCCCTGCCAAGCTAAGTAGAAGATGTAGGCAGAAAGCTTTGGGGAACCCCTGATGCTGATGAATCAGAGCTCCCTGCTGAGAAGCAGCCTGATGATACCTACCATCTAAACAGTTTAGTACCTTTTCAGCAGGTATAAGAATCAAGTTTGCCTTTTTGTAAGATTTTTAAAGGCTAAAGGCTGAACCCGAACCTGGCTCTTCATAGAAGGAATGAAATCTGTTTCCCACTTTCCCACGTACCGCCAGTATTTTTACTCTTAAACCTTTGAGGACATATTTTTTTTTGTTGCCTTCTCTAAGGGGTAATGCTGCACTGCCAGCGTGCGTTGCCAGTTGTGGCAGGTGGCATAACGAAGATGTAGACATTGCATTCTCGGGAGCTGGGGTCTTACAGAGCTCATCAAAACTACGTGGACCTCCAAAAGCAAGTCAGAAAACTCACTTTGATTAAGCACTTATGGTCCTTTCTATTTCTGACTGCCTGAAAATACTGCAAGGATGATGCCTTCCTTAATTTTGGATTAGCTTTTTGCTCTGTATGTGTCTATATGGACACTGATGACATTTGGAACAGTAGAGGAGAAATGACAGTATGGAAAATATTAGTCAATATGTTAAAACACAACAACCTCATGTGCCATTCACTTTGATTTTTCACTTTGATTTTTGGTTAGCTACATTTTTCACTGTGTTCAGCTCTATCCCTATCTGAAATTAAGTGCAGCAGCTGTTTATGACAGATTATTTGTATGAATGTAGCGCCTGAAAGCCTTCACATCAAACTGGGGATTCACTACACCAGGAACTGAATAAACTTACTTTCCTTTTAGGAAAACCTTATATGTAAAGTCTAGCCAGAGAGAAAATCACTTTCCATCCTACACGTGTGTTGTTTTTACATATTGTTACCAGATAATGTAAATACCATATTATTTATTTTCCCCCCATAACGAGTGAGAGGCTCTCCCAGCCTGAAAGATTTACACTCTAAATAGATGTCAAACAGTGATACAGGAAGCAGAGGTACCAGAAATTGAAGTGAACTTTCCAAAATATCAAAACAGCCCTGCAACATAGGACAGAATTTCTATAAAAAATACGTGGAAAAAATATTTTTCTGTGTACTGGTAACTGAAAGTAACTAAACTTCTGGTCAACCAGAAATAACTATTTAAAAAGTCAAGAAAACAGATCTGTGCCTGGCCCCACATCCAGCACCCTTTTGCCTGGCCCGAGTGCCTGGGTTCCCAATGCCTCTCGGTAGAGCACGGTGTCATTCCATGGAACAAGGTGTTTCCCTCAGGCTGTCAGGCAGAGTGCATATTAGAGTTTGTTATTAAATATTTTGGCTGCTCTATCTGTGTTTCTTGTTTTATCCCCAGTTCAGTAACATGTCGCGTATACTACATTATTACTGACTTTAAAGCGCAGAACAAGATCAAGCCTTGAAAGAGCAGTTTCTTTTTGGGAATTGGAAAATTGGCAGGAGAAATCACTTCTACTTTCAGAGGCAATGGCAGAAGCAGATGCTGAGTGCATATTGTGCAAGGATAGCAAAGCAGAAGCAATTGGAAGAGAAACTAATACAGAGATCACACAAAATCTGCAGAATTTAAGCAGCAAGATACATGCACTGCCCAGCTACTGCTTAAAGCACAAACTGAAGCAGACAAGGTGAAGGAAGGAAGAGAGCAAGCTGAATACTTTAATCACTTCATGTGAAGAAAGCTTGCTATATAGGTGCCAAAACTGTGGATATTTAGGAAGTAGAAAATTGATTACGAAGAGATAAGAGTGTGCTAGCTTAGAAAAGGCAACGTGGATACAAACGAAACAGAGGAATCATTGGTATGAAATTGTTTGTTATGGTGTGGAGGAGAATTTGCACAAGGTAATGAATCAAAACTTCAAAGTCAAGGACAAAAACAAGGTAAGAAGAGACCAATTACAGCCATCAAGAAAAGCTCATTAGAAGAGCTTGACTATATACATCAGAATTTTTAAATCTGAAGGTTTTGGCTTAGCAAGCACTTGGGTGGCTGAACTTCAAAGAGTTATTAGATCTTCTGAAAGGTTCGGGCGCAGTCAGTGTGTATGCATCTGCTTTTCCTCTCATTATCAATACTATGAAGTATAAACAATTCCATCCATGATAAAAGAGAAATATCTGACCCAATATTTGGTGTGTCACTGGGATGGTTGAGAAGGAAAGGTACGTTCTCCTGGTGTATTTTAGCTGGT
>JAVJGJ010000047.1:21461627-21486268 GCA_035590215.1 Microhierax caerulescens | reverse complement strand
TCTCCTGGTTTATTTTAGCTGGTAGAATTCCTGAAAAGGAGCGATGCTGACCTCAGCTGCTGGAGGAGGTGGCAGCTCATACCAGCAATTGCACCACCTCTGCCATTTCAGCTATATGCTTCCTACAAGGTGGCACTCGTTATGTGACTAACTAGGTTTATATTGCCTAGAACAACGCACAGAACCCCATTGCTAGCAAAATAACTGCAAGTATCTGTTCTGAATATGCCCATTCCACTTTTTGCAGCTTCTCAGTGGGAAGTACCGAAGGGACCATGGGACGGTCCCTCTAACCAAACCTCTTGTCCTAGATGGCTGCTCAGCATCCATGTGTGTCCAGTGGGAATCCTCAAAGTTGCCAAGTGTGGAATAGGTTGGAGAACCTATTCAACCTCAGGCAAAACATTTAGATATGGGTGAAATTGGGTTATTCTAGATGGGAACACGAGCACAGCTAGGGAGGATCCATGTGTTCATTTAGTCTCAGAGTCCAGACCTAAGGTTGGCCATATTCCAGTGCACATAAACAAGAAAAAAAGAGTAGGGCTCAAATATTTTCCCAGACAACACCAATGTTTGTCCACATTACCCACACAGCGTTTTCTTTTTAAAATGTTTTTAAAAGTTTATTTCTACACCCCCAAGTCCTTAAATTCTAAATAAAGGCATCAGCATTTAAGTACTGTAAGAGTAACAAGTACAAAATGGCTCTCTGTGATTAAGTTACAGGTGTAACAAAGCCTAATAACCTTGTAAATGTAGGAGTGAGAAAAAGTCAGACAAATACTGTAAAGTATTTTCCTCATAGTTTATAATAACCCTTCTAGAAGCTTGAAATCTGTTTGCTTACCAAATATTCATTAGCTAATATTTGTACAGTGCTTTGAAAATGTAAAGCACTAAATATGTGCTAATTATAATTATAATTATAATTACTTATTATTATCAAACTCTTCTCTTTGTTCTATGTGACTGTGTCTACGAGGAGGCACAGAGACTGCTTCTCTGGAAGCATCTTTGCCTCTTATAGGATTGAATTAAAAGCATCTATTTCCTGGGGAGAAAAAAAAAAAAAAAAAAAAAAAAAAAGAATAACCAGGACAGGCTTGTGGAGGGATGAGAGAGGCAGCAAAGACTTAGAAGGTATGAGCTTCACTGGGGCTTTTTGTTATATTTCTGTTTACAAGCCTTATCCGATGCTGTATATATATCATGAACTGTCTGGAAGACAGGAGTCAGGATTAATGCCTTGTTTTCCAAGGGACAATTGATGGCCTTTTGAAAGGCCGTTAAGATGCCTGTTGTCACCCCGGTCCTGCCGGAGAGGATGCTGTGAAGATGCTGTGAGGTGTGGGAGCACAGCCCTGCCCTGCCACCAGCCCCGCTTGGTGGCTGCTGCTTCCACCAGTGATGGCTCCCGGGAGCATGCTGTCCTGCTCGCCGCTGACACCTTCCCTGCACAAACAGCAGATTGCATTGCAGCTGTCTTTTTGATATAGTATAGAGAGGGGGAAAAAAATCATCCCATTCTGCTAATGCTGGAGTCCTTTTCAGATTGCTTGGCAATGGCACACATGGGCCTGCGTGCCCGTCCCCCTCCTCCCATTGCTAGCCCTGCTCGATACAGCCGTTTCTGCAGGCCTTATTTCTTCTGCAGTCCCTATTTCCCCCAGTGATTCAGTGTTTTGCTCCCACTATCTAAAATTAAACTTTCCCATCACCATCGCCTGGCAGGCCCGGTCCGGGCGGCTGCCAGCGCCGCGCACTCCACCGCTCCTTCCCTTCCCAGGGGCTTCACTCAACTGCTTCGTGCTTTCTGTGTGCTCTTCCTGGCACAAGTTTAATGAACTAAACTCTGCGGTTTTAATTTGAACTTGCATATATACACTTAAAGAAGGAGGCCGGATTGGCAGCACTGGAAAGTGAAGCCTCCTGCAGGTCTGCAGGATGGGCGGAGGATGGAGAGCTGCTCCCAGGAGCCAGGCCAGCCGCTGAAAGCCCTGGGGGCAGATGTACCTGCCTGCACTTCGGGGCAGCCAGCATCACAGCTGCAGGAACAGAGTGATAGTTTTGGGAGGAAGAGGAGGAGGAGGGTGCTCCTTGTCTGTAAAGGATACCTGGTAGTTCTTCACAGAACGTTAAACAGACCTGCTCTGTGCATGCACCTGTACGGCACTTGCTTTCTGTCTTGTCTAGCATGAAGTGGCACAAGAGCAATACTTTCTATAAATAACTTCCAAGAGGAACTACTAATTATTAATGCAGAGAACTCCGAAAGAGAAGGAAAACAGCATTTCACAGCAAGAACTTTTAATGAGAGTGCCATTAAGGCAATCAGTCTGCAAACCACAAAGTGAATTGTAAGGCAACCTTTGCATTTCTTCCCTCTGCGCCAAAATCACAACTGCCTTTTTGGGTGCATCTCCCTAAGCGACGGTCCATTGCTGCCCAGGTGAACCAGAAGGATGGTGCCAGCTTCGGGCCAGCTGGCACCATGCGAGGGGGGGGGTTTGGACGGCACGTTTGCCGTGTGCTCTGGCAGGCCAGCAGAGAGGGGTGGAGAACCCTCAGAGGTTCACCAGGAGCTGTAGGCCTGTCAGCCAGCTCACCCCCCGCACCAGGAGCCTGGGGTCAATGGTGGCCCAGACCAAAGGCGATGTGGTCCTTGGGTAAGCGCCGGCTGTCCAGGGGGAGCCCATGAAGCAGAAGGGACTTACCCGAGTGCAGGGCCTAACTGAGGGCCCCAGCGGCCCTGCAGGCCATGCTAGCCATCTTCCTCTAAACTGTCACAAACGGCTCAGAATTACGTTACCAGCAAATACATTTTGTAGAAACCCAGTGCAAACACACTCATACTAAAAAAAAGTGTTAGAAATTTGCTGTCTAAACAACTCCCGATTTCCAGTTTTATACAGTATTTGTAGCGAGTATTTTTCATTAAATATCTGTGTATTTTCAATAACAATGTGTTTATCAAATTTAGTTTTAAGCACTGCCATCGTCTTAAAGTCAAGGGTTAAGTTATGGTCCTATCACCTCTAGTGATTTAACATCCCTAAGATATGCAGAAGTAAAAATCCATTTATGACATTAACTCCAGATTGAGGAGAAAATAAAAGAGAGATTGTGGGAAAAATAAACACACAGACTGGCTTTACATGAAATTAAGTAATGTGAGTAGATGGCATTTTGATTGTCAGTCTGGGGTATTTTACCATAGCTTACCAACCGAGACAGGATTTCCAAATGAGGAAATAGGAAACGGGTTTGTCTCCTACAATACTTTAAGATTTAAACACTTTATTTGCAAGACACTTCTCATTACTCTATTTTCTTGTAAGTGGATGAATACTGACTGTTTTGCAAGACAAAAGGTCCCTGCTGGTTGCTGATTTTGTCAGGTTTGGAGCATCCACATTTCTGATGTTCTTGTGAGACCTTGTTGAATGAAAAAAAAAGCTTTTGCCTCTTACTAAGTGATTCCTATTATTAATATTTCACAACTGAGGTCTGAGGATTATGAACCTTCTCTCACAGTAGTATTAAACAAATATTTTAAGAACCATGGTGGTTTTGCCAAACAGAATGTAATTTGATGAATGACTTAATCTGACCCCAGATGGGGTAAAGTTATTAAAATAGAAGTCACATTTGTTTAGAAGGGAATGATGTAACAGAGAGTAAGTAACAGAGGCAATCTGGAAAATCCAGGGGGAAGTCTTTTAGATAAATACAGTGCAATGGAAAGGAGAAAACCCTTGAATATCAGCCCTAAAACCTGAAAGTCTTCCTTGACAACAACTGAGAAGTCCTATTCAGAATAAATGAGGCATTAAAATATGTAGTGACATGTCAACTCTCCTATTGTTTCTTTTCTTAAGAACTCAGGCATTTCTTTTTGATCATCCTTAGCAGCTGGGTGATGTTTTGCCATGTGGGTAGGTGAGTCCAGAGAAGCAAGTGTACAGTCCATGTGTAGTTTCTGTCATTCCCAAGACAGCTTTTTGTTGACAATGGAGATGCCAGCCTTCTGTCAGAAGCTTCATGTACTTTCTGACTACTGGACCAAGAAGTGGCAATAATTAAAGGAAAAAGGTCTTAAGAGGGAAATATACACGAGAAAAAGGAAAGTGAAAACAAAAGGTTAGGCAATTTCTTTGCCTTGCAATGCATAATAGAGAAGCAGCAAAGAAATACAGGCAGCTGTTTGGGCATATTGCCAGAGGAATTGAATATAAATTAAAAAAAAAAGAAGGAAGCTTTGTCACTGGTGTAGATTTACCTCGGGTAATGGAATTGGTCATCGCAGAATATCTGATGGATAATACAATGTTTTTTGAAAAAGAGCAGTTTCAGCAGAGAAACTATGTCAGAGATCTTGGTTATGAAGGAAAGGCTAAGAAAATTAATTGCATCCTCACTGCCAATAATAAGAAAAAAAGACGACTTCATAATAACTTAATTAAATGCTTATAAATAAATGATGAGGAAAGTGTATATGAGCAGTCCTCACATTCTTATCACATTGGCACCAAAACTCCAGTGGGGAAAATGCCTTCCATACATGCACCTGAAGCAGTGCGAGGAAAACATGAAAGATTCCGAGCAACCGACTTGGAAGCATCTATCTTTCCATATGGACCTTTAACAAATATTACAGACCTAGCCTCTGTGTTTCCTTCCCAGCACTGAAAACCCATTGTAAAAGAGGTTTTTACTTAATCCTCGTGGTGAGGGCCAAAGTCATCTTGTACCCAAATGAGAATTATCCAACCAAAGGCAAGTAAGAGCATGTTGAAATATTACTGATTATTTTCCCTGAAACTCTGTGGTATTTTGATGCAATGTCATGCCAAGAAACATACAGCTAGACCTTAAATAGCTTAAGTTTATGGGGAAAAAAGTCTCATTCAACTCTCTAGAAAAAGAAACATCTCAGTTTTTCAGATAGAAATGACAGTCACAACCATACTGGGGAAGGGATGGCATTGTAATGTTGTAACAGTCAGAGACCTGCATCCCCAGAGTGCTGTTAAGTCGCATGGCGCAGGAGGGGGGCTCCAGGAGCTCAGCTGGAGCAGAAGCATTTGGCCCTGCTCTGACTTCATCCCTGAGCCCCACCAACTGGCTCCAGTCTAGCCTCTCAACAAACACCTTTCTACATGGAAACCATGCTCTCGCCTTGTTGAGGCTCCAGATTGAACAGACACAGGCTGAGGAGATCGGAAGAGCAAGGGGATGGCTGTTCCTTGCGGTGGATTAGAGAAGACCACCAGCTGGGAAATCACAAAGAAAGCTCTGGGAAGGATTCAGAATGGTTATCACGGAGCATCCCACATGTGAAGGGTGGGACAGAAGAAATCAAAGCATCCCTCATCCCTGCTGGTAACGTCTTGGTGGCATGCCGATTTCTCATCCCAAGGAGCCGTTATCCCTGCGCAGACGGCACTTTCTGTCCTCATAATGAAGTTCAATGAAACAGTTGTAAAACCAGGTGACAGCACCAAAATGTTTTGTTCAGATTGGAGAATGAACACGAGGTGTGTCTGTGGTTGCAGAAAGAGTTTCATCTGCACTTTAGATGAAAAAATTAAAAGATACTGAGCTCCCAGCCTCAGCCACCAGTTGCAGCAAAAAGCAGTTATTGCAGCCATGCAGCCGCCTTCCCTGGCTGCTCTCACAACTGGCCAGTTACAGTGTATTGAGCCTTAAGATAAGCAATTACACGCTTCCTTTGGAAGACACAAGGTACCTTACACGCAGTCATTTTTGTGCTTTTAAAAGCGTTAGTTAACAATTAGGAGAAGCCCATATTTACTTTTTTCTCTATTTCTACAGGATTAAAAAGGTAGCCTGGGGACTCCACATAAAATTCCAGTCAGTTGCTCCCAAGAAAGAAAAAAAAAACAAGAAAAAAAAAACAAGAAGGAAAAAAAAAGAGAAACTATAAATTGATTAAATTAAATCTAAACCTCATGCAGAAAAACGTTGATTGTTCCCTAGATGAGGTCCTATTTCTAAAGCCCAGAAACCTCTAGCAAAAATAAGTAGCTCAGCTCATCTTTATTTCATTGAGCTCTGGCTGGGCTGTTCTACTGCACTTCTGGTTGTACAGACTAGCCCTTCTCATCGTACATTAGTTCTCAACAAAATTTTGGTTTTGTAAAGCAAATTGTACTTTCTGTCAGCTGACTGTCACAAGCTTTCATCCACACCTCTAAATACCATTTATTGTTATTGTTTCACCCTTAGGCAAGGAATCAGAAGCAATGAGAAGGTCACGTGCCTTTTGATTTTGAAGTGCCGTCTTTGTCACTGTCTCTCAGCTCAATTTTTGTGATGAGGGCATATGTGAGGTCACGGCAAATGTGGTCTTTGCAGGCTGTTGAGGCATTATACCAGTGATTATTTGGACTTGTTATGGTTGCCATACATGAAATCTGCTGATGCTACATCTGAGTTTACTTGGTGACCTTTTAAGAAAATAGCAAAACCCCCTTGTTGTTACCATGGGTGGCTGCCCTGCTGGGGCAATCCTGAACTACACTGCAGGCAGACGGGAATACGTCCAGTTCTTCCTGGCTCACGCCAACAACATATTTGCTCCAAAGCAGCTGGCCAGGACCCCAGGGCAAGTCAGCTTGTCACTAGTACCCAGTTCCAGACTGGCTGCCAGGCGATGGAGAATGGAGTTAATGGATTGTCTTCATGCTGGCCCTGGTAGCGAAACTTGTACGGCCACACTCACGTCTTGCTGTGCGCGTTAATCCCACCTTGCTAGTAAACTGCCACAATATGGAGGTGCACAGAGCAGGCAACAGGGCAGTCACACACCACTGCCTCCGTGATTCACCACTTCAGCGTGGACGGCAAGAAATGAAAGCATTAAGGTGTTGTAAGACTCTCGAAAGAGTTAGCTGGTTTCTTCAGCACGCGGAGAAACAAAACATACACCTGTGAGATGGACTTAGAGGTAGGAGAATGAAAAGAAAAGCAGATGGGGAATTTCTCGGGCGGGATGGGGAAATCAATGAAAAGACACCCTGTCACTTGCACTTCTGGAAGTAAGTTTAGTGGCCTCAAAAGCAATAGTATCGTAGAAAGGGAAGGGAATTAACCTTTCTGTGGTATTATATATTATTTATAGATGTTGAAAGTAAAAGTTTTGAGAGTGTGCAACATATAAATTTTAATTTTTAAAAAAATGTATCCTTATAACTGGATTAAAACCCCGTAACTTTATGATGATTCGTTAAAGATAGGGGTTTCTGAACATTACAATGTGTTTGCTGAATCAAGACTACCTCAGTTAAAGTCAGTGAGTCGCATGGATGACAGACCTATAAAAATGATTGGAAAATCTGGTTCATCCATTCAGAAATGTAAGCTGTTTGTTTGTTTGTTTGTTTTCTGTTTTGTTTCGTTGTGGGGTTTGTTTTTTGTTTGTTTGTGGGTTCTTTTTTTATTTTGCTTGTTTGTTTTCCAGTTTCACACTTGACACCATTAATACGAGTCTGCCTATTACCAGAATGCTCCAAACACAGCTGACCAATCAGGAGCCCCATTCCCAGTTGGAAAGCCTGCTTATCAGCTCCCACTGTCGCTGTCAAGTTGTGCTGCTAGAAACCAGTTACACCTCACCCAGCTCATTCCTCAGTGTCTGGGCCAATTTTTTCCCTATGATTATCCAGCGTAGGCTGAGAGCAAGTCCACTGACTTCAAATTCTTGGGCTACATTGGAGTGAGGATCTCCTGCAGCCAAGACCAGATTCCCATTTTCCAGAGGCTACACAACCTGTTTTTTTCCCCAAATACCCAATCTACTGTCATTTCACCGGTGGCTGCCCAGCCGCTCGCTCACTGAGGCCCTAAGATTCCTGCCAGACAATAGAAACAATGACAGAGAGGGCTGCGCTTGGGTTCATGCATTTTGTCTTGAGCAGAACAAAATACGTTGAGATAGACTTTTCCTTTTGGTTGCCCAGAGGATTCCATTTATTTTGCTTTTAGAGAGATGCTCTGTAAAGACTGCAAAAGTAATTTAAGGTTACTGATACTTTCCTTTGTTGTGCTGTTTGAAAAGGAATGTATTGACATGTTGCAAACAAAGAAGGAATAAGCTACCCAGTGCTCCCATCACAACCCCGCACTTCTTTCCTGCTGGATATTATCCTATTATCTTTATCTTCTCAATAGTCTATATTTGGGTGTTCTCATGTTTAATCTCTAAATTGAAAAATAAATGGAGAAAGTGTCAATATTGGCAAATAGTGTAAATTCCAGGGGAAATAATTTTTTCGTGAGGTTTCCTCTCACTACTTTCCAAGTGTTATAAACTGCCTTAAATACAACTCATTGTGTTAATTGTGTGAGGGAAAGCATGCTATCATCCAGGTAGACCCTTGTTTCCATCTTTCTATATGGGTCACTCCTAAAACTGTTCACATAAAATGATCATTTCATGCTTTCCCACTTGAGTGACTACATTCAGAGCAAGTACACACTGAGTTAAAAAAAAAAAAAAAAAACAACAAAAGGGCAGAAAACCCACTTAGATATAGCATTATTTCATTGGGTTGGTTTCCATCAACTAGTAAACACACCCATCATTATTTCTTCAATGCAAGTCCTAAATACTAAAGAGTAAGATTTCTCTGGTGTCTCAGAGAGAAAGAAACAAAGAGTAATTTAATTGGAAATGGGCTACTATCAAAACCGCAGACCAACCCAGGAACTGTACACGTAGATAGTAAGGTAATCTGCTTTCACTAAAATTCACAAAGCTTGTTCAGCTGCATGGACATAAAAATTAATCAGGTATCTTTTTTGCATATAAGTGAGGTGATACCTACAGTATTCCTGAAAGGGAAACTAGTTTACTGAATGTCGTATACATATTAGAGCACAGATTATGTATTTGTTTTGGAGATTTTTCACTTAGCCATTGCTGGAATTTTTGATGTGGTAAATAAAAATATGAAGTGAGTAAATACATTGCAAAAATGCTACATTACCAAGACCAAGAAGAATATCTTATTTATGCCATCCTATTAAGTATTTGCAACAATGATGATGTGAGCTAGAAGTATATGTTTGTCCAGCAGGCTGTGACATAAAAAACCTAGTTACATGTAATTGCTGCACATGCAATTACACGTAGCCTTTGATATAGGTGCCTTCCACAGATCTGAATTTCTTTATCTGTTTTTCCCCTTGAGATTTATCATGGGAAAACAAGTAGCTTGCTTTGGATGACTTGAACTTCTCTGAAAGGCTGTACTAGCTAGGACTGTAGGCATAAACTGGCTGCCCACCAGATATCCAACCCCTCGGTGGTTACACTTCAGTGATAGCCAAGACTTCTATAATATAATAAATTATACCTTACAATTCCATGGCACTCATCAATGGCAGACCTAAATGCTTTTTTTACAGATAACACAGAAGCATTATTAGCCCCATTTTACCCATGGGAAAACTCAGACCAAAAATATCAGGTCTGTCTTTATGAACTAATTAGCCTGAATGAATCATTATGTGCAGATTTTTACACATACATCTATATAATCATTAATATTTTGGCTAATTTTTTTATTGGTTTTGCATAATACCTAATGCAGTTTGCAGTGGTATCCCTGGGAAATCCTGACCACACTATGAGCTTTTATTGGGATACTGTCTTCCAAAGACAACACTGTCTAGAACTAATCCATAATACCATACACGGACAAAAGAAATCCAACCCTCAACCCCAAGGCCCTACAGCAGTGGTATCAAATATTATTTACAAGATGCTTTTTTCCTTTGCACTTCATACTGTAGGTGAACTGGATTACCAGAATGATGCCTTGAATGCTTAATTTCAGGATGCAGGTGTTTCTTTTCAGGAGCTCACTTATTAAGGTCGCTATTCTAAAGATAAAAGTGAGACATGAAACATTTTCCTTTTTTTTTTGTTGCAAAATCTCATTTCTCAAGAGATCATCCCATTTGAGAGGTGTCTGATTCACTATGAACGCTACCCCCTTGCTTGAAAGAGAAGCACTCAGGTAAGGGGAAAAAAGGACTAAGAATAAAGGCAGCATATAAAGTGTAGTTCCTTTTATTTTAATTAATTGGTATAAAAATTTATGTAGAAGTTAAAGATTGCTTCAATCTAATGTGCCAGAATTCATAGATACAATCAGATAATTACTGCATTTTAATGAATATTAGAATATCAAATATTTAGGCCTTGAAGTTTACTTTATTTCTAGCCTTCTAACATTTTAATTTTTGCTGTGTGTACACTCAGTGAAATACATTCAAGCACAGAAAGCCGGCAGCTAGATTTGTAATATCACCCTGGCCCTATCTGAAATCTCAAAGAAAGCTTAGGTGAGACTTTAAGAGCTACATGAATTTGTACTCATATCTGCAGAGACGCCAGTTTCACTTTTTATGACAGAGTAAATGTTTGCCTCGGCTCCTTAACCGCCAAGATATTGCAAATCCAGGCCACTATACCCAAGTGACAGGGACACCTGGAGAAACAATATAATAGAAGCTGTTGCTGCTCTTCCCCTCCCAACCACCCCCCTGCCCGGCTGTCCCCATACACCTCCGTGCAGGTCAGCTCTTCTCACTGCTGGTATGTCATGGCAAGAGCTTGTAGCTCTTCTCTTTGCCCTTGAAGCTACACCAACACTGTGCTAAGTGAGCTCTGCACCCACCTTGTGTCTGTTTTAGCCCGTGCCCCAGGGCTCAGGAGGGGTTTGGTACAATTTTCCCAGTGATTCTTCAAAAACCTCACCCTGTGTCTTATTGAAGCTCTAATCAGTCTTCCCTGCCAGTCCAAAAACTCTTTGCATAATTGTTTTTCCACTCTCAACTCTACATACAAAAGGCCCTGTAATGATTTTATACCACTGAATATTGGTCTTCCTTAATAGATTTCTAGAAATAAAAATTATCTGCAGAAAAAAGATAACATGTATTCTCTCTGTATAACTGTACCATCATTTTCTCCTTTATGAATTTGCATTAGTAATTGACAGTGCTATGTATTTAAACTACTTAAACAGTGTATATCTATGGTTACTGACTTCTGGGTAAGCAGCTTCAAGGTTTTATTAACTTTAATTATCAAATTAGTTTTACCTGTTTTTTTTTCAGCCAATTTACCACTGAATAATTCATGAATAATAGAACAGCCAGGAATAACCTCAGGTACTCTTTGAGCTTTGCTCTGCAGCTGGGTGTCAACCACCATGCTTGCAGAGTGCAGTGGTGGCGGCGGGAATCAGTCACAGTCACACAACATCTGGAACTGGAAGGGACCCGTAAGGATCATCCACTCCCTGGTCCTTGCAGGACCTACCTAGAACCAAACCATGTGAACTACCATGTAGGTACCATTAAAATTTGAAAGAAAGAGGAGAAAGACTGATTATAGCTGTTCTAACTCTGTAATTAGAAACTACTCTTTGGATGACATACATAAATGGAAGAAGCAGAGGAGAAAAACATGTCAGGACACAACGTCCATGATGTAAGATCCATCATTTCCTACTGCACGGCTGGTCTGCACTTGTGTGGTGCCATTGACTTCATTTTGATCATGACCTGGGGAAGGTCTGAACACAGAGATCTTGTTATCTCCACCACTGTAATCAGAATCCAGCTATTTTGGGATAATTCTCCTTTTCCTGCCCTCCACCTGCCTTTTATTCCTCCTCTTAAACTGAAGAATGAAAAGGAGGAGTAGGAAAAGGACTACAAGGATAGCAGAAACTGGGAAGAGAGGAAGGGAGCTGAAGTTTAGTGCTGTCCTGGCCAAAGTGAGCTCAGCAACAAAAACGGATGTACACAGTCCTCAGCCTTTCACTCAGCCAGATTACACATATAAAAGTCAGACTCGTAAATGCTAAAATATCAAGGGAATCACATTCAGAGAATTCCTCTCTGCTTTGAAGTCTGTCACACAATCTGTCATTTTAGCCTTCACTCATCACTGCTGGATGTACTACTCCTCTCTGAACCGATAAATGGCAGCAGCAGCAATGTTGCACGCATCATCTGGATTAAAAGTCTTTATTTTTTGCTTGAAAATGTCAAACATGCATCACCTACCCTTTCTGGATAATGAGTTGTGTGCAAGGAGACAGTAGGATTCCAGTAAAGATCATGCATTTATAAGAGTAATGAGAATGACCACTCCTTTGCTATTCAGGATTTATTTTTTTTAAAATATATATGTATATATATATATATATATATATAAATAAAAAGAATCACAACATTTATAGTCTAACAACTTACCAAAAGAGCTGGGAAATTGCACTTCTGTGTGGCATCCACATTGTCTGCAGGTTTTCCCCTTTTCTCCATCACCTTGTTGACCCCCGTGGGCCAAGCAAATGCCATCAATGCATCTGATCCTGCAAAATTTGCAAGAAGTCTACCAGCAGCTGCCACCAAGGGCAAGGGACCATCCTGGTGGCCGAGAAGTGACCAGTGGCCATTCTCTGCAGAGCCATTGCAATGCAACTGGCAGGTGTTCTGTTAGAAGAGAGGGAAAAGAGGTGAAGCCCATGAAAAAGAGATTTCCCAAAATATTAAGTATGTGGGAAATCAGAATACTGTAAGAAAAAGAAGGAAAGAAAAGGAAAGAAAAAGAAGAAAATACCCTTTTATGCTTTCAGAAACTTAAATAATTCTCACTGACATTTTTGATTACTATCTCAACTTTTCTTATCTGAACTTTGTACCCTTCAAAAATTTGATAAACCTAGTTTGGCAATTTTATTTCTGCAAGAGGGAGCTTGTGTCATTACACAGTGTTATATAACGATTAAACCCTGGGAAAATACATGGAATCTGGAAAGAGCCCAGATTTCAGCTGCATCCTTGGAGCTTATCTGTAACAAACACATAGCTGTAATAAAAATGAACTGGATGGGAATGCATGAGTAAGCTCTTCAGATGTAGCAAACCGACTTGTGAAAAGAGGAAAATACAGTGGTGCTCATGAAACCGTACTTTCTTGTGATCATAACTTTAGTGCTTGGTAGAGGAGATGGAAAGCTACTGACACAAATGTATTCCCAGCATTGTGATTTAAATAACACATCTGCACTGCAAGACTGTATCTACATAGACATAACCAGCACCACTGCTTTTCTGATATCACTCACAGGGAATGAAAAGGACTGGGCTGAAAGCATCATTTATTTCCTTTAAAACTGAAGAATGAGGGGCTATTTATGCTGTAAGAACTATGTGAGATGTCTTGGGAAAGAAAGTTGCCTGTGAGCAAAATTCTCATTGAAGTTGATAGCGGATTGTTTTGATTTCAAGAACGTTTGTGTTTTGGTGCTCCCTGGCTCTCTCCTGCCTGGTCCACTCTACTGGAAGAACTGGATAATCCTGCCCTGAGGGAACTGTATCTTCACAGCAGAGCACAAGCCTTTGCCCTGCACTCACAGCTGATCTCCTGTGCCAATACATGATTTTGCTGACTTCTTCGATTATTGTAAACAGGCATTGTGGTTTTCTTATTTATTATGAAGCTTTTTAGTCTTGCTTTGTTTGCCTTAATTGTGTGGCATACTGCGTTTTTAGTTAATAGCTAGGAGTGCCCAGAGCATATGATGGATGATTCTTATGCTTTTATAAATTAAAACAAAGAAATACATAATTAAATGCAGAAACAATGGCCTGTAGTAAATATTTTTCATTTTCTTATGCATGCGACTAGTGGGAGATGAATCAGACCACTGTTTGCACATCTCAATTTAAAAATGCTGTCCCATGCTTTTGACTGTTCTAGAAGGTGGATGCTAAAGAATCTGAGAGGGAAATGGAAAGAACAAGGCAGAGTTTTGGAAAAAAATATTTCCACTAAAACCTCTGAAACAATGCGCTGTCTTATAATAGAAATAAGCTGCTTCTAGTACTTCTTAATAGCACAGCTCCCCCTTAGCCTTGCATGCATTTATTCTTGCAAGTGCCCCGAGGGCAGGGGAATGCTATTCCATTCTAGAGTGCTACATTTTGCTCAACTCTCATTTTAGGAGGCTAATGCAAAAGAGCAGTCCCTGACATCACACTAAACCGCTGCTTGTTCTGCAGCTGACCAAACTGAGTGCCTGGGCAGCCTCCGGAAAGGGTTGCTTTTTGGCGTCTCCGGGAACACTTCCATCTTAAGTTCAAGTAGCCTCAGCTCACACTCACGTGTGAGTTCTGCCAAAGTACAGCTGAGCAAGGGCATCCCACAGGTCTTCATGGCCTCGGTGCCCATAGCTTGGCTCACCGCTCGGTTGGATCCCGCACTGCACACACGTTTCAGCCACAGCTAACGTCGCCTGGCTGTGACCAGGCCCCCGGCAGATCGCTCGCTGCACCCACTGCCGAGCAGCTGAGTCGCAAGGGACCTCTGGAAGCCAATGCCCAGCTGCAAGCCTTCCTCCAGAGCCCGAGTACGATCAGCCTCAGAACCCACCCCGTGAACCCCACAACAGCAGCGGCAGGAGGGAGGACTAAATATTTCATCGCAGCTACAAGGCACTTTTTAAAATTGTCACTAATCCTTCAGAGGATTCGGCTCAGCTCATGAAAAGGGTCTGCAACAGATCCAGGACTTTCCAATGCTGTCCAGATGTTAAAACAGGATCTGTCCACGTACTCCATTGTATTTGGGGGGGAACACATACTTGCAATCAGAAGTTCTGCTGCCAGATGTAACCGCGTAACCATTTAACCATTCTTGTGGACTTCAATCGCAGATCTCTCGCAAGAATGCCTTTATTTGCTAATTTGGATTATGACAGCTCCAATTAGAGTGGAAGAGTGTTGCTACATTTTCCTTAATTGTTTTCATCCAGTTTTCTCCCAACTGCTATGAGCAGGTACAAGCAACAAAGGCATTTACTGTCCCTACTGAGTACAGCCATAAAATTACCCCAGGGAACAAGAACAGAGGGACACAGCCTGTAATTAAGAGTGGAGAGCACAAACAGAATGTGAATTCCTTTAGAAATTAAATTTTTAGGCAAAACAAATCACTTCCCAGTTGCCCCTTCTTGTGCATATGAGGCCCAATAGCTTCTTGAAGAAAGGAGTCAGAAACAAGTCTGATACGCAGTAATTTTATCTGTCACTTCCCATGTCAGCACAATGCAGATAATGATCCACCCCAGATAATCTATTTGTAATGGCCAGGGGCATAAGCTAGTGGCATGAGCTGTTGCTTGCCAAAAAAGTTGTAGAGGAGAACAAGCAGAAGGCATCCTACCTCCTGCTCAGATCACCCCAGAGCTCAGCAGGGCTGTTCAGTGGGAGTTCGCACGCGTGTCAAACCCCAGTGGCTCACACTGCAACCCTTTGATTTTGGTCTTTTAAAGAAGCGTGCACATAGAGTTACTCAGATCTGCGTTCCAGTTTTCCTGTCCCATTTTTGGACATTTTTGTGAGCAAGAATCCTGCTCTTTATAAGGCTTCCCTTTCCTGCAGAAGTAAAAATAAGCAAACAAATGCTTGTGAGCAGCTGCCTGAAGAACACAGTATTTCTGTGAACTCTTCCGCTGCTGAATGGAAGCCTTTGCTGACTTCTGGTACATCCACTTTTGTTATGGAGAAAGGGCAGTTGTGAGGCTGCCTGCAAACAGATCCTGCCCTCCCCTATGTTCACAGCATTACCAGGTCCTAAAATCCCCTCTGCTTGCTTTCCAAACTCTTTCCTCTTTCTTTGGAGTCATCTCCCAGCTGCTTGCTTGCCCCACTCTCTTTTTTAGGGAAGAAAAATAATTAAATAAATAAATTAAAAAATTGTTAAATTACTCCAAGCCCTGCCCTATAACAGCACCAGGAAGGGGAAGATAAAGTGACATTGCTCAATGGCATCTGAAGTGGCAGCAGACCAGCCTGACCCTCAGGCAGGGACCTGTGTGGGAAGCTTCAGGGAGAGCAAGATGAAGGAAGATAACAAGGAAGACTGGAAACGGTAAGTGAAAGACCAAATAAACCTGTTCAGCAGGTGAAGGAATGGAACATGGGATTGACATTGGGGTTTCCAAGTGACCCAGGCAGCTGAGCATAGGAGATTTGGTTGAAACTGTGCAGGAGCATGAAGTGGGGAATCAAAACTGCTGCAAAAGGAAGTCATTAACCAGACAACTACCTCCAGCATTTGTTTATCTATCTCTATTACTGTTTGCCTTGTTTATTAGGATTATAAACTCAAGAGGCCATACCAACTCTGGAGCAACTATACTGTATTTCTCCCAACATAGCCTCAGTTCCTGATTACAATGCTTCTCTAGGGTGCTACTCTAGGCAAATAATATAATAAATAATGGAAATGGACCCAGGAGGAAACTTAGATGTTAACTGTGTAGAAACAGGAAACCTGAGGCTTCATTGCTATATAAATTTAATGTTGGGTTTAAAGCTCATGCTGTTTGACGGGTAGGTTTTTAGAAACCTGAGCAGGAATACGATGCCACTTTTAAAATGAAAAGCACTAAGATTTCCATTCTGTCTGCTGCTGCATTAGCACCAGCTCTGTCTCTTCAAATGTTTCCTGCTGGTTCTCCTAGAGCACAGGAAGCAATGTTCTGGTGATTAAGCAGCAGTATCATTATAAAAGCCAAATGAATAATCATTGTGTTAATGAACTTTATCTTAGAAAAGATTAGTTTTTTTTTTAATGTTAAGCTTCTTTCCATATGAAAGAGGAAATGCACTCTCATTTCATTTAATCAACCCTGAGATGATCATGATCTATACAATTTAATTTTCTGTCTGCATGTATTCTTCCATATATGCATATCCAGTTGCTTAAATGATTATTTCAAATCATTTTAATACATCAGAGACAATGCACTTTCCTGTTTGTATAAACTGCAAGTAGGTTCGTCTCTGTTTCCCCCATTACTATTGAAGGGATTTCAAGAGGTCAGAGTCCCAGACCACTGGCTGGCTGCTTTGTGGTGAGCAGTACATTGTCTAGCTAGGAAGTACGGTGAAAACCATATAGAATGGGAAACTACACAATATAAGGTGAAAAACACTCTACAAGTGAAAAGATTAGGAAGGCTAAGGGTTGGAACCACAAAACTAGAGGGGAAGTGATGATTTGGTGAGATCCTGCTTTCTGGATTGAGAGAACCACAGTCACTTCTTTCCTCTGCATGGGAAGAGCTAAACCTCCTTCTGCAGGAGAACGGCTCCTGGGACAAGCCACTGTACAAGGTGCTTTGAGGTGAGGCAGTCAGCTGTTGGCTTTGACTATTTGTGCACACCTAGCATCTTCTTTAAGAAGGAAGAGTAAGATGTGAGTGATAGAGATATCACAATGTGATATTGTTGCAATCAAAAGTGATGGGCTGCGTTCATAACCATATCAACCACTGTTCTCAGCTTGTTTCTGTGAAAGCTCCTATTCAAATCCTATCTTCAGCTCCCAGGAAAATCCTGATTCATGAGAGAGAAACAGAATATCATGGGAGGCCAAAGAGGAAAGTCCTTCCCAGGAGCTCATTGTGGCTGGATGTGTCTGGTCACCTCTCCTGCTGCCTGGGAAGCCAAGCTGGTCCATGCTGTGTGTCAGAGAAGCACCGGGTATGTAAAGGGAGAAGGAAAAAAAGGGTCCTTTTATAGAGATACATTTCCTAGGCTAATTTTCTGAAAGCTAAAAGCATAAGGTCATAGAAGTGGTCTAAGGAAGGGGATAATCTTTTTGTTGTGATAGAACAACTGTCTGAACTTTATTTGCAGTCAGGAAAAAATACCAAACTGCTATTACCAGAGCATAAACATCTCAAATTCCAAATGGCTCTAACACAAGAAAGTAGCTGCAGTTGGAAATTCAGTATTAATTTAAGTCAATGGAGATCAGTTAAACCAACACCCATAGCACCAGATCTGGCCTTCAGAAAATACATTGTGTCAGCTGGCATTTAAATATGAATTCTTTACTTGTCACAAGGGTACCTTTATTAGAAATATAAAGGTATAGAGATTAGTTAGGTCAAGGGAAACATTTGTGGTTCATTTTAAGTTCTCAAAGAATTCACTTGCCTAACAGCAGTGGGAAACAAGCAGCACACAACGTGTTTTCTTCCACACATTTCCTCAAGTGGCAAACTTGCACCACCATTGCACCTGCTGCCTTTCTCCTTTCTGCTCATAATGCAGCAAAAGATGAAATTGTTGAGTGTCTTTAATTAGTATATGTTGTCTGGTAATCAGTACATCACTTCATTGTCTGTAACTGTGGCATTGCGTTGCCATGGCATTTTTTTTACCCGTGTAACTTAATGAATGACATGATAAACAAAGACCACACAGCACGTGAAAGGGTACTTGTGCAGCCTTGACTCCCCATAAGTTATCTTTTATTGGTTTGTAATAGATTTGGGAAATGGATAGCATATGCTGTAAAGAGAGAGCCAGACACCAACACATGCTAAGAAGTCCAGCGGGAAACACACAGATAATTACAAGCTTTTTGTGGATTAATCAGCCTGCGAAAATGTTGGAGTGGTGTTAAGCACCCAAACACCCATCCAACTCCCACTAAAATAAAAGGCAAATCACCCGTGGTGAGGCTGCTGGTTGCCTTTTCTCTCCTACCAACAGCAGCGTGACCGTATACACCTCAATAGGAGACCAAAGGCATTTGTGCAGCTCCCCGGCACCCGCCCCCCCCGCACGGTAGCAGCGCGGTGCTGTTTCTGCCATACCCTCCGTGCAGAGCACCGATGAAAGAGGCAGCATACGGAGCTGCCGTGTTGGCACCCCGGCAAATATTGATCCCTGCTGTGACAAAAAGTTTGCAAATGACAGGATGGTCTGGCACAAACCTTTTTTGTGTTATTGGGACAGGGAAGTATCGCAACCGCAACTGGATAATTTTATTATTATTCTGCTCATGATAAACCTGACAAATAGATCATTATTAAGGAAGCTGAAAGCATTCAAAACAGAGTCTGGCTTAAAGAATGCTTTTAGAGCAAGAAAATAGAACAGGTTCGTTTGAAAGTCTTAAATGATTACTTCTGGAGTACTTCCAAAATGAACTAAGATGTCTGGAAAAAGACAGAAGAGTTTCACTTCTGTTTCAAAATGCTACATTTTAACATTTACATTGTGAACAGTATTTTCTTCTTGAAATGTGGGTTGGTTTTTTGTGGGTTTTTTTGGTTGTTTTTTTGTTTTGTTTTGTTTTTTAAGAGAAAATACTGTGGTTAAATAACTTTTTTTAAAAGAAAAAAGTTCTATCAAAGATCAGTCTGACACACCCACTCCCCACACAATTTCATTGTAAGAACTTTCTTTGGATTTCATTAAACTGATTTTTTTTCCCCTGTTAAATTTTAGTTCATGCATGAATCTCCAATTTCAATACCTTCAGTACTAATAGAGAACAATGAACCCAGTGTCATGATTACAGGCAAACCCAAAACTAAAGTGCATAATTCCCCCCCCCCCCTTTGTGTTTTTTCTTTCCCTTAACTTCTCACTTGTCTTCTCTTTGTAAGTCACACTTATAAAATTATAGAGAACAGAATTTGTTAAGTAAAAATATTAATTGGGTTGAAAGGCATGAAAGTTATTCTTCAAGAACTGCTTTCTGTGAGTTCTAGGAAAAGTTATATAGAAAATCTGACAAACAAAAAGCTTTCTGTGTAGGCAGATGAGGTGAGCCAAAGGTAACAAAGTCAAAATATAGATGTGGAGAAGCAGAGAGGAAAAGCAAAGAGAAATCTGCCATTTTATTTTTAAACACTCTATTTTGAAATAGAAGATCAGAGTGGGAGAAGCTATTAACCCAGAAAAGAGAACAGATTGAGAGGAAACAAGGCAATGGTAAATGCCATCTGTATTTGTGGTATTACCTACCTAAATAGTGAAACTAGATTGAAGTTTTCAAAAGGGATTGTATTCAAGTCTTTCAAATAATTTCTAGGACTAGAGCAAATTGTTTGAAGAAAAAAAAAAAGTTGTAACTCTCCCCCACCAAAAAAAAAAAAAAAAAAAAGGAAAACAAACTTGGCAATTTTTTTTTTTTTTATGTTTCTAAAGTAACCAACAACTTAAAGTTACTTACTTACCATGATACCAGACTTTCCCTCTCTTTGTCTTTTCTCTTGTGTCTTTGTCCTTAGAGATCTACCCAACAGCTTCCACCTGAACATCTGATGCTAACATAATTTATGGGCTGTTTATTTCTCTCCTTCCCGATCATTAATAAAGGAGGATCACTACTTTTATAGTTACAGTTAAAATAAATCAACATGTTAATTAGGATTCAGGTAGGGACCTGCAACAAGCAGGATGGAAAAGAAATGATCTTTAATTTTAACTGTAGCCTTTTACATCTGGACTAGGAGTTTACAGCTGGGAGAGAGAGGTCAGGAGAAGACCATTATTCTTCAGACTTGTCACATTAAAACATCCTCCTTGCCCAGCTGCAATCACCCTACATGCATGCACCAAGGCTCTCAAGTCCTTTTTTTTCCTTTTCTTGACATCTGTACCTCATCCCGTGGCACAGTGAGCACTAATCCCAGCCCCGTCTGTGTTGCTCACAACTATTTTGTATGTCATTAAGGTGCACATGCCATTAGGGGGACCAGATACCAACACTGCCACCATGCAGGAATACCTCCACAGCTGCTGTAGTTCTACTTCCCTCACCCCTCCAACAGGTAACGTGGCAGAGCTCGTGGCTAAGTCTTCATGAACATTATTTGTCTCTCCTGTCCTTCTTAGGGGTATTAGGTACTTCTGTTCTAGCGTGTTCTCAGAAGTCCCCAGTTGTATATACACGCTGGAGGACCCACTGGGCTCTCTGAAGGATTTGGGAAGCTGACGGGTTCCCAATTTATGTAGATGCTTTTGGTATGTGAAAGCAATATTTCAGCAACATACACGAGCAGTCAGCGAGCTGGTATTTGCTGTCAAAGTGCTCATAGCACCATTGTAGGAAGAGGGGTTTGGAAGCAGATGCCTTGTCAATTTTAGGTTTTTCTTTAACAGGCGAGATCAAAGAGAAATGGTTGTGAAGGAAACATAGTTGTCAGGTACAGACTCTGCAGAGCTCCAGACATTCACGGTCAGTCCACGTGTATCAGTCACTTCTGTCTTTCAGGTTCAAAATAAAATAAGAGGTCACTGGTCACGAACCCATTAGTGCCAGGAAATGAGACCATAGACAGTAGAAATGAGATTTTTAACTAGTCAGTTTAGGGAGTCTGGAAGATATTTATACACCAACAAAATGTGTCTTTACATCCTTTCCAAATTTCTAGAAGGTTCATTTTCGCTATGCAAAGGTGATCTGCTTTGGCTTTCTAAGGTACATCTAGGTACTGCATTTTTCAGGGGGTGTCAGAGCCTGCACTGACACCCCAACTGAGATCACAGCCACACCACGCTGATACCAGAACACGCTCTGGAGTTGAGGACCTTACTCGCCCTGTCCGATAGGGCTGCGTGGGCAGAGGGTGGTGTACGTGCCGAAGGGACCGCTGCCCATCACGGGACTGCTCCCTTCCACCCAGCGACTTCACTGCACAACCCATTCCCACCTTATTGTTCAATAGTTCCCTCCTCCTCCCATTCGACTACTACATTCCCAAGCACCGAGTCATGTTTCAAGTATGTTTATATAGAAAATATATTTGGAAAAAAGAGTAATTGTTATATTTAAACTAATTTCAGCACGCAGCAGTTAAAATGTACAGAATCTGTAGCTTCTATTGGGTTCTTCTTTCCCAGAAATTTATGTCCCAGAATAGAGGTAAGAACAGATAAGCAAAAAAATCTAGGTCTAGAGAAAATAGACCAAAATTTATGCCACTCAGTTTTAGTGAAGCCCATGTTTCAGTAGTGACGGAGCCAAAGCAATGTTTAACCTAACAGTTCTAAAACATTTGAAGCTGGTCTCCCTTCTCCAAATTTTCCTCAAGCTGATCTAAAAAAGCTCCTAAACAAACTGACAGACATCTTCATTTATTATACTGGCATCATTCCTTTTCATCAAAATTTAAACTAACGCACCAAACCTGGTATACCTTTATAGATGAAGAACAGCTTTAGATTGGAACAAGTCCGCAGAAAGTGAAGATGCCAGCTTCCAAAATAGCCTTTTACATTGTCCTGCATGAGCAGCATCAAGCAAAGAGGTTCACAGAGCCAATAAATGCTGGGAAAATTCAAAACCAACGCCACCCCCATACACACATACCCTCTGATGTTAAAGTACCAGCTGACACGAAGGTTGGACGTGCAAGCACCAAATTGCACAGCTGGACGCAAGCTAACAGCCAGACAGGCGCACCAAATCTTTCTGCACATGCAGAGGTAAAATCCATACATCAATGGCAAGTTGCATCAGAGCAACTGCTATTAACGTGGGAGATAAGACAACAGATTTACACAGCTAATGAGAACTGTTACTTAATGACAAATTGCCATCAGCCTCTCCAGAACTTATCCTGTGAAAAGCAAGATAACTGCTGACCTCAGCTTAAATCCACTTGTTTCCAGGGCAAACGTTTTAAAAAGCATTTCAGGTAAAAGTTGTCCCATCAGATCCGCATTCGGTGTGTCCCCGCTCCCTCCCAGACCCCACAGCACCGGCCCTCTCGCAGCCTACCTGGCCCCTGGGGGCTTCCCTCCGTGCTGGGCAGCGCTGGGGGTCCGCTGGCAGAGCCGCTGGCTGGGGGGCACGGGCAGCACAACCCCCACCTGCTGAACAGAAGGGTTATGAGCATCACTTGGTTCTTGGTTGCTGAAATGATTTATATTAGGATTCCGCCCTGCCACCCCACCCCGTTATGAATAAATTTTGCCCATGGAAATCAAGTGCCCATCACAACATTATGTGAAAAATTGATGTTCCTTTGATGGGAAAAGGATACATCATTTCCACTGGACCCTTGCTATAGATAAGCATATCACTGCTTTGTCTCCTTGTACTGCTGAGCAACAATAAAAGAAATTAAACTATTTCATGCAGCCTACAAGGTTATTTGCCTAAGGATTGAAAAACAGATGCAGGAGAGACACAGATTTTATTTTTTTTTTTTTTTCCTTAGGAGATTGTCTGATTTTATTCTTGCTAGCAGACTTGCTTTACTATTTTCAGGGCAGCTTAGTGTCAGATAAAGCATACCAAAACATATTATTTAAAACCTGTCAAAGAGAACTTGGTTATGTCTGTAGTAAGAATCTGACACACTGCTGAATCCTAAAGTTTGCTTCTGCTCCTTGAAGGGAACACAATAGACTGTGCTTCAATGACAACAGACATCTTTCCCTTTTGTATGCTGGAACAGACTAGGCAGTAGATTAATAATTCAATGCTCATTAGAAAGTACAACATGCAGTAAGCAATCAGATATAATTAGGCAAAAATATATACATGATTACAGAGCAAACAAGATCTATGAATCTATTTCAGGTGAAATAACATAATTTCAGTGGAAGGGTCAAGAATAAACAGCAATCCTATAAAATACTCAGTTTAAACACTTTCTTTTTTTTTCCCCCTTACCATCATCTGTCTGTTAAAATAATTTTGCTCTAGGAGCATACTGCAAGTACATCCAACATGTTCAGACTCACTCCAGGTTTCTTTTCTTGCATTAAAATCACTGAGAGAGTATGTTTCTCCTCAAGATCCTTATATCAAATCAGTATACCTCGAGGCAAGTATATGACCACATAATTGAAGCAGTAAATTGATGACAATTAGCACATTAGCAGTGAATAGCAGCAAGTGATAGTCTTAATTGACAATGCAGTGGTTAGTAATTGATGTTAATGACTCAGAAGAAGAGGAGAATAGTGACTAATAACTGCAATTTTTAGCTGTTTTCCCTGCTGGTAAGCCTTGTACAAGCTTGGGGCAGGTGGGGATGTAGGCTGGCCAGAAAGCACACAGAATTGCTGCCTAACAAACAAGAGGCTGAGGATTTAAGCAAGCCTTTAGTGCATTACTGAGAAGCAAATACAGCTTTCTATGGCTCAATAAAATAAATTATAAATTGCCCTGGTGTTCAACTACTTAAAGAAAGCTGATAGTTTTTTCCACCGCTTCCACAATTCATAATTCTCAGACATTTTTAGAAGAGTTCTGCCAGTTCTGCACAAGGTCGTCCCTGAGCAGTGTGAATGCAGTCCCCGAGCAATGCACACAGCAATTAGGGGGGATGTTCCTCCCTCTTCAAAATGTATTAATGCATGAGAAAAAAAGAAAAAAAAAACCCCAAAAACAACAGGCATAAAAAACAATGCCTACTTAAAACTTTAAAAAGCATTGGGCTGTGTTGTCTGGACAGATGGTAGATTTTGAGCAGCCTGCCTTATCTGGGGGCCCTCCTGTCGCTATAAACAACTCATGGAAACTAAGACCTCGATGCCATTTACCGGGTTGAATTTTACCCAGGAGTGTGGCGGGATTAGGAGCTTTATTTTCCTGTTACACAGGAATTTTCCTGTTCATAAAGATGTATTCCCTGCATAAAATACTTATTGTATTGAAAAAGAGGAGAATTAATCATACTTCACAGTAAAACATATGGATAACCATGTGGGTAGCAACAATTATCCAAAGATACCCAACACGACGACACTGAGAGATGCCTAAT
>JAVJGJ010000047.1:21446699-21461527 GCA_035590215.1 Microhierax caerulescens | reverse complement strand
GGGTAGCAACAATTATCCAAAGATACCCAACACGACGACACTGAGAGATGCCTAATTATAGCCTTGGTCTTCCCTTCAGTAAGTGATGTACAACCACATATATGGAATAATCCCTTCCTTAAAGACTGGTGCCAAGACCTAGCATGGCAGAATTTTTGACATATAAATTGTCCTCCTTACATCAAAGCCAAAAATGCTTAAGAATGAACTTATTATGACGCTTTTTATTTTCAATATTGTAGCTCCTGTGCTGAATTTTAAAATCAATTTTGAGAACGATTAAATGCCAGTCCATGGCTGGCTTTGGTATGAGTGTTATAATCTTCAAGGCAATCATTTCCACTGGAGTTTGAATGATAAAGGACTCCCATAAATTTTAAAATGAACTCAGTTCTCTTTATATTCCTCCTCGAGTGCTCATTACTTTGATCCAAGTTGTGGAGAGTATGTCTCTGCAGCCTTGACATACCTTCCCATGGCCAGTCTTTAACGCACAGAGCCAGATTCCCAGCCACAGTAAATCAAAGCAGTGAATCAAAGTCGGTATGTTTAGGCTGATTTACACCAGCCAAGGCTCTGGCCTGCTCCTTGGGCTGCTGGAGACTCCTCAGGCAGGGAACCATCCCCCAGTGTCACCCCAGGAGATGCATGGTGGGCTTCCCCAGCATTGCCAGTGCACTCTGCTTCGCCTTGGGGTGAATTCACGAGGCACAGCACTGCCACAGGTGCTACAGCGGTCCTATTTTCTTCCCATCATGAGAAGGGATTTTTTTGTCCCTTTCTGTTGCAGCTGCAGACATAGAAAAAGAGATGGAAATTCTTCCTGCTGCAGAGCTGTAGGGATAAATATTCATTGGGGATTTTTTTTGTGTTTTTTTTTTTTTTTCTTTTGCTTTCTTTCTTCCCTTTTTCCAGAGGGGATCATCCCTGGGGGAACGCTATACTTCTGTGGTTGGAGAGGAGTCTGGTGGCAACAGGGTTTGCTGCAGCCCGTCTTTCTGCTTAGAGCTGGAGGAAGACAGGTGAATAATCTATTAAAGGAAAAGTGAACACGAATAGCTAAGGGGCCACTCCCAGGTGCTGGGCATACAGAAAAGCCAAACTGTGAAAATTATTCAGGTGCACTGAAAGCACAAACTTTTTTCCTGATCTGAGGTAGTTTTTGTAGGTAACTTGCCACCATGCAGACCCACAGATTGCTGCATGAACGAAAGAAAGTGTTTCATTCCCAGAAAGTGAAAAATAACCTGATATTTTGGAAAGTATCTTAACAACCAAAAAGTCAGGGACTATTTACATACAGCTATTACTTCCTACAATCCAAATATTTTTAAAGAACATTTTTAACAATGCTATGCTCATACCCTGTTACATAGGTTTTTCAACTTCAGTGCCTAAAGATTGTAACAGCTTTTTTCATCAGTAAATGCATTCATTAATTTTTTATTTTGCAAGAGGAATCATTCATTAAGTAGGATTCAAACAAACACTTACGTTTGTGACCTCTAGTTGTGGCATATGTTTCCACTTGCTCGTACATTATTAAACCTCCAAGGCATATAAACATGATATCCATCTCTTCTCTGAAAATTACAAACTATGAGGTGAGAACAGTCCATGAATTTTCAGAAAGTGGAAGTCTCCATAGCTGGTGCTGGGCTTCAGCTTGTTGAAGCTAAAGAGGATTCTGGGGATGCTGGGGCACAGATGTAGCTTTTCTCCCACTTAATCATTGCTCAGGTGTGGTAAGAGTACCACAAGACTATCTTCAACACAAATCACAGGAATGGTGTTTCTGAAAAGACAGGCATCTGTCACAGGGAGTGAAGGAGGGTTTGTGTATCACACAGCTATAAAACTGCTGCCTGATGAAGGAACCTCGCTTTTGTCTGGCTACTGGTACAAACTCAAAGATATCTCAAGTCTGCCATGTAACATGAGTGACGGAAGCATCTTGAAGAGATGTCGTGGCAGGCTTTAATGGTAATGATCAGAGAAACAAGCAATCTTCCCCTGCTTCCCTGGTGTTGTTTTGAAATTTTATTCTCAGCAGCAGAATCCTGTTGCAGAGCTGAGGACAGACTTTCCCCTAACTGATGTTTCCAGCCACCGGTCACTTTCTCAACCTAAGGCAGAGGTGTGAGAAAAGAGAGACAAGACACTTGTTTAGCTAGGGAAATGAAAATGCAGTCTCCATTTTTAATTTCCAAGCATATTTTGCAGAGTAACGCAGAGTGCTTCAATAGCCGCGCAACAGCGGGTGGGACGAGCCGGCTCCCTGTGTGTCAGAGAGGCAGCATGCCACAACGATGCTGGCCTGACAGGAAGGATCATCCTTTTGTTTGTTTAATACCATTCCTGAAGCGCAGAGCCCCTCTGCGATGAATTACAGCGTCTGGGCACAGAGTTTGCACCGGGCGGTCCATCACTTGCAAATCTGATGCTGAGGACAGTCACGAGTGAGGATGCCAGGTTTTTAGTTGGGGTAATTTACTGTTGGCCCGTTAGCCTCAAAAAGGCTGTGTGGGCACAGACCCTCTGAACGAGTCCTCTGTAAATCTGGAGACTATGTCAGGCAGCTCCACCTGCAATGACAGACCCCGATGTGTTTTGCAGCTATGAATTGCTTTCCTCAACGCCTGTGACAAATTTTTATTGATGTCAATGTGAGCCAAGGACCTGAAGCAAGTTTCATTTTGCTACTGATTAGAAGAAAAAGAATGAAGGGAGGAAGGAGAGAGAGAAAAGCTAAGAGTTCAGTAAAATTTTTAAGTGTTAGTATTGCCATGATTTTATTAGCTGTATATTGAAAATAAACACAGCTTAACTGAAATATATCTTGGTAACATCTCAGTGTCCAACTCTGCTGATGCATTTTCTTGGAATTATTCATTTACTTTGATCACAAAAGCATTTCAAGTAGCTTGTAGAAAGTTAAATAAATACAAGAAATCTGAATTTGCATATTACTTGAATTTATGAGCTTTTATAAATCTATTTTGTGCATTCTGTGCAAAACTAATTACCGTAATGATTGCTGAGTAAGAAGCAACACCATACAAGACTTAATTCAAACAACATTTTTGTTATATGCTCTTGTCTTAATTTTCTGTCTTTGCTGAATAACTAGAAATCTTTGCAGCTGTAGCAAAGTGCCTCATATATAATGTATAGATCACATCCTCTTGCCATTTTTCACAGGTGCCTGGCTATTATATGGTTCAGAATTCATTCATAGTGCCTATTAGAGGTCTTTAAACGTAACTGACTTCCTTTCTTGAATATTTATAGCTTTTATGAGACATTTATGGGTAGACCCAACAAGAGTTTCTAAGGAAATACTGGGAAATAGTTCTGTATAACATCATTAATATACTGTTCTTTGATGGTAATGGCCACAAATGTCATCTGATTGCTATATTCTTACTTTGTCTAAGCTTTGTATTGATGGGGAGACTTCTATAGAGAGCCTCTGCAGTCTAAAAAGCCTTCTGGGAAACAATTTGGCTCCCATGGAAAGTAATACATTTCATTCTAGAAATTAACCATTCCAGTCAGGATATCTGTACCAGTGATCACCGTGGATTACATCAAATGTTGCAAACACTTGAATGAGGGACAAAGCATAGATTGTATGTGTAAAAATATTTGTAACCCAGATAAGATTAATTTGGTCATGTTGTAATATAGTCCTAAAAGCACAAGAAACATTGCAAAGACTATGACTCATTGTTTGAAAAAGAGAAATGCTGGTTTGTGGAGTTGTACATAATATTGAGATTGAAATATTAGATAATATTTGCCAGCAAATTCAGAAAGGCAATGCTCCTTATCAGAGATACCTCAAGGGTTTTAGACAACATCTGCTCCTTCTAATAAAGTTATATTCATCAGTGTCGTCAATGAGGTTATAACAAAATGACACATTTTTCTACTCCACCTTTATTAGCCACTTAGGTTAGGAAGGAGAATTGAAAGTGTGTGTATTATATACACGCACACATATATCTAGTATTTTGAGCTTTTTTCCCTGTAGGTTTATAGATTTACCTGTTGAGGTGGCTTTGGTTTATTGTACAACATTGTTTAAAAAAAAAAAAAAAAGAAAAAGAAGTGTAATGTAATTAATATGTGTATGAAAGCACAGAGTCATATTTTTCCATCCAGAAGTACTGCAGTGGGAGTGTTTCATACAGAAGGAGCTGGAGTCAGCATGGTGTCGAGCAGAAGCTATGGCACCTGCACTATTTGAATCCCAGAGTTGGCCACATAAGTGGATTATGAAATCAGTTTGGGTATGTGCTAAGACATTTTAAAAAATCAAGCAAACAGAACTGAAAGAGTTTCTATGGCTGCGAGTAAAGTATGTCATAACATATGAACATACACTCTTTTGCTTTTGCTCGCTGTCTTAAAATGACAACTAGCTTTCTATACTTTCTACATGGAATATTAATAAGTGAGGTGTGAAATTTTGTCTAACTGCAAGTAGGGGTAAATATATTTGCTTGTTTTAACTTCATGATATAATTTTCAAGAAATGAGGAGTTCACAATAGTATTTGCTTATTTTTGCAGGCAAACATTAAAGGCTTTTTGCATATTTTTCCCTTTGTCCCTTAAGCTGCTCAGTGCACTTTCATACCGCTCCCCGTTGCTGGGATGAGACTCCTCTCTGGAGTAGCTCCTGGCATCTGGAACAGCTTTTCTGCAACTTCCATGCTTCACCAGTTCCATCTATTTTTATATCTCATCTCTTCTCCCTTGACTATCTCTTTTAATTTCTCTCCATCTGCTTTTTATATTAAGTTTATAACTCCATATAACATTTGTGATGCAGTTTGCATGAAAAACACCAGCTACCCGAAATAACGTTGAAGCTTACTGTTAACCCTGGTGAATGGATCTGCTCCTGTGGAAGGCTGGTTCCTCCTCTGGTGCACGCAGGAGCAGCTCATTGTCAGCAGTTAGAGAAGAGAATCTCAGCTTTTTAATATTTCAGTATTAATCCTCCAGATGAAGAGCTGATTGCACTAGCTACTGGGCAAACATATAAAACAAGAAAGTAGAGCTTGCAGCCAAGAAGTGTGAAGTATTTATAAGCACACTGGTAGCAATGACAGAAGAAGAGGCATAAAGAAAACATTTTCTTATTTATCTAGTACATGACTGTGTCTAGAACCTGGTTAAATATTAATGGAGACTGCCTAAGTCCAGTGCTTTGCTATTCAGCTTTTTACCTTCTCTAATTTGGTCCAGCACATGCTGTAGATTTTAATAGTATGTGAGCAAACTTCTCCCTATACATAAAAAATCCACCTCTTTCAATATACTGAGGGCTGTCCACGGCAATGTTTACAAGAGGTTCCAGGTAGGTCATTCACCATTTCCAATACTGCAAGTGATTTAAGACCATTGAAATAAATAAAGAAGAGTGGACTTAGCTGGTGGTTGTAACTGCCCAGTCAGTTATATTAACAACATAACACAGAATACAGTAGATTTAGAAGTAATCTGGATTAAATTCTACATATAGAATTAATTTAGTCAGTGTAGGCTGATTTTTGCATGCTTGGGAAGCCCTTTAGTGTTTCACTTGCTGCAAGCTGCACATATACCTGCACTTCTTGGTCTCTAGTCCAATAACAATTATTTACTGCAGCTAAGAAATCTTCAAGGCCGTGTAACCTGTGTTTCACCTGCACTGACCTATCACACTACTTATCAGAGCAGTGTAAAATGCCATCAGTATATTTCCCTGTGTATTGTGTAATGTCAGTTTTTCTTTTTGATGTTGCTGAAGTTCATTCTATCCAGTGCCAGTATATTAAAAATCTATTAATGTTTCACACATAAAATGAACACAAATTGAGCCAGTGTGAGATTTATATTGCAGCGTACAAAGGCCCAAAAGTAACTGTAGCATTATTATGCCCCTGCCTGTGCCAAATTGAACTCCTAACACTAGTGACAAATGTTTCAAAATTCCCATGTATTTCTTCCTGACCGCTCTCCCAGCCCGGAGCTCAGAGCTGTTCTCTCTACAAGCCAGCTGGTGAATTACACCTGCCACAACTGCTTTCCAGGCCTGCTAAGTGATGTCCTCACCTATGGAAAGAAAATTCCTGAAGGAAATCCAGATGTGTAGAATTACTTTACTAAAATGGATATATTATACCTTGAAAATCAGGCAACATCAGCCTTCCCATTATTATTCCCTGCCTGCCTTTGGCCATACTAACACGAGTCCAAATACCCGTTCTTTGCTCAGTCAGTCAGTTCTCTTCCCATGATTTCTTTCTCTATGTGCTCACAGCTTTAAAACTTATTTATGTCTCTTCTTTTCAAAATACCATGGATTACAGTCACTTTCTTCGCTTGCCTTTTTTGGCGGTACTTCAAGATGTCCAGCTTAGCCTGGTGTGACATAGTTTATGAACTTAAACAAGTGGTACAAGCAAACTACTGAAGCTGAAACCACAGGCTAAAGAATTAAGGAGTTTTCAGTGTTCGTGGCTTGAATACAGTAGAAAATTGGGCTCAGAGAGATATAGAAGGACCGCACGGTCCTTTCCCACTGACGGAGGGGACCAGCTCTCCCTGAACCATGCTTGACAGATGCTTCTCTGACCCGTTCTTGTCTCCTATTATGGAGAGCCCACAGCTTCCCTTAGCAATTTTTTTCCAGTGATCACCTTCCCGAACTATTAGGAAAATTTTTTTTTTCTTAAAAATATTAGGAATCTCTTACTGCAATCTGGATTCATTACTTCTGTGTCCAGTTCACCGCTGGCACGGCAAACAGCCTCATCTCTTCCCTGAAGTGACCTTTTAGGCTTTTGAAACTTGTACGTCCCTTCAGGCTACTCTGTCCTGATAAAATCACTCGCATTCCTTCCATCATTAATTATAGGCTGTATTATTCATAAGAGGAAGAGAAAGAAGGATTAGCGTTTGGTGGTTGATGTGTGGGGATGCTGGTCATAGAGCTCAGGCACTGCTCAGCGTGGAGAGCGGGTGCTGGCTGAAGGCAGGGGTGAGACCCATGGCTCACCTGGTGAAGGCCACCAGCTAGACCAGGGCCCTTTGCTTTTTAAAGTCTACTAATATTGTGTTTCTCTAATGAGTAGAGGTTCATTCTTCTATTCTATAATGTCTGGATAGTGGAAAGCAAATGGAAAACCATATTCCTCCTACGAAGGAAATACCTTTGTTATGTCTTTCCCTCCCACCTTTTGTTGCTTTGTTTCTCCATATTGATTAAATCTTCATTTAGCTTCATGGTTTTTCGTAGTTTTTGCCTCGCATGCTCACTACACCTGGTTTCATAATCTGTTGTCATGGAAATCAGACAGATGTCAAAACCATGGCATTATCACTTAATTGTGTGATCCACACAAAAGAAAGAATACAGAACCTGATGGGAAGTTTTGCAGGTTAAAGCGCCACAAGACAATGGCAAGGTAAAACCCCAAAAGCTACACGTAACAATGTCCTCATCAGTGCCACTGGAAAATGAACATTTGCAGGTACTGGTTTCTGTGCTCATTTTTGTTTATTATTTTATGTGTTGAACCTTACAGGCTCCTGATCTCTGTCCTTCACATGATTTAGTGGTGCATAAGGAGCTGTGACTGTGCAGGGGTACCCCCGTGTAGGATGCCTATAAGTGAGGGCTTTGCAGGTGTTCACTGAGCTCAAACCTCGCAAGTGGTGCAAGACAGTACATACATGCTACTCCATCATTAACAGCAAGACAAGAATAAACCCAAAGGTCATTCCCCTAAATGTCCAAGCAGGGTGGGCAGAGGAATGTTAATTCTATCACAAAAATAAAGGGCATTTTGGTTTTTGCTTAGGACTGTAGAGCCCCATTGAGGTTCAGCATCACTGAACCAAGGGTGATGTCCCACAGAGTGTACTCAGGAGTTGTACTTGCCCCAAAATGCTGTGTGCCATCAATAAGTTTTTAAGCTTCACTTAGGGATAGGGTGAAAATCCATTCTCGGAGTAAAATGGTGTCAAATGAGGCCAGTGCTAGGGCTGGTAACAGAGGCTGCCCTCAGAAGTTGTGCTTCTGGTTCAGGCTACAGTCCTCTGATGACCGAGACATTTATCATATCAATGTCCATACACGCAAATTAAGGAATTTTGTGATTTTCATGCCACTATCTCATCACCTTGGTTGAGGATGTCAACTTCCATGTGCATATTTGTACAGCAGTTTTCCAATTAGCTAGTAATGTTCCCTTATACATTTTTATCAAGTTTCTACTAAGTAGAGCATAGATCTTTTTAATGATTGTTGCAGAAGTGGTCCCATGATCCCTGCTTATACATCCATTTTGAAATGTCATCTAGAAAAACGAGTCTATCTAAAATAATGCTGGATCTACAGAAATTTCCTGCATACAGGAAATTTGCAGTGCTTCTTTTGCTTTTCAGGGGGATGTGTGTACTCTGATGAGAATGGGTGTAATTGGATTCTGCTTTGTAAATTAAGCACATCAACTCCAGACTTGTCATCTCTGAGTGTAGTTAGAAATGTAGTTTTCTTTAGGGTATAAAAATACACCTGTATCTTTGTTAGCTTAGCTCAAACAGTGAAATGGAAGACTGAAATCAGGATGGAAGAAAGGATGGAAGGAGAGAAGGAAGGAAAGAGTGAACCCAGCTTGAGCCTCAAATCTTAGAATGAATTAGGAAGGAAAGAGTGAACCCAGCTTAAGCCTCAAATCTTAGAATGAATTTGCTGAGTCTGGCTGCTGAAGAAACAACCTTGAATTATAAATTGAACGCATCTGTGCAGGAATCACCAAGAGACAGTGCACATAAAACTCGGTGTCCACAGTTTCGCACAATCGCTTTCCAGATGAGAGCAGCATTTTCCATAGCACAGGATCTGCAAAATACGCGCTGAGAGCCTTCCTCCGGGCTACCCGCCCTGGTGTGCTGCGACCCACTGCATGCCATCGCCACCTGCCCCCCAGACCGCTTCTCTTCAGCCTGGCATAAGCATGATGACAACTACGTAGCACCCATTAATATTTTATACAACAGAACGAACTGTAGCTTTTCAGTATTAATTCCTATTGCAGCAACAACATTATGGTTGGAGAAGGGTAAAATTAACATGTTATTTATGCTGAAATTACATTGAATCACAAACAGTGTTCCTGGAAGGCTGAAAAACTGAATAATTTTGAATAAATTATTGATGATTTTAAAAGCCTTTCTTATTGATTACAGGTTATACTCTTAGATTAAAAGAGTGCAGCTAAGTCCTGTCAGAGTCTCTCAAAGTCAGAGTTCATCAGAGTAAACAAGTATCACTGTGCTGTAATCCAGATCAGCCAGAAGAGTAAAATGCTAACAAGTACATTGCTTTAGAGTTTTAAACCCTTCTCTTTATTATTATTTTTATTTCTAAAAATTACTCTAGAACTATACAGAACCAAATTAAAGTACCTAAGTTGTGGCATGTCTTCTGCAGTCCACCCTTGACTGGCTGAGCGTTGGTGTTGGGTGGCACCTTGGTCCACCAAAGGAGCTGCTCGAGCTGCGAGCGCTGAGCGACGTGAACAGCAGAATGGCAGCCACCCTGATAATACTTCGCTCGTGTGTTTTTCTCCAGCCTCTTGCAGCCTGCTTACCAACTGGTTCTCTAACAATGCTGCACTACGTCTGCATTGTTATAAAGATCCTGGCAGTACTACCACTGGCTGTTCCCAATTTACTTCTGGATAATTGAAGCATCCTATTACTAACAATGTTTTGTTTCTCATTCTGTTTCTTCATACAGTGTGCTGTGGTCATGTGCATTTCACCCTAGAGGTCTTTAGCAAATTCCTATAATTACTTCTCCACATCTCTTGTTCATTCATTCCAACTGAAATTATCTCTGAACATTAGTTCCATTTGCTAAATCTCTTCTTGCTTTATTAACTTTAATCAAACTAATATATACTGCTAAATGAAAGGTGGTCTAGGATGCCCATACCTGGCTCAGCCCTCTTCCCAGGGGTAAACACCCTCTTGAAACAGCAGCACAAGTTAATTCCACAATTATCAGAATATAATTTGGCTGCTGTAATTTCAGTTGTTGAATAGTTGCCATTGATGCCATTTAAAAGCTGCATTGCAATTGCAAAATAGATCTGAAAAAAATTCCATGTATAGTCACTTGAATTTCAAAGTAAGTTCACTCTGCGATGGAGATTGCATCTCCATTAGTGTTTGCTTTTCACGAAGTTTTGAGTGAAAGAAAATTCAATTGGGCAAAGTGCACTCCCTACTCATGGAGAGGTGTGATTAAAGAAAGGAAAGAGAAAGGGTTTGGCTTTCATTTCTATTTATTTTTAGAATTTGTGAGGTGCACAGATTCAATGGTATTGAGAAAACACAAAAGACTGGTTGAACACTTTATAACTCACATCGCTGCTAAGGAAAAAATTCTGAGAGGAAAAAAATGAGAAATACGGCAGCTTTAAAAATCCTCATTAAAATCAACCTAACTAGACCTCTAAAAACATTTTGACTTCAATTAGTCTGCTTTTCTATGTCAAATACACATTAATAGCCCAATCCTGTTCCCATGGTAGTCAGTAGAAATATTGCCCCTTGTCTGAATAGGAATGAACAGGAGTTCAAGAGTCAAGACAAAGATCTCTGAAGAAGAGATAAAAGCTGAGCCTCAAGCTCAGGTTTTCAGAGTGTATCCAAACTAAGATGATAACTAGAAAGGTTGATTTTTTAATATAGCAATATATAAAATACAGAGATAAATTTATCAGGGACGTTGCTGCTGTTCATTGTATAGTTGAATTATTACATGGAAAGACGAAGAGAGGACAATGTCCTTGTTTGTGCCACCATATGTAGCATGAGCGTATAAGTAGGGAGGTGTATTTTTGTCCATTATAAAAGCATTGCTAAAGCACACTGAGGGTACATACGTAACATATGGATTAGACACCGCCCCAGCCAGTTAAAATGGAAACTTGGAAATTTTGTGCAGTGAGGCACATGGGAAACAACAGAGGACAGGTCTCCTAACAGCTACAAGTCTTGTTAGTCACGGCCCTTTCACTCACATTAAGTACGTACCTACAAATTTCTTTGGAGCGCATTGCAGGGGACAGTGAAGGTGGCTCTCCTCCGACAGGTACCCACCACGGTGCACACTTGTGCTTTGGTCTGAAAGAAGGCAACAGAGTAAGTTTGAGGAGGGACTCTAATACTGTGCAAAAATATCACCTTGCAAGTGCTGAATAACAATGGCTCTAACAGGTACAAAAATTAATCCTGCGTAGGGCAACTCTTGTGGCCAAGGAACCTTTGATCTTGAAGTGTCATGTCAGACTTCAGGATATTTCCTAGTAATGAACAAAAATACTTTGCTGCAATAAACTGAGGTCTTTCCAATCCACATCTATTTCATGTGTCAAATATTGACGCTGAATTAATTATTTGCTACCTGGAATTTGATTGGGATAAACACCATGAGTCATGTGAAAAAGAAAAGCTTGTCACCGTCGTGATAAAAAGCATGGCATGGCACACGATTCATAAAGCTTCTGTGTCTACAAAACCCAGCAGAAATCCAAAATAGATTCTTAATGTGTGATTTCTGAATCGTGCTCTGCTTAGACAGCTACTGGTCAGCTTTGATGTTTTAAGGCCATCCTTGAAATGTGGATGAAGCTAGTTCTGCTTTTTAATTGGAGAACAAAAATTGTCAAGCTCATGCAATAACACCTAATAGCCAACTATATCAAATATGACTTTGAAAATGACTGAACTTACAGTTCCTATGGAGTGACCTATTTCAATAGCAGAATATACAGTTAGTGAATTTTACTGAAGCATTTTGGGTAATAGACTGAACTCAGAAAATTCCCTGACTTTGGGGATAACAGCAGGAGATATTTATTGATATGTTCTGAAGTTATTGCAAATTTTTGGCTTAGCTAAGTGGAATTTGTAATCCTAGAAATAAACGGGGAAGAGCCTGCTATATAATGTCAGTGCAGGGCAGGATCCCAACTGCCAAATTTGATTCTTGCTCTCTGCGCAAGTACGCTGCATGCGGTACATAGCTTTTTAATGGTACAAATAAGGGTATTTTTCATTAAAGGATATATTCCCAGTGGCAATGCTGTCACAGGAGTGAATTCAGGCAGCGTGCAGTTGAAGACCCATCCCACTTGGGTTCCCACTCTGCTCTCACTATGGACTGGGAGAGTGCCTATAGGAGCTGCCTTCCCTCCCCTCCCCTCTGGATGAGAAAGTTTTAGCAGAACTGGGAAGAAACCTAGATTCTTTTGCACAACAATCTGGGCTTGCCAATTAAAAATTAATAATGCAAAGCAACAGGGGAAAAAATAATAGCAAAAGCAAGATAAATAAATAAACAAAAATTATGTTTCCAAAACTTTTGAGTCTTCAGCTTTTTTTTTTTTTTTTTTTTTCCCCCCCCAGGCATCTGTAATCCTCCCATTGCTTCCCAAAGAGAGTTTTCTGACCTGTAAGAGTTAGATAGCTGGCCTCTTTTGTCCTGAATTTATCTTTATAGGAGTCCCCTCGCAGGTTTTAAAATTAATAACAGCACAATTCTCGTACCTTACCTGAGTGAATTTGATGTATTTTCATGCTGTTCATCTTCAAATGTCTGGACTGGTAGTTTCCACTCTCCCTCAAGAGAAGATTTAAATCTCTCAGTCACATACTGGGAACCAAGTTATCATTTTTAAGGCTTTGTTGTAAGACCTAGACTCTTGCTGGTCTAATTATATGGTAGATAAAAACACAGAAGATGTATATCTTTTACATCGGTTGTCTTGTAAAATCAGATATCTAAAAGAACCCTACGAAAGCTGATAAACCAAAGGAAAATAAAAGCCCAGATAACACATACAAATAGGACAGACCTACATTAATGTGCATTTTTGGAAAAGTCTAGCAAATGTTGAGAATAAGGAGACAGTTTTTTGACGCCTCTGAACTTAATTCCTTTAAATCAAAAGTCACACTTACTATAGGGCTTGTAATGGATGGATCATTCCTGAGGTTTTAAAATGTGACAAAAATATAAATCACCTTGAACCTGCATTTCAACCATTATATTATATAACATTCATATTTTGATCCTTTTACCATCTTTGTGCCATCAAAATGTAAGTCTGAAAATATCAAGGTTTGCTAATTAACATCTTAATGTGATTGATGTGTTATCTTGATTACTTCAATTTTATAGCATTTAATTTTCAAATGTGCCCACGTCTCTCTCTTCCATAGCTGTATCACTTATACAAACAGTGAAGCACCCTTTAACAGCAATTTTTAGTAAAGAAAATTACTTTGACCCCGTAAAAAACATGCAGGTTGCTGCAACTAGTTGTGTAAAGCATTTTGTTTTCAAGATTATTTTAAAAATTGGGAATCCTGGTGGATGTGGTAGCCAGTGTCTTCACAGAAGATATGATTCATCTTGCTAAGTAGTGGTCTGCTTTACAAACAGAATATAATTGCCATGGGGAACAGCTAAGAAAAAATGAATTTGCTAAAAGTCAAAGTACAAAGTGCTTCCGATGAAGAAAATGGTAAAGCTATACATAAATAATAATAAAAAAAATAAATCTCTGTTCTTATATTGGTAAAGAATGTGTGTTCCTACACATGCAGTGGTGGAACTGGCGTATGTTAAATCATGACATTTTAGTGTTTAGGAGACGGACATAGCACACGGTATGGCCGTTCCAGTAGTGGAGCAGGGCAGAGGTGGCAGACCAGGACACCAGGGATACCTTAAAGATCTGCTAAAATTATAGGCTTGAACTTCAGTAATTCAGGTGTGCTGTGGATGGGTGGCTCTGATGGGCTGGGCGTCTGAAAAGAGGCTTAAAATCAGCAAGCTCGTTTCCTTGGTCTGTTTGAGAGTTGATCGGAGCCTTCAGAATGCGGGAAATGAGCATGAACATCAGCTGAATGTCCCAGGGGATTTGTGTCTTACCGACTGTGGAATCAAATCAATTCTGGCCAGGGACAGAGTTCAGACACCTTATCTGCAGGGCTTTTGCTGAAAACTTTTCCAGATACTTGGCAGTGTTAAGACATTATCTATTTTCAGGGTTGTAGTTGTATCAGGATCAGAAGAGGGAAAGTGATAAAGCATGGATAAAGCATTCCTCTGTGGCCCAAATTTCTCAGAAATACAGCTGAATGCTGCAGCAGGAGCATTTCTCATAGCCTTATACAGCAATATCCTCAAGGAGACCAAGCCAGGCTGCGGAATAGGGGACACTCTTTCCTAGCTCTGTGTACCTGCTTGTCCTGGAAATCAACCCCAGGCTGGCAGCTCAGGGAACATTTAAACACTGCTCCTGGTTCTGCCATTCACCCTAGCCTAGCTGAAAAAAAGACAATAAAAAATAAGAAAAAGAAAACAAATCCCTCGCTGTGAGAAGTAGTGTGGAATAAAACAAAGCGAAGGGGGCTACTGTTCTGTGCATACGGCAGGGTGAGGTGGGAGAGGGGCTGTAAAGGTCTGAGTGCCACCCAGGGGTAGGAAAGACCTACTTAAGACCTGACTCAACATGGAAGCAAAAAAGGTGCCGCCTGATTTACATGGGTGTTGATTACGCTCCCATGAAAGGAAAGCTCAGTGAGCGCATTTTACCGTCTTGCAAAAGGCTTGTATTTGAAGACAGAAAGAGAGCAAGGCTTGAGTCATCTATATTACAAAAATATCTGAACGAAGATATGCAATGCAGCTTTCCTGACAGACTAAACATGGCTTAAAAAAAAAAAAAAAAAAAAACCTACAGTACT
>JAVJGJ010000047.1:21435720-21446599 GCA_035590215.1 Microhierax caerulescens | reverse complement strand
AAACCTGCCTTAAAAAAAAAACAAAAAAAACAGCTTCAGTACGTCAGCAAATGGTGCGGTCCAAACCACGCTACCGGGCTTGGAATACAGTTTCCTTTATAAATCCCTACATAAACTCCTCAAATGGGCATAAACTTCTCATTGACTTTCCTGCAGCCCGGCTCTTACCTGCAGCCCACGATAAGCAGCTGGCACGGGGTTTGCTCAGCAGATGGCTGGCACAGGGGCTTACGCGCATTTGCTCGTCTCTGGCACTAGTCAGGGATGAATGATACAAAAAAATTCTTCACAGTCGCTGGATGAAAAAATACAGTCTGGTCCATCTGAGTGGAATTGTTATTTTCAATGAGGGCGATTTTGAACGTGGTACATTTTCAAAGGTCAGCTGAATCCCTTGGGGATCTGTGAAAGGAGATCAAGAAATTGTCTGATCATTTTTATTAGGATTAATAACAGTGATGCTGGTCATTTTTTTAACCAGGAGGATTCCTCTGGCTCTTGCTTCAGTCAGCAGTTAGGAGAACTGAATGTATGCTTCAGGGAGATTTTCCATGACACGTGTTTTCTTAGGAACACTCTATCTCCATTAATACGGAGAGATCTGTTTTTAATCATCCTAACCAATTGTTAGGAGAAACAAGAAACAGTCATGGAACAGCAGACTTGATTTCAGCAAGTGTCTGTCTAACTGGAGCGTTGTTAGTCTCTGGTATTTGGATGCTAGGCTATTTCAAAAAAACAGCATTTAGTGTGCGGTCTATGCACATTTTATATGTGCCCTAAATAATACAAGAAAGAGAGGAATCTGCAGGAAGGAGCTCGTGGAAGAGTGAACAAAACACAAGTCTGTTTATTAGGACTTAGAAAAAAGAAAAGGGAGGAAAAAAAATTGTAATTTAACTGCATCTGATCTTGTGCTCTGTGATAGTCACAGGTTTTCAGTGCACAGCTCCTTGTGTACATCCCTGCAGGTTGGCTGAAAAAGTGGGAATGCTGCGAGAATCATGTGTTCCTAGTAGGGAAAGTAAGTAATAGTCTCTCCAAAGCAGGTCTCAAACTGCAGTCAGTGCTGACTGCAAACTCTTTCCCTAATTAAAGGGTCAGGAGAAGTTAAAAAAGTTGAGTTTAGCCATGATGTGATGTCCTGCAGATATGTAGGTGAAACACAGAAAAAGTCTCACCTGTCAGGCTGGAAGAGGAGTCTTCCTTATGTCTTCTCATTTTCAGTGTGCACTTCATCAAATGCTGTAAATGTAATGATTTTTTTCTTTTGCCTACTCAGGGTACATATCTGTTGATATCTGCTCGCAGAGTCCCAAGCTTTGATAGATCCATCACTAGCTACAACTATTCCTTTCACAAAGCAATCTTCCTTGCTTGTGCACTTCTATTTCTTCTAACAGTCTGCTGTTTCATCTTTAGCCAAAAATGGTAAGGAAAAAAAAATGTAGAGTTTTAGTGAAAAATACAACCCTCAATTAATTTCTGTGCCTATTAGTAAAGAGTTTTTCCTTAAGGCATGGTCCACAAATATCTGTAAACCTCAAATTGTACCTTGGCTTAAAATAGATTCTGTAAGTAAAATTCTACAAATGAGCAAATAAAATGTGTTCCCATCTTTATGAATTTATTTCTTTATAGAGTTAGACATTTTTAAAACATTGGACTCAACTCTGCATTTCCATACAAGCTATGATGAATGCTGGGAGGGGGCTAAGTTACCTTCCCACCTGCAAGAAGCGTCTGATGAGCAGTGAAGTTGTCAAACTAAGCCCACATTGCCAGTGGTGTAGACCTGGAGTAGAGACCTCACGATGAGAAGGGTTTGGTAAGTACCTCAAAGCTGGGTTTTTTTAGTTCTGCCGGAGTTACGCAGACCACTGGAAGCTGTTGCTGCACTCAGACGTTTTCCATCCACACCTCCTTGCCCGCCCTCATGGTGGCCTTCTCCACCTCTGCCCCAAGGGGCCACTTGCCCCCTGTGGGACAACATGTCTTTCTAAGAGACAGAGAAGACAGGAGCAGTTGGCCTTTCTCCTGGAGGATCCCTGGAGGCTTTAGCTTGTCACTTTAGCTTCGCCAGTATTTGCTCTGAAACCTCCTGGGGGTCTCTGAGGATGTGTAGAGACAGTGCTGCCGATGCCCGGGGGCTGCTCGGGCTGCACCTCACATCCAGACCCTGTTGGGTGGCCATCCCCAGGGCCTGGCAGGCACCAGCGCTGGAGGAGATCAGGTGCCGCAGCTTTCCCCCATGCTTGGGGCATTTCTCCTGGCAGTATAATGATGCAAAACCTCGGGAGTACAGGCGAGCCTCCATTACCCCAGAGACCTTGATGACAAAGCACCCTCCTCCAAGCCAGGCTGGTTTCCTTTCTGGTGAAGGTTCCCCAGCACAGGTCCCAGCTCTGTCTCCAGCAGGGAGCTGCTCCAGCCTGCCTAGGCTGCTCCGACCTGCAGCTGTTCGGGACCTCTGGGCTTGACTGGTCTGCCTCTGGGCTTGACTGGTCTGCCTCTGGGCTGGCCACAAGGCCCCGCTGCGCTGGCAGCAGGTCTCAGCTGGCTGACATGGCCGAGCAAGTTATGACCTGTATCACTGCTAAAAGCAGAAATTTCAGCTTTCTATAATGGGAATAAATGAACTGGAAACCCTGAAAAATGACAGAATACGTAATCCCCATATCTAGCTTTTTTCCAGACACGACACATCTAGAAACCCCACACAAGTGATGGAATTAAAGAGGAATAAATAAATGTAGCAACATAATTGGGGCACAAATAACCACAGATCAGCAGAGCAACACGAATGCAATGGATAGAGGCCAGGGCAGCATCTGCTTCTCTGATCTTGCATATACGGCGAGGCAGGTATAGCAGTTTGTTACCCTGGAGCCGTTCAAGCATATAGTATGCGGATTTCCAATAAATGGAGACCTTCTGCTTGAGCTTATGTTGCTTTCTTCCTGCTGCTGTTCTGGGATTTATCTGGAGTTCACAGACTGGGTAAAGTGTCCACTAATCTTATGGCAGCACACTGAGAATATTTTCAGCAGTGCAGCTGGCGCAGGGGAAGCCATTCATAACCAGGCACAGGCTGTGCAGAGGAGCCAGCTGTGTGGATTTGGGAGGATTTTTCTGTACACACAGGTGAAAGCAGATTTATTTCTACCTGAAAATTCTAGGGAACAGATTTTGGGCTCGCTTGGAATGTGGCTCCTGACAGGAATCAAGCATAAACACAAACCTGAGTTTCCAACTTGCCCATGCTGCTAATGCTCCTGTACGGTTAGGAAAAGGATTTTGCGTGTGAATCTAATTACTGCATCCTCGATAGCTATGAGAAACCACGTGCATTGGAAAAAAGCCTCTGCATATAGAATAAAATTATAAGAGAAAGGCACCAAGCAGAGGAGAAAATACTTTTTTCAGAAAAACCTGGGGAAGGCAGGTTTAAATGAGAGTTGTGCTGAATATTATGGTGCTTCATTTAGCTCTGCTAAGGATATACAGTTTGCTTTGCACTTCAGTAAGAGAGAAGCAGACTTCTGATTAGGCATCCAGTGTGCTATACTGTCAGTCAACTTACCTCTACACTTCCCTTTGCTTCCAGTCACTATCTGTGTATTGGGTGCTGATGTCTAGATATAAGCTTTTTAGGTCAAAGAGACGCTTCCCTGTAGTTTTGCGCTCGCCCAGCCGCTGGCATGGCTAGCCCTTCATCTGCCACTGCTCCTGGAAGGTGATACTGAAATCAGAGCAATGAGGAGTGATGGAGCCTCCAGGAGCAAGCCCGGTGGGAAGGCATCAACTCCCAGCAGCGAAGCAAATCAGGTGGGTTTGCATGGGATGCACCTTGGGAGTGCAGAGAGGGGAGAAAGCCCCCACCCGCGGCGCTCAGCGTGGCACCTGCCAAGATGCTCCTAGCATATTCCAAAGCGTGTCTCAGAAAAGTGGTCGCACCATTTGAAACATCAGCGTAAATCACCGACATAAATAAACTGAGCACAAACCCACAGAATCTTGGCTGCTGGAGGCTCACGGGCACCTGCAGGGAGCACGTGGGCACCCGCGGGGGCTCAGGAGTCCCCCTGAGAGCCACAAAAGCCCAAAGGACCAAACCCTGCACGGAGAGAGAAACCCGGGGCAGGCTGCAGGGGGGGGGGGGAGACAGAAGGGGGTTTGTTTTGTCAGCAAAAGAAACCCAACTTCTGACCACAGATGTAAGGACGATGTGTGTGCAGTCACCCAGGGTTCCTGTCTTGGCTGAACACGGTGCCAAGAACAGCAGAAATCAGATGTGCTGAAATAATTCCCCCTTCTGGATCTCAACTTCCTACCATTCAGCATTCATTGTAGGCCAGTCTATATTTAGCAACGGTAAATTAGACATAATGTAATTAACCCAGAATATTCGTTATTTTTCTATTGTAAATGGTAATAACAGTAAATTATCGTAAATAATTATGGACTGCTTACAGAATTTCCATAGACAAGACAATGCGCTCTTATTTGATAAGATTTTATAACCGTATAGACTTTATAGCTGTAGAGGTAAATTACTTTTCCTGTGGTTTCAACATAATGGGCTGTGCAGATAAAGTATTTTTGTGGAAGTATGAATGCTTCCAGATGTTTCACATATTTTTCTCATTGATTTAAGCTTAATCTTCACATGACTGTGCATAGGGAGTTCATGCAAAGTATGCACAAAACGCACAAATGCACAGGATTTGGAACTAGAAAATGTAGACTTTTATACCAGTTTTAAATGCAAACAATGACTTGATTGACTATATCTAGCCAGGAATGCTGTTAGGTGTGAAACTTTGTGTTATTTCCAATATCATGCTAAGAGAATTCAAATCTATAAAAACTGATAAGCTAATTGGAGTTGTGCCAGTTTAAATATGTGCTGTCTAAATTAAGCCTGAGGGTGCTTGAGGTCCAATTTCAAGATTTGCTTTGAATCCAAAATTTGCTAAATAATTATGAAGATATATGTATTGAAACAATCCAAAATTTAATCCACCCCCCTGCACCAAATAATAGGGACACAGAGACCTCCTTAAAGCATAAATACATGTATTCGGGGTGTGTGCGCTTCAACAGACAGCCTCCTGTGACACAAAGTTTCTTTAGCCTGTAGATATTTCAGTGTAGGTGTAGAAGAAAGCAATTAAATAGGGTGATATTTCCTTTTTTTTTTTTTAATTGCTAGAAATGTGAGCAATAAATCATAACGCCAGAGCATAATGCTCTGGAGGGAGGGATTTTATGGGAATAATATGAGCATCAAGCTGGTGGCTGAATCCAGCTTGCAGGAGCACAGTGTGGAAATATGTTTTTCCGACCAGACAGCTGCATCTTGGCAGCTGCAAGGGGTGAACTGCTACAGAGGGAAGTTATTTTCTGATACCATTTCAGTCTGCTTACAACAAGGATATTCACAGTCTAGAGGACTGGTACTGTACACAGGGTTTTATTGTGGGTACTTTATTGTTAAATCAAAGGTATTGGGAAGAATATTTTTTTTTCCTTAATTTATTTGGATCAAGGAAAAACGTTATTCTTTTGAGATCCTTGCTCATGCACACGGGTTAGTAGCTTGGTACAAGACACCATTTAGTCACAGACTTACCTTCAAGCACACACTTAAATCCCATTGAAATCAGAGAGCTTTAGAAGTGCGATTAAAGCTAAGTATATCTGCAATGCTTTGCTGCAAAAGGGCCACGTGCTTGGGAAGGTATTTAGTGTTGTGTACAACTTGAATCAGACAAACTTCAGGTTATTACTCGAAGACTAATTTGTTAAATGCACATTTCCCATCCATGTTAAATGGATTATCTGCAAAACTCTCATTAAAAATATGTAGCAAGAATAAAACATACAGTTTTCAATGAAAAATGCCAGCCAACTGCTTATGAATTTAGATAGTAAAACAATCCTGCTAATCTGATCCTAAGTCTCACTAAAAATCAAAGGAATGTCATTCTGTTAAATTGGTGGTTTACCGGCTGAAATAAAACACTGCGATGTGACTTGAAAGTTTATCATAAGCTTTGCAAATAATTTGAAATAAGATGTAAATTAGCCTGTGATAGAAAACCAGTCTTTAGTGACTTTTACTTGAAATATTCTAGTGTTAACTAGAGTTAACAGAAGCACGGAGGGGCTGTTGTAGAGAGCAGGGGAGCCAGGCTGTGTGCTGGCGTCGCCGTGCATTACACCCCTGAAACCCAGCTCCTGGTCCGGCCCGACATTCCCCCCTGGAGGGGTTCGGTTCGGCTCCCACCACACCTCCACAGCAGCCTTGCAATGAGACCACCAATTTCAGCAGCTTTCAGACATGACAACAGAACCTGCCCAACTAATTTAAGAGAACCTGGAAGGAGAGTTTTTACTTCCAAATCAGTTTTTAGAGAGGTTTGAGATGATTCTTGCAATTACTTTCGAGGGAATGCTTTAATAACTCCGTGTGAATGTTTCTGATGTGCAGAGGAAAACAGCATGATAATTCTGCCTTAAAATAACATGAGCCACTGTTGAAACTGTGGTTTTTGAGGGGTTCATTGAGACCAAATAACAGTGCAAGAGGAACATGTAGATGTGCAGAGGTCTGACTTGCTCATCTTCTAGTCATCTTTTAGCCACGAGCCAAGAGGATATTGGCAAACATTGTTAAGTAGAAAATAAAGTAATAATCTTTATAAGGATGTCCATATCCTTCTAAACTTGTAGGATCTTAAAAACCACAAAGTGATTGTGAATATAGGGCTCCTAGGTTAATAGCTGGAAATCAAATGCATTAGGAAGTCCAGCCGGAAGATGCTGATAAGAAATATTCTTTGTTCCTTTGGAAATAGCAATACTTAAGATAAAAGGAGAGTGCATTTTAGAGTGGAGATGAATCTAACTTCCAAATAAAACATGACGTGAATATTGAAAAGAACAGCAGGGAAAGCACTTTTGATTTTCTTCCTACGTTCAATATTTGAACTTCCAAAATAATTTATTTTTTGTTTGTGTTGATAGCCCTATAGTAAAATAAAACCTCAGGGTTTCCAGGCCTCTTATAGTTCATATTGTTCTTTTCTATCTTATTTGCTGTTGCATTGGTGTGTGTGTGCGGGGGGTTCCTTAAAGCAATGCTCTCTGTTTCTACATTATTGACATAAACCAAAGAATATCCAACATACAAATTACACAATAGTTTCAGGAAAAAACAAGGTGTAAGCTGATGCCTAGTTGCTGAAAACCTAAATGTCTATTATACGTTAGCGCAGATGATTTCAGTATGGGTGTTTGGGAGTCACACTTCACCCAGTGGCAGTTCTGGATACTTGGTGTTGTCCTCTGCTGATGCTCAGGGAGTCTTGGTGACGAGATGGGTTTTTGTAAGGGAAGGAATTACACTCCGTAGCCATCCGTGGCAGCAGGAGGCGAGGTTCAGAGGTAGAGTGGCTGCCGCTGGCCTAACACCCCATGTACCCCTGCAGGGGAGCTGTGACAGCCCCAGCCCCTCGTTACTTAAGCCGGCAGAAAGCCTTAATTTCAGACTGAATGGCGCCGCTGTGCCACGTTGCCCAGCAGGCAGCCGAGCGGGCCCTGCGGTCGGCGGGGCCCTGCTGCTGTGACACGTGGTAAGGGCATGGCACAGGACATGGCGGCGAGCTGCCTCAGGGTGCCCGTCAGGCTCCTCCGCAGGCGCTGGAGCTGGCGTAGGAGGAACGTGGCAGGACGGCAGTGATGGCTCAGGCGCTCCACGGACACACACACCAGCCAGGGACAAACTGGGACCGTTACCCTGCTCTTTCCCACACAGGTTTACCACCACCGGGCTGTGGTCTGTGCTCCTCTTGCATCGGCCCAATGGCCCCATTCCGGCTTTAGCAGCTCTCTCCGTAGGCGAATATGGCAACAGCTATGAGATAGGGAGCCTCTTCTTCGCTCTCTCTGCTTTACAAGCAAAACATGATTTGTGAGATGTGCAGCAAAACGTAAATCTAGCATGCCCAAAACATTGCAGGAGAAATTTGAGGCAAATTCCAGAGTTCTTGATCTTTGTCAAAACACCAGGTATTGGTGGTCCAGGTCACTGGATCATTTCTTCCACTTGCCAGACAAATTCTCAATGATTTCTTTTCCTAGCTATATTCAATCACCTAACCACTTCCTTTACATGAGCAGCCACTCTGTTTCACTTCACAAAGAGAATTGTAGGCATTGCAATATGCTCAGAATATTAAATGTAGGAGCTAACCTATCTGTCTTTTATGTGTTCATCACATCGGGATATTAGTAGCATTCCCGAGGTATTTAAAAGACGCATTGAAACCTCCTTTACTCACAAACTACATCAGGTTTTCAGTGCTCACTCTGCTGATCACTGCACATCCCATTTTTCGGTGAAGGGTAATAAATGGGTCTTTTCAACAGAAGGGTAAGTGAAGAACATGACGTATCTCTGATCTGGGTAAAATACAACTTCATGGGCTTTTGCTGTAAACTCTTCTGAAAATGTCCTTCAGAAGTCAGGCTGTATCTAAGACAAACGTCAGGGTAAATAAGTCCCTCCACCTTCATGCAGAGGTCCCACACATTCTGGAGAAACAAGACTTGAAAAAGGTGGAAAGAGAAGCAGTGTGTGGAAACCAGTTTCCTTGGTTGTTAATCCTCTCCCTCTCAGGTTTTAAAAATAATTCTTTAGAATTCAGCAGGGAATCTCAGCCACAAATCTATAACAGCGAGTGTTTCAGCTCCTCAGGATACTCCATGGGACTTTCTTATAACAGAAAGCCCATTTTATGGCTTCAATTTATTATTTTATAAGTGATGTTTTGCCATATTAGTGTTGCTAATACCAACAGTACCCCTCAGTCCTCCCATGAACAGTGTGTTAAGACCTATGGACCCCAAAGCTTTCTTTGCCTCTCTGCTCCTGTAGAGTGAGTATCAGCTCTGGTGGGACTCAGCAAAGCCTTCAGGTTGGAGATCAGGAAAACTGACCTATTAACACTGTTGAAGCAAAAGTCTTAAGCTTGAAATCACCTTGTCTCCTGGGTGGTCTTTTGGAGGGATCCCCATTTCAATCAGAACCAAGTTCTCCAGCTGTAAATATCAGGGATTTTGTAGAGTTCATACTCTGATGCCAATAGAATGAGACTTCTGGAACCTGATGGTGCGATGAGACAGAATTTCATCTTCTACCTTTGGGCTCTGCAATGAATAGTTCTCTTACAAAGAGAAAGCATGAATGTTCTTGTAAACCTCATGACCAGACCTGGGTGTTACAGGTTAGGGGATAACTTCACTCAAAGGAAAATTTGCTTTTTAGTTTCAGGTTTTGGTATCATGGATAACCTTACATGATAGACATGAAACATGAGCCATCTGACTCCTATGAAAGCAAAAAAAAATGTAAACCCAGCGTCTTCAGTATTTTGCTGTTTAAATCACTTGACCTTTAATAGGAAAAGCTGTCAATATCTTGAATTAAAATAGAATTTCATAGTATCATTGCAATAATTTAGAAGATGTGACTAATTTCTTTTCAGTGATCTATTGCTTTTCTTACTGTGGTGGCACTGTGATGTTATCTGCTGCGGAAACAGGACTGAATTGGACAGCTACTGTTTCCTCATCCTGTAGACACTTTCCCTCTTTCTCTTTTGTTAGCTGGTGAATAATTATCTCTCAAAGATTAACTACATTATCTCTGATGAGTGGTGTAAAACTAAGGATAGGACAGAGAGAAAGTGGGTGTTGCTCGTTCAAGTCAGGGGATTTTATAGCTCGCTCTTAACTTCAGGGAAGGAGGAAAACACACCTCTTTCAAGCTTGGCTGGATTTGAAATTATCTATTGTCATGCTTCCTCTAGCTCAGCATCCTCATGGGCTGTTCCTAGTAACATCTTCATTTTAGGATTATATAGTCTATTTAATGCATATGCAGCAGACATCTAATTGCTTTTGTTGCAGCAATCCTTGGTCATCAAATTTCTCCCTCAAAGGCTGGTGCGCACTCATGGAAAAATGCTTGTTCCACAGCAGGTTCACAACTGGAGCAAACATGAGGAGTTGGCAGAGGTTGCAGGAGGAGGAAGACAAAATTGGAACATCTCCGCTGAAGCTGTTGGATGGGAAAGAAAAGCCTAATCCCTATGCTACACATAAAAATTATCAGAAGGAAGAAAACAGGAGGTGTCTGCCAAAACTGTAGTGGTGCATTCACAGGGAGAAGTAGGTCAGATATGAGGGGGCCTGCTATTTAAGGATTTATGACTTACAAATGCTTTTGGAGTAAAGTTACCAAGCTAAGGAAGTTTCTTGGCTAAGATGATGTTCCTTTTTTCTCCTGATGCATCATTTCTAGTGGAATCAAAGTGGAAGTGCAGAAGCCCTTGAAGGCTTAGATGTATGCAACAATTGCAGTTCCACCATGTCCTTTAAAATTGTTGACCATCATATTAAAGTGGGATTAGATAGGCTCCAACTAGTATAAAATGACTTTCCATTCAACCTCTTATTGTATTTCCTTCCTTCAAAGCTTGGCTGAACTGGGCATGTGTATCTCTCTCTCTATATATATATATATATCTCAATCGTGTGACTTTTAGCACTTACTTTATACATTTATCATATTTAATTCTCAGTAAGACTTGTTAGTGAGTCTTGTTAGGATATCTACTTCTTCTCAGATAACAACAGCAAGCCTTAGTCCCATTTACATCATGCACACACCAGAAGCATCATTCAGCTCACACCAGTACTGCAGCTTGACCTGGCAAGTGCTGGTGAAGGGTGCTATTAGAACAGTCCTTATAGTTTTATTTAACTAATAAAACCAGTTGTGAGAAACAAGAGTAACATTCAAACACAG
>JAVJGJ010000047.1:21373426-21435715 GCA_035590215.1 Microhierax caerulescens | reverse complement strand
GCATTGCAACCTTGTTTCCTTTCTTTAATTGGCAAAAAAAGTGTCACTACAATCTTTCCCTAAGACAATAAGATAGTGTCTTATTAAAAAAGATACCTGGCCACCACCCTCCTGATAACCTAACTTCTGTCTGGGGACTACATAAGACCTATTTATTCCTTATGTGAGTTTTTTTTCCAAGGAAAAAAGGCTTATCAGGATCAGCAAGATGTCATGTCAGATTGGGCTGTTGAGCCAGAGCATGAAATCCAAATGTTGGAAATGTCTGGACTAGACCCTGTGTGCAAGGCTGACTCGAGCTACATGCCCACTGCCTCCTGGCCAGAAAGCAACAGTTAATCGGTGAGAGAACAACTACCACAGGGGCGGTCACCTGCTGCCTCTCCAGGGGCTCCGGCTTTCATATCACAAGCTTTTATGTGAATCGTGGGACCTGGAGAGTGGTTACTTATCACCTGTGCTCCTCCCTGAAGAAGAATAATATCAGCTGTACACCTCGAGTGGCAGAAGGTCACAGCCGTAATGCTGAGCAGCCGTTTTTCAATGATAGCCTGAAATGTGTCTCTCCTGTTGCCCTTTCTCCCCAGAGGTGCCGTTTCTGGCTTTTGCCAAACCGTATAAATCAATGATTGCCACATTACCCTGTCAGCATTTTTCAGCTTTCTTACACAGGGAGAGGCACCATCTCTAAGAATAACCTCCAGCGAGAAAGAATTATTCCTTTTTCTCAGCAACACCAACTCCACCAGAGCCTCACATTTTGCCACCATCTTTTAAGGCAATGCTTTAAAAAAACATGTTGCCACTGAGTTTTAGAAAACCCTCCAGAATCAGATTTATGATCAGCTGAGGTTGCTGCAGTGAGGGAGATATATGCAATTGTTACCATATATATTTTGCTAATATTGTGCATATTTTTAGCTTGTGACCTATATTTAACAAACATATGCAATGTGACACATGCCATCGGAAATTAGATATGTCATTATGAAAATATAAAGAACGTGACACACACCATTAACACGTGTCAAAAATCATTAGAACCCTTCTCCATTAAAGCTACCCAAGCACTTCTAAAATGAAGAATCCCAGCTTCTTTATAAACACAAGAGTTTAGCTGGTACACATTCGCCTTGTCTTATAAAGGTGCCTGGCTGAGTCCTGTGCTACTATCCTATAATCTTTGTTTACCAACATTCCATCCAATCCTTCCTGCAATACATGGTCAGAGAAGTTTCTGGTAGTACTTGGCACGTGTTGATGGGATTTATGTAGATTAAAATGCAAAACAAGTTGATAATCTAATGCAAAATATCTTTCAGCCCTAAATCAGAAGCAGAAAATGCAGCAGCCCTGTTTTCCCTCTCACTAAGTCTTTCAAGATCTTGAACTTTGCTCTTCCTACCCATAAAAGCAGGTGATCCACTTCGCACTTTCTCCATTCTCAGTAGAAAGTAATTAATTAAAATTAAATTCTTAGAAGTGTTAAAGGGGTTGCATCAACAACATGTGTTAATATCTCCAGTGCTGTAAGAGTCATCTTCACTTTAAAGAGGCTCTTTGTTACTGGGAAAAAGTGGATGAAAACCACTTTTAAGCCAAAATAGCTTGTCTGCGAGGGCTGCGTTAACAACTGGGTGTTAGAGAAACCTACATTTATGACCACTCAAACCAAGGAATAATAGTGTGTGTGTGTATATATATGTGTATATTGTTATTAATGGAATAATAACCCTTTGAGCATCATGTCAGGCATGTGCAGAGGGGACCTCTGAACTTCTGCACAGCCAGGCGGGGGAGGTGGGATGAGCTACACACAGCAGAGCTGCTGCTGAATTTGGCACTTGTGCCTGCTGGGGATGTGTTTTGGTGCCCAGGATAATCCTTTTCCTGCCCTGTCCTTTGAAAATCCTTCTTTTGTCTTGGGAGATAGTTATTTTTGCTCTTGCCAGATTTTTGGGGAGGGAAACATGAGGTTGCAAAGCTCCTTGACGTCATTGCGTTTAGAGAAAAATAGTCCCATCCTCTGTCAAGACTATGGGGGAAAGCTGGGGAGTCCCCGGGTCTCCCCTGGGGTGGTTTGACACGGGGGAGCAGAGGAAGAGTTTAAAGCCGGGCTGCAAACATGGTCCTATTTGTAGAAGGTGGCAAAATGAATGAGCACCTGTCACGGTGAACTACCAGTGAGTGGGCAGATAAATTTTAAAAGCTTTGTCAACATCAGCTTGCTTCCAGCCTTCCCTGGCGTACAGTCTGGGGTGTCTCAGGAGCTGTCCTCAAGAACTTCTGATCCTGAGATCTCATGCTCTATTTGTCCCTGGTGACTGCTGGCCTTTGATTCATTAGTGCAGACAAACTGATTTCCTTCTGGCCCTTTCCTCTGCATCCTGAACCCAGGATTCGGCTTTTCTGTGCGCGTGAAAACATGTCCTAGGAAGTCCTACAATGAAAAATGTTTACATCGCAGCTTGCTTGCTAGAAAAGTCTTATTCTCTCCTGACACACTGATCTTTTTCACACTGCTTTTGTTCTCTCGTTAGCATACACAGCTGCCTGCATTATGCCATGCCGAATGTAACACATGCAGTATGTGCTTGTCAGTGTGTCAGGCTTGAAAACCTATGATTAAAAATTATGTTGCTCATTAGTCATTGCAAATCAAACTGCGAACAATGCTCTCTGGCCAATTTGTAAACAAACATCCTGTTCAACCTGTTCCATGATTTCTCTTTAAGGAAGAGAATAGAGGACCAGCTCATAAATAAATAACTCCCTAATTCTGCTGGAGACACATACTCAGGGCATCTTACTGGATGAATAAATATTCCATAATTTCATTTGCTACAAAATTGTCTCCTACAAATTTTGGCTTCAGATATCCCTAATGCCAATAATGATTCATAAATATTTTATGAAAGTGAGCACTCTGTGTGTGTGTGGTGTATGTCTGTTCTCATGTGGACAAAGAATTATTAAAAGTAACAAATTAGTATCCTGAGAATACTGTCAAGAACATCACATTAGTGGAAAAAACTTCAGTCTGAAGACAGATACATGTTTCTCTTCTGTCTGTGAGCACACACAGCCTATGTGAAAAAGTGTCAATATTACAAAAAAGGAATTCTGGTATAATTTCTGCGTATTTTCTCCTCCACAAACACTACTTCAGTTCTCTTGGGCACCTGGAGGTCTAGGAAGAGCTCTGAAATCAGTCGCATAATCCCCTCACATGTGTAAATTAACATTCATGGCCACAGAGCAGGCTGGATTCAGACAGCAGTCTGTGCCTAAGAAAAGCACATTTTCTTACACTTCCAGCAGAGTTGAGGAGAGCGGATGGTGGCACAGTACCATGGACCTTCCTGCCCTGTGCTCTCAGGAAAGTAGCTGCCTATAGGTGGAAAGAGCGCACAGAGTATATCCGACGCTGTATATGTGAAGGTATTCAATGAAGTGAGCAAGCGCCAGGGAGGCAGGGCTGCAGCCCCCATCCTGCCTGTTGCCAGCACCCACTGTGGGCGAGCTGCTTCGAGCACTTCTGAATCTTGCTTAACTTGCAATGCAGCTGTTTCCTCCCAGTCGGAAAAAACGGTTCCAGATTTGGTTCAGGGCGCAGGAATTAGGAAGTGGCCGAGCTCCGCGCTGGCCCGTCCTCTCTGCCAAGGAGGCCAGAACACTGGAACAATGCGCTGCCAGGGGCCCCAGCAGACAGTTGCAAGGTAACATGCCCACAGTATTTCTTACCCTTCCTTACTGCTGCTAATTAGAGGTTGTTTAGCACCCGGAGGCATGAAGGTTTATACTCTTGAAATGATCCTGTTTGTTTTAGTTGTTACCGGACCCATTGAGAACACTGGTACAATCTCTGCTTAATGTTCTTGATTGATTTGGTGACATTTGTGTATGTACGAAGCAATTACAGCATGGGAGTGAGTGCAAGCTCGTGTGTAGCTCCAGCCTGAGGACTAAGAAAAGATTTATTTCATTTTTTGGTCGCTGATACTTTCTAGGAACAAGAAGTGCTATGTGATCTTTATCTTGATTATGTTTTAGTTCATCAGGTGAGCATTTGTTTCGGTTTGCCTGTTTGCCAAAATGGTGTTCATTAATTGATAGACCATAGTAAGTCATCAGCATCTGCTATAGTCCATTATCTTGCTCACTTTTTGCTCCCAGATCACTGACCCAACAGAAACAGAAAGACCCTTCGGAACCGGGCTGGTCTGCGATGGCAGAGCCATGGCTGTGCCCACACACTGGGGGCACTGGGAGCTCCAGGCTGCTCCCTGCTCTGCAATGTGTGCTCTGGCATTCTCTCCAACAAAGCATGTGTGCTTTGCAAAAGTTCATTTCCAGCAGCACAGGATGCTGCTGCATCCTATATTCCCAAAGAGCAGGTAGGTCTCACTGCCTGCATTCCCTGATTCCTTAAAATTGAGCAGAAAAGAAAACATTTCTGTCAAATCTTGTTACGTGGTATACTGTGGTATAGTACAGAAAAACATCTTTTCCTGGTTTCAACTCAAATGTTTATGAATTCAGCAGACTAGCAGAAAATTATTTGCTTTTTAGTATTCGATCACTTAAAACTCTTTGTATTCCTGTCGGGAGGTCCTGGTTGAGCAGAGCAGCTCTGCTCCAAGCACCATTAAGGAACCGAGGCAAACACAACCTGTACGGGGATCAGGTCTGATAAGGAGAGAGAAACTTTCCAGTTTGAAAGGACAAAGGTCAAATTCTTCCAGATAAGCCCACTGACAGTGCCATGTGCGTTTCATGCTCACAAGGTTTCCACCTCTAAATGAAACCCCAGGTACCAGGTGAGACTGCATAAAAGAGGGTTTGTCAGAATTTCTGTGCAGTCTTTTTAAAATACTGAAAAAACCACAACGCAAGTCAAGCTACTTTTCTTGTTCAGGACTTTTCATGCTGTTTCTAAACTTACTTGTCAGACAAACAGATACTCATCCTATTTCCTTCAAATTCATTTTTTTAAATCCTCTGCAAATCTGAAGTAACTAAAATAAGAAAACTGAGAACTTACCGGCTGCTTGGAAAAGTTTCTTGGACTGCTTCGTAATGTTCTTGCCATTTTCCCTATTTGCAAAATAAAAATATAAGTTAGCATAAGCTGCAAGAAAATATTATGGAAATATAGTAAATACATACAGGTTATAACAGAATTTCAGAAAATTAAGGCTGCACTACCAAGTGTGAGCTTCAATATATCAAAACCATTTCTGAACAGCGTATCTTGCTCTTCAAGAGCTCCCACAGAGGACAGCCCAGCACCTACACACACTGTCCATCCCATCGCTCTACTACCCGTTTCTTGAAAGCAGCTTTTTCCTGGTATATCTAAACAGAATTTCAGGACGCAACATGACTTCCTTGTGTTACACCTTTCAAGGACATGAAGTACACCTTATTTACCTTTTCTGCAGGCCAGTATGTACTAGTATGAACTCCCAGTTCCTCCAAGTTCACAAATTTCATAAAAAAGTTTTCTATTCAATCATCCAAAGGCCATTAAAAAAAATATTGGATATTATTCCTACAGAATCCCATTTGATGTATTTGCCTTTTTTGATAGGGAATCCTGAATTCTTTAAGTATGTTTGTCTAATGAGTTTTGCAGCCAATTCTTGTTTCATTAGATTATGGTTTATAAAAACTTAATAATTATCAAAATGGTAAATTATAAGAAAGGCCAAGAAATGGAGAAATTATAGTAAATAAAAGTTTGCAATATTTCCCATAGACTCGATTCCTCAAAAGCCTATACCTTTGCTGAATTATATTCTCAGGATGATTGCTTTTGTGCTTTAAGTCATGCCCATACTGAAATAATTTCAGGAATTAACCCATCATTTAAGACTGGAGCATTTTGAGAAAACTGCCTAAAATACAAGGCAAAATACTCTGTTACAATTGTATAAATATTAATGACTGTAAACCAGTGATTTCAGTAATAACAGGGATGTTAATTACACCAGCAAATCATCATTCATCAGCCATATTCTTCTCCTGGTCTCGAAGTGAGGAAGGTTATATTTTGAGGTACATGGATAAAACTCTATTGCTTCAGTAAATAACAGAAGATGAGATATGAGCTATGTATGCTGATAAGCTCCTCATTAAAACAAATGTATTGATGGTAGTATTGTCTATTAAGACAGCGTAATATATAGACAGCTGGATCATATATAATTCAAACTGTTCTCACTTTACAAACCTGACAACTGAACAAATATAATTGATTCATGTATTGTAATATACATTCCATTAGTTAGAATATATATCCAAAATTGAAGATGTCAATCAAATAAAATGAATGCATGTTTTCATAGAGCACTGTGATTCCTTTTATTAAACCAAGGAAAAAAAATCAATCACTATTTTTGAATTCAGATTCAACGAGAGTGTGACTCCTGTAAGTTATGTGGCAATAAATATACATGTTTATTTTAGTCATGCCAGGAAATTACTCTGGATACCTTTGATCTATTTAATGTGTAAGAAAATAAGCTATTTATGATAGCAGTGTCTATGAACAATTTAAGCAAACAGTTTCACTGACGTATTGGGAAAGGAGATAGTACTGATTCTCACTTACACCAGTTTTACACTCTGTTGGTTTCAATAAAAGCTACTCCAGGTTTACACCAGCGCAAAAGAGGCTGGAGCAGCCCTGTATTTTAACAGCTGACTTTCACATGCTGATCTGCAGCTCCCGACTTGCTGGATGAATAATGCTGAAGCAAATATTGCAGGTTCTGTTTGCATTTTTGTAGTAATTTACTTCTGAACCTTGGGAATAAAAACAGAAATCTGTCATAAACAAAGCACTTCTTTCCTTCATCTGGAGCTCTGTCTGCGCCTGCTGAGCAGGACTGCTCTGCTTAACGTGTAAAACATGCTGTGAGGCATTTCCTTTCTCTAACAGGGTGCACAAACGCTTTGTTAATGTTTGAGGTTCCTGCTGCCTGCTCTCAGCTGAAGGCGTGGTGGGGCAGCCACACGCGCTGCCGAGCGGCCGCGGCTTGGACCCCAGCAGGTGTAACCCACCGCGGGCATCAGCTCCAGCCGCGGTGGCACTCACTGCGAACCCCTTCTTGGCAGACGACAAGGGGAAGGAACATGGGGAGGAGGGAACTTCTCGGAGAAACCGAGATCCACGGTTTGTAAAGGTCTTGTGGTGGCTCGTCTTATCTCGCCTGGTCACTCCGGTCCTTCTTCCCTTTTCCATCATGCTTCTCCTGCAACGGCTGTGGCCTGTGTGGTGCCCAAGGAAAGGATAAACCCGTGCAGCTTCTCCCAAAACAACGGTTTGTGTTATTGTGGTGGTTTGAGCCTTTACGTGGAGTATTTCAGTTTTGACCTCTCCCCGATGTCCATTTGCTGCCTTAGGTGCACAGGCACACGCAGTGTATTACCGCGGTCCCTCCTCACGCATGGAGGATGGTATGAAAATCCATGTGTTTGTAGGATATAGCATTATATGTAAATTTATATTATTATATTGAAATTAGAAACACTATTATACTGTTAGTATATAGAAATATTATTATATTACTTTTATAGAGAAATCTATAGTATTACATAGAATATATATTATGATATTCCGCTTCATACCCTCCATCTATTAAAATAAAAGGTACTGAAATTCTTATTACATGTCAACAAAGCTCTTCCAGCTGGGGTCAAACTACAAGTGCTGGGTGCGGTCCTCCTGAGAAGCAGAAGATCATCCCCATCCCAGAGAGTTCCCCACGGCCACCGGTGCTCCCCATCTCCCTGGGATGTCAGTGACGTGGCGCTGGTGCCGTGCAGGAGGCTCTGGGAAGGGCCGCGGAGAGCAATGCTCTGCCTTCGCAGTAGGCAGCAAGGTAGTAGCACTCAGCCGAGCATGATGAAATACACGCACAAAAGGCTAAATAATATATACCTAACCACACTGCAACTTCTAAACATTAATACTGCTTACAATTTATTTCCTAAGCATTAACCTGTAGCAACAGGCCCTGATGTGATCTGCCATAAAGGTGCTCAGGATCGCTGAGAGTTTTTGCGTGCAAAATTTTCTAATACTATTAGCTGGTTCTCTGGACAACTGCACTGGGGATTTCTGCCAGTTTATCCTACCTCAGCTGTGCTACAGCAGACCTACATATCTCCTTGGAACATGACTACATATAAAATTGCACAGTGATCGATAGACAAAGAATTACCTATATTCTTTCACTTTCTCACGCTGTTACCTGCTGTACGGTGATGTGGTGCATGCACCTTTGCATGTGAAAAGATCTCGATCTCTTCTATGACGGCTCTGTGGTTTAATGCAGCGAGCTCCATGCAATCCTTGCACAGCATTTTCCCGTGACCAAAGCAGTGAGACCTGGGAGGGGCTCTGGCTCGGGGGTCGCCATGGCCACTTGCATCGATGGAGATTTTCCTTCTTGCACCAGGACTAACTCGCTGCAGAGAGCTGTTCCCACTCTGGTTTGCCCACAGTTAGCCCTTCGTGGTGGGTTCAGCCCATGGGATCGGCTTTGCTTTGAATACAACCTTTCATTTTCTGCTCGGGACACACTTGGACAGTGCCGAGCTGGGATAACTTTGTGGGGTCAGTGGAGATTTTGGGAACCAGGGATCTGGGCTTTGAGCACTGGCTGCAGAGTCCTGGCTTCACCATCCTTTAGGGTGTAGAGTTTTGTAGAACAATATTTTTTAGAGTTTTAAAACTGGCAGCATCTTTTTCACATTAAGAAAAAAAAAAAAAGTTAGGCAAGATGAGCAGTCTATGTAGCGATCTTTTCTGCCTGGGAAAACCTTATTCCTACAGAGATATGTGGGATTTAACTATCGCTGTAGACTGATAGCTTACATGATGATGCAATTACAGTATGTTCATATATATGTGAAGACTCACAGCTATGTTAGGAGAGAAAGACAGCCCTCCTCTTTATTACATCCAATTAAACAGAGACATTCCTGTTTCAATACGGGAACCCTTTGTATCCCTGCAGCTCGGCTGTTCCAGCAACGGGCTGTGCTATGGCCGCATCCCAGGCAGGGAAGCTGAGAAGGAAAGGAGATGCTGTCCAATCCCACACTCTAAATACTGCCTGAGAACATTTCTTGCTGGTACATTTTTCAAAGTTGAAAGATTGTCCCTTTTATGTTCTTTCAGGTATTAGCTGTCTTATAAAGAGAGCGCAGTGAGCAGCAAGCAGCTCACGGAGCAGCAGGCGGTACTTTCCCTCCCAGCTCAGAGGGCTCCGCTTAACGCCCATTCATCACCCCTCAGCAACGTGGCCGATGTTAGATTAGGGTTTTGTTTGCATGTGATCACACAAATTCTTTATACAAGGGCTGGGCAGCACCCGGGTGACCAGGGTGCGGGCTCTGGGCTCGCTCACGTCACGGTGATTTGTGGAGGACACAGGAGGACGACTTGGGGCAGCAGAAGCAGTAACGGGCGATGGCATTTATCAGATGCTCGAGAGGGGACACAGCTCCTCAGTGACTCCTGATAAATGCACAGGAGAGTCTTTGGGCCAGATACAGAAAACTGCTTATTTTCAAAATAGGAATTCTTTAACCAGAGAAAATCCAGGCCACTGAGTGGGGTGAATCCTCACCCCTGCCAGTCCACCCCACACCAAACGGGTCATTCCCTGCTGGCCCTGCTTTGCCATCCAGCAGGTCTCATGGCTTCTAGGTTGAACCAGCCCCACAGTGTTCATCCCAGGCCCTGGAAAAGCCCTCTCCTTTCCATCACATCTGCACGAGCCTGTGCCCTTGTGCAGCACACTGGGAGTTTTTCCCAGGGATCTCCCCGTCTCACCCATGGCTCCCAGGCTGCTGTCCCAGCAGAAGTTGTCCCCATCCCTCCGGCAGGTCCCAGGCCACAATGTGGCATCCAGGAAGGCACCAGCAAGGAGCTTTCCCCTGCCTCTGCCCAGACATATCTTTATAACATAAAGTCTGCAACACATATATGGTAAACTGTGAACAACGCAAACAGCTCAGCCATCCATCACGGCGCCATATGGTTGGATGTAAAAAATAGGTCCTAAAGATTATATTATAATGAACAGAAAAGATTGTCAGAAAGGAATTTAAATAATTACACCTCTGTATATGTATACCTATATATATGTATGTGTGTCCCCTTCATATTTTTTATTGAGTATATATATACGTATACAAATTCAGACCTAAATCAAGCAATTGATTTAATAGACGCTTACAAAGAGGCAGGAATCAGAGCACCCACAGGAATATGCCTCAGAGGGTCACACATCAGTCAGAAAAAAAACCCTGATTTTTTTGATTAGTTTAAATGACCCTATATTTAAAAGAAAAAGCACTACATCACGTCAAAAATAGCAGACTCTGCTGGAATCCACCTGGTAAAAGCAGAATTTCTTAGGAGACAGGAGGGCTGCTGTTCAGTGCCATGCCCTGTGCTGGCAAGCCACGCAGGGGAGCACTCCAGCTGCAGCTGGGAAAACACCTCCCAGGATGGGCACCACCACGGCACCCCACGCTGCTCCCCAGGCAGCTCCTCAGAGAGAACTGAACAGTCTTTTTTTTTTTTAAACTACCTCTTTCTTAAGATTTCAGGAACTGAAGTGTTGAACCCACTTGCCCGGCTCTTACCTGTCCCTGCCCTGCTGTGCTCACAAATGGTTTCTAGCTCTAAAACACCATGAGAACTTCCCTGCAGGATTTCCACCAAATACTAAGCAGGAAAGAAACCAAGTCCCCAGTGGAGGATTTTACCAATTTTGACAATCTTAAGCAACATTTCTAAAGATAAAGCTGATATTGCTATGATGTAAATAAGGAAGACTTGTTAAGGTATGCCTGGCAGATTTCAACAAAAGCAACCGATTCCCCACTCTGCCACAGAAATATCTGGGAAAAAGATGCAGGACAAGCACCAGGAGAGAGAAGAGAGAAAAAAAAAAAAACACCAAAAAACAATCAAACATTTTAACAAGAAAATCCATTAAGCAATACAATTATTTCCATTCTAAAACTGTGATATCTCTATCACTGGAAATTTCTAAGGACAGGTATGACTTATTTAATCCTATTGCAAATAGGGTCAAATGAAATAAATGGCTCTCTGAAATCCCTCTACCTGCATTTGGTACAGTTCTGGTGACCTTGATTAAGTATCTCAACCATAAAGCTGTGACTCTTTGGAGGAACTCTTTTTTCCTCTTATTTCTGAGCACCACTTCATCCCCAATAGGAATGATAAGGTTGTTGACATCTCAAGACATAAAGAATTGCTGTAGGATAGGAAACAGCCTGTTCCTTATCCATCTGTATCTAGATTGCTGAGTTTTCATCTCTAAAAAGTCAGTTTTGACCAAAATGGCTTCAATGATAAAAAGAGCTAATATGTTCTTTTCTTTACATCTCCATTTTTCTATATATTGGGGAAAAAAGTAGGAAAGGTCTTAGAGAAATTGCCTGGATAAGATCAGGAAAATCTCTGGCCACACACAGCTTCTACTGCACTCATCAGTGTTACTTTGCTAATTAGGAGAGAAGAAGCTTGAGTCTCGTACTGAGTTCAAACAGTAGAACTGCATTTTGTTGGGGAAAAAAACCCACAACCCAAAACCACCAACAAACCAACCACCAAGCCAAAATGGGCAAGATGACCTCATCACGGTTTGGTATGGCTTTTTTTTCCATCTGTGAAGACATAACGGTTTTCCTCTTGGCACATTTTCCATGATATCTCTAACATGTAAACATGTTTCAAGGAGCTGCCGGCAGTGGGCTAATACAGTGTAATAGAGTTGTTATCCTTTATTCTGCAGCAGGTTTACAAGTGAGTAAAAATGATTTATGGATGATACTGAAAGCTGGATGTCTTTCTGCCTTTTACACAACCTGAAAACAGAGGGACAATCCAGGGCCACAGAACGGGTTGCATGCACAGTTATTACGGTTTCAGGCTCATTTGCCCATGGAACAGATAGACACAGGGAAGCAATGAATCCAGGGGCATAATAGGAACCAAAAGTCCTGAGATGTGGTGTAAACAACATAAGCATAAATATTAATTGCAAATATTTTTATATCAACATCTTTTAAGACAGGTATCAGGATAGCACCTTTTTTTTTTCCAGATGAAAAGTAAGAAACGAGCGGTCAGGTTTATCCCATAGCAACAGAGTTTAGTACAGGATTTTTTCAGCTTTACCTCTGGACTAAACAGATCACCAGCACTGAAATATCTGTGCTCCCTTTCTGAGCTAAACACTCCATGTAGTTTTTTTATTTTAGTCTTTATCACAGGGATGCATTTCTTCCCATCAAACTCATGCTGAAACCTCAGCAGGACTTCTTACTGGCATCAATGCTGGGTGGACTAACAGTATATTTTATAAGTACTCATAAGAAGAAATGTATTTTCCCTGGAAAAAGTACAATATCTGGAAATATCTGGGAAACTTTTATAACTCAGCTACCATGAGGACAGAATTGGTTACAGGCAAATTGTGCATTTAAAAACTACACACGTAAAATCTACACAGTAAAGCGTGCATCGGTAAATGGTCTTTTCCTACAGCAGGCGGAGGCAGGAGCTCACTTCAAAGCCTCAATTTTGCAACACGAAAGCAACCCAAAAGATCAGGAGCCTGGGGGGTAATTAGTGCATCAGTGTGACCGGGCTTGTTTCCACTCTTATAATTGTTTTATGAAGCCTCTATGGTAATTTGGAAAGCAGTTTTTAAATGGATGATTTTAAGAAAATTGCTTAGATATTACAGGCTGGGAAAGACCAATTTGTTTCAATTACTGTAACCCAACATTGTGGAACTTCTGCAACAGGCAAGGGCCCTGTTTCTTCATTGACCTCCACTTCATCTAATCAGGACCTGGCATAAAGCAATCTTACGTGATGGTCGTTTATGCTCTGATGTCAATGGCTGGTAAATCAGGCCAGACCTGAGTCTGCTTTATTGGTGCTGGTTTTGCCCCTGTTACTGATGGCACGTGTTCAGAGCCCCTTTCACCAGGGGAAGCTTTGGGAGGGCTCTCCAAGGCAGAGCTGTCGGCGGGCTCTTACCGTTTCACAGCATTTCTGTGGTTAGAAAGTACATGCGCTGAAAAGCACAAAAGCCACAGCATCTGCATCCTTGTTGTTCAGGTGTCCCGTGCGTGGGGTGTCCCTGGCTTTCTCTGAAGCTGTCTGCCACCCTCATTCTCACAATCTGTTGGTGCTTCCTCAGCAGTCCTGCACCATCAGCACCTCCCTGTGCTCTCTGCAGGCTTCCTTGGCTTTTGTTTCCTCCTCCAAAAGCTCCTTTGGCTAGAAACTTGCTCTTTCTAATCTGCTTCTACTCACACTGGAGCCTAAAGATCTTTATTTTAGAAGAAAATAAGACCATTGTAAAGAAACTCAGCGACAACAGCTGGCTGATCAAATATACATAAGGGAGAACCTGCTGCCTGGTCTTTTATAGCTCTCTTTTTCCTGTAGTCATCACCCAACTCTCTTTTTCCCTGGTACAACATTATAGCGTATTACATGACTTGTCTGTCAAAGGCCTCGCCTGAAACACGCTCTCAGCATTAAACTGCTCTCGACTTCCAGATTGCCGTGGCTCAGGACAAGACATTAGCTTAGATGTTTGTTAATCAATAGGTTTCAGACCTATGACACAAAATAAAAATATTAACAAGAGAAATAATGGCCAGATTGGCTAAAACCGAGTTTTGCTGCAAGCCAAGGAGCAGCACTCAGCTGTCTTGTCCTCAGAGCGAAACGGGAGTGGCATTTTTAGGGACTCTGCTCTGCTGTTCCTCACAAATTCAGTTCTGGTTATTCCTTCTAAGAACACGCTCTACTGGGCAGGTGGGTGACAAAGCAAAATTCGGCTTACTGCTAGGCCCTTTATCCCACCTCTGTGGATGTTATTTGTGATGTAAGTGGCTTACGACAAAAGTGCATACTCCACATCTTTATCCAAAAGACAATCAAGATGAGGTTGAAATACTGCTAACATTCCAGAAGTCCACATACAGCACTGCAATATTGCACAAAAACTACTATAATGTACTATGATATAATAAAAATTATTTTGCGGAATATTTCTGTGCTAACAAAGATAAAAGAGAGGCTCAAAGACATCACTCATTTCAGGTGAGCTGAGTTTTGCACCACTTGAATCAATTTACATTATCCCAAATTTAATATACTGCACTGCATTAATTTAGAAAACTGAACGCATCAGTATGATCGGCAATATAACTAACTCTTTATATGGTAAATAAGTTACCTGAAAAGCAGAATTATTTCATATTTCCCAATAAAAATATTCTGCACAGTTAGGGCTCTTAATGACTAGATCAAGTGGAAAAACTGAATGCATATCCATCAGGGATCGTACGCATAGTTAATTAAGTATGAAATAATAAATGCCTGATTTCTACAAGATAGGGTAAATATCCAATTAAAATAAGATGCAGTGTACACTTTTCCTTCGCATTAGTCAAAGCATAAAGCATTTTAACATTGCCTAAATAATTTACTTGTATTAAAATAAAGTGAAACGCTTAAAACATTAATAGGGTACTTTACAATGCTGTAGTCAATAAGTTGCTATATGAAGGTAATGTAAATAATTTATGGCTCTATTCAGCAGAAACAGTCTGCAGTTCTCAGTAGAGCAGGGTCCCACCAAGGCGAGGGAACAGGCACCTGGCCAGGTTCCACTAAAATCACAACTAAACCCCTCAGACAGTGGCAAAACCCACCGGCAACTTAGAACTCCGTGAGCGGAGCCTGCAGGTGTCAAGAGTAGCTGGCGGAGCTCCCACTGCCCCGGGTCCCTCCTGGGATGGTGGCACCCAGGACCAGTCTCGTTGGGTGCGGGTTACACCGCGCCATGCCCTCAGCTGTGCTCAGCCCAGCGTAACAAAAAATGGGAGCGGTGTTTTTTGAACATGAAGGAAGAAATGGTCTTTTAACCTAGAGATGGTCTAAGATGACAGAGTGGCATGGACCCGAGGTGGGGACTGCTGAGCCACATTGGTGACCCTGGCCAGAGTCTCTCCATGGCATGGCCGTAGGTAGCCCACGCATCACAGGCAATCACTGCTATCCCCGGCAGCGGCACCATCCCCATCCCATGCAATCCAATTAACTGTATAAATATTTTGTTTCCAAATCCGTGGATTTATAATGCATTTGGTCAACTTCTGTAAGCACGTGTGCTGGACCGTAACCCTTCCCTGGACTGAGGGCAAGGGCAGAATTCTCAATTTTCAAAAGCCAGATGTGCACAAGTGGTTTTAGAGCTGTGATTCTGAATAATCTGGGTTACTGATATGCAAAACACAGCAGGCATTTCAGCTTCAATTTTCTGCTAAGAGTCAAGGTATGGATGTTAAAGCTGGGCTCTCTGATGAGAAAACACATGTACTGACTATCCAAGCAGATTGCTGGATCCCGTGAATTAGGACTGCAGTACATCACCAGCGAGTACATAATAGGTTTGTGCACCGAAACTGAATTAACATACTTTTCCCATGGATCATTTTGCAATGTAGAAGAAATTTCCCTAAAATGTTTCATTATATAGCTATGGCTATAATAAATAAGAATTAATTTCATAATAAGAAATTATTAAATACCGTCTTTTATCAAGTGATTTAGGTAATATCCTACTAAAACTTAGATTTACAGCTCAGATAATATATAGAAACATGGCATTTGGCTGGGACAGCTTTTAAGATTTTTCAAATGCTAGAATCACTTTTCATTAAAAGTGTGACAGAAACTGAGAAACTGGCGCTGTGCCTTTTCTTATATGTACATTAAATCATGCATTTCGTGGCAGGATTTTTACATTTTTTTTTCTGTTTATAGAAGTCATGTACAATATCCTCCTTGAGTCACACCAAGATCCATCTGTATAAAAAAAGATATATCTGGCTTGTAGAGAGGGGAGCGATAAAAACGTGCCGCCTCCAAACCCTTTGTTGCGGCAGGCACCGGCAGGTCCAGCTCCCCAGTGCTGGCTGCTTTGCCTAATTGATACATGAAATCATTGAAAGGTGATTGCGGACGGGGCCATGCCAACCCCAGCGGTGCTGCTGAGCAGTGGGGAGAACATCTCTCTGGGTATATGGGTGCAGGAGAGCACCGAGGGGAAGCCCCCCCTGCTGCAGGTCCCCGTGCTGTTCAGCATTCAGTGCCGTACTGAATGGCAGCGCTCTCCTCCCGGGTCTTACCGTGCTGCAGCACCTTTTCCTTACTAGTTATATTTTTATGAGAAGCTGTTCTTATAAAACACATTTTAAGGTCCTTTTGCGATATCCTTTTGTAAGCTGGGTACCGTATGCTGGGGAAAGAAATTAAAACCAGCTTTAGTCCTGAAAAGACCTTTGCCTTGGGGAATGACTCATTATTTGAAAACAGAAAAGATGATTAGCACAAAACAAAGCCATTCAAGCTGAAAAATTCTGCCTACGGTCTCCAGGGCCTCGGTAAGTTGAGGGAAGAGGAACGTGAACCTTTCCTAGGGCTCCCCGTGTGAGGTTGCTCTCCTTGGGCCATGCTCCAGGCACGGTCACTTTTGTGTCCCCACCTGCAGCTCATAAGCATCACCAAAACCTTCTGGAAGTGACCATGCTTTATTTCTCATGATCCTCGTAGAAAAGGAATGCAAACACCGTGTTCTTCAACTTCCCAAACTATTCTGTAGCTATGTAAAAGGAGAGGACCCGCTCTCCCTGTCCGCAACTCGCTGCTTTCTACAGGAGTCTTATTTCTATGACAAGGCTGGTGGAAGACTAAATTAAATTTGGGACCTAATTTTAAACAGAATCTCAACCTCCTGAGTAAACAATAGATGGAACCTGCCTATTAAATCATCATGTTTTAATTAAATTCTTTGCAGCTTGTGAGTTCTTTGAACTGAGCTAGGTGATAAATGCATTGTAATTTTAATAGGGTTATATTTTGTGCTAAACTCACGTAGAGCAGTGACACAAGATATATACTGTGTTACCACAAAATACTGCATGGTATTTGGCTGATAACTGTACGCTTGGTATATGACAGGGTAGCTTCGTGGAAGAAACAAAGGCAAGGTAAAGTGGGATATTTTCAATTACAGACTTAAAGATTCAGAAGTACATGAGTATTTGTGGTACTTGGAAAAAAAAAAAAGCAGCATATATTCTTCATATTAATGGTTCAGTCTCCACTAAAACCTGAGGGAAATCCACCTATTTATTGCTTTGAAAGGCTTTTGAATCAGGCCCTTAGTGTGTTATTGAAATAATAAAATAAAATAAATACGAAAATCACAAAAATGGAAGAGACAAATATGGCTTCTCTCAGTAGTACATGAAATAGTATTAGATCTGAATGAAAAAGGCTCAAAGAAAAATACCGACAATTCTTTTTTACTTAAACAACACAGTGGGGCTTAGGAAGTCGATTAAAAAAAGAAAAAGTTGTAACTTTAAAATGACCTCCAGCACCATCACGGAATATCTCTCCTTCTTTATCACAGCCTTTGAGAAGTGATCTTCCCACAATGCTCCTGGCATCATAAACTTTCCTGGTAGGAAATATGACACACTCTTAAAACATATGTCAGAGATTTCCAGAATTGCAAACATGGTATTTTAGATGGTGAGATTCCTTTCCTCATAAAAGCATCTTTAAATTGTCTGACAGAGAAAATTCATATCAGGAATAAAATCCTGGCCCCAACAGAGTCAATGAGAGTTTTATGCCTGATGCAAGTGGAACCAAGATTTCATCTCCACTTTCTACAGTTATTCCTGTACGTAAGTACGTGCTGATGGTATCAGCATCTGCCTTGTCACAGAGGGAGGATGAGTCAAAGGGGCCACGCTCTGCCTCCGAGCTGGGCTGGAACCCACCGTGCCTCCCCTCTGCCCGTAGCTCCCGGGCTTGCTGGTGGGCACCACTTTAGAAACCTGAAAATAACTAAATAAGGCACGAAACCCATATGCTGACATCTGTGACTGATGCTTAGAAACCATAATATATAATGCCATAGTCGATAGGTTTCTGCTTGTAGAGACCTGATTATTCCACCTGGGTAGTGGCTTAAACAAAAGAACCACCAGACAAAAGAAATATATGTGCAAAGTCCAAGAATCAAGCTATTATTTTCAATAGAGGTGTTGTATTGTGTTTGGTTTTTTTTTTCCCCTGGCATTAGCTGCAGTAAAATGAATCATGCAGAGCAACATTTTTCACAAACCCCAAACATCCTACATTCACATAAAACTGATGTACACCAGGAATGTTCACTGGGCTGTAGAATGGGAACAAAGAGGGCTGCAGACATACAATTTGTCATCCTGATTTTATATAATAACAGGATATAAGCATATAAATGGATAGGTTTGGCAGGTGAAAAGGAAAATTATAGGGAGAGAGGAATATTGTAGCTAACTCAACAGTAGCCATGTTGCCAATAGATCCTTTTGCCACTTGACAGCTGTCTTACGAAAGGGCTGAAAAATCATGTTTACTCAGATCAGCCTGATCTCTCTTTTGGTTATTTAGGACTCCACATATTCCATGAAAAAAACACTTTCAGCTTCTGACTCCAATTGAATTACCATGAAATGCACATATTTGAGTACGTGCTTTCTGAACCTTCAGCGATAGGTCTGAGCGACAAGGTGTTCAGGTGAGCCCACTATCTTGCACGTAGGAGCTTGCAACGCCATGTAAGAAGAGTGGCTTTTCCTACACAGGCAGAGGAATAAGCACAGTTTAATTTTTCCAGCCTGATACCAGTATTTCGATCTCAGTAGGTAGTCGGTATGCAGAAGAAGCCAGTGAGCTTGGAAAAATCTTTCTGTAGGACAAATAGGCAGGGCAGCCCACGAGGGCTGCTCCCTCCACTGTGTGTAACACAGCCCAAGTCCATGGCTCTGTGGACAGGTGCTGGGGACAGCAACGCAAGAGTGACTCGAGGAAAGGCTCAGTAAATATCTGACAGATTGCTGCTGCTGCTTCTTTACTGGAGGGCTTGTTTTCTACTGTACGAGAAACTTGTAATACTGGCCTGAGCTGAAACGGTGACATTAAACTAGGTCCTTGTGCTTCAGGCTAGGTCTAGTGTTTCATCCAAAATCAGATCATGAATAGTGCTAACTTTGTTGTTGACAGACCTTTCATTCATTGTGAGCAGGTGCTTGGGGCTGTTTTCCGATGTTGACCTGATCATTGGCATTTGGGGTAAGAAACTTGGAGAAGAGAGCATTACTTTCACTCCAATGAGATGGCATTTCTGTGAGCTGTCTTCTCCTGGTGAGAAAGGATTTGGGGGAATGAAAGATACTATGTAGTGAATAGCATCTCATTCTTTGAAATTTATTTTTTTTTTCTATATTTTCCAGAGTTGTGTTCAACAATCCCTGTGTCAGGGGAATTTTTTTAAAGGGTGTTGACCAAACCACTGATTTTGCAATCCCGAGCATTTGTGCATATAGGCTATGGATTTTAGACATTCACCTATCTGACAGGCAGATGCAGTCAGGTAGATTTGATGTTTATTTGAATTGAACTGGCTTTAAATGGAAGAACAAAACTACTGGCTTAAAAAAAAAAAATCTTCCTTCTGTATATGATTTATCCATTAGGCCAGCTGAAAGCAGAGGTAGCAAGCCAGCCAAATGCTCACATATGTAAGTATAGACATAAGGTCAGAGGAAGAGAGAATGTGAGGTAGCTATTACAGAGGGAACAACTCATGATTACAAAGCACCAAGGAAAAGAATAATGGATGAACTCAACAGAAGCCATTAAAACATCAACAGTAACCTTGGCAATAGTTTAGCCAGCTTATACTAATGAACTCAGAGTGGTTCACCTCACAATAAATGGATAATGAGTATATAAAAAAATTGCATATGTTAATACCTCTGCAGGTTACAAAAAATGGTAAATGGTTCCTATATGTGTCTACTCAGAAGTGGTAGGACAGAGTAGGTAAATAAAGCGTACACTACAACCTTATTGATCCCTGTGGAAGTACAGAAGGAGGCTTCTCAAATTCTTGTAGTGGGGTAATTTCACAGAGTAAATTAGATATATTTGTTTGATCCAGGTCACGTGCAACTCTGAGTGGGGATACTACTCTCTCTCAATGAAGATTCAAGTGTATTTTTGTAAGTTTGTGTGTAGCTTATTTCAGGTCTTCCTCTATCCTCCTAGACACGCATCTCATAACTGCTGCCAGCATAGGTCAATGCACTGTCACCTCTGGTCACCTCCAGCAAATCCCATATCTAATGTGAAAGTAAGAGGAGGGAAGGTCTGCCAGGGGAAACCGTGCAACTGAAGAATTGTTTCTCAGATGTGAATTTTAATGCACAGATCAGCCACGAACAAAGTGAATCACAGTGTGGTGGAACGGAGTGGGAGGCTCCACAAACAGGTACCAGAAGGTACCTTCTTGGTAAACTCCTCCTTGTCCCACTTCCAGACAACTGTTAACATCCACAAGTCTTAGTAAAAGGGAACATTTTTCCATGCTGTGACTTTCTGCAATTCTGAAAGCATATAATGCTCCTGAATTGTTTATTATGGTCAGTGAAAACTTCCGTGCAATGCACTTACTGAAGGAATACTGGAAACTGCCACCTCACCATCTCATGACACTAATATTTCCCAGTCTACTAGCTCACAAGGCAAAATAAGGTCCAATACATTTGTAAAGTGTAGGGAAATAAGCAAGGCTACAAAGAAAACTTTTGGACCTCTTTGCAAATACCAGCACAAGGTAAAATCACCTCTTAATTCTTACAAAAAGATGATTTTGCCCATTTAGATATACCAGGATCAGATACAGATAGAAAAAGCAGTTTAGTGAAAGAGGTGTGGCTGGTGGGAAGGTGCCTGAAGGTTTTTGTGAGGGTTTTTTTTTCTGGAAGGGTATTGGAAGAGTCCCGAGGCAGCAGAGAGCCCAGCAGCAGCAGCCTCCAAAGGTGAGATGTGAGAAGCCTTCAGCCCTGGACCGCGCAGCACAGGCTGGGCTGGCGCCAGCACACGGGTCCTAGCACTACCCCCGAGCTTTCCGTACATTTATGTGATATCTATGCTTTCAGTCAGACTTCTTGTTTTCTATGCAAAACTGCCAAAACATGGGCGAGACTCTAAAACACGGAATAAGGAATCTCCCAGGGAGTTATCTGAAATAAATATTACAGAAGAGTTCATTTTAACGGAGTTAATCCACCCAGAAATGGATAGCAGCAAGATATTTAATCATGGCATATCCACTTTAATCACATTTAGAATCCTCTGGAAATTAAGCTTATACAACTTCCTTAATTTAGAGGACAGTATAATGCTTAAGTATTTAATCTCCTTAGGATTGATATTGGACTCGAGTCTTTTGCAGAGTCTCATGAATAGATATAACGCTTCTCATGTTAGAAAACTTCAGAAAGAGCTCAAATTAATAAACCATCTAGTTCTGGTTAAAACAAGATAACTTTTTTTATTTATTTTTTACCCTCAGATTTATAATGATTTGGTTTTAGTGCTGAATATTGACCACTGTTCTTTCTGTTGGGTCTCTTAAGATGTATATTGCAACACGATGGTTCCCTTGATTAACATATGGCTAAATGAATGGATGCAGACCCTTGCCATGCTTTCTGGAGAACCTTTGCATTTTATAATTTTTAGTCTGTGCCTAGAATTCAACTGCACTTTAAGCTACAAGTTTACCTTTGTGAAGTTTAGGATGGATATGACATGCTACAAGTTATAAATCATCCATCACTTTGATTTTGTTTAGCCTACCCTGGATTTCCACCCTGCTGTTCATTTTATTATACAGAGCTTACAAAATTTTATGTAAAATGCCTCAATTCTGGTAATTTATTTCAGAGCAGCTTCAGAACAATGTTTAGTCCTGTTCTGTCCTTGTTTCCAGGGAAGGCTCTTAAGTCAACGTGATTGCTGTTGATGGTGCAAGTGATGGAGGAATATGGTAGTCATAAATATAGTATGATTTTTCATCCTTTCTATTTTCCTAATGAGAAATCTCACCAGCCCACAATGGCTTAAGTATGCTTTGTGTAATGGGGAGCGGGCAGCCCTGCACAGCCACAACCTGCCCCTCCTTGCCAGGAAAGGTAACTCCAGTGACAGCACTGGTCAGTGCTTATTTGCAAAAATAGCTTCCTGAAAACAGCAAGGCTGCATCAGGCAGTTACTACTCATCAGTATGAGTAATATGTTCAGATTTGGATCCTAATTAAAAATAGCCAGTGCAAAGAGAACAAATACAAAAATGGGAGCACTGAAAATAACACCAACAGAAACAAATTAACAGTAGAAAAATTCACTAGTAATTATATTTCCCATATCACTCCTTTAACCAAAGAAAATAAATAAATCACTCCAAGTATCTTGTACACACAGCTCTAACACCACTCTGGCATTGAACTACATCTCATAAAACAAGATGATGCCTTGTCTCAAAACATACTTTAATAATATAGTATTTGGGGGTTTATGCCTAACAATAATTTGATTTTTCTGAATTTATTGATGAAGAAAGGACTGTAAATTCAGTATGAGTTCTTTCACTAAAGAATACAAAATATTTCCTGCAAAAAGGGTGGGGAACTGAAATAAAAAAAAAATTGAAATAATAAATTCCAAACTCATCCAGGCAGGCAAGTTCAATGCTAAAGTAAATTCATTGACAGATTTACAATTAAGTTGCATATGGAATGGACATAATAATAATTATAAACTCCTAGAAACACTATAGCAGCTTGTTTCTTAGATTCAGCAGGGAAAAGTAACTCATATTTAGTTCCAATAAAGACATAATTCCTGATACCTTTAAATACCTTCTAAGAGTGGCTTAATTTAGCATATTCTTTGAGAAACGGGGATCTGTTTAAAACAGAATACTTCTGTAGGCAAGAAGAAAAAAAAACAAAAAACAACTGTTTCACTTCAGAGGTGGGAAAGCTCCTTCAAGCCCCTGCGAGAGCAGAGCCATCCTGGGGCACGATGCTGGCGCTGTGCTTAGCCTTGCCTGTGCTTACAGAACATTATTTTTGTCCTGTATCAGGCAAAACAGACCCAGGAGGGAAGGTCCGATAGTGATGGATATGAGAATTAACCTGTTATTGCCCACCCAGCAGTGCTCTTCACAAAGAACCATCTGCCCTGCAGACGCTGTTGCTGTTACATAGGGTGGGGGTCTCCTATGTATTTGGCTACACTTTCATTCCTCAGAACATGTTTTGAAATGCAAAGTACCTGCAAGGGTTATATTTACTTCCTAATTCTTTACATGGGAAGCCTCTTCATATCATAAACTTTACTTGGCTGCTCCCTAACCTGCAGGGTTTGCCACTGGCTGAAGGAGCTTATCAGTGCACCAACACAAGCAACCGATGGAAATCATCAAATTATGCTGTTAGCCTTGGCTCTGATCATTTGGCTCAGATTCAGCCTCCTTCCCCACCACAGCGCTTTATCAGGGTGGCTACAATGAGTCACTGAGCTGCACGAGCCTGTGCCAGTACCGCTGGGTTCACGGGAGGTGCGAGGCACCAAAACACCAACGCACCCGCTGAGCACACTGCAAGTCGGAGGTATTTGTGACCTCTTCTACAGCCCAGTATAAACCAGTGCAGCTGGATTAATTCACAGAATCGTGCATGGCTGGGCTGACAGCTTCATCGCTCTTTCCTTGCCTTTAGTAAGAACTTAGTACCTGAACACACACCCATCCAATGACACAACACTTCTCACAGCAGAATTAAAAATTTCAATATTCTAGGATAAAAAAGCTCCCTACAACCATTCTTCAGAGATTTTCATTGTTGAGACTTGTTTATAGCTAAGATTTTCTTAGCAAGTTAGCTGCATATGGGCCTAAGAGAATGTTTTTTCTAACGTTTTGTTTTGGTTGTTTTTTCCCTACATATTTTTTACTTGGCCTAGAGAATTTGAAGTTAAAAATATGCTTTGAAAATATAAATTCTACTATGAAAACTGAGTGTTGCATATATGAATATGCTTTTAGTTTTATGAAGAGGTAAATTGCTTGTAAAGATATTGAATGCCATTTTGACTCAGAGAGGAATGGTAGAAGGTAAAGTGTTTGCCCTTTGTGTGTCTAATTACACAAATTTTCACCGCAGAGTAAGGAGGGTATGGACTTCACTTTGTGTATCTCTGAATGTCAGGTTAGCGCCTTAAAAGATTATTTTACACATGTGTTTTAACTAAGATCTTATGAATCATCTAAATTGATCATCAAATATACTCCTGTTTTTTCAGAATTTTTGGTGAAACATTTTCATCCAACCCTATAATTTCAGGAAAACTAAAAACTATGTAGAAAAATTAATTCAATTATGTTACTTAGAAATATCTCTGAAAACTAAGGATATCTGGTTTTATTTGAGTGGAATATGTTAATCGGGAACCCAGTCATTTTGACTCAAAGTGGTTGTTTAATTCAACATCACCTTGCAAAAAAAAAAAAAATCAAAAAGACTATCTTCTCTTTCAAAAGAATAATAAAAAAGTACTTCTCCTCCAAAAAACTGGTCATGCCTTAGCTAAGTATTTTGATTAAGCTGAACCAATTTTTTCCAAATGAAAATGAAGCCTGTAAATAAATGTAATGTAGAATCACTTTGAATAGCTGGTAGCTTCACCTAAAAAAAAAAAAAAAAAAGTGTTGAAGCCATGAACAAACTGACTTTTCTTAAACAGTTTTTTTTATTTCAGTAAATATATATTTTAATCTCTTTCCAGTAAAATGCTGGAGCTCAAAAATTACAATAGTTCTGTACTAGGATTTCATTTACCAGCTACTCATCTCTCTTCTATTGGTGAAGATTAATAGCTTTGCTGAGCTGACATTGTACAAAGCATATGAATTCACTTGTTGTCTGTTGAAAAAAATCCTGCATTTTGTTTCCAATTATTCTGAGTTCATAGAGATACTATTCATTTGCAGTAGTACTACTCAGCGTATTCATTCTTCTCTTTAGTACAGGGATTGTAGGTGTTCTATGCACAGTCTCAAGTAGCTTTTTTTCCCACAAGTTCACTCAGGTTTGTCACTCCCTGAATATTTGATTGCATTTGGATATTGAATCATTTGTTAGTTGAGTGCTACTCTGTTCAGGACCAGCTGAACCCAATGGGAACTTCCGATTTCAAAGGGCCAGTTTTCCCCTCCATGCCTGTAGAGGTGCAGATGAAGCTGTCCATAGCCCGGGATCTGCAGTGGGAAGGGCCCGTTCTAGTTCCTGCCCATAAACCTGACGAAGCAACCAGCTGAAAAGGGTTCCCTTTGGGTGCAGGACTTCCCACTGCACTCAGGTTGTAACTTGCTGCCTAAAAAGCCATTTAAAGTGCACTGAGAAATCCAGATTTGGTCTAATGGCATGGGAGAGAACTGAAACTAATTTTTTTTGATGCTTAATGATCATTTAAACAAAATATTTGAACAAGCCAGCTATATTTTGCATTGGTAACTTAAAGCTTTCTAAGCTAACTGCAGAACTATGCTAACCTTTCCTTATTACAACCCTTAATATAGTATGCATACTCTGTTTTGAAACCTGTGTTTGCTATTCAGGTGTGATAATGAGTTTTACTTTAAAGGCTTCACAACAAAATGAAGACTCTAATGTTGAAAAGACAATTGCTATGTGCAGCGGTAATCAGTAGTGACAGGGAATGTTCTTTAGAATAAGGTTTGACTGTATTCGAAATCCTATACCCCAAGTTGGACAACAAAGACTTGAACACAAAAAGCTGCTACAGAGCAAAACAAGATAACTGTAGTCTGCAAACAAAGAATGTCTAATTTTATTCTCACCAACTCCTTCCCCCTGTTCTGATAAGGAAATTGGCTCTAGACGAGTCTTTTAGCACCTCACTGGGAGTAGATCTGGTTTTATTTACATTGATGCAAATTCACAGGAACCCCTAAACAGCAGTTCCTTACCTATGTTGAGAAAGTGTGAAAGTGGACCACAAACATAGACCTGTGCCCAAAGCTGAATAGTTTTCTCTACATAAAGCTGAGTATTTTCTACATGAGCTAGAGCACACTTAGCTACAGAGATGGTGGCAGTGACATCGCATTACAGACCACGCACTTTCCCTTCTCACGGGTCAGGGGCTGTAGAAGAGGCTGGGCAGATCAGGGCCATTCTGTGGCCTTCTAGTCATGGGGTTTCTTCAGCAGGTTTTAATTCGTTTACTTGAAGTAAGCTACTCTGCTGTACAACCAGCACTAACCCGCAGAAAGGTTGTCCTCAAAGCTTTCCAGAGCCTTGTGCATCTGATTCGTGTATCACAGCCCCATGGAAACCAGTGCTAAACTTGTTTAGGCATTATTTTCTTTGACATGATAGGTTATTTGCTGACAGTTTGTGTAAAATACACTTAAATAACAGCAGGTTTCATGCTGTTAAATCCTGTGCAGAGATTCAAACCCAGCCTTCCTATGAAATAGTTTTCTTCAACAACTGGTCCCCAGATCTGACAGGTCTTCCTTTCCCTTACTTGCAATTAAGCAGTCTGTGCTCCATCATTAGAGTATAGAAGATGTCTCCTACCAATTAACATTCCAGTGGCTGTATTTAACATTTCCTGTCTTGGCAGCAGTGCTACAACTTCTGAAAAATATTTCTGTTGCACAAGAGCACAACCAAAAGGGCTGATGTGCCATACATGGTGCTTCTGGCTAACTGCTTCCCTACAGCAAAAGTTGCTGATGATTGCACAGGTGAGGTAAAGACAGCAGTTGAAGGTATAGACAGAACACAAGCCACAATGCTTCCAACTTTATATTAATTTATACTTGTTTGGAACATGGATGCCTGTGAGCCTACCACACCGCAGAGCTACATATTTGGCTAAATTACCCATCTGATATTCTTTTGGTGAAAAGGGAAATCTATAGTAGAAAAAGCTTTTTGAAATGCCTTTCAGAAGCTCCTTTTTTCCTCTGGCAGATGTATTAGTATCAGAAAGAGGTTAGGCTATCCTGAAATTTGGGGTTGTGAAATTGTAGTTGTCATTCTGAACTTCCCTATGACTGCATAAATCTTACTGCAATTGTATAGATCCAGGACTACATAGCCTATAGGCTATGGATAGAATAAACCTTTTTAGGGGAAAGCCTGCCACTTGTTTGATTTTAGGTCATGTCTGTCCCCCTCCCCCCCACCCCATTCCAGTAAGAACTATGAAGTATATTCACAACAGGGAATTTAAAATCAGATACAGAAAAACAAAAGCTACAAATTAACATTGTTGCCCAGACATTCTATCAAACTTACTCTGCTTTTTCTGCCAAAACATAACCATTTCTCACTGCAGATGCTGTATAATCCCTTATCAGTGTTATCACTACTTCACTTTTATTTTTCCCAGTCTTCTGGCAAATTCTACACCCCAGTATTTTAAATCCTCAGTTCTTTTTCTGGGTCAGCTGTGTCTGTTATCTAATAATATTGTACTTGTCCTTGAAAATGTATAACACCAATTCAGCACTTTTACTGTGCTCCTAGCATTTGTTTAAAGAAGATGGAGAGAGCACATGAGAGACAACACACATGCCAAGGACAGATTTTCTCTCCCAGTCATCTTTTGCTATCTATCTTATGGTACTTTTCATTGTTAAACAATTGATGCATTACCTTGGAAAGTGGCAAGTTACCTTGGACACTCAGTACTCTTTACTATCAACACAAAACAAAACTGAGATTGGCCTGATAATTTTCCCTTTAGTAGCATGTTTCTTTCTCTTCTTACACATGAAAGATGGAAAGTTCAAGGACAGAGCAAATGACTGCAGAAATTCTGAGTCATTCAAAGCACAAACTTGCAAAACACAAGAGACAAAATGGGTCATCTCTTTGAGGCCAATTCTGATACTTGTGTTGATGTTTAATAAAGTCCTATCATCTGTCAGCTTCAGTGTAAGGAATAATAACCATAATCATCTACAATTAGGACTTTAAAAGGAAAAGGGCCCTTCAAGAGATTTCACTTTACACTTTATTGCAAAGCCCTGGTGCTCTTTGCTCTAGTCAGTGGTAACATTACAGTCAGACCTTGACTGACATACTGGGCACTGATTGGGGTTTCTGGTAAAGACAGAAGGAATTATTTTCTCTTAATGCTTGAATAAAGCTGTTGTACATGCTTTGGATGATGGATGAAATAGAACTGTTTCAGGTTAAGCACTTAAATGTTGGATCACATCTTATACATACTCCTTAAGTCTCATTAATATAGCAAAGATTCACTCAGAAAATGGTACTATTTTCTCCTTCCAGCTATCTCAGGTCATAGACTGTAACAAAACAAAGTCTTTTTGTTGAAAAGTCTTTTCAGTTCTTGCTTGGCCTAACAAGAGAAATCAAATATATTTTAAAGATGTAGATGTAAAAGATGTAAAGATGTAAAAAGATGTTTAAAGATGTAAAGAAAAAAAATAGTTAATCTATGGGATTACAAGCAACTGCAAGAAGAAGAAAAAAAGCAGCTCTTAGATATTCATATTCTGTAATATTATTGCAGGGGACAAAGACCTTAAGGAAAAATCATAGTAGAACAAATCCATATTGAAGGAGAAAGATTCATTTAAGAATAAAAGCCACAACAGAAGTTAGGACATTATTAGTATTCATATCATAAAGCAAATAAAACTATCTGCTAATGGCTTCAGGCATCCCCTGTGGGCTGAATGCCCAAAAATGTGAGACTTACACACGTTTCTACCTCAGGAGTAGTAGGAGAGAACACTACTGTTTAGGGTAGATGGAAAATAAGATGAGCTAAATATTAACATTTCAAGAAAACAAAATCCACAGGAGATCACTGATGGTCTCTTTAGCCTACTGAGTATTTTAATGGAGAGGTTTAGGTACTTTGAATGAATCACTGTTATTTATTGCTTCAGAACACAACAGTATGATAGGGAAGGGCTGAAGACTTAGTATTTCTATTCTAGCATATCTCTTCCTTAACAGCTGTAAAAATTATATACACACTGAGTCTTGGCATGAAAGACTCATCAGCAAGCTGGAGCACCTAGAAATAGGAAAGACAAATATCATGTGCATTTAAAGGTGAAGAATAGTCCATTCACAGCACCTATAAACATAAATGTCAACATCAGAAAAGTCAATGGCAGTTGCTTGTAAAGAAACAGCTTTTCTTAAAAGCTCATTCTTTCATCAGCACCACAATGCATCAGCCAGACATTCAAAAGCTTTAATCTAACCATTACTTATGAAAATCTGTCCATTTGCACTGAGGCAGGGAGGGGGAATTGTTCAAGAGAAGGGTGATATTTTTGTTTAATCACCCTCTTTTTGACCTCAATAAACACCTCCATTTCCTTCAAAATACTATTACATATGCCAGAACTACATCTTAGTGCACAAAACCTGTTCTGATCTTTGAATACAGTTATTTTGAAGCTTTCTTCTCCCAACCTGCAGACATGTTGATAGCTATAGACAGCACAAGGCCTGTTCTTTTTGGAAGTTTGGTAGCAAAGAGTCTAGCCTCGCCAAAGGTGAAGGGCAGCAGTAGCTGGTGTCGCAAGCTCCTGAGCAGAGTGGCAATGCGCTTGGGCAATATGATTACCCGTATCCCTGGCTTTACCATCCTATTTCTCTTACTGCTGCCACAGCCACCCAAGGACAAGTTTGCCCAGGCTTGGTGGTGTAGAGCAGCATGTCTGCTGTCTGACTGTTGAGCTTATACCTGTGGGATGGTTTCAAGGAGGGTTTGTGTTACCACAAAGTGCTGGAGCAAAAGTGTGTGGGAGGAAGAATTGGAGGCCTTGCTGAGAGTTGTGTGGGTGCTTGGAGGAGGGCCACCCTCAGTACTACCCCCACTGAGCAATGGCAGCCCCCGTGAGTATTGACAGGACAGTCCAGCACAGAGTCTTTCTCCAGGGCTGTTCCATGGGACACTCAACCCAACAGTGCCCATAAGGGCACCCTCAGCCCTGCTGAGCAGCACAGCTCATCCCAGAGAGCACAGTACTAACGTGGTGCTAGTCCCTTTAAATATTTTGATTGCCTATAGCTGTGCAGTTAAGATATCAGTTCAGTACACTTTAATTAGCCCAGAGGAAATCACAGTAGGGATTAAATGAGTTGGGTTGTTATTCTTCTGTTTTTACTAACAGCAAATAAAAGCATGTAATTAGCTTTTTTAAGGCATTTTCAGGATCTTAAGGTTATCATAACTGTAAACAATAGTATATTTATCTATTCTGAGTGTAGCACTTTAAGTATTTTAGTTCTGAATAGGAAGCATTAAAATTACAATTGGTCTACAGGTTTTTGAAAAATTGTATTTAGGTTGAAATATGCAACTTAGCAGCCGTTGCAGAGGAGGGTCTTAAAGAAGGTTTTCAAGCAAGAAATGCACAATTTCCTGATTTGGTTTAGCAATGTCAAAATATATCTTCAGCACAAAGAATCTTGTTTTGATTTATTCAAATTCATTTATATTAAATTATTGGTTGCAAAAATGTATTAATGTGTACAATATTACATAATTCAAACCGAAAGGCTAAGCTTCATCAAAATAATACTCAAAATAAATTTTTAATCACTTCACTGGGATTTTGATGTAATGGAAATAAAGTAGTTTGCCAAATTCGTTTTTTGAGGGATTTCCCCCACATTTTCCACATCATAATCATCAATGCAAGTTTCCAACCAGGTTATTCCACTCTGCTCCTGCTACCTGTATTGCAGATGACCCCTTCCAGCCTGGTTTTCCTTGCAGTGCTACTGATGGAAGTCAGGAATTGTTCAATTAAGTTACATCACCATTGTCAAAAGGAGAATTGGATCAAATGCAATTCACTGAAATATCATGTATTAGTTGTATTAACTTTCCTTTACAAGCTTTATCTGAAGAAAAAAATCCAAGCTGTCATCTTCTGGAGAGTCTTATGGGTAGATTTGAAACCAAGAATTGGGGAAGTGGTTTAAAATGGGAATTAAAGACTGAAAGTGAACAGCTGTAGGGAACAACTGCAAACTGGCTTTATCAAACAAGTATTGTATGGGAGATTTGTGCCAATACCATCTCATCAATAACCGACCCCAGGCTGCAGCCAAGACAGAGGTGCTGGAGGAAGGTGCATCTTTGGGAGGATAAAACTTCATGAGAAAGTTGGCTTGCTATTTTCAGAGAAGGCATGGTGCAAATTAAGTCTCTGAAGGAAAACTATCACCAACAGGTTCCTTAAAAAGGAATATTGTTCCTTTAATGGAAAAAGCCTCAGTGCTTAAAGTATCCATATTACAAGCCTAATGGGACATGGAGAATGAAGTGCTGGGCTCCTGCTGGGTTCACTATTGGTCTTTGTCTTTGCATTTCATCCAAATCCTACACTGAATTACACCCTGTGCCAGCCTTCTATCTGGGGCACGGCAGGCCCCAGCAGAGGGATGTACTGGGGCCTTCACTTTTGAAGGACCCCAAGTTCTTATAACATTTGAAGTATTATTAATCACCTATTGTAAAGCGAGGAATATCCAAAAACCTATTCCCTCCCTGGTAAGGGATACATACACACCGTTACCAATCCTCTTGCAGTACTTACATTAGGAATCACTTTCCTGCTTGTATATGGATACCCAGCAGTTTCATGTTTCAACTCAGACAGAAAAACCCATGTATTTTGCAAATTAGATACAGAGTTAAGTGACAGACAAACGCAGTCACTATCAATACAACAGATACCAGCCCAGAGGGAACCGAATTTGTGAGAGTTCCTCATCAGAGGCATTAACGCTGAACACCCTGCACAGGAATATTGCAATTCATGTACTGTACGTGTCTATCTTGTAAGGTCAGTATCATACACATGTACTCTTCCTTTAGCAAGAGTACAGTGATTTTCTAGTCATTTTACCCCACAGAACAAATGCATCCATAGCTGAATGAAACTTTCTTGCTCATTTTGCTGACTATACATGAAAAATCTTAATGGAGTTTTGGTTTCGGCCAGGTTTTATGAGCTGGATTTCTACTGAGGCACCTATTCTTCATTGCACCTAGTGGGAGTTAGATTTCTAAAAATGGCTTTGGGGCATCTAGGGCAATTACTGCAGCCTAGCCAGCACTGCAGTTTGTACTGTAGAACCACCCCCCCAGCACAAATTACTCTGGTCACCATTAGGATGCAGAGGGTTTTAACGAATAAGGGAAACAAACTGCAATAACTCAGTTTTGACTTTGCAGGCTGCAAGCATAACAAGGCAATTGCCTCCAGCAGGAATTGCTGGCTGGGTGACCATTGGTACCAACCCCCACAAAGCCTCCCCCCCAGCACAGGCTTCCCACCGAGGGGCTTCTCCTGCCACCAACACACCACTTGGGAAAAAGCTCCTTCAGTTCTAACATACCTCCCCAGTATGCACAGACTGTCTGTTGAACATCAAGTTCTGGATAGAACAACTTAACGAACTTTTCCACACATCACTCTGACCTTTCCTAAATAAATGCAGTAAAGACTTATTTTTTTCCTCATATGAAAAAAACCCCAAACATTCATCTTGTAGTAATTCCATGATAGATGACAGCATAAAAACCTTGCAAGATTGAGCTATCTGTAATCATTTTCTTGCAAAACATCGCTAAATTCCTGTCCCATCAGCATATATTGATAACACCATGGCTGATAACATCTGCAACCCTGCAGAGCATATGCTGCTGTACAGCCCTGATACTACATTCGATTTCCTTCCTTCACTATGTAAAAAGCTGCAAATACCAGGATTTTTTTTGGATTAGTGTAGAAAGAAGGAAGAGAAGAGTACCACTGTTATCCAAAATCATGAACACTCCTCAGAGCTTCTGGAAACTCACACCCCCACCCCCCACGAGGATGAGATGAAGGCATTGGCAACGAAGGGCATTTCCAAGTTCAGCAGCTGAGAGGCCAAGCACTACACACAGCCAAATTAGATGCTAGCTCCAGTGAGCTTCTGCAGATGGCAGATACTGCACAATGCAAACTGATATCAATAGGAAATCTATCAGTTTTGATTCTTATCCCTGATGAAGCTTTTCAAGGAAATATTCTTGTTTGTGGCCTCTGCTTTGCACGCCTGCTCACAGCAGATTCAGACAAAGAGCTAAATGGACATCAGATACCAGTCTCTCATCACCAGCAACGTATTGCCAGCCTGAATATCTATTTTAAGTCAGAATAATGAGAACATTTAGCCCTTTTAAGTTCTGGTTTTACTTCAACTAAAGCAACTACACATCAACTTAATGTCTTTCTTTATTCAGTGACACAGAGGTCACTGCTGTGAGATTTATTTGATTTCACAGTTTGGCTAATTAATTTGCTCATTCTGAGCATACACCATCAGCATTACTTTTGGAGTAGTACTACCAAAGCAACAGATTAATTTACATGGTACAGTGCATCTGGAATAATTATTACCCCACAGAATTGTTATTGCTCAAAATCTGAGGGGAAAGGGAAGTTTCCTACTGTGATAAAAGGGCTCTGTTGTAATTTCATCCATGTAGTTGTTTTCAGCTGATGAAGTCACAAGAGAAGCTTCTTGCAAGTGTTGAGCAGCACATACTCCAAGAGTCCATAAAGCTGTTAAAATATCAAATTTGTTTCTCTGATTTAATTCTTACCAAAATATGCTGACCAGGTAAAAATTCTCAAACCACTCCCATTCATCTAGCAATATTAACAGCCAGTTCACCAATCAACACCAATTAATACTGCAGCATTTTTCTCACTGCCGAAGAGTGTTGCTGACCCTCTGGTTTGGAAGAAAAAAACTCCCATTTTTATAAAAAAGTGCTGAAGAACTGCAGGAGCACAGGTACAGAAAGCAGAAGATTTTGAGGAGACAGTAAAGTGTGATTTAAAACATCAAGATAGTTAAGTAGTTTGATGTCTGGACAACTGATTGACCAAGAAGGGAGCAGAGTTGGGTTTTTTTGCCATTAAGAGCTGATCTAAGTTATCTGGTTCCAGTTCTTGGGTCTTTGATTTGCTGGAAGCCCTTTGCTTTGACCAGCTTAATAGTTCTTTCCACTACACTGTGTGAAGCAATCATTCTTGACTTCTCTTTGGACATCTAATTCCTACACATCTTTCCCATTTCTGTAACTTACTGCTTGTTCAGTGAAAAAAAGTCAAAAAGATTGGATGGATCATACTGAGTATTTATTTTCTAGTATTCACTGAAATTTGTAGCCTGTGTTGTAACGCAGTGATATTAGCTGTAGGTGTTCACTCTTTGTACCAGCTGAGAGTAACCAGTAGGATTTTTAAGTTACAGTCGGAACAGCATACCACTTGTATTCACCAGAATTTTCAATATTACAGTAGTGATACTTATAGCACACATGGAAACCAGGCAAAGCTAAGTCCAGAGACTGTGGAGGTAAATCCCAAGGGAGAAGCATTTAAAGGTGGGGAATCAGGTGTCAGGCAGATCTCACTAACTCTAGAAAAAAAAGCCAGCAAGTTTTAAAGTCTCTGGAATCCCCTGATGAAGATGTAAGCAGTTGACAAGTGAGATGAAGTAAAAGGTAAGAAGCCAATGATTACCCTTTCCCAATTAACCTTGGGAAGAATTTAAATCGCTGTCATCTAGTCAAGTGAGCTAAGAACAGGTTAAGATCATTAAGCTTTAACAGGTAATTGACAGACCAGGTAGCATGTAATTTGCAACCAATTTGAAACCTCAGATTAGCAAAATGCTCCACACTTCTGATTTCCCTGGGCAACACAGTAACATTGTATTGACCCAAGCGTACCCTGTATTTACCCTTTCATCCCATTCCTAGCTTTGCAGAACAAGTATATTTACAGTAAAAAATACTAACTTGACAGACCTTTCCAGTCCTGCAAATGCAGGCAATTTACACTTGAAACACCACTTCGAGTATGGCATTCAAACTAGTAACAATATGGGAGTTTTGTGACATTCTTCTAGGGTGTTCTTAGGACAAAAGGCTCCTCCTGGTGAGGCACAGGAGTCCACAATTGCTCCATCCTACAGGAAGGAGATGCCTGTGCTATGACAGCCCACAACCAGCAAGAAGAGTAACCAGACAAGCATTTTTATTAATTCTCCTTATCTACAAGGATGCAAGTAACAGTATTGGATGGCTTTTATGGATTACAGTCTATGTTGATATTTTCTTGCAACTTCTGTAAAAAAAGCTGCTGCATTGACATCATGTAGCTCAGAGAGGTGATGCAGAAAGGCAACAAGACCCTTTGATAAAACAGGCTGAGAAAGTGGGTTTTTTTTTGTCTCAATCTCTTCCACATATTGACAAAGTCACTGAATATAAGAATAAAATAAACATATAGCATCCTGGAAAAAAGTAATCTTTAATATTAGGCTCTTTATTAAATGTTGACCCTCTAGAATTAGCAGTAGACAGAGTCACTTCCTGATCCTTGATGCGTACGCCTTTGTACATCAGGTGTGTACAAGAGGGTATTTACAAGTGTAATTTGTCCCATTTTGACCCCATTCTTAAGGTCAAGAGTAACACTACACATTTTCTTTGGGGGATTTTCATCTCTATCTTACTATAGCGATTTAATAATGCCACAGGGAAATTGACCACTCATTGCACATTAGAAAAAATGCAGCATTGACCCCATTTAAAATGAACTGGTCAATTGAATTGAAATATTTGAGGATTAAGAAATTTATTAACACCACTTAGATACCATAATGCTGTCTGCATATAATACAGACTCTGCAAATAGAAAAAACATTCACTCCGCATGAAATACATACTGATACTTTTAGTTAAGTCTCCTCTATAGTTTCCAGGAATCTTGAAAGCGTAAACACAACGGAAAAATCCCTGTTCTTGGTTGTAAATGCACAAGAACTTACCCAATGTCAATAAATTAAAACTTTGGCTTACAGCAAAAGGTGAAATACTCAGATAAATTAAAGTCTTACCTTGGAGTTTGCATTTAGAAAAAAGATGAGCAGCAAAGCTCTCTGGTGCAGCCTCTTTATCCAAGACGTTCCACCAGGTTTTCATAACCACAGCAGAAAACAAGTTAAACACATCACTTTCACTACACTGTCACTCTTCTGTTGTGCCCAGACCTTAAACATCTTGCTCAAGCCTTCACTCTCCAGCAAGGCTATAGCTACCACCGACTCCATCACCCAATCTCCAGTAACTGTGGTACATAAAACAGTCACAACCCCCTCTACCACCAAGCAGCCCCAGATCTCCCCAGGACAAACACCACCTCCTCCTTGTGCCCAAAAGAGCAAATGCACTTGCCTTAAATAGGCACCACTGGTTTTGGCTCACAGGTTCAGTGAGTTCTGGCAAATTTGAGGGGAATCAAAATCACCTATGTAACTCTGGGTTTCTACCAGTGAGATGAAAGTAAGGTGTATGCATGGTAATTGAAAGTATAGATAATTATAGCCACATGAATGTCAATGGCAGGCTATTGCCTAAAGGACTGAAAATGTGTACACGTACATATATATATATATACAGATTTATTTATCTATATATCTATACACACATGTATGTATACTGTATTATATATGTAAGCATATACACATATATATGTAATGATATATATATGTCTTTACATAATATGATCTTTTTCTAGCAGGCTAGCTTTCCAGTGGAAGCAAAACAAGCAGTTGTTCCTTCTGATCATTTGATTAAGTCATTGCTTACAAATACCTCCCACCCACTTTGCTAAGGGCCATCCATTAGACTTAATGCTCTTTCTAAGTCTTGTCATGTTCTTCATGGCTCTTTGCTTTCAAGTAAGGTGTTAACAATAGACATTTAAAATTTCTGAATGTTAGATATAAATACCATATTGTAGCTGCATGAATCTGATTGAAAATGCATTATCTAGTAATGGTACATGCAGCCAATTTTGCATCTCTCATGTTCTTAGTCTCTCATTTGAGACCAGATCAGACCAAAACCTGTGATCACTGAATGCAGAACTAATAAACTGTGTAGAATGAGCTGTGATATCGATCCACTGCCTAAAAGATAGGTCCTACTACCGCAAATGGCATATATAGCACTGTTACATACAATACTGTCAGAATATAAACTAGGCCCCAAGGCTGCAATTATGATGGGGTTGAATTGCCGGGGGAGAATTGTTTAAAGCATGATACAGTGTTTTGCAAAAGTAAGTTTTGTACTCAGAGCTGTTGCTTCTGTTTACCCCCTGTATAACTGCCTCCAGGAGTTTTTCTTTTGGCCTAAAACAAGCTGTCCTTGGCTGCATGTGAGGCTATGAAGCTTTTAATGCCATCACCTAAGCACAGCACCTCCACAGGTGTAAGACATGGTGTCACCACAGAAGCAGAGGTCAGTTTGAAGTAGCAGGCACTTGGAAGAGAAGCATAAATTCACTTTTAAAAAAGTCTGCGTGTGATACTGACCTTTGAACTACGAAGGACTGGGAAGGCTGCCACTGTTAATTTGGCACCTGGGTTCATGGTCTGCTGAGTATGCAATACCAAACAAGATGGTCTACTAACAGGTCGTGGTGTGCCAAGTGTGTGTGATGTTACAGAAGATCTATCTCTTGCTCTTTCTTCTGCAAGTTCCCTGGTTCAGTGACCTTCTTCATTCTGACACCTGTATCTATTGAGCAACAAAATTTAAATTTTCTCTTGCAAGTGACAATCAATATAAAGACACTATGGTTTTCAGGCTGCTTATACACTTATCATAAAGATACATGGGAATTGAACTGTGTACTGAGCAGTGCATGAACTGTATACAAAGCAATGTGCCGTGGTTTTATTTGTTTGGTCTATTCAAAGTGTAGAAGAATACGAACTGAGTGCCCAATTAAAATGAAGTGTAACTCATAACAGTTTATTTGCACTGCAGTGCATTTGCCGTATTATTCATTACATTGTGTTCAGTACCTTACCATTTAGTTATAGTATGCTAGAACTGCCACTTAAAAAGAAGTGTAGCGTGTTCTTTCTTCTATTTGTGTCCAGAGTCTTAACCATCTGCTTTATGAGGCTTCATCAGTTTACACATCATGCTACTAACTGCAATGGAGCTCTAATTGAACATGTGATTCAACTAATAAAAAAAGGATCCATGTTTTTTAGCAGTGGGCAAAACTTAAGTGATTTATTTCTGATAACCTTTCTGTATGTAAAGTTGTGTTGGCCTTACTTTTTAGTGAGTCCAAAATCAGGAAATAAAATGGGAGTGTTTGTTCAGCCTGAAATTGGCCTTGCAGAGTTTTACGCTGGGGTGACTTCAACAGGAGATGGAATTGCAGACTCGCAGGATGTTAAAGTGTACACATACCATGTTTGCAGTATTCAAACCATCTCCTCACTCTGGAGTATTTGGTTTTAGCTAAGAAAATTCCCATTCAGCATGTCATACATCAATCTAGGAGCACAGAAATGGAGAGAAGTGATATCTAAGTACAGGCAGAATGATTCTGCTCTCAAGGAGGACATATTTCCTCTGGTTCCTTTTTGGAGGTGCAGAGTCTGTCCCCACAAGATGACCCAAGGAAACAAAGCGAATATACAGTACTTCTAACGCACTAATGCTTGTCGTTATTTGAAGACAGAGCTAATGCCTCAAATCTGAGCCTAAACACTCGGAGTCAGGGAGAAAATGTGTATCACTAAAAGCAATGTTACCCTTGCAAAAATTCACATGTAGTTATATTTATGCGTGAATTACTGATTTGATGAAAATCAGTAAGAAACATTATCTAAATAGATAAAATTTTGCTATGTACATTTTTAATGTTGCTGGAGGATATACGACTGGGATAAACCTGATTTTCATTTGTATTTCAATGATTGTGGACTTGCAGAATATAAATAAACAGTCTATTTAGTGAAAATGGGTGATGTGCTGCTACGTAAATGAAAACTTCTACCCAGGCAGAACTACGGAACATTTAAATCAGCTGCAATGTGTACCTGCTGTTCATGGAGAATGAGCAAACAGACAGAGTACAGGGTATCGCATGTCTGCTGTTTACAACACCGGCACAAGGCTGGGTTGGTCACGCTGCAGTTCAGGGGTTGGCTTACTCTACCACACCGGCACCAGCACCAATAAAGTGGAGGTGTTTTCACGTTATCTGCTCCACATTGCAGCAGAGCATCTTTCTATCCAAAGGTGACCTAACTCGCATGTGTGTGGCAGGTACCAGCTTAGCGCCCAGGACACGGGGCAACTATTTAATGTTGCTCTGTGACTTCAGGTGGTGATACTGCTTTCTAGTGCTGTGCAGCACAGGCAACTGATGTGAAAAGACCAGAAATGTGAAGAGTCCCACCGTTTGCAGGAGCACCCAGAGACCAGCTGTGGAAGATGTCTAGAAAGGAACGACTGGGCAGACATGTAGGAAAACTCTCCCAAATGATCTTCACCCATGGGTTGAAGCAAGACTTCCCACCATGACTGCATGCAGCTAAAGGTGTGTGTCTTGCAATTTCCTTATCCTTTTGGGTTGAGGGATTGCTTCAAGTTATTCCTTGAGGTGGGAAGAAGACCTTTAAATGGACGCATAGGTTGAGAAACAAAAGATCCCCTCCACTCCAGCAGCTTCTCATAAAATACAAGGCTGGGTAAAATGAAAGGACGACTTTCTAGACTTTACTATGCTGCTGCTGCTGTCCCTGCGGTGTATTTCATCCATAGAAATAGCACTCCATCTTGCCTTACAGGAGGAGCAGGCCACTTGGTTCCCTTTACAACATTCTGAAATCCCTACTATGACAAAACCTTTTGGAAGTCAAAGGGCTTTTTGCAAGAATAAAACTGGGTAGGGACTCAAAGTTTTGGGTTGCTAATTACAGAGATATGACAACTATTGTACTTTTTTGTAGATAGGTTTGTGGGGAAGAAGATTATCCACTCCACATTCAGTTCATACAGGGTTGTCTCTGTGTGTGCATGCAAAACCTTTGGTCTCGGATCACAACTTCTCTTAGGAATCAGTGTGACACTTCACACACAGGCAAACCCTCCTGTTAGTTGACAAAGACCCTTCTATCTATCTTTTTAATGGTATCTCTAGTAATTCTTCAATTTGTAGTACAAACCAAGGGCAAATGACACCCGTCCTCTGCAGTCATCTACCTCATGCAGTCACCTTCACCGCCGGACAGGTGCAGCCAGGCAGCCTCTGCTCAGCCCTGAAGGATTTGTTTTGTTTCTACTTGCATCTGGTTATGGCAAACCGCTGAATCCAAAATCTAAATCAAAACTGGCACACCGCTAAACCAATGCAAAAAAACAGCAAATCTGCATGTCTTTGAAGAACAACTGTCTTGGAGAGGAAACATTAATAAGGGCCCATGCAAAGAGTGTGCTCGGTGCCTATGCTGGCATGGTGAAGGCTGGGGTTGATAGGCACTGTAACTAGACATCAATTTATAAAAGTACATTTCTTACTAATGCATATACAAGGTGGTATTAAGAGTTTCTCTGGAAAGTAAATATATATTGAATTTTTGCAGCAGCATAGAAAATAAGAGAATTTTCCTCGAGTTAAATATTTCTTGTAAAGGAAATGATGTGCTACCTCATTCGCTAAACATCAAACACAAGTATTTTAGTTCATCATCAGGAGTTACATAAGCAGTATGCAAAAACTGGGTCAAAATGTTTGTTTAAAAATGTTGCATATCTAAATAGGAATGGGAATTGTTAATCCATGAACAGGGTAGATCACTCTGTTGCAGCTGATTACTTTCTTCTAATTGTTTTATAATTGTTTCCATTGGCATTAAGCACAAACATTGGGCTTAAATAATCTACTTTAACAGATCAGGTTAGTATTTTCAGAATATCTATTTATTTTTAAAAAATATTTTCAAAATATTTGAGAATTAGAATACTCAAAGTGCAGGCAAATTTTGTATATATGTGACTGGGCACACATGCATTTCTATTTCTTTAACCCAGCCCAGCTCATGTGCTTTGCAGCTGCTCAGGAAAGGTGCTAGGAAAATTTACGCTTCTCAGGTTTTTGTATCTCAATTCAGTTTTTCACAAAAACTCTTTTTCCTAAAACTCTTAAGTCTACAGAGAAAAATGTTGTTGTAAACTTGACCCAGATACCCACTTCAAGTCTGGTAGTTATCAAAATTATCATGCGTTTTTTTGCAATCTAGTTCCAAAGTTCTGCTTGTAATAGCTTTCTTTGCATTTCTTTCCTTTATATATATCATTTTAGAATATTTATAGAAACTGTTCTTCTGCACAGTCCTTGCCCTTTTAAAGTAAGAAGCCAGTGTAGCTTAGGCTATACCTCGGTATAAATTATTTATTGAAAGCATAAAGTATTGAAGAATATTGTCTTAAACTTTATTCTCTGACAATATAAAAAGAAAAGGAAAACATCATCTAATTAAAATCTAGTCTTTACATGAAATGGAAATAATTTAGTTTCTCTGACTTATGGTATTACAACCTTTGACAGGATTTTTTTTTTTTTTTTAATAAAAGAGAAGCAGCATGTTTTCTAGAAAAAAAAAACAACAGGAATGACTTATCCCTGAAGTAAATATCCAGCCTGTGAAACATAAATAACAAGACTAATGGAAGAGGAATATAGATAAACCAGATTACCAGGAAAGATGAAAGCATAAAAAGGCATGAGCGTGCTGTGAAAACTCTCCTGGGCTAACTAGAAAAACTTGTCAGAGTGTGCACAGGGAGAAAAGAAATAAAACATTAAAGATCAAACAAAAAGATTCTGAAAATTGGGTAATAATTTCAGGTATTTATGTGTACTAACTAGGTAGCTACATATGTAAGACGGACTGACACTAAAGAAAATGCTAACGCTGAGTAAGGCAGAATGATCAAAACGTAGAAATAAAATGTCATTTCGCATGAAGATTTGGATACCAGTTGCTCCTACAAAATTCAAATACCTTTATCCAAGTTCTACATCATGTCTTGTTCTACTAGTATTTCTATAATCTTGGGCATTGGTTGGATTTGTTGTGTGTTGGGTGCCAGCACAGGGGCGCTCTGTGCAACTGGTGGGACTTAACTGGGACAAAACTGCAGACTGGTGTGGACTGGTGGGGTTGCCCAGGTGCTTCAGCAGAGGTGTTGCCCCATCCCCAACACTGTGGGTAAAGATTGTTGCAGCTCTCAGCTGTGGGGCCAGGGGGATCTGTGTGTTTGTGGGGAATACCACAGCAGCAGCCCCTCAGTGTGCAGAGGTGCTGAGTAAAGCAGCGTGTTTCCCCCTGGGTGGCTGCAGGCTCCGTGGGTGAGCCCCTGGGTTTGCTTGGGCCCAGTTTAAGGCAGGAGCTGTGCGGGGTGAGGCTGCATGTGGGCACGTGGGAATTGGGACCCCACGGCCACCGGCTGGTGGTTTCACTCAATGTGGAGGAAGAGGACTGGGAGGGAAGCAACAACTCATCCGAAGTGGTTAGCTTTGGAAAGCCAAAATGAAGGGAAAAAAAACCCTCTGAATTGTGATTTTTTTTAGGTCTTAAAACGTGCCCTAAAGCTGTGGCACCAGGCTCGCTCCTTGCAGAGGGGTACATGTATGTACATTTTTGAGGAAACCTGAACTTTCTCTTCCCGATTTCAAACTAATCCAAACTAATTCAACAAATAAAAACCCAGCAGAGGTTTCCTCTAACCTGGCCGCAGGCCACAGCACCCTTTCCTATCAACACACAGATGGATCATTCCCAGAGGACACCTTCCTGGCGCCCTTTGGCAAGAGCCCTGCCTGAAGACAGCACAACCCGAACGTCCGAAGCTCCCAGCAAGGCACCGCGCTGCCCACCCCCCACCCACTGCCCCAGACGGCTGGGGACCACCACCCACAGCTCAAGCCTGGGAGGTGTCAGCCCCTCTCTGTGGCCCTGCAGAGATGGCCATCTCCTCCTCACAGCAAGCTGAGATCTCCTCAGCAGCTCCAAAGCAGTGGTCCAGGCTTGACTCATAAGTTAATTTGATTATAGCATAGGTAATTATAGTGTATATTAATAACCTTGATTTCTTTAGACAAAATACACCAACTAGGGCACATGGCAGCCCTGGTTGCACTACCTGCCTTCTGCATCTCTCAAAGGCTGCTTGATCTTCCAGCCCACCTCCTGCAAGGCCTGGAAGACCAAGCAGCCTTTGGGAGATGCAGAAGGCAGGTGGTGCAACCAGAGTCGTCTAGGAAAACTTCTGAATCTACAACTCCACCCATTCCTACAGCAAAAGTAACGGAAAGGGAAGGAGGCAGCTCTGCAGTGTATAATTTCTAATACCAAATACCACCTGGATGCAATTGTAAACCTTTTTGGCTTCTGATAGAGCAAAACAAAGCAGAACCACTTCATATGCAAATATATTTGACATTATCTCCACTTGTGATTCCTCAGTTTCTGTGCCCAGGACATGGCTCTGCTTTCTGTGTCTGACTTCTCAGATAGGACTTGAACTCAGATGGACTCCGGGCTCACAGAAGCACATTCCTATTTTGCTGATAAAAACCCCCACAACTTAGTAAATGTCAATTCAGAATTAAACTGTGCTCCAACTCTTTTGTAAAGTTACATTTAAAATTACTTTATTGCAAGATTAATATCTGAGATATACCAGACTTTTCTTCATTTATTGGAGTTCAGTAAGCCTGAAAACCTCAGAATGAGCTATTTCTGCCGCCTTGGCCAGGCAGCCGGGATCCTTCGATTCCATTATGTTTTGACTTTTTTTCTGTAGTTATGTTTTACTTTCTGACAAAACACTCTTTTTATTACAGCCCCAGTCATCTCTCTACACACAACAGAGCTTAAGTGCCTGATCCTCTTAAATAAATGAAAGTACATCCACTGTGTTTTGATCCAACCCTTAAAAGAAAAACAGCAAAGGATGACTGGGTCATATTGATTTTGTTTCAGCCTCACTCAGCAAGTCCAAACTCATCAGAACAACTCAAATGGCAAAAAGGCAAATAGCTTGGGGTATGGAAATGCTAGGCCAGCCCCTTGCAGTGTGACTTCCACCACCACACACTGCAGGGGTTCAGTATGTAATGAACAGTCTCAACAGCAGTGCTTGAAAGAGCTAGTTTTGGTAACCTTGGGACAGGTTGGATGAGCCATCTTTGAAAAAGGTCAGATTTGGGAAAGCAGAACTGCTATCACCCTCAGTGCAATGAGAAGTGTGATACTGAATAAACCGGCTTTGGTAGGAGGCAGCTATCACCCATAGGCAGCTGCTAAAAGCTTGCAAATTAAAGATGAGTACTTTGAATTCTCCATAATGGTCTATAGTCCTAAGACAATCCAGCAATTACTCCTTGATCTGAAGCTATTAAGAAATGTTGGGGTTTTGTTGAGGTTTCTTTTTTTTTTCTTGTTGTTTGCTTAATTAACTTATCTGTTAAGCTTGCATCTGCTACTTGTGAGGGAGTGAGGTGGGCTGTGGGCTTTTACTATTATTAATTACTTAAAGTTCTGCCAAAAAGCATTATTAAAAAAGCAAAAAAAGCAAGCATTTTCAGCACTTTGAAATACGTTAGTCATGACAGATTTTTCTCATGGACTGCTTCTGTTGTAGTTTTTGACTAGTAAATACAGCACTGAGTGGTAGAGGGAGAGACCTGCCCTCTGTTTGCAGCTTCGCCCTGAGCCAGCGGGTAACCTGGAGCAGCTCTGCTTCCCACTAGGGATCTGCATCTGCGATTCCCTTTGAGATCTACCAGTGCTGATCTATCAGCTAGCAGCAATAATAATCATATATTTTTCATTATTGCTATGGACCGAGCCAAACCTGCCAGCTGGCTCATGCTGAAGATGCCTGGTTTTCACGGAGCTGGTGGCCAAGAACGGTTCTGGTCAGTGTGGGTAAAGATGAGCAGAGCTGCTGCTCGGCTGTTGTTCCTGCATTGCTGCTCCTTTGACAATTACGTTGATCTTTTTAGATAATCTCACTTGTCAAAATGATGCTCAGGCTTCTCTGCTCCACCTAGGCTGGCTGTTTTGGTACAGTGCTGCTTAAAGTCACAAAATTCTCTCCATTAGCTTGCCCATCTGAGTAAGGACTTTCCACACTGACCTTTAACAAACAGCTTTTCCATGAGACACTACAATTTATTTAAATGTCTCTTGCTTATTTTGTGGAGGGAAAAAAAAAGAAAAGAAATTTAGAGCCTTGACGCAGTGTCAGACTTCAAATCTGGAAACATTCCTATTGCCACAGCAATTTTAAGCGTTTTGCTTAGCTCATGGATTTCATAGGCTGAAACCCCGCTGGAAGCACCACCTCTAAATAGCAAAGCTTTCAGAGCTGGCATTTCTACACTGTCCGTCCTTGTTTCCAGCATGGATTTGTCATTCCCTGCTGGCGCAGAGCATCACCCAGCAGAGCAGGGTCCCCTTGTGCTGGCACCCCCCTGGAATGGCTCTGCAGAACGGTCTGATGGCAGGCACGGACCCCGGCCAAGGGGCTGCTGGCTGCCCTGCCCAGCCCCTGCGCTGCCAGGAGCCATATGGCCATGTGGAGTGGTACCCGCGCGAGTACGCCCTGGCTCTCCACAGGGCTTGCTGCGACGCTAACGGCAGCCACATGGCTCTGGGCTGGCTTCAAGTGCCGGCACAACAAGCTTGCATCTGTCTGCAAACGGCTGCCGAGACATCCCTTTGGTCTCGCGGGTCCCCTGCGGGTTAGGCAGCTGCCCCTGAACCTGGCACCGGATCCCCCTGTACTCTCCAGAGCTACGCTGCTAGGGAGGGCAGAGATAAGCCTGCATTATGTGCGGGGTTTAAAGAACATCTTCTGTGGAAAGAAAAAAGGTGACTTTCAGCAAGTACTAATCCAGACCTTATGGTTAAAGAAAATATCTTGACGTTTAACAGTTACAATAGAATGTTGTCACAATAATCATAATAAATAATACAATAAGTAATATACTGAACAGTTTTTACTTTTTAATTATCCATCCATATACATATAAATATGTAAAGTGGGAGATGATCATATCCTCTTCTCTTGTGGGTGATAAACACGTAAAAATGCTAAATAAATGAATATAAACAGCCAAGCCTGGATGGAGGAACAAAGGGAAATCAAGGGTTTATGCACTGGGATGTTCAACAGAGTTATTTAAAATTCATGCCTAGTTAATAATAAATACATTTCACAATTAATATTGGAGGCCAGTTGTAAAACTAAATCTGAGGACAAAATCGTACTGTGTGAACTCGAATCATCACAAAGGCCTGTATCAGACGATGAAGGCAGAACCCGACAGAAGTCAGAGCCATTCAGTTGCCGTGGGATGCAAAGGAGTAGTGAATGAAACACAGTGAGAGACACCTTTCCTTTAAAGACTGCTAGAATCCTGAATGCCCTTGAAACCAATGGAAAACCAATATGCCTCTGGTTTGCTCAGATTTCACCAGATAAGAATAAAAAGGGTCTGATTCTGCTTTCTCTTTGGTCTTCTGTGGGTTTATTCCTGGTGACATCAGGAGGGGTTTCTCAGATTTGTATCAATATGAAATCAAACTCCGCCCTGGTCTAATAGGGCATCCAATTAGACATTTCAATATCTTGACTTCTACATAGTTCAAATGGAAGCGCTGTAAAAATATCCTCCATAACTTAAGACCATTAAAAATCCCCACACCAGAGCGTATCACTATTGAATGAAATGTCAGCATAAAGTATGAACACATGAATATTACCCAATTATGTCAGACAATTATTTTTCTGATATCTGATATTTAACAAAATATTATTATTTTCTCAACACCTTGACAGATCTGGGTATTAACGTGTGAATATAATTATTAAAACAGCTTGTCCAAACCTTAGAATAGATCCTTAGTTATAATTATCACCTCTATTGACCTTAGCTGAGGAAGGGGGTTTAAACATAGGTAAAATGCATTTTTTTCTTTTACAAAGATCTCAGAAAAACAGGGGAAAAGAATAGAAAAAGAAGGGAAGAAAGCAAATATTCCCTACAACTTTTTTCTCGGAATCAAAACACAGAGTTTAAGGTTCACAAGGTATTTAAAAGTGTATGTAATTTAAGTGTGGAGTAACCACACCTAGTTTATTCAACCAGTTTTAGTCATTTGCCAAACTACAGCCAAACAGAGCTGGGAGCTGCATCGAGGTGTGCTGGTCGCCGCTCTGTGATCCCAGGACCACCAATCCTCCCAGAAGCATTTCAGAGCATCTCTGAGCTTGGTCCCTATCAGGAACTCCTACGCATTGCAATCATCCTTGGGACAGCAATACACAGGAAGTATGAAGCCTAAAGAAATGTAGTTTCTCCTCTCAGATAGCCCACCTTTGTCCTTTCTGTCTGAGATTATGTGGAGAAAGAAGCCTTTATGGCTTTGATAATGCTACTATTGCCTTAGTAATTGGAAACCAAGGCCATTGGGAAATGATACAGCTAATATAGAATAGGGTTAATGAACCCATCTGTCCTCTGTGCCGGGTTTTTGGTTCACAGAGCAGGAGGACTATGAATGTTTATAGTGCATTACTCTCATCTGGTTATCAGTGACAGGTACCAGTCATCGCTATCTACTGGCCTTCCTTTCCCTCTGTAGGAGAAAATTACCCTTGCTCTGGTATTCAGGGGAGGACGCCGCCGTGCCATGTAAACCACAATGTATGTTTGTATTCCTTTTCAGCTAGGCCTCCCCAGAGTAATAAGATAAAAATGAGTCGTGCAAAGGTCAAATATATATGTCAGAATGCAATTCACCTGATTTCCCGCTTTGGCTGCGTGGAGTCTGGAAACCTAATGCTTTTTATTGTGTGACCTTTGGTACCAGCACATACAGGGAAAGGAACTGGGAGTGCTTGGGTGTGCTCTGGGCTGTGCTGGGAAAGAAGCTGGCTTTTTGCTGTGTGATTGAAAAAAATTGTTAGGTCTCAGACTGAAAAGTTTTTCCATTGCCACAACCTCCCAGACTTTTTGTTAGATTATATATGGCTTTTTTGTATGGAGGGCAGGGAGAGGAAAACTTCATGATGACAGCCATGGCAAGACTCTGCTGCCACCCCCTCTTGCCCTTTGGGGACCTGCAGCATTAGCTTCAGATCTTTGGGGTTGGTGGCTCCACAGTGGTAGAAAAGAACCACACATATCTCAAAGCTTTTCAGGGCTAACCTGGAATTATTTTTCCCCTGTTTGGCTATGTGGTGTGAAAGTAGCTATTTTTTTCACTTAGGTAAAATAGGATGCACAGATCTTACCATCACATGATGAAGCTGGCTGTCCCTCCTCTGAGTTCCTTGGCTTGCCATCACCAGAGTTTACACGGGGATGTATATCCATGGTCTCTCCTGGTGACATGGCATGTATATTCATGTACTAGTCTTGACTGTAGCACAGCCTGTTACGACGGGTAATTGCTTTGTCTTCAGTGTATGTGGAGGCTTGTTGCAAACTGTGCTTTTGCAAAAAAGAGAGAAGGAAAAGGCACCTTGAAATGTTGCAAAAAAGTGGCAATTTAAGGACCTGAAAATTGTGTGAAATTAATTAGTGAGAGCCTGGGTGAGAAAGCCCATAACAAACTGTTCCCCCAGTTTCAGCGGTACTTGCTCGCCATGCGGTGCGAACCCAGACAGGAGTGCCAACAAGCAGCGCTCACTCTCCTTTTACCAGCTGAAAACTACAGTGCCCAACGCTCAACTTCTGTGCCCAGCTCCCTCGGGGAAAAAAAATACCTCAAATACAAACCTACCACAAGGAAATACTGTTATGTTTCATATTTCTGCAATTGTTTTTACTTTTCCTTGATCTGTTCCCAGGTAGAGAGGAGGCATAGAATGTCCCTGTTGTTCAGATGCAGAGGAGAAGCTTTCCGAAGTGAACTACCCACGGCAACATCCTACTCGTTAGAGGAAACCCTCTGTGGATTAGAGACAGGAGAAGGAGCAGGCATGATGCCAGCAGCCCCAGTGAGGCTCCGACCCCCAGCTCGCACAGCAGGAGGAGGTGCAGCTGCTCCTCACAGGTCTCCAGCAGTGCTGGCTGAGTGTTGCCTTATAGTCTCATCAAGTATTTTCTTTACTCATGTCATCGGAGACACCTTTTTTTTTTTTTTTTCCTTTCACAGATCTCAAGGGTAAGCAAGGAGAGGAGCTGCTGGTAGAACTGAAGAAGGAGCAGAGGAGGTTTTGGAGTGATGCTCACCCCTGCCTCATGGACCACCCGGAGCATCCTCCCTGCCCACTGCGTCCCCTGTATCAGAGGACATCAGTCCTCGCAGCACTGGTTGCTTTCAGCCAATTAGAGCAGAGACAACCAGATCAACATTTTTAATTTTTAGGCATAACTAGGTGAGCTAAAATCCACTCCAAGAAATCCCATTTATAATTCTGTACTTTTTGTCTTAAGCACTGTAGCAAACTGCACTGTTGTCCAGACATGAGGTAAATTTTAATGCCAGAATTAAGGCCAAATCACTCAATACATCTTTAAAATTAACTCATTATCATAACACTGGAAAATAGAACATTGATCCACTCACACAGCAATCCAAAGGGTCCAATTTTATCGTCTTCTTCAGAGAATTTACTGAAAGTTGTCACTATAAATTTATGAAACAAAACACCCCAGAATGCTTGAACGTTCAGAACAGAGGGGATAAAATGAATTACAACAAAAACACATGCAGGTTAGGCCTGCAAAATATTATGGAGGCCTCCTTTTCTCAAATATGGAGTTCTACATCTTCCTTCACATTATGTTTGTACATGTATGCATTCTATAGAGAGAAATGCTTTTGACTGTAAATATGCACCCATTAAAAATCCATATTTAATCTTCTCCCTAGTTTTTGGGGAAGCAGGGTGTGCACTGCAATATACACGTGTACAGTACGGATCACGAAGCATGCATTATTTCCTCCACCTTTTTGATCATCTTGAAGTGAGTACTATTTTCTCCATCTTTTTGAACCCAAGGAGACTGCACTATTTTCGCTTGCAGTTTACTAAACATATCCATCCAGCAACACAATAGCTGGTATTCATAAATCACCATGTTTCAGATAACTAATTGACAGAAATCAGCCCCCAGGGGAGTCTTCTTGTAGATTCAACAGCTCTTTAGAATGAAGGACTCTCTAACTAGAAGCTAAAATACGCTTGAGCTTTGAACCGAGACCTGAAGGTCAACAAATGTAAGCTTAATCAAACCAACATGGAAACAGATTTCATTGTAAAAGCTTCTTTATTCAATAACATGCTTCTCAGCTCTGCTTGGCTGGGAAGGCATTACACACGATGAGCGAGGGACCTGAACTACCCAAAGCCAAGCAAGATCCACAGCAGCACTCAAACGCAGCCGGACTCAGGAGGAGAGGAGGGTTTGTGTGGTTCAACTGAGAGCCCTAAGTCAATGGGAGCTGAATCACCTAGTTATGCCTAAAAATTAAAAATGTGTGCTCCCCCCACTGCCAGCGGGCAGCCGTGAGCTGCACTGGCCACAGCTCCCCATGTTCTCAGCAGAGGTGGAGACCTGGAGAATCCCTAGAGAACACTCCACTAGATATGCTAGAAACAGCTGTTTGAGCTAGGTGTTTGCTGGAAGAGACACCTGTAGTGTAGATGGCAGGAAAACTGTAAAATATGTTCACTTTTATATTAATTGGCTTTCGCATCCCAAGTTGGGGGTAAAAAAAAAATAAATTACATTGTTCTGTAATTACATTGAACAAATTCCCATCCACTTATATGTGTTCATAATTTAAAATTTATTTTTAAATGTATTTTCCTTGTTTCCTTTTGTACACTACACATTTCAAAATAAGGCTTTTAGAATGAAAACTAGTTTGTTTATCAAACATATATTTCAGATCTGAAATATCTAAATTTCTAGGGATGAGGAACCTACCAGAGTCCCTTGAAAATTCTCATAAAGATTAATTGTAAATCTTAAAATGTTTAGCTTGAACTTCCAGCTGCTTCACCGAGTTACACATTGGCTAGACTGACAGTCCATTATTTAGAAATTCCCTTCTCCAGATAGATGCTTGCAGACTCCAAGTTTAGCCCTTGATCTTTGCTTTACTAAGAAAAAAAACAAGAGCTCAATTAGCTCTCCGTCTCTGCACTTGAGGGCATGTTTCCAATCCTTTCATCGTTCAGTGGTACATATCTGATCCAATTCCAATTTATCAGCTTCCTTCTTGGGCAGTGGCCAACAGAAAGGGACATAGCACTGAAACAGTACAACAATCTGCTAGTAATTAAAACACCTACTTTTGCTTTATCTGAAGAATCCAGGATCTGTTTTGGCTGCGGTATCTTCAGGAGACCACGTGTTCAGCCGTTATCAGTTGTGATCGCAACATATTTTTTAGTGACTTCTACCAAGACAGTCTCTCCAGGTGACTTACACCAGATTTAAGTAAACTTCAGCGTTAGTTTATGTTCTAGTTAATGAGTTAATGAGTTAATTTAAACTGGAGGGAGAGGGGGGGTGAGCCGGTGAGGATGGAGCTGTGAGGATGTAAGCCTCAAGCCTGAAAGATGTGGCTCCAGCTCCCCACTCCCCAGACGTTCATTTTGTGACCTTGAACAAGTCAGATTATCTTCTTGTTTCTTACTTCTCTACCCATGTAATGCAGATGATAATATTCCTTGTAGCACTGGGGGAGTTGGGAGGATAAATAGATTAGAAAGATGAGCCAGATCATAGCTTTATTTCCATTTACAATGTATAAATGTATATGAACACACTTTCACTCTTCTGGCCAAGCATAAAATGAAACATTTAGAAGGTAAGATCCAAAGAATTTCATTAAGAATCCATCGCAAATTGCAAATGACACCTCATGTATTGGAATGTGAATTGTGAGCTGGGTGTTGCAGAAGTGTAAAATTATTCCATAAATTATCTATGACAAAGTCAAAAAATGTATCAGTCAAAAAATGTATCAGTAAAGCCATAGTTTATTTTTAGTTCCCCACACTGTGCACAGCCACATGTATAATACAGAAATAATTATTCCACTGCAACATGGTGAAATAAAACCAGCAAGACAACATTAAAAGTAAAAAAAATAATAATAATTTCATTTGGGAAATTGGGAAATTTCTGCCTGATGACATCTTGGAAAGCATATTACTTAATGTTATATTAATGAACCTTCTCTATCAATTATGTGATTGTATCTCTTATATCTTGACGTTTTAATGCTCGTCTGAAGATTTCCCTCATATTTCAAGGGGTAGAATAGATGCATGTATGGAACATCATCTATCCTTCACAAAATTTGGGACAGAGTTGATTCTGCTGGAATTTGTGCTCAGCTAAAGTTCAGCTTCAGAGCCCAGGAAGCAGGTTGGAGAGAATGGTGGACGATTAGAAAGCAGGGTCGCTTTTCCCCATTTCTCCAGGCCTTTGGTACCTCTAGAAGGAACGTCCCACAAATGCTTCCAGCCTCATTTGTGCTCGTTCAAGGAGTCACGCTGCTGCATCCCTGGGCACGTTCCCTACTGGCCCAGGTACATCACCACTGGCTGCCACAGGCACCTTTGTCTGTCCTGATACGTTATTGTCCTTACACCTTGTTGGAAACTGGGCTTGCCACAGACAAAGGCACCAGCAGAAGCAGCAGGAGAGAACTGGGTCCCGAGGAGCTGGTACTGGGTGCCTCTGTGCCTGCAGACACATTTCCATCATCTTTAAATTGTCACAATCCTCTTGTTAAGTAATTAGCCAGCTGAGCATGAAATCCATGGTTTGAAGTCCTTTGAAGGTACGTTTAAACAGGAGTACAGTACTATGACATTATTAGACAAATTAAACGAGACGATTAATGGTTTTAAAACACTAAGTGATTCAATGTATTAATTAATATGGACCCATCTGCACAGACTCCCTTGGAATACGAATAAGGAGTGTGCTCTTCCGAAAACTATTGTAGTTGAATGAGTAGGTCTTATTTATTCAAAATAATCCAAGGTGCCATGACTTCATAGCAGATCGCAAAGGGTTTGTTAAAATTAATATCAAATATCACCTAAACACTTACGTACTTGGAAATCTCCACCAATATATAGGAACATTAACGTAATTAACAGTACCAGGAATAGGCTGAATGTCATCTTGCATTTAAAATTTCATCTTTTACTAGTTCTGAATCGCTACACTGTTACTTTAAAGTATTTGTGAGTTTGCAGTTACTCATCTCCAATTTTCTGCAATCCTAAGGAATAAGAGTATGACATTTTTCCACATTAAGATAAACTGAGTATGTTAGTCAAGTACTACAATTTTTGCACTTCACTGTTTATAATATTAATAGCTGTGCTTTAAGAAGTGTACTATTGAACTGTCAAGAATGATTTGTTACCAGGTGTTAGCATAATTTGCCAGCTGTCATATTTTAATCATTTTTATTTGCCTAAAATCTGACACTTAACTTTAGTGGTAAATCAAGACATATAGCAGAACTTATTTGAGGCTACAGTAGCTAAGGGGAAAAAAGTCTGTGCATCCCGCAACTGATATTTGTATTTTCAGATAGAGAACAGATTCTGAAGTCCACTTGCATTCATAATTCACACCGAATTGCTCCTGTTCTCCACAAAAGCTTTTTTTCATTTTAGTAGTTCTAACAGTTGCTGCAGGCTCTCATTCAAGTGTATATTTACTCAAGTGAGTAGCTTCAGCAAAATACTTCAGCTGGCTTCGGTGAGTAAAAGGTACTCAGTACATGAATAGGAGCACACAGAGGGCATATAAACTAAGATCTTGTACGCAGTTAACATTTTTTTTAAATGCAGTGAATTCAAGGTTACTCCATTGTTTTAAGCTCGTATCTGAGGGACTAGTATGTTTAAGAGCCTGCAAGATTATAACATGAAGCTGTAACTAACTTACTAGCCATATCTGAACAAGGAGAAGCAAGCAGATGAGAATACAGAAGCTTGTTAGATTATCTTGATTTTTTTTTTTTTCCATTAGTATTTAGACTTACTTGCACTACTAATAAAAGATTAGCGTGCGGAAGAGTGCAACAGACATGTCTTGATTTTTGTAAAGCACTTGATTTTTTCCATGAAAAAAAATATTTTGAGCATTCACTCTAGTTGTTTTGGATAGAAATATTATCTTCTGTAGTGTGAAATAAAAGGTGATTGATTACATGCAATGATAAAAAACTATTTATTAAGTTGCAAAGAGTTTTATGAGCTTCACCAACAACTCACTGAATCTGATTTTATTGTCTAACATTTTCAACCCAAAAGCCCCAAGAACCATTAATATGGAAATGCAGATGTGTTTTTTGTAGCAAAAAAAGGCTGTAAAATTTAGGGCTGCAAATAGAGAAACACCACAAAAGTGGTAAGAAGAATTTCTCTTTGACATGATGTCATTTAGAATGTACTAAAAAAAATCTAGACTCATTAAGATACACTGATTCATAAAAAAGGTGGAGTTATGTACAGGTAAAGACAGAAAAACGTGTGTATAGCTACAGAATAGGGAACAGAAAGGAGACATCATCATTTGAGAGTCATAAATTCAGTGGAAAGGGGAAAATTAGAAAGGCACATGATAATATGGGAAGGCTTCCTCCACGTTAGACAGTGGCTGGTAGGACTCCACCTCCTAGGACTTTTAAGCCCAATCCCATTGCATTTGGATCATGGTGTCAGTTTTTCATATTATTTTGCATGTTGGCCAACACAAAGAGCCTTTGAATATAACTGGTATTGTTGGGTGTAAACTGTGTTAAAGGGATTACTGTAACTGAAGTAATTCATGTTGATTGGTAAAGAACATGCCTTCATGTCAGAAGGCTTTGGCATCTCTTCTAAACGTTATTATTGCACCCAGCGTTCAATCAGCAGATGGTGAAGGACAATCTTCCCAGTTTGTCCCAAAAAAGAAAGAGATTTTGTTCTTAAAACTATTTGTCTCATTTCTTGTTTGAGTATACCTGACTTCAGCTTCCACTTCACGGTTAGTCTGGCGTCTTTTTCACGAAGGAACTTTTCAGTACCGGGTACAGTTCTCCCTGGTGAGGGCTGCTTGGAGGACGAGGGATGCTCGGAGGATGAGGGCTGCTCAGGCACCATCTCTGGGTGCGGGGTTTCCCTCTGAGAGGGGGAACAGGTCCTTGTGTGTTCTGCCTGAGTCCCCCAGGAAGGTGCTTCCCTGAGACCCCCTTCTAATGGAATCCCCTGTTAACAAGAACCAAAGCAAAGCAAACCCTTGCATTCCCATGGGGAGACTTTTTCCACCCCTGAGAAACCTGTGGGTTTTTTCCAAATTTTTTTTTCACCAGCACTGCTATATCTCACGGGAGCCTGGCACGGATTTACATCCCCTGTGTACTCTGTCCGTGTCTGTCAGGAGCGTGCAACCCTTTTTGCCGGTGCGTCCTCTCAGAGCTGTTGTTCCTTTGCTGTGTGGAATGCTAAATCGTTTTCATTGGGATAACGTCCAAGGTACCAGCCTAAATTTAGCATATATGGCCTCATTCTATATTTCAAAACATGTCTTTGAATCTGACTGCATAAAACATTCTTGTTTTGAAGGAAGAAGCTTATTGAGGAATCCAGAATGCTCTTTATTATTTCCCTGTTCTCATAATTATTTACCTTCACATCAATCTTCATGTCATCTGAAACTTTTACAAGCCAATCATTACTGAAAGTGATTAATAGCAGTAAGCAGATACCAGCAGAATACCAGCACTGCACTTAATTATGATTTCCCTCTGATGGCTATGTTTCAGATCCATTAGCTTGCCCATTTTTAATAGATTTAACCTGTGTTTTATTGCTATTGAATAATTCTCATTTTTAATCAAAATATTCCCAGGGCTGAGTCAAATACGATACAAAAGTCAGAATATGTAAGAGCTGAGCAGGAACCATGCTTGTAATGTTATCAGCGGAACAAAATCAGGTTGGTCTGTTTGACATGACCTGTTTCATAAAGTCATGTGGAATGACAATCATATTCCCATCTTCAGTTCTTCATCACTTAAATCTTTTATCAGCTTGGATTCCATTATTTGCCCAGGACTAAGGTCAGGCTAAGTGACTAGAGGTACCAAGGTCACGCGGTTTGCATGTCTGGGGTACTGATGCAGCGTTAATATTCTTCTAATCTATTAGGATTTCTCTAGTATTCTGTGATGTATTGAGAATAAACATCCTGCCAAGATAACCTCAACTGGCTACAGAGATCGCCCTCTGTAGAAGATAGCAGCGTTGTCAATTTTTAGAGTATTTGTTTTTATATGTGTTGTTTAACATCCTCAGTAGTTACTAGATGACTCCTAAATACTTCATCCTCATATTTCTTTTGAAAGTAGGAGACATTAATGTTTATGGAGCAGTTCTCCTTTCTCTGCATCATTATTAACAACTTTATCACCACTATTGTGAAGTAATAAACCCAGACCACTACCAGGATTTCTTTTGTAGAAAAAAAAAAATTATAGTAGCATCTTATTTTCCTCAGCTGTTACGAGTAGACTTATCCTGGGAATTGTAGCTTTTCTTTTCAACTTCCCATAAAGTCCTTCCACTTTCTGATGCTCATATACTGGGTTTTCACATTTAATATCTGATTTCATTTTATAACTTCCACAGAAGGGACATTTTTGCTCCTAATTAATAAATCAGCTTACTGACTTCTTGAAAAATGCTACTTATCACTTGAATTTTTCATCTAGACATTCTAAAAATTTTTCCCTTCCCACACCCCTACACTAATTTCCATGGATTTCTGGGACCTATGACCATCATCTGTTGACTCACTTAAAAATCAGATTTGAAGCAGCTGATATGATCATTGTGCACCATGCAACATCAAGTTTCTTTTACAATAATGACATTAAACCTATATGGCAGAAAAATAAAATATCAAAGAATATGTCCAAGAAGAGGAATTTTCTATTTGTTACAATAAATTATTGCTTTTGAATGTAATTTTTTGGACTAATATGCATCAGTTAAATATTCCTCAAAATCAGCAAGCCCTGACTGCAGCTGTGATCTCTCATCGTCTTGTCAGGGCTGTATGGCTCTTTGTGGGCAGCAGTGGCACTTGCATCCTCAGCAAACTTATTTGTAGGATCTGGCTTTCTTTGACTTAGATATGCAATTAGCCTGTTGGAAACCTGAATAATGAAGGCTTGGGAAAAGTGCCCGTAAGTGAGTTAGAAGCCAGGAATTATTAACTAGAAGTTCTCAGCAGATAACATTAAGTAGAAATTACAGCCGAGAAAACTGTCAGGGTTTTGGGCAGTTCATGCAAAAAATGAAAGACAAGATTTAATCTGACAAATTATCTGTTGAGACTGTGTTTGCAGTTCTCCTTGCAAGAGGCAACAGCAAAAATTGGTTCCTTTAACAATTTCTCAGGTTGTGACAATGGTTGAGTTAGATATGTTGAAATAATTTCATGGCTTATTATTTCTACTAGTGTAATGATGTCCCATCCTAATGATCTTTCCATTTGAGAACGATTGCATTTAGAAGAAGTTGCACAATCTGACACATCTCACCTTGAGAGGAAGAGCTGCAGAGCAAAGCAGCCTGCAGAAGCTAGAGAAGACCAGAGGGAGACATGGAAACAGGCTTCCTATCGGGGGAAGGACTGATGTCTTCCATGTTCGCCACCAAAGGCACATGGAAAAATCGGCTTAAACGGAAAGGAAGATTCGGGTAAGACACAAGTTTTTGAAACCTTTATCACTGGAGGCTCTTGGAAATGATTCTACAACAAAAGCTATCAGCAGTAGCGAGGCGGGGAAAAGCGGATAAATTAGGTGACCTCTGAAGATTAACCCAGAGTCCCTTTCAGACCAATTTTCTGTGATTTCTTGTTGCACCTTGAAAAGGTTGTTTTTCTAGACCAAAAGCTCTGGGGAACCAAACAGGGAAAATTACTTGAAGGCTCAGGACATTTATTGCCAGCTACAAAAAATGACATGTCATAAAAAGTTAGTGAATATATTAAATATGTCATTATATTTATTATAACAATTAAAATAGTAAAAGCTTAATAACTAATGAACCTGGAGAGAACTTTGCTTTCAAATAAATTTGGTGCTAAAGAATTATTTTTGACAACAGCATTTATCATGGGCTACCTAGTACTGTTGTAGCTATTTGTTGTACTTAATAAACAATGATAAATATATCTTCTTGTAGGAGAGTAGCTTAAATGTGTGTTGTGCAATCTTCTTGAGAAACTGTAGCCAAGACTAATTAAATGATTCTAATTAAAATTGTGTAGATAGGAAGGAAATTAATGGCTTCATTTGTACTATTTGTTTATTTCATTGTCAAGTGTACTGGATATAATTGCAGTGCAAAGAAGAAATCATCAAAATTATTTTTTACTCTGTTGATTCCCTGTTCCATCAATTTATTGCAGAGGCTTCATTTTCTCTATCTTTAGAGAGAAACAATGCTGGCAAAATATAAAACCTCAACAAAGTTATTTTCTTGTTTGGAGCTGTTAGATGGAGAATACATTTATTGAACAAAATAAAGGTTAATCTTCAATTAAGCATTCTAAATATATTTAGTGAGCTATTGAAAAACCATAATGTCTCAGCCCACATGGTTCACCGAAAGCTATGAACAAAATAAATTGTAATAGAAGCAGAAGGAGTACTCAGATGGTATGCCTCTAACATGTGACTTACAAAGGAATGCGGTATTACTCCCACCGTCTATTATGTACGGTTGCCATCAGATCAAGTAAAAAACCCAAGCAACGTTATTAATACTTGGTTGGGTTCCTTTTGAACCGTGAACAGACTCTCACATACAAAAGCAGCAGAACACCTGATTTTTTCCCAGGGTAAGGTTTACATTTCACTTGTTCAGCTGGGACTCCTCAAATCCAGGGGACAATGGATCAGACTGTACGTCACCTCCAGCTCACACTGACCGCTGCACATTTCCTTTTGCGTGCCTGGAAAACTTCTGGCTGAGAGACGTGCAGGTCAGCTGTGGTTCTCCAAGCAGCCAGGAGCAGTCTCGCTTCTCCTGACCCCTTCCCTGCCCAGGGCACAGGTAACGCGGTGGGAGTGGTGGCCACCCAGGAGCCCCGCAGGAGCCCACCCATGCCTCGCCACCAACGCCCTGCGCTCCTCTGCGCTGGCGGGTGACGGCCTCCGCAGGTTCCCTCTCGGGAGACCCAGCGCTGCTCAGTAAATTGTTAATTCATTTAAATGAATTTAAAGAGAGGTAGAACCGTTTGAGAATTTCATTTCAACTGGAAGACGTGGAAAGGAAAGGTTCTGAAATTCATGAGCTTAAAATATGTTTATGTTTGGCTGGAATGTGCTCATGAAATTTGTTTCTTTGACATGTCAACATTTTCTACAGAAAGCAGATGTTCTTTGTGGAAATTTCTGATTAATCAAAAATACAGTTTCCTTTTTTAAATTAGGTTCAGTCGAACAATTTTGACAACTGAACCGTAGCTAAATCCTTTATGCTGAAAATAAAATCTGTCTTTATGTTTTTGTCTAAATGTGCTTCCGCAATGCCATACACAAACTAACTTTTATAGTCTTGATAAGTGGAAATACGTGGGAAATGAGAGTATATTTGAAAATTCTTCCATTAGAGGCATTTGTCAGAGCTAGCTAGACTAATGGCTTATTTTCTGCCTAAATCAGAGAGATTAATCTATAGCTTTAAAATCAGAACAAAAAGAGCTCTACTGAAATGTAAGGTCCTGAGTAAAACAATTTTCTTCAAGGGTAGGAGACTAATCATCCTTCTCAGTGAGTGCTTTTTCTTTCCCTCCACTTTTCTGCAACTCATAAATGCCAGCGCACCCTATGAAAACCCCATTGTTCCCTCAGTGCTGATGGTGTGGCGATGTGGCTATCTTCACGAGGTTCCAATCTGTGCCTGGGGGCTGGGGTAGCCACCTCGGGCTCAAGAGCTGTTCAGAGGCAAGCAAAATGAATGAGTGAAATACCACGGTCACGGCTGCAGCCCTCACTCAGGTGTCGTGGGCTTGCTACGATGAGGTATGAAGTCATTTAATGTGTGTAACTATGGCCCTCGACCATGCCCTGCATGTACTAATCACCTGGCAGTGCTGCTGTGGTTTATACTGGACATCCCAGAGCCTCCCCCTGCTATGTGCAGTGAGCTGGGTCCTGCATGTGGCCAACAAGGCTGCAACTGCAGAGCAACGACAACTGTAGGTGAGAACCTGATGTCTGCCCCTCGCATGCTTTAGAGGTTTGCCTTCGTACCTTCTCTGCTTGGCCCCATGGGCTGAGCGCTCCTTTGTGGCTGGAGTGGGCTGACGCGACTTGTGCTCCTGGTGTGCATCGTCCCACCTGGCACTGCCCAGAGGGATCCTTCCTGTGTGCACAGCGATGCCCCCTGTGAGCTGGGTGATGAGCAGGGATGATCGGGGGATCTGTCTTGGGCACACCTTCCTGACTCCAGCTGAAATGGTAATGTAGATACAGGCGAAGCCCTGCATAGTCTCCTCTAGCCTCCAGCTGCAGCGTTGGTAAGCTGACTATTTAATCATTAGTGTCATGTTGTATTGGTGCAACCACCGTGCTATCAGCAGCTGTAATGCTCTAAGGATATAAGTAGAGCAAGTTCAGCAAAGAGAGTATTTTTTATTAGATCAGCTGATATAGCTGAAAGAAAAGCAGACGAGAACTTTATTCCCCATGGGAGACTCTGTTTGGATGTGAAATAGAGGTCTTCTGTTTCCCATCACGATATTCAATATGCTTCCAAAAGTTAGAGGTCCTTGATCTGGGTGGGTTGGAAAAAATATCTTAAAATTAAATGACATGCATAACAGATGACTGCAGAGGTGTGGGATAGCTCCTTCACAAAGCCAGAATTACCTTCTCTTTCCCTGTGATGTGATGCTCATGTGCTAGTACCTCCCACATGTGCTGTGCAGGAAGCCAGCAGGTGCAAAGTGAGCCACACACTTTGTCTGAGTAATTTGTCAAGGTGCCAACAGGACCAAAAAAATCCTCTGAAAGTCTCAAGAGAGAGGCCGTGGTTTTGCATACCTCACTCCCGACCACAAGGACAGAAAGGTGAATCGGAGTTCTCAAACCTGGCGACGTTCTCCCGTTAATTAAGTGACCGTGCTGGATAGCTTTCTACCGGCACAGGAGTGTAAGCCTGTACTACACACAGACAAGAGCTGTTTGCTACAAGCTGCGAGGAATCACTGCTCATTAACAATGAGAAGATCTTCCTCCTTGCTTGTTGGGAGTAGCTGTGATGAGCTGCAATACTAGAAGCATATAAGTGTTGTAAAAGGTCTTGAGAAGCAGTGCAGAAGCTACTGCAGGACCTTCCTAGTCTGGCTGAAGAATCTGCAACAACCAATTTGCTGTATAAAATTTTGCCCTCTTCACTATTTGAAAATTGGCCAAAAAATAAAATAGCATTTTCTTTTGGTGGTTTTTTTTTTTGTCTGTTTGTTTGTTGTTTGGTTTGGTTTTTTGGCTTGGTTTATTAATCCACTTACTACTCACTGTTCTTTGACAAATATTTCATACAAGTTATCTTCAGCTTGGGTACGGTCAGCAACTATCTGCTATGAGTGTTCCTTTAAGCATTCATTATTCATCACTCAATACTGAAAGTGGTTGATTTGACACCTGGGTCAAAGGGAGGCCTTAAGGAAGCCACAGACCACTCTTCTCTTGATGCCTATCACAAAAAGCATCCCCAGTCTCAGCTGTGGCTATAGGGGTCTGCAGATGCTGTTAGGCTGGTATAGCCAAGAACACTGTTCTGTGTATGAACCCGAAGACAGCTATTTCGGAGCAAAGAATGGACTCCATTTTCTGTAGACAGATCTGCATGAGGGCACCCTATAAGAGAAGAAGAAAAAACACCTGGTGTTTAGGAAACAAGTTCTGATGACAGAACTGAAGGGCCAATACACCTCACTGTGGGATCACCTGCCTCTGGCCTGACCAGGAGCTTCTGCGCTATTCTTTGGTGTGCCAGCTTATTCTGAGGAAGGGACAAAGGTGATTCAAAAGAAAAAGCTGGATTTCCTTAAGAGCCAATGTTACTTTTCCTGTCATCTTTAAGAGTGTCAGAGGTAACATTACTGGCTGCATCACTGTAAAAAAAACAGCAGGGATCAGGTAAAAGGAGGACACTTGCTTTGAATTGTCTCTCCC
>JAVJGJ010000047.1:21312856-21373403 GCA_035590215.1 Microhierax caerulescens | reverse complement strand
TAGCAATTTTTCAGAAAATTTTTTTTCCTTTTTTTTTTTTTTTTTTTTTTACTGTAATACTGGATGACAGAAAATAGTATATTGTAAATACAGTAATCTTTCCATTTTCCTATTGAGCAAGAAAAAAATGGAAGGCAGGCAAAACTTGCAGAATTAGCGGGCTTGCTGTTAAGACTCAAGTGGCAGTTTGTGTGCGATTGCCACATCTCTGGTTCTGTGCCTCTGTGGGGAAGGGGCAGGGGCATAGCTGGGGAATACTGCTGCGTGGAAAAGTAGGAAGCTGCCTGAGTATTAAATAAGAGAAAAATCAATGCAGTCCAAAGGTTGCCTCCAAGGAAACAAAACAACATTTATAAACACGTCTCTCTTGCTTCTTTTTGTCTGCAAACTCTGCTAGCTTTGCTAAGCCACCTGCTAGAAGATGGTGGATTTAGCCCTTGCAGGCTGCTGCCTCCAGAGCCCCTCTCCGCTCATCACCACCCTGGCCAGCAATCATCGCCTCTTCACGTCCCGGCCAAAATACTTGTGTGAGCTCTCCAAAATCTATTTTGATCAAGCTGATCTGACTTGGCTGAAACAGTGGGTAGGAAATGGGTTACAGGTGCCCAGCACCGGTGGATGAGAGGGAGAAGGTGGGGTGGTGGGGCAGGGAAGGGGCCAGGCGGTGGCACAGGGCGAGGGGCCGTGGAGGAGAGCCCACAGCCCCATACACAGAATGGCTCCAGCCATCACACCCCACAGAGGCAGGATGGATGGGCTCCAGTTTACCAGGGATAAAGGGGTCCCCACATGCCACTCAATAAACCTATTGCCCCTTTTCCCTTCCGACACCTCCTCTCCAGGGCTGGGGCTAGCTGGATGTTGTGAATTTATTTTAGGCTCCCTGACAGCGAGGTCTGGGCCACAGAGATGGCTGCAAGGACCACCCACCTGCCAAAGCTCACTCACGGGTTTGCGTGAGTGCTTTCCTACGGATTTGCCAGGTGGGAATGAAATGTGATGGAAAGGAAGCAATGCAGAATCAATTTCTTCCTAGCGTTTTATTTTATTTGACTAGAGAACTGTCTAAATACAGATTCAAAGGCTCTGAAAACTACCTTCATGGCTTCGTCTCATAGCAAATTTACATTTTATTACATAGATCATATTTTTTTTTCTCCATGTTGACTACCACGGACAGTGAATGTGAATAAACAGAATAAAGAGATACTGACAGAACAAACACGTAGGTCACTAAAGCAGCCGCAGTTCAGAATGGACCTCTGTTCATATGCAGCTCACAGGTTACACAAATTTTCATAAACATTTTTAATACAGATGACATACCACCTAATTACATAATTACATGATGCTTTGTAATGGCCCAGTGATTTGGGGGAGATAAAAACTTCTCTGGCAAGCTCCATGCAATCATAAGCTCTAAAACTCTGGAGGGGATTGCCAGATTCTATATATGTTTTTGTCAGCTCTTTAATTTGATATCTCCCTGAAATCATTATTGTGTAATGGGCTATAAAGTAGGAAACACACTTTTTTTTTTTTTTTCTTCCCTGCAAATGCAGCCATCTAACATAGGCTGCCAAAATAAAAGTTAGTTAAATTTCATATAAAAGGCCAAGATCATCTTTTTCTCTGGATAAATAGTTCCAGCATAGTGAAAGTGTTAGACCAGAACAGAGAAAATACACCAAACAAAACAAAGTCCATCAGAGCAGAAATTAATAGATAATATTACAATACAAATTGGCATTTAATCTTTTTAGCTAAGGCTAAGTGCAACTTAGAATTATTTAGTTTTGTAAAGATCATGTTTTACCTCGTGGCCTTCTTGCTAAACTATTAACTCATGTGAGTAACTGCTGCAGGGACGTTGGATGCGCAAGCCCACAAGTGCTAGCAGAAGCAAGATCTGTATAATTCAAGTGTAGCCAAGTTGGTTCTGTAACTTTTAATGGTATAATAATGTTGCTTTTTTTATGCCACAGTCATGTAGTACACCTCTGCAAACAGCTGCTGTTTTATCGCCCTAAAGATGCCTGAAGATGAGCTTCCTATGCCCTATGAGTCTCCTGAGTAATTAACTCTTACATGGCACAATGCCTTGAAACCAATACCTCTGAACAAATACATGTTTGTTTTGCACGAGCCTGCAACAATAAATCAGTTGTCTTATTAATAGGAGAGCACACAGAAGCAGGTGATGATCATCTCAGAAAATTAAGCTCCTGGTTCGCCTTGACAAAGCGGGTCACTGGAGCTCCCAGTTACCACAGCATTGCCCAGGCTGTGCCCACCATGTTTCTTGCAATCCTGTGCACATCATGAGATAAATAGGTAGGTAGGTGTTAAAGATGCCTGTTGTCTGCTTTAACTGACAGGTTGTTTAGCACTGAAATTAGTGGGTTAGTTTGGGGTGGGGTAAGAGGAGGGTTCTGATTAATGGATTAATAGTATTGAGTTATATACCTCATTAGATACTTGTCTCCATGAAACCCTGAAATGACCCATTAAATCATGCCTGATCCTAAACGATGGAAGGTCCCTCACCCTCTGAGAGAAAGCAAAAGCAACCTGGCTGCCAGCCCGACAGGCACTGTGCAAAGTCCTGGGCTCCCTCCATCACCTCTGTGCTGGGGAACGAAGCTGTTCACCGGGCACGACCTCAGGCAGTGCCAGGAGGCAGCTTCCTCACTGCTGTTACATGTCTACCACCTCAACAGAGGTCTGGTTAGAGTTCCTGTGGGACGTTGAACTGAAAGCAGAAAAAAAAGTTGATGTGCTACTGGGAAATACATTTTCATATGTATCAGTTATTCAGCCACTCCCTCCCTTAGGCTTATTCTGTCACCTTGTCCTGGAATGTGCCACCAGGAGAGTCAAAGGCTTCTCAGCAGATATTAAAATACTGCTGTTTTCATGACAAATCAGAGGAAACCTGTTCAGTGAAGCAGACACAAGCTCATTAGTCTATGGAAGCTTAATTTGCTGATGGGTGTGCTGCAGAGCCTTAGCTGAACTGCATCCATGCTTTCCCTAGCTCAGCAAGACAGACCTTGGAGCAAGTGGCTGGACTGTACGGTACCCTGAGCATGAGAACTGTTAACATCAGAGAGACCTTAACATCCAAGACACACTTAACCTTGCCTCTGAGCCTTGCCAGCACCTCGTCTTTTAGAGAAATAAAAGTGAGATACCGGGAGGAGTTAGCTAATACTGTGTGACCCAGATGCATTGCTGTATATATCTACTAAACACAAGGCAGCAAGTAGGCAGCAGCTAAGATTATTTCTCCAGTTCCTGATATTAAAGCATTTCTGGGCTAATTAAATAGGCAGGTCTGTAAAGGTGTCTGTTAAATCGAGTTGCCTTTTGTATAGCTGCATCATCATGTCTTCTCAAGAAAGCCGAATTTTACTGACAAGTGCATGTCACACTTCCATATCTCACATTGATTCTCCATTAATCTGCATTTCCTTTAGCACTTTAAAGGGAAGTTACGCAGAGCCGTGCAGCGTCCTGATTAACACCTGAGTGCAGAAGCATTTTTGGCATGTTTGATTATTAATAGAACAAGTGTAGTTAATTACATTGGTCGAATCGTCCCTGTCACTGATTAATGACTAAGTGCACTCCTTGTATTTTCAAGATGTTCTTTGACTGAAAAAAAAAAAAAAAGCACAGAGATTCACGTACTATCTGAAAGGATCTTTTATGATAAAGACAACTGTTTGCAGAGAGAACATTTGATATCTTATTATAGAGTGTAAACATATACCATCTAAAATTAAACAATTTTAGTCTTGGCTTTTGTTGCAGTCATAGCAATGTATGACTGATGCAACTCAGTGTGATACAAAGTGCTTTCTAAAAGATTTAATGCAGTGCTTCTCCTATGACTGAATTTAATCGAACTACAGTTAAAACAAAGCCGTGCCAGAAATGAAAATAACTGTAAAATGTAGGAATTAAAGTATTCTATATGATGCCTTCTATGCTACAGCAGTCTTCTTATGCAGCCTCCCTCCTCAATAGTTCAGTATATGTTAATACCATCATCTTTCTGAATTTTAAGTCTCAGGGAAAAAAAGGTGGGTAAGTTCCACACAGTACTGCTGTTACTTCAAGTTGTCTTTCACTTTTTCAACAATTGCCCTCACTATTCAATGGTTTTTATACACCCCTGACAGACTTAAGAACTTTTATTTTTAGAGGTGCAAAGAAATCAAAATAGCAATAGCAAAAACCTAAGTAAAGAGCACATAAGCCTGTGATACAGGACATCAGGTCTATGGAAAAAGCACTGTCTGCCAAATAACTCAGTGCATGATGAGAAGTACACTGGGTGAAGGAAAATGCAGGCCAAAGCTAACACAATTGCATCAAAGCCACAGAAACAACCAAAAAAGAAAGGTGCCATTGACCCAGCATACAAGATCCACATAATTTAAGAGTCAGCGTGTACTGAGAGAAGAAAATACAGCCTCAGTGGTATTCTTGCTAAATTTGATGGAAACATTTCATCAGGTGGACAATGAGCCACTACTATTCAGCAGCAAGATCTACGATTTCAATGATTACTTGTAAGTCTGCTGAGGAGCCGCTGTTTGAAATGCTTTAGCATTTCTGTTGCTCCGTCCATTTCAAATGATGGCCTTGCACAGCAGTTATCACTGCACCACTATATATCTTGGCTGCTTGGTAATGGCTGGGGTAATCGATTCAACGATCAGGTGGCCACTGCCCATGGTCTCCACATATGCAGGTCTCTTCCAAGAGTACACCACAGCCTCTAAGAGGCAAGCTCCACTGGGAATATATCTAATTTTCCACTATTGAGGAACTGCTCACCCATCGATGGATCCTCATAGCTGCAATTCCTTTGGGAATCCAGCATGACTTCCAGCACAGCTCTCAGCAAGAGGGTAGTAAAGAAGGTCCCATATTTAAGCCACATGCTGTGACTCAGTCCTTGGTGTGGGACATGGGCTAGCAGAGGTTTTCTCCTGGTTTGTACTAGCAGCAGATCAGAAAAATCATACTTTTTTTCCCTTCTGTACATGACATTGCCTGATGTGTGGAGAGGAAAACATCCATTTTTCTGGCCAGCTCCTGGCTGCCTCTATGCATGTGCTTTAAGCAAGAAACTCAGACCCAGAGGCTGTTGAAGTTCTTATACGAAAACCAGCCCTCACACCCTTTGAGTGGTCCCAAATAGGAATGCACATGCACATCAGTGCACAGAAATTGTCACGTTTCAGACTGAAACCGAAGCATCCCCTTTCACCCCCACAGGATGTCTTTTCTGCCTTTCTGTGAGACCTTGGTGACTTTGGAGCCTCAGTGGTGTGTGGTATTATGGGAGCCACATAACAGCAAAGAAACTCAAAATAAATGTCAAAAGCTCAGCAGAGAATGACTCAGAGCAAGAGAGTTGGAGGAAGTGGGTGGAGAATTACCAAGTTTCCACACATATATCAGGCTTAGTCATAAGCTAGCTGCTGAGAAGCTAAGACATGGCAAAAACTGGAAAAAACATGGAGGCATGCTCCAGGTGTCTCAGCAAATTGAAAAAAAATTGGACTTGGTGGCACCTCTGGAATGCAGGTGCAGACAGCAGCAGAGCAGGGATTTCTGAATGTCTCTGTTAGATCAAGAAGGCTAATCTCATCATGGATCTGCCCCGGGCTAAGTGAAGGGAGGAAAGCTTCACCCACCTCAGACTTCACCTGAGGACGGGGGGTGACTGATGGTTTGGCTTGGTGTGACACACGGCGATGTTTCATTTGAGTTTCAGCAGCGGCAAACTGATGCATGCTGGCATGCACAAACATCTCAGTGGAACATTTAATTCTTACAGAAACTGCATTTCATGTTGAAGTTAATTTCTGTTCAGCAAAAAAAAGACAACTTTTTTGAGAAAGTTCTCAGTATATGGGTTGGTCCTCATTACCTTTTTTTCTACCTCTTGGTAATTTTTTTTGGCTGGAAAAGAAATCTACCAGTTTCTGAATGTTTTTGCTCTTTGGTTGTAGAAAAACCTTGCAGTGAAGATTCAAGGCAGGTTTCTTTACGTTTTCATTTACACAGTCCTATGGCCATAGCTCAGGCCTTCCTACATAATTACAAAAAGTTATCCCATTTTCATGTAACTGATGATAGGATACATTATACAATGCAAAGGTTTTTTAAAAAAAAAACTAAGAGCCATCAAGACGTCACAAAAGGACAGCAAGCTACATTTTGTCTTTTATTGGCCATCTGCCACCCCTGGGATGGTGGTAGTCAATAACAATCTGTCAAACAATGAACACAGCTAATAAATAGTCACAAAGTAACCTGATTTGCCAACCACTAGTAGCCACCAGTTGGAAATTAATGTGCTGTAGCGATTTGGTACCACACCTGACACCCATCCAGATGGAAAGGAAAGATGATGTAAGATTAATGAGGTAAACGACATGCAGCGTTAATAAGTATTTAGACACAGAAACCTCCTGTCTGCCAGGTACAGGGATGTGATGGGTACGGGCGACACGTTGCCTTACAAAGGCAATAACGCTGCGAGAACCGCTGAGATGCCACGGAGAACCGCTGCTTTCCATACGGCTCCTAGCCACAGCGAAGCCTGGAAACGTTCTGGGTTTTCTGCTGATGCTGAAATTTTAAGTTTTCTCCTTTCAGCAAAGAGAAGGGTGCAGAACACTGATGAAGCATCTGGAGAGCACGATCAGGGCTTCTCAAACCCTGCCAAACTCTCCTTCGATAGACTTCGAGGTGTGAAGGGGCCGTTTCGGTAACCTAGCCTGGCTTTGGGAGAAGCGCAAGTGGGAGAAGTGCACCCAGTGATTCTTTCATCAAGCCAATAACTTCTTGAGCTTCAGCATGACGTGATGATTTGGGAAATCAGTCCATGTATCACTTACAAATTCCAGATTGATTTTTGAAATCTCTGCTACAATGTCCTGAATCTTTCCACACTGAACCTCATGCTGCGTATTGGAGTCCAGCTGGGGAATGGCACACACCTGCCTACCTGTGAAACTCAGTTGTTAAAAACAGTGTGTGGAATAGACTTAATTTGGGGAGAACAAAAGAATAACAGATTTGTCAATATTGCCATTTTTCTCTAAGCTCTCTGCAGGGTTCTGAGAGCAGAGAGAGCGTAATTTCACCATACCCATGCAAAGAGATCAGGGATTAGTGTCATGCCTTAAATTCATGAAGCCTGCAAAATTCAGAAGAGATGCTCACAAAGAAAGGGAAGCTTAAGAAGAAAAGAAAAACAGTGGGTTCTGGTTTTATAAAGACGACGTCTTCTTTAACATTGGGATCAGACAAACCAAAGAAATTTTATGCAAGACGATGCTGGGAAAAGGAGTGTTTGTCTCTTTTCTGTTTATGAATCAGTTAGGTTTCTCTTCAATTATCCAAATACATTAGTGAAGGCAGACAAAAAAATCAGTGGCAAATTCAGTCTCCATGAAATGCTTTTTAATTCCCGACTCCTCTTCCTGCATTCAAACACAGACAGCTGCGGCTCAGGGCTGAAAAGATTCAATGCTTTAGAAACTCATGGAAATTGCTGAGAAATTCATGGGAACTGCTCCCTCCTGTGGAGCAGGTGCTGAGCAGAAGCAGTTTGCCCACCGCCTGGGATGGCAGCCGTGGCTGCGGCCATCACCCAGGGGCCAAGGGCCACTTCTATCATCACCTCTGCACGATGGCCAGAGACCATACTGCCACAGGTGGGTAAGAAGCTCCAGTTGCCGTACTGGGAAGGGCTGTCACATCCAGGTGGAGGGCTTGCCACAGCAGCACCCAACAGCAGGCAGATGTTGGAGAAAGGAAAAAAAAAAAAAATCCCATCACTGTGTTGCAGCGTAATGATTAATGCCACTGCAAGAGTTATGCAAAACCACTGTGTTTGCCAAGCCCGGACGGGGATGGATGGGGCAGCTCACACCTCTCAGAGCCAGGGCTGATGTGGCCAAAGCAGCGTGGGGCTGTGTATGCCTTGTGCTGAGTTTTAAGGTTCGTTTTGCCTTGTGAAAGGCTGGACATAAATTACTGTAAAATGAAAATATCCGTATCCAGAGCACAGTTCTGTGGCATTATTCTGGTTCTGTGGAAGTCACATGGGCTGAAACTTTGAGGACAGGCTAATTGCAGTGCATCCAAGGGCACGGTCACACACACACACCCTGGCGGCACTGCTCTCCTGCCCTCCCGTATCGTCCAGCGAGGCCCTGTGCCATCTCTGGTTGTGTTCATAAGAAGACACAGTAGTTCAGGGAGCAAACTAGTAATACCCTGATTAAGAAAAACAAAAACAAAACAAAAAAAACATAAAATCACAGATCCAGAGGGCTTCCAGAGCTCACACACTCCCTTAATGAAGGGGTTGCCCAGTACAAGAACAGGCAGCGTGATAAGTGGAGCGGGACTGATCTTGCTGTGGGAGTAGCTATACCACAGCACCCTCCACTCATTTAATTCCAGTTTATTCCTGAGCACCCAGTGCACCCATCCTGCTGAGTGGTGCTGGGACTGCCGCATCTGAACTTGCATGAACTCAGTCCAGGTACTGGCCACTGCGGCACAGGACTCACCCGTTCATCTCCTCCCCGTCCACACTCCTGCTGCCGCGTCGGCTCCCCTACACCACAGCGTCCTGCAGACATTTCGCTTCATCTCTCACATCAGTGAGCATCTTCAGAGAAGCCTGCACGGTACTTATGCTTTTATTATTTTGTTTCTGTGCCTAGGGGAACTGGGCACTCACCGAGCAGTCTGGCAGGGAAAGCTGCAGCGAGTGCTTCAGCTGATACGGAGCCACAAAATACAGACGTGCAAAGGGTCACCTTCTACCTCAACAGCCCATCCTATCTTATCACATTTCAAACTGCGCATCACACCAGATGAGACTGGCTTGTGAGTGTAAATATGTTTCGGGGAGGCTAACAAATATCACCAAATAGAAGACAGTTGTCTAATTGCATTAAATATGTCATTATTAACCTGGATTTCAGAGGTGCAATTGAGCCTCAGCTAAATAGGTTCTCTCTACCTTAAATGTTCTCAGTCCTGCAACATGCATGATCATGCCTGGGTAGGTTCAAGTGTAAACTGGACAAGTTGAAAGAAAGGACAAGGCAGAAACAGAGGTATTGTGAAATGAAAGGAGGTACTGTGGGCTTTAATTCATTTTTCAATTGTTCTTTCCACTTTCCCTCCCCTTTCTCTTTCCTCCCTGAGCAGCAGTTAATCAGCGCCTTTAAGCATTCATTTCCTCCATTCCAGAAACTCTATGGAAAAGTAGAAGTATATAGGGAGAAAAATAATAAAAAGTACTGGCATACCTGTGCCCAGCAGCATAATTTATAATGTGTTCCTGCTCTTGTCAATCAAAAAATGTAAATTTAGAAAGATGTGTAAGAGGCAGAATAGATGAGAACTTAATAAAAATATCTTCTTAAAAGCAATGGAGGGACCACTGTGTGTATGTCCCACAATCCAGCAAATTAGTCTAGACAGAGTTAAAAGAAAGCAAAGCAATTTTATATGCAGGCTACCAGGGTGTGTCTGGCTTGGTGAAAGAAGTGGTGGCAAACACATAAACTTGTAGACAAGCAGACAGAAGTGATCTTACAGTGGGAACTCTGACAGAGCTCTGGAACAGGCTGTGAAACCAGAAGCAGCATTGAAAAAAATCTTGAATGCTGACTGGGGCGGACTGAAATTATTTTGACATGTACGAAATGAAATGGAACGATTTCACAGAAGATGGTTGTTCCTGGGAAAAGCCACGGGCTGTCTCAGTACTAAAAAGTGTCAGCCCAATGCCAGAAACAGGCCTTTTTTTCCATGCAGAAAGGAGCCAAGGCTCAGTTTCCTGGCCATCTGAAGGAGAAGGTGGGTTACGTCTTGTATCAGCCATGAAATTTTGGGGTGAGACGGACCAGAGGGGAATGGGGAGGTTTCCATGATTTGAAATGGAGCATCTCAAAGCATCTTCTTCCCCACTCTTGGAAGACTGTGTCACTGCTACTCGTTTGCCAGAGCTGTCACAAAGGAAACGGTTTCTCTTTGGGTTTTTAAAAGTGAAATGATACAAAACTACAAGCAGAGTCCAGCTGTATGTTGCATCTGCTATCCTGAACAAAGAATGTGGATATCCACCCATGTCTCTGCAAAGCAGAGAACCGTCAATGCAATAAGGTACTACTTCTCGTAAGGGTGTGAAGTCATGGAAGCTTATGTTCTGGCTATAAGCTTCCCTAAAAATTCATAATTTAAAAGGTAAAACTCAAGCATTAAGTAGGAAAAAAATGTGGGTGGTCAAATATATAAATTCACTGAAGAAATAACTCCCAAAGGAAAGTATCTACCTGATAATTTAAGAAAAGTCCTAGGTTCATGGAAAAAAACCATCAAAACCAAAATCAAAACAAAAATAAAAACAAACAAACAAAAAAAAACTTAGCATCATTTAATAAAGTCACTACATTTTTTTTCGAAGATCAAATAGAAAGAAAAGCAGAGGAAAATCTACAGAACTAAACACAGACAACAAGATTTCAGAAAAGAAAGGTCAGGCTTCAATAAGTTTTGCAAATTCTTCAAAAGCATGAATTGCCCTGGGGGCTTGCAAGGACCAAATGTTCAGGTTTTCATAAAGACATTACCAAAGGCTTATCCTGGGAGTATGTGTCTGAAGTGTGAAACCATAGAGTCAGAAAAATTTCAAGCACATGCCACTTTGCAGTGCTCACCTCTAAACTGGAGGAAGAAACAGTTACTGCCCTCAGCAGTGACAAATGGCAAGAGACGTGACGTAGGAAGCAGAACTCTCCAAAACTGAAACAAATAGAGCAGCAAATAAATATCTTAGTCATACGTGGTGAGCTCTTCTAGGTTTTTTTAAAAAAATAAATCAGTAAATTCTGGTTTTAATTGCATTTGACAGGCTATGGGATTTGGCATAAATTTCAAACACTTACAGTCTCCTACGGGGTCAAAATCAAACGAGCATAGTGATCAATATTTATTATATATGAACTCAGAACTGGATGGAAAGAACTTTATTTTAATTATGGGGTTTTTTTCCTGTACTGGACTGTGGCAAAAACAAATTTTAATTAAATAATGGTTTGAAACAAAGTTGGATCGTATCAAGCACATGATTATCTTTAAGTTTTCTTTACTTATCTGGTTATTTCAAATTTCAATAGGCAATTTCAAATTGTAAAATGAAACATTTCACTCAGAGTGTGGAGTGGGATGTTTCAACAACTTCAAAACCTTTTTTTCCCAGATCAGGGAGATTTTTCTTTTTGTCCCCTATAGAGATTTTTGATGAATCGGCGCTTCTATTTAAAAAAAGTGTTGGCGAATTCTCAATCTGTTCTATACAAAAAATCACGAAAGCCTCACGATACGGCTGGCAGTCATGGCATCCGTTATTAGATCCCAGCCTCCAGCAGACATTTCCAGACACATGTAAAAATACTTGGTTGAGAGGAGAACATTTGATTGACTGCAAAAAGAATAAACACAACAGAAACCAGAACAGTGAGTGCTGTGCTCCAGATCCAAACAGGTCCCTCCCCAAGCCAGATGCAGAAATTCAGGGAATGATGACGTCCGTCATTTTGCCTGGCACAAGCATGAGCTTCTGAGGGGTTTAGCTGCCCACCCCACCAAGACCCATGGGACAAGGGCCCATAAACCAGCACAGAGGTGGCTCAGCTGGTCCTTAAACCTCTAGTGGCTACATGCTCTTACTTGCAGGGTCCCCGTGCATTTGTTGGAGAAGTCATGGCATGATATTTCTCATGCAAAGCAGCCATGAGCACAGTGGACAGTGGGAGGCAGGGGGAAAGGTAAGGATGTCTAGGAGGAGGTGGTCTTCCACCTGCTAAATGCCTACCCAATGGAGGTCAATAGAATGCAAGGAACAGGATCATGCCTTCTGAATGCTAAATGGTGGGTTTAGATGCTGAAATTCACAGATGGAAACACTGAGAGAAAATTTCAGATAATGCTGTGTTCCTTGAACAAGGACTAAAGAATATTTATCATAATACAACAGATCATTGAAAAAAGCAAAACCTCATCTGTTTCTAAAAGACAGTCTTGTTTATGTTTCAAATATTTCCAATACTAATATTTTTCTTGGTATAAAGAACTGCAGAATATATTTTGAGAATCATTTTCAATGCACTTGCAGTTTGGGAAGCAATAGTTCAAAAGATCCCAGTGGGTGACCTCTTACCCTGCCTTTTTCTCAAGAGAAATAAAATAGAGTAAAGCTTGAAAAATAAAACTTGCCAGAAAAGTCCCTGGGAAGCAGGAACTGGTAAGAAACAGACGTAGATAAACGCAATGGAGCAGTCCAAGAACATCGGTGCCTTCTTATTGACCTGAGCTCCTTTGTGCCCACTCCGGCCAGTGCAGGCTCCGTGCCTTTGCCTCTCTGATGGATACACAAGCAAGAGCAAGTAAAGGGGAAGCTATTTTCAGAAGTCAAATTCCAGCCCTTGCATATAAATGGGCATACGGTGTTTCATCTACTTCAAGAACTGGAAATCAGTGGGCAGAGGGTGCAGAAGAAAAGGAGATAGCTTTTACTGACAGATGCTGAGCAGCTCTTTATTTCATCCATGGCATGGGTAGTGGCCAACACAGGAGGGAATCTAAGTAATAGGAAGGTAGAAAGAATGTGGGTGCCCACAGTCCTTGGTTTACGAGTGCCCATAAGCTACTAAACAATGTGCACAGCAGATCTATCCCAGGCTGTCCAGCTCACACCAGAGTACAGCCATGGCAGGATTTCATGGTGACATTGGCCAGAGCAGCTATTTTCATACAGGCCTTTAGGGCTACATCAATGTCCCTTTTGTTTCTGTGTACTTCTGGCCCTGGTTCACAGGGCTCTCTCATTTATGTCTACAAGCTGCCTTTCTGTAAAAGATGCTGTAAGAAGCCAAACACCCGCCTCTGCTTAGGCTGGGGGAGCCCAGTGCACACCACAGCCCCAGCCCCTGTGGCTATTTCCTTCCCCATAAGCATTCTGGCCCCACAACCCATCTCTCGGGACTTCTCACGCCTGTACGGACAGGCAGCTGTCAGCTTTTGATGGCACACACATTTCTAGAGGATGAGCTAGCAGGGGAGCCTGGCCGAGGCTCTGGCTCCGCATGGGCTGCATGGGGCCGTGACCTGGAGCTGCACTCCACGGTGCCCCATACCTGGCATGAACCGGACACAGCAGTAATCCATCGATCACATTTCTACCTTCAAAACTTCCAGCAAGCACGTAGTTTTGTTCTCTACAGAAGAACCACACACATTTTGTAACCAATATCTACCTCTTAGATTCAGCCAGCAGCGGGTGGTTTTGCCGTGTTGTCCTAGAGATGACTAGAAGCAGATGGAGGGGGGCATGCAGTCGCCCTCATTTTCCATCTGGCACCGTCTACTTTTAGCTCCACAACTCTTTAGGAGGTTTTTAAGTCTCCTGGCTGGCACAGTCTGCTCCAGCGGAGCTGTACCCCCAGTCGCTGCCCCCAATGCCGCAGTGCATCACGTACTACTCACTGCACAACTCAGAAACTTTCCAGACCTTCTACAGATATTTTTATGTTAAAATAAAAGCAGATGATGTATTGAAGACCGCCACGCATACTGTATTTATGCAGCACATAAAAAGTTATAGGAATTTTTGCTAGCTTTAATAAAATATATTTGAATACATGTGATTGTGGTGCAATGTAAGACAATAAAACCCAAAATCTTCTCAAAAGGAGATTCTTGCAGAAAAGCACTTTTTTGGCTGCCATAAATGCAGACCTACTGTGTTAGAGCAGCCCATAAGCAAAGAGCTCAGCCAATACAGACATACAGGTTCCGGTTAAATAATTACAAATATCCTCATTGAGTGAAATGTTTATAAGAACATGGTGGGACATGCTGCCTGCACTTACTAAACTATGACAGTCTTGAAATCCCTGGTTTAATTTTACTACTGAAACCAGTAATACATTGATTTATGCCAGTGGGAATGCACTCATTTGAGCAGACCTCTCAATGAGTACACATGCAACCTTACTGTTTATTTACTCCTTCATAATTTATTTACCCATTTAAAAACTTGTTTGGGAAAACATTAATATATTTCTACTGGTTTCTGCTAGCTGAAGACTCATCCCTATGAAGGGCAAATGGTGATAAACACATACAAGTTTATGTATTTTTTCACGGTCCAGTGGAAACATAGACCATGGGAATAGAGAAGCTAACAGAGAACATAATGGAGAACATTACAGAGGCACACTGGTGGAAGTGGCATTCCTTCAGGAGCAATCCCAGCGCTACTTAACTCTAAAGCCCTTTACAATTCAGGATCTTGGAAGTGGCGGGAAAAGCATTCTGGTAGCAATTAAATATGCAAAGACCTTTGGAAATTACCTCAGCAGCACCACAACGGCCCAGGTGTAACTGCGGAGGTGTCGGTGAGCAGGGCTGTGTTTGTGATTCACTGTGCTAGCAGGCACAGTCCTGTGAAGGGCTTCCCGGTCCTGTGACCTGTGTTACTGTCCTCATTGATTATTTCTGGCTGGTAATAGGTTTAAAATCCCACCTTTTAAATTTTGGTTAATGTGGTGTTTGACACATGCGGTATTTGTATAGTATTTCAATACATCTGAGTAACAGGCACAGTTCTTCAAAGAAATGTATGGACAAGACTGCAACCTTGTTCTGCTTCCCCGAGCGCAGAGAAGGTTGCACACTGCTTGGCGTCTTTTCCCATTGCAATAACTGTTCCAAACACAGACAATTCACTCTGAGCCATGTAAATAACAGAATATTTATGAAGCCCGGATCCAAAGTTTGATTTGAATTTAAGCATCCTCCTCAGGACCTAATTTGGATCTGTTTTCAGGTGGAATTGTTATTATTTTATATTAATATATTTGTGAGTTTTCCATCTCTGAATATCAAAATAATTTCAGCCTGGTACCACGTCATTGATTTAATAGACTTTAAGGTCAAGCTTAGCTTAAATCCTTTTAAAAAACACTGTTCTCATTAAAAAAAAAAAAAAAAAAGAAAAAAAAAAGAAAAAAAAAAGAAAAAAAAAAGAAAAAGAAAAAAACCCACACCCAACCTTGATCTTCCTTAGTACGAGAGCACACGGTGTTCTGTGCGTCAATTCAAGTGGCCATTTGCAGGCTTTCATTGAGCACTTTCCCCACCATTTAATAAAGACCACAATTTCTTTCCTGTCCCTGTCACACACATTTGTCACTCGATTCTTCTGCTACAGAACTGCGGCGGGGGGAGCTGCACCCCTGGGCTGGGAAGGGGCAGCAGAGAGAGCAGGTATCCCCAGCCCCCAGCCAGGGGGGTGACCCCTGCCCAGGGTGATCCCTGGCCAGTTTGTCACCTCCACAACATCAGAAGTTTCACAGAAGCCCTGCGTGGTTTTGCAGGGAAAGCTGGCATGTCTCTACACATTCTCCAACCCACAGTCACCTTTTGTTAGCATTCAATAAACCTTCTCTTCTCCCAGGCTCGTGTTTAATTTAGGAACAATGTGTTAGGCTTGTCAAAAAGAAGACGATGAAGGAAAAAAAAAAAAAAAAAAAAAAGGGAAAACAGGTTTTGACTTAGAGAACTTCAATGTGTGAAATTGTGCTCTCTGCTAAAATAGGACATAAAATTTAAAATTTGCAAAAAGATGCATGGTGTTTTAGTCATGCTAGTCCAAACAGAACCACCAGAGACAGGCAGAAAATACTGCTCTGCTGGATAAAGCAGAAAGGATAACATCTGTTTTTCAGAAAGGCTCTTTTTCCCCATAAAAAGACATTAGTCCACTTTAATCATAATGAATTAAAAAAATGTGTGTGGGATGTCCTAATGTACACAGTACTGCTAAGATCACAGAGGATTTTGGTTAAACTTAAGAGCAATTCAAGTTTTTAATCCATAAAACTTTATGTACTAGTGTTTGAGTCTTAGTCTGAGTTCAAGAAAGGCAATGAAAATTTGAAAATACAACAAACCTAATACTTGAAAATGATGATGTGGAATCTCATTAACAACACATCTGTTTATGACACTTCTCCAAAATGTGGGCTTTTTTAAAAAAAGGAAAAATACGATTTGAAAATAATTCTTCATCCTTATCTCAAGTTTTAAATCTGAGAATTCACAATTTCTTACAATTGGGTTCCTAATGCTTAAACACCATTTGTGCAGATTAAACATTTCAGGTTTCTTGTGATCTGTGGGAACAAACATAAAAATTTCATGTTCATAATTGTGGGCTACCTGGTTTAAAGACAGTTTTCCCTATTTTCTTTTGTAAAACCATGACACCCTGGACCTAACAAAAAAAACCCCAACAAACTCGGCAGGAAATATTTCAGAATTTGCAAAAGCTTGATGATCAGAAACAGCTCTGGGAAGAAGCAGGCAGAGACAGGCCCATGATGCAGCGCAGCCAGTTACATGGTTTCCCTACATTTCTGGGAGTTTTTGGGCAATATCTGGTGCTCAGCTCCATGGTAGAGCTTTCCAACCAGAACATCTCACAGCACTTCACACACATTGATGGTGGAATTTGATTAGATCTCCTTTGAGATTGGGAAGATTTACACTCATTTCCTTTTTTCTTATGGTTAAGCTATGTGAGAAACCTCACCAAGATCCAAGATCTCCTCAATGCCTCTTACGCTTTTATCGCAAACCCCTCCGTTGTTTCATACAGGCATTTGTGAAACCGTAGTTAATATTCAAAGTCATGAGTTTTGTAGGAGCCCAATTCCTTACTTCACATGTAGGATTTTTCACAAGGTTATTACGTATTTCAAAGATCTCATCTAACACAACCAGGCCTGCAGGTGTCACAGCAGAAAATGTAGGGGAGGTGGAAACCCAAGGCAGCACATCCAGAGCAGGAATGTCCCTGGCAGGGCAGGGCAGGTGGAGGCAGGGCTGCCCGTGATTGCCCATGGAAGGAGCTGGGATAAAGACCAATAATCCTGGAGTGCTCCTGAAGACTGAAGCAAATGGTGCCAGATGATGACTGCTAGATGTACTGGGAAGTGAAAAGAAACGGAGCTCGGTTAGATGGTCGTTTCTAATGTGCACAAGCGATGCTACAAGGCGGCTGGTTGGGTGGCGGGCAAATGAAGAAGGATGGCTTCAGGTAACCGCTGCTGGCTGCGAGTGAGGAGATCCAGGCTGAGCAATGTCAGTCAATGACTGCTTGGTGGATATTTGGGGAATGAAGATGAACAATGTCAGAGGAAAACTGCTAAGGAAATGTAAGTCAAACAAAGATAAATAATATCAAAGGATTATTACGGAGACTATATACGGGAATGAAGATAAATAAAGTCAGTCAGTTGCTGAGCAGATATTAGACAAACAAAGCTGAATATAGTGAGATAAGAAAGATATACAGCACATATGATGCCTACAAAAGATTTCTTTAAAGTGGGTAAAGAAAAGAGCAACTGGTTTTCTCTCCCTCCAGACAGATCTTTCCTTTCTTTCCCTCCTATTTTCTGCACTCCTAAATTTTATAATTTTCTTTCCCACTTGCTCCATTGCTCTCAGATATTTACATATTGTTGTATTTGGCCAGGAAAAGACCTGTAGTTTGGGACTAGTTCCTTTTCCTCTACAGTAACATCATTCAGTTAAAATAAATAATTATTTTATTTAATATATATTAAAAAAAAATAATAAACCAAAACTACTCTGATGTGACCAAAGACAAAATTTAGCACATTTCACTTCAGACAGAACCAAAACAACAAAAGATACATGAAAAACAAGAAATGCTAATTAATAATACCTGCTGAGAGGAAAAAGAGAGAAGCTAATAACTATTGTTACAGAAAAATAATGTACTGGAATTACATGCCCCATCACTAAGACTGGTTTCAGCAGTCCCTTCTGGATCTTGGTCTACCTCTGGGAAAACTGCAGGTTTCCAGGGGAAAAAGGAAATCTGACATTCTTGAGAAAAAAAAAAAAGGAATTAGGCATTAGTTGATGTGAATTATGCAATAAATATCAAGTGGGTAAGGACGAATAGATTGCACCTCTGTTCTAAAATGACGTAAACAGTAAATAAAAGCCTTATTTGTAGTGTTTTCTCAATACAGAACCATCCTGTCTAATGAACTGGACTATCACTACCTCCCTTTTTCCACAATACACAAATGCCAGGGCAGTTTCATTGATAAACTTGGGAATGTTTACAACTTAATTCATTGCTGAAATTCATGTGTTCTGTGTCTGTGTGATCAGAACATGGTTCTGACTATATTTGTGCACTGTAACAGTGAACATTAACGTGTTATTATTACATCTTCATGTGCTACAGAATGTGAGATGATTGAGATAATAAAACCATTGTAAGAAAAAAAATGTATTGCTTTGTGAACTACTCTTTTAAACTTAGGCAGCTTACTGGGACATTTATGGAAGAAATAGGATCTTTCTTGCTGTGCACTTATTAACATAACCACTGTGAAATGTCCACTTTTGATATGTGTACAAAGCCTGTTACTTCACTGTTACTTCAAGCGTGGAGTTATTATGGAGTTATTAGCTGTGGGCACAAGCTTACGGGGCAGGATAGTCTGCTGACCAACCCTCTCTAGTTAATAGTATGTCAAAAATACTACTTTCTTTGTAATTTAATGATGCATATATGTTCACTATATTTTACCAACACTGAAGATGTGGCACATAAAGGTTCATCTATCCCAAACATATAACATTTTCTACTGAGTTCACAGTCAATAAGAAATGTTAGGTCCCAGAATTTAGGCTTTAGAACTTAGACTGAATGAATCTAGGCTAAACAGCCCAGATAAATGAGACAGAGCACAGCTCTACTGCACAGACAGGACTGAAACAAAACCTGAAATAGCCGTATTAATCATGTATGGGCAAGTGGAAATATCTGCTGTGCCGATGTCAGAATTTGTCAACAATACAAGGTCAGCACAGGAAATGGTTCAATTATATATAATCATCTGTCATCTATTGCACTCTTCTTGAGTGCAGCGACCAAAAAGAGGACTATAAATGACGTGAAAAATAAGTGAGGGTTCTCATTGGCTGCCTAAATGAGTGACTTTTCATTCTCCATGGTAATTTATTTCATCTGTTATTTAAGGAAGAGCTCTCAATTACAAGATCTTGCAGCACAGCATGCTGTTCCAACAGCAAGTACATGGGCTAATTTAGAGATATTTGGGACAGAAGAGCTTATTATCATCATCTAATCTGACCTTTCATTGAACAAGGGCAAACACTTCCTCCCGAAAAAAGAACACAGTTTTGCTGTTTCAGATCATCATCATTGTGTTTCATTCCAGTTTTAAGTGATCAGTGTTTGTGGTAGGAAAAGGGTTCAAAGAACAGAAGTTGGAAAGTAATAAAGAGGGGCCTCAATGTTTATATGTATGGTAGGGAACATTGTGAATGGAGGATACCTGTATACGGGATCCAGGTGAGGTCAAAGCTAGATGGAATTTACTTTTACCTTAATAATATAAACTTGTTGAGAAAATTAACAGGAGAAAAAAAGAGTTTTTCTTGCAATTAGAGCTCTGAATTATTTGGAAAAGGTAAGTGCTGCCCCTTATAACAGAAGCCCAGATACAAACGTGGCTCCAAGGAGAAAGTCAATTGGTATGAAAGAATAAAGATTTTGGAGTGCAGATGGACTGAATGCAAATTTCTTCTTCTTCTATATCCATTCCAAATAATATTTTCTTAGACATTATTTTAAGTCTCTATCAGCAATGCAGAATGCAATTTTACCCCACAAATTCTGTAACTATTTGGGCTGAAATAAACTTCTCAAATCCCCTTCCCAACAAAAAGTACAGACTTCAGATCTGTCTCCTCTGTTATCAGTTTTTTAAGACTACTCAAAAGGCTTGCATAGCCACACCTCCAAAGACAGAGAGAAGAAAAGCTTTAATCTTGGCCTAAATAAAAGGAGTCACGATTTTTACAAGGTTATCTTTGAATTTCTCATTGTCATACTCTTGATCTCTTGAGGACTTTCCCCTTTCTGTCTCACCACAGCTGAAGTAAGATGAACTTTTGCACTTCTGTTTCATAAAAAATAAAGAAGCTTAAGATATTCTCAGCTTCACTACAGGTAAGACAAGATATTTGTCTCGGTACAACATGACCTACCTGGAGTGATACTTAGAATGTTTCTGCACCAAACAAAACACAGAAAGTAAAAGCAAGCAAGACAGGTTCAGGACTGGAATGGTTGAAATAAGATGGACAGAAACCCATTAAAATGAGCCTTCTGGAGTTGATCACAATTCATATCAACAAAATAAAGTTTGCAATTGGGCCCACAAAGATTATTCTGTCCACTTTCTTATATTCCTGTTCTGTGAACTTGTAAGAAATAACAAAACTCAACACACACACACATACATATACATCCCCAAACCCGATGGCAGCAAAATCTGACTTTCAGTGAGCCTGGAGATATGGTCAGTGTTTTTAAAAAAATGGTTCGCTGTGCACATGCAAGAAATGTTTCATTGTACGTATATGAATGCCAGAGGCATCTACTGCAACCATCAACACCAAGAGAGAAACCAGTGCTGTCGGAAAATGCTTACAGCTGCAAGAAAGAAGCTGTTACACTCACCCAGACCAGCTGTTATCACCTGTGTACAAGTTTATCATGAGACTGAAATCCACATATTTGTAGTTGTTACTACAGAAAGGAGAAAGGTGCCTGTTACACAAAGACGGGAAGAGAATGAATTCAAGCAGAACTGAACATCAGTTATAAGCAGACGAGCCATTATTTTTTGGTCTTAAAAAAACTCTCTAAGTGGTAAATTGTAAAAGTCACCACATCGAGCAACTACAAGAAAACATAATTATATAGAGTCAGGCAGATACATTGTGCTCACATTACTTTTTCTCTACTGTTGATTCTGAAAAAGCATCTCAATGAGATGGTGTGAGGACCCAGTGGTAGCTGAACAGCACTTAAAAATGTATTTAATATAATACATACAAATAGATGGGAGCACACAACAGCTTTGCAGATTTTAGGTCCAAAGATTCTTGTTGAAATACTGTGGCTGAATGCTCTTAAAGTGCAATTTTTATGTGAGATCAGATAAAAACTGTTCTCTACAAATAAAACTTTTGATATGCACAGTATTGAAGCATGTGGAAATAATGTTTGTGTTTCCAATCTTTAAAAAAATATTGTCCCTACATAAAGAGAAATCACAAAACCACTTAGCTCAGTGATGATTCCCTTAGAGATATACGACTGCTAATTTTTCTAAACTCTCTCCTAACCGCCCGTCAAACTCCACTGCAGTGCTTTGTCCTCAGTATTGCACGTGTCATGAATATCACACTCAGGGTAAGTTTCAATGCACACTCAGCAAAGGAATAAATTATTTCCTGATATTAATTAAAGATAGCTGAGGGTAGAAAAAACATCTGCCTGGTGAGGCAGACTGCCAGTGTACACTTTTTCTACCAGTTTGAAGAGAATGGACTAAGTAACTCATCAATAGATTCTTTTAAAATGACCTTTTACGACTGAATTTTAGCTAGAAGCCTTCTTGTTTGTATCATGTATACCTTGAAGATCAATGTTAAAAGATTATGGAACTGCTGCACATAGTTCTTTGATATTTGCTCACCTTCCTTCCAAATCTTTCTTTACTCGAGGTTTACTTTCAGCCAGGAGTCAGATTAGTCTCAGTGAGTGAACCCACAGAGCAACCCCTCAGATCCATAATATATTTGTCTCAGCAGGATTCTGTATTGGTTCTCTGCTGCAGAGGCTAAAAACCTAACGATCTGGTTTCCTAGCTTGGGTGCCTGTAGCTGTGCGCCTGGACCTCTACTTCCACAAATAAATGCCTGAATTAGACTCTTTTGGACCGTTTATGCATCACAAATACAAAAGACATCTACGTTCTATTTCAGTGGGTGCCAAATCAAATTGACACTTCCCCAAAAGTATAAAAATATGGTGTTAATGTCTTGATTTCATCAGTTAAACCAGATGAAAAGGAAATACTACGTCACAGAAGTGCAGCTGTAGAGTTTCATAGAAGTTTCTTTTGCAAACAAAGTTTGCACTGCTTTTTTTTTTTTTTTTTTTTTTGATGAACTGTATTGAGAAAGACCTAAGATAACTGCTTACTCCTGAGTTTTTATTTTCCCAAGTATAAGTTTACAGGCAGGCTTCCAATCAATGCCTCTGGTACCAAATGCTTCTCTCAAGGGCATGCTGGGTCTACAGCTATCTCTGAAGATCCATTTCATTTTCAGTTAGGAATATCCTGGTCCACGTATTAACAATTGTGAGGAACTGCCTGCTCTGTTACCATGGCCTTTCCTGCACTTGTGGAAGAGGGAGCAGGATTCATTTCTTTGTATCCTATCCATCCTAAAAGGATTACATTAATATGTCCCAAGGGAAATAGAGGATAAAGAGTATTTGTAGCCGTTCTTTCTCACCATTTGTTAACCGTGGAACCTGATTAATAGATTATGAGACAGCGTTCTTTGAGTATTTTCATTCAAACAAGTTGAATTTGGAATAGATTTATTTGGGTTTACTGTGTGCAAGGTATTCTTCCCAACAGACATGCCACTAAAGGATATTTGATAAAAATTACATATTGTCTTGTCAGTATTCTAATCCCTGTGTTTGCAGGCTACGTTGTGATGGCAGTTTCCTCCTTACCCCGTTGTTATTTGCCTTGTTTTTCATTGTTCACTTCTTGTTTACTTCTGCTTCATATTTCTTAGTAAGTACTTTAGAATACTTATAACAAGCTGAGGATAAGACCCTGAGATTTTGCTTTTTTTCTGTTTAGGCATAATTTTGAATCATTGTTTAACTTCTCTATAGCTTTTACAATTTTATATTGCAGGTATAGCAAACATAGCTGTCCTTGTCTTCCTCTCTTTATTTGAGATTTAATGGCTAGTAAATCAACTGACATTAAAATGACTCTGTGGAATGTGCGGAGGTTTAAATGAACCAATGCAGGCATAATGCACCTGATAATCTGAAAACAAGTAATGAAATTTGAAAATATTTTATTTGGAAAGACGTCTAGAGGTCAAGGATACTCCTCTGACTTCTGAAGGGCTGAGTGTGGGGTTTGACTTTGCTTTTTTTTTTTTCTTTGCATGGTGAAATGCAATTAAAAAAAAATAGATCTTTGTTGTGTTAACTGTTATGATTCAATACATTGACTCAGCACAATACAGAAATGAGAGGAGCAGAGATGCCTGTTCACGTTACATCGTATAGCCCCAGTGGTATGAACAAGCTCTGTTCAGCACAACAGAAATCTCTTTGAAGAGAGTGCAATCCTTGTGACAGCACTGCTCTTCCCTGCTGAGATGGAAATAAAAAGCTGGTGGCCAAGAAACCTGGGGAGCCACTCTTACACTGTTCCCGTAGGGTCTCGGGGCAATATTGCAAAGGAAGCATCCTTGGCACATCTTTGGCTTGCAGAAGGCCAGAGGATGAGGAGCTGTTGTCAGTTTTCTGTGCAAAGTGTGTGTGATTCAGACCATGCCATGCTGAGTCAGCTGCTCTGGCTGGGAAGGAGGTCACCAGTGTCCTCTCCTGAGCTCTACTGACTGCCATGGGAAAGACAGATGTCCTTCGGTACTGCACTTCACTCAACTTTTCTAAAATAAAGTCTTACCAAACAGTTTTGGAAACACTTTTTTAAATCTGGGTTACTCTGTGCAAGAGCAACAAGGGAACCAGAAGCTGGCAGCAATGCCTGTGGTTTTGGGAAAGACCTCACAAACCACACTCTGAAACATGACTAGATGGCCACAGTTTGGGTCTTTGTGGTAATTAGGGAATAAAACTGGAAGAAATTCCCTTTAGCCATGGTCAGTTTTGATCCTGGAGGGAGCTACCGATGATAGTCCCCATGGGACTGCAGGAAGAAGCCGCTGTTTGTGCCATGGGTCACTGGGGAACAGACGTTTTGGACCAAAAGTGTACATGCAGCAATCCGCCCTCTGCAGGAGAGGTTTGCTGCACGTGAAGACCTATGTTGGGCATTTGCCAACAAAATAAAACTAAACTAGAACGCAGACCTTGTTGGTAGGTGTTTTCAAGAGGACTTACAGTTCTTTAAGATGTGAACTTAGATCTGGAAGCATTGGGCTTCTAAGGGATTTGACATCACAACTACAAATATTAACAAAAAACAAACAACACAGCCCTTTTCTCAAGAAACAGAATTGCATTGTGTTAAAATATTCTTCTTCAAGGCAGCCAGAAGGACTTAAGAAATTAAAACTGTATAATTAGTAAGTTCAAATGGTGAAGCATGAATATTAGGCAAATAAATATTTGGAGTGAACAGCCTGCAATCACAGACTATGTGAGTGTTGTTTTTTTATAAGAACTACTATTCATTAAACAATTACAATTAATGATAGAATTTAAAACCCCACTACTTTGATGCATGGGTTGAAAAAGAAAACGTGCTAAATAACATGTTATTCATTGCGAACTGTTCCTTTGGCTTAGCTTTTTACACTTCGTGACTTCCTCTAAGCCTTCGCCATCTTTAAGCATTTCTTGTTTGCTGCCTTCTCTGAAACAGGCGTCATTTGTAGTTTAAACCAAAGCTCAGTGCCCATCAACAGTCCATTTGAAGGGAGTAGCTACATGTTACTTTATATTTTTGACTGAAGTGTAAAAACATCTATCCATTAATTAATTAAATTTACCCACACTTCTTCAATTCTCTTCACCCTACTTAATTATCTGCATGTGGATTCAAAGGGGAACATCTTGCAGCTGGGATCTGAAAGGATTTTGGATATGAATTTGGAAGCCTTTAGCCACAGCTGAATGTCATTAACCAAGAAATTTAACATTTAAAAAATACCTTATACAACAAAGCTCTTATTTTCCCAGAAAAATATTTTCCTTTTTTCCCTCCCATTTATTCTGTGGACATCCAGAACATATTTTTATGTAGATTAATATTCCTTCCCTGTTTATTTCATGTCACGCTAATGTTTGCTTTCATTGCTTTGCTGAAACACCTTCAGTCCAAGTTGACTAGAATCAATCCAACTTTTGTCTTGCAGTTATACAGACATTTATTAAGTGGCAAAAATTAGATGATCAATGAGGAAATGGTAGTGGGATTCAAAGCAAACCTTCATAACCTTTACAGCCCTTTACAGCAGGATTTTGAAATGAGATTTTTAAAAAGACCTTTATAAAATCTTTCATGAACAAACAATTCAGATAATATTTGTTGGCAGAAGCATTTGAGAGGAGCAGAAAACTAAATGAGCTATCTGATTCCTGATCCTGTTTTCATAAAACGGTCAGCTAGCCTAAACACCCAGCAGAAAAATTAACTCCCTTCTCCAAGACAACTTCCAGATAGCAAACCAAACTGAATTCAAGTTGGGTGCAGGAAAACTTGTAACATCTTTTCCTTCCCAGCTCATTCACCAGCAAGAGTTATAGATCTTCTAAAGAAGAACAAAATACTAACTTTTCTCTTTCCATTCTTTTATCACAAGCACACAGCCATCCAGATTTTGATTTCTAGCAGGCATCAGGATGAGAGCCAAAAGCTTTTATGCAGGTCAGATTAGTAGCTCAAAAATGGAAATGGAAATCTCACCAAGAAAAAAAAAAAAAAAGGGACCAAAGAGCAGCAATGAACCATTGTCTCAGCAGCATCAGAGCACTCATTCTGCAAAGTTCAGTTGTACTGGTGCTGAATAACGACATCTCCATCAGAGAAATCACTTGTGGGAATCTGGTATGCCTGTAGATCAAGTTGATAAAGCTACAATCAGCGGCCACTTCAGAAACTGTTAGCCATTGCGAGTCTAAGGAACAGCTCCACGAAAGACGGCAGCCCAGACAAGGGCAGTTAGACACGTATTAAGCCAAGTCGCTAACTGCAGCGTAACAGTTCTGGGACTGGTTTGTGAGAGGTTGGCCCCTGAGTCCAGAATCTGGACTATACCAGACAAACACCATCCACAGGAAGACAAAGGGGCACAAAATGTTGGAGTAACACCTAAAAAACTGCTATTTCATAATCTCTGGGTCGATATGATGTATTGCAGTGTCTCCCTATCTCCAGGAGACCACGACTTCAGAATACTTGATAGCACCATTAAGCAGCTGTGTAGCACTTAAACCAAAACACAAAAACTCAGGCTGAAACAGTAGAATTAACTGACGAGAATACAAATTAGCTAACAGATTTATTTCTCACACTGACATAATAAACAAATATTGATGGTTTCCTGTGGTGTAATACATCCTTATTCACTGCTTCACAACTCACTTGGAGCTTCATCATTTTCTCTTCACTGCTTCTAAATGGGTGATTTATCCCATACTTCTCGAAATATTAGTCTGTTTACAGTCTTCAGATAGCTAACAGATTGCGCATCACCGAAGTAACAATGTGGAGACTTGCAATGGCTGATTGTTGTGCTGTTCACCTTTATTTTCTTTTTTATGCATCAGAGTTTTAAAGAAGAGAATTAAAGCCAAACTGCATCAGCTTTGTAGTTAACAGGAAGATTTTGATCATGGGGCTTTGTAACACCTTTTGAATAATTTCAGTATCTCAGGGTGCCTCCTAGCTTTTTCAAATTACGATTTGTTAGGTGCATAGATCAGAAAAAGAGCACAGGTTTGCAAACCACATGAAGAGTGATGGGCCCCACGTTGTAATGTGAAGAATAAACACACAGAAGCTGTCGCAGTGTAAAACCGAGTTGCAAGTTTCAAATGAACGGAGCCCAATTCAAATGCAGTGAAGCCCAAATGCTCCTCACGCTCGGAGTGTTCGCAGTTGGGATGATATTAGTGACACTTGCTCCTGTCTCAAGCAGATACCCACACCCTACCTCCACACTTCTCAAAGGCAAATACAAAGAGTCGTCGCAGGCAGGACTGAAACAGTTATGTATGGTAAATAACATCTAGCTCTTTTCTTCTCTCCCAGAATGAGAAATACTCTCATGCATTAAGCATGTAATACTTATTTTTCATAATAAAATACCTCAATTACTGAAAAAATTAATAAGTATCTTGGCAGAATTTATAGATGGAATCTTTGCATGTCTATATTGACAGACTTTCACTATGAACTTTCATAAAAGTAGGATCCTATCCATGGGAGTTAAGTGCCAGAACGGATGTAGTCCAGCTCTGAACTTACACAATCCCACAGAAATTAAAACATTCCTAGTTAAGGTTCATAACTACTGCAAAATGAATTTGAAGATTTTGTACGAATTCTGAGATTTAAGAAAAAAATCTCTCACGTGATACAGTTATTAAAATTGAAATAAATGAAATTCTGGAATGCTTTAAGATTTCTGTGCAGAGAGAATAGTGCTCAGGTAGCACAAATCTCATGGATTTTGATTAAAATTATTTGACAGGTTTTATTCCATTGTTTCCACCTTATTATGTAGAATTTCTTCCAGATTTATGATTTAATTTCTTGACATTAACAGAGAATATAAATTAGAAGTTACTTCATAAAGTAAGCTCTACTGAGATTTGAGAGTTTGGAATCAAACTCTACATAGATCAAAATACAATTTATTCTGTAGCACTTGAGTTTTACTAAATGAGTTAAATACCTAAAAGTTTTTTCCACCCTTTCAAAACATAAGGCATGAAACTGCATAATTGTGCTATTTGGTGTTGTATTCTAATATGCCTGTTAAGTTATTCTATGTAACATTAAAATGAATCAAAGGCCGTCAGAAGGTGTAATTTGCTTTTGGGGCATTTTTGGAAGCAATACGTTAGAAAGTGTTAATTCACAGTTTGATTTAAATGAAGGAAAAACCAGATATATCAATGGAAAGTAAAACTATTTTGCCTGATTATCAATTTTAGAAAAAGGAACATTTTAATTAAATCTTCCATTTGCAATTTAATCTCCCAATTTTGCATGAACAGTCATTGAAAGGAAATGAAGTATGTCCTTGCAAATCACATTGCTTGCAAGAGTGGGGCACTCATTTGCCTTGTCCACTGTTGATGAAGGAAAGCACCACACGTGGCAAGGAGGAACTGGTTCCTTAATGGCTGCTTGGCATTTCACCAGGATTTTCTACCTTGCTCCAAGGGCTGAATGATTTGGTCCACTGAAAAAACTGGAATAAGAGGGAGACCCTTCCTACCCATTATCATCTTTCTCCAAGACAGCAAGGACACCCTCATCTGTACCTCTGCCCTGGCAAGGAGCCCAATGCACAATTATTTTTCTTCTTCTCTTACTCCAAGTTGCAGTAGCCAGTGTTTCTAGTGGGTTTCTTGACAGCCCCAGGACATAAGTCTTCTGATCTACCCCGAGGAAAACAGGTCTCCTGGACCAAGTGATGGGAAGGACACCAAGATGCAGGGCTCAGTGTTTTCTGTGCCTAGAGCGAAGGCTGGCTGCCAAACCCATAATACAGCCAGCAGAAAGCGAGAGTTGTTTTTGTTATTGGTACTAATAGCCTTGGAGGTAAAAACACATTTCCCTGTTTCATCACTAAAGTAGACACCGGAGACTGAAGCGCCTTCACGCATTCCCTTCCCCTCGGTGAGGTTTTGCTCATCAAACCCCTTTCGGCGACACCTGCAGGTCCCAGACACCCACCCCCAGCTCCAGCAGCTCTGCTTCCCTGGGAAACATCTCCAACAGTCGGCTGGCAGCTTTCACATCACCTTGGGGCCGGCTGATGGCTTGCTTGGCTAGACAGCATTTCTCTCCTGGATGCTTATTTAAATTTTTTATCAAAAGGAATATTCCAGTTTTAATCCATCTGCGATTCTGCCCAAAGCCTCACTGATACCTGTGATCTCTGTGGAGGTTCTGCTGTAGTGATCTCACATTTCCATGATCGGTTCAGGCAGAAATCTGTTCTGATGACTCTGAGTCACAGTCAGCATCATGTGCTTCTCCTATAAATCAGTTCAGTGGCCTTTTGGCTACTCCTTGACCTGAGGGTCCTTCCCAGTGCAGCTTGATTCAACGGACCATTCTTTCCAATTGCCCAGACTCTCGCCTCCAGGAAACCAAACACATTTTTAGAGCATCGATCTGATCTGTTTCTTGGAGGACTGGGCTGTGGCATGTCTATCTGAGGTAGACAATTTTATCTTCATCAACACTGTATGCAAGTAAATCTGCTTACACTAGGTGAATCTGTCCCTAAAACACACAAAAGCAATCACTTAGGACACTGAAATTGTACTGGCAAGGAGTACAATAGCCCGAGGAGCACATTTAGTGATCGACAGGGTCATTAGTACTGACATTAGTCATACTTCTAAGTTAACATAGTGTTGTCTGAAAAGGCAGTGCTTAAGAAATATTGTTTCAGATTTTCCAAAGCCTGGAAATACTACACCAGCTTCTACACAGCTGCATTTTTTCATTTGTTTTCTAGGGCATGCAGCTAGAGCAGAATCGAATAGAAACTTGCATTTACAGTGGTGCGTGTTTTGATGCTCACATCATCCCAATACCGCATTAATAGATTTAATGGGATTGCCAGGAGCCCAAGTAACATCTGTCAGTGCATCTTTATGCCTATCGTTTGTAGGCGAACCTGTTCCTCCCAGATATTTTTGCTGCAGGATTTCTTCACAGCCTTGTTAGCTGACACTCCTGTTACACGATCTGCTGCGGCAGATTTCCTTCACCAAGTGCCACGCAGCACCTGAGGAGCACAGTCCCTACCCATCATCCGAGCCAGGGACCCATGGACGCTTTGGTGTCTGCCTTCCCCCTCCCCCAGCAAACCACACAGTACACGAGAGACACGGAGGGACAGCTGTAAGTGCTAATAACCAGAAAGCAAACACACAGCTCGAGCCTCTCCCCGATCTTTTTCGTATTCTGCAGGAAAACCAATCAATTCCCAGAACTGCTGATAACATGAAACTCCCGTGCGATCAAGTTCTTTCCTATTCCACTGAATTATTTCAAGTGGCTATTCCTCCGTGTGCTTTTCCATTTCTGCATAGCTGTAGATTTCAAGCTTTCCTGTACAGTACTGCAGAACATAATAATCCTACTTCTCTCCATCCAGCATAATAACATCTTGAGATTGGCTAATAAATCTCATTTTTTAAAAATAATACATTCTTGATTCTTTTGACTTGCTTTCTGGTTTTCTAGATTAGATTCCTCCTGCTTTGCCTTGCAATTTTTCTTTTCTATATATGGGGGATAGAAAATAGCTTTTATTTTTTTAGTACAAAACTGAGATTTACATGAAAAAATCAGCGGTTCAATCTTCAAAGAATAAAATCAATGGAAATCATTAAAGCTATGGTAACTTTACAGTAGTGGATACTGGTTTCAGATTCATAGAAATCTTTTGCTAAAATGGTATTTGAAGCCACTTCCAGGATGTATTTTGGCCCAGATTTCTTCTCTTACCAAAATCATAAACACTTGTGATTAGAACTCATGGACTGAATCTTTGGGAATAAATTATTCAGCTAACTGAGCTCTTCTTCTGCTGGTGAATTGCTGTGATCTGATCAGGATTGCTGCGGATGTATTCATTATTAACAGCTGTTCAGTGGAGAGTCGGGGCTAGATGTCTCTCTGCATACGGCTCTTTGCAGCCCATTCATGTCAGTTATGAAATATTGACTATTTACAGTGTGGGACTGGTCAGCTGCATTACATGGGTGGCTCTTGTCCAATGACAGACACTACAGAAAAATTACTAAAAAGTAAGAAATACACTCATTTACATGGAACTAGAGATGTGTGAAGGAATAACAACCACACCTCAAAGACGTGAAAAAAAATTATTCACAGAAATGCTTACAAATATTGGATGATCAAAGGACTTGAATATAATCAAAACCAAATTTGTCTCTGGAATTCAAAGGAACATATTCTGAATTTGTTTGCAGCAATCCGAGAGCTACATTAAGAAACTATCTGAGGTTTCTTCAGTGTATAACATCCCTTGTGAAATTAGTTCCTGCATATGTGTGCTCATGTGCATCCAAAGGAAAGACTGAGCCCTAAGTGAATCCCTCACATTCTCTGATTTACTGTTCTGTGACTTTTGCTGAAGTAACGTCACTTTATCAGCAAGCAACATACCAGTATGAACAGAGCAACTCCCACCGGCATCCCTTCACCTCCCCACTCACAGCAAGCTTATTCCTCAGCTCTTCTTTACTTATCTACTCAACTGGTGTAAACCTGTGTCACTGCTATGTGACGTGGCATCTGGCCTCTAGATTTTAAGATGACATCATATCCCTGTATTTATATTAAGTTGAACCCAGAAATGGTACATCTATTTTCATCTGCTATTGCAGCACTGAGCTGGAAGGGAATAGTGTAGAGAGGAGCAAACCTGACCCTGCTTCTGCAGGTATCTTCTCCCCTGATTGTTCTGGGACTGCAGTCCCAGAATACTTGAAAAAACAGATTTGGCTGGGATTTGTTTTCCTCTTTTGGGGAGTGGTGAGGAAGCAAGGGAGTGATTATTATAGTGAAATGCTGCTAGAAATTAAAAATCAAATAACTTCCCTCAAAATTGAGCATTTGCATTTTCCTGAGGGTTAGTGGAAGTTCTCAGTGACAACAAGCGGGTCCAAGGCTGGTCCTGGAAAGTGTGTTTTATACCCTCAATGACTAACCATGGTATCCAGCTCATACTGGGATAAAACCCTAGCTACTGAAGTTGTCAGATAAATCTAATCGAAAAGCAGGAAAAACAGTAAACAGCATTCAGGACCTCTGGGAACAATTCCTTCCCACGAACAGCAGACAAGGGAAAAATCTTTACCTGAGCTACTTTTCAAAGCATGTTTTCTATGGAAACTGATAGGTACAGACAGATACCATGACCCCATCTCTCCGAGTCGCTGAGCCCAGATCCATACGGTGCCTGGAGCCGGGTGGTATCACAGGGACAGACCCAAAAGAGCCTGTCACTGCGGATGCGATATGTACTTCAGTAAATCCCAGCACACACCTCAACAGCGTTCTAGCGATATCTCTTATCAAGGCGCTCCGTTACTACGCAATTCTCCCTTTACTACATTCTCTACAGAACATATCCCGGGCAGAATGGGAGGAAAGGGCAGAGGGGGAACGTTAGCTAACACTGTGCTACCCGTAGCAAAGCTGCCCACCACCCCACCGTGCTGCTGGTGCCTCCTGCATGGCGCATCATTAGTTCCAGACTGCTTTGACACCAAAGCAAAGCTTAATTTGAAAATTTATCTAAACTATCACCTCTGTGCAACCCCTAATCAGACTTCAAACATCTGATAAATTGTCCTCTTTTTTTTTCTTTTTGTAAATACAGACTGAAATATTTCTGGCTCATATACTTGCATTCATCAACAACACTAAACGTGACCTCTATTTGTGAACGCATTGGAATTTGCTGAAATCAATACTTTCATTCAAATCTGAGCTTAAGAAATGCAGCTCCAGGTTGTATTAGACCAAAAATTTTCCTGGCTCCTTTTTTTCCAGTTAGCTGCACTCTGCTGTTAGTTTATTTTGGCTCTGCACAAAACACAGCTGAACATCCCAAAGCCCACGTCTCACCAGCAGCCCCCCAAGCTGTGTGCTCCCGTAAGGGATAACCAAATCAATGGATCTCAGCTTGTAAGAGGCTATATGCCTCTAACTTTTAACTAAAAAGTTAAAGGAAACAAATGAATAAAGGTGGGCTTTTTTCGTCATTCTGAATTATATACAACAGAAACAGAAGCGATCCATTTATTATTTTGCAGATGAAACAGAGCTGCCAGCATTACCGAGGCAATACTTAGATAACCCCCATGAGAGAAAAGCAATAAAAAGTGCCCTGCAAGCAATATTACCTCCTAAAGCACCATGGCCAGATGGATATACAGCTGAATTTCATAGAGCAACAGTGATAAATTACTTCCCATTTCATATGTGATTTATAAATATTCTTTGGAGACTAAAGAAATATCTTCTTATTTTAATTAACCACCATTTCTGTCTTCTCAAAATAAGTTGAAAATCTCAAGTGCATCTGATCCAAACCCTTTTACAAAAATTTTAGCTATTAGCTCAGAGAAAGTCACAGCTATGCCTCCTTATCTTCCTTAAACTGGATTTGTTCTGGGCAAATTTTTAACAGATGGTCCCCAGTATCTAACAAATACAGCAGACCATTACAAATGGGACATGTGATACACTTAGATAAAGAAAAAGGAGTTTGAAAGAGTGTTTAAAAATACTTCAGAAGTTTGGCAAAATGTAGCTAAATTAGATTCAGGTACTTCATAGTAAGCTAATGACTTGAATTAAAACAACAAGACATAAAATGCTTTCAATTTCAAATGAAATTCATTTAGCATACCTAATAAGCCTCTCTCTTGTTTAAGAGCTTTGCTAGAACTCCTGGAGTAACTGAACAGGAGCTCATGCCCTCCCTTCATTAAATACTTTACGAAAAAAAACAGATTTTTTTTTTTTTCTGGATTATAAATAGGGAAGAAAAAAGGAGAGTTGAGTGATAACATGCTGTTCTTAAAAATACAGAAATAAAAATATGGGGGGGGGGGAAGGTAGCAGAGCTGAGGAGCATTTCACAGCTGCAGGAGAGGAGGAAAAAAAAGAAAGAGGTTTCTGAGCAGATATTTACAAAACGTCTGTACAGGGCTCCAAGTCAAGTGTAATTTGACATAAGAAGCACAGGGTGTTTTGGGAAACAGGGTGCTGCCGACACGGCACAGTGCGAAGTGTGGCTCCATGGTGGCTGCTGCTGCTGCTGCTCTGGAAATCTGATGTTATCATGGTACAGATAGGGGTTTGCTCCAACTTACCCCAAAGTCTTTCCATCTCAGCTTAAATATTGTTTTTGCACACCACACAAAACGAGAAAAGGTTAAAATTGTGCGTGAAGCAGCTTCTTTTCAGCTGCCTTCAGAATATGTACAACCAGCTATTGCAAGGTGGCAACAGGATGGCTTGAAAATCCTCTCTTTTTTCAGCTTGTGTTAAAAAGGACATCAGAGACCTGATGCTCTCTTACTGGCCTGGGTAAATCAGAAAACACAAAGGAAACAGAGTTCTGGACCTGCCATAAGCACCATGCAGCTGCGCACCCTGCAGCTCGAGGGGAGAAGCCACTTCTAAGAAAATGAAAGTCCCGAAAGGCTTCCCAGTATTTGGAAAGACATCTACGAGCTACTGAAACTCCCACCTTGGACTAGTGGATACAGATCAGCCTGTTCGGGGGCCACTGCGGCAACCACGATACCCAGAATCAAACCTTCATGTGGTTGTTTGTGTTTATTCTGGGGGAATCAGCAAAGCCCTCCTGGTCCTAACTGCTGTGGCCCATCAGAGACCAGGTAGCCCTGGGCTGGCTGGGCTTGGTTGCTCACTTAGAGCATCAGGATAAAGCTTCAGCAGCAATATAAGCATAGCAACATGAGTACTCACCCCACGGCGACCAAGATCCAAGCAGGCAGGAGCCCCTCTGCTAGGGACTGAACAGGGCTCTGGGAATTAACGTCGCCCTATTTAATCTTGCTGGCAAATAACATTGCAAACCTTGATTAACACACCAGATCCTAGTGAACTGCCTCGTTTGGTGGGGTGAGAAGATCTTTAGCAGCAGTTGTAGGATGTTAAAATTAAAAAGGGAGGTGGAGGGAGTGCCATAAACCCTGCTTTCTTCCCTGCTGCTCGTTAGGGCAGCTGTGCACAGCACAGCTTGGTGGGACCACTCTGCTGTTACATGGCCTTAGGCATATCGTTGTTGTTCTGTAGGTCTTTGTTTCTCCTCCTTTCTCCCTCTATCATAACCCTTTTGGTTTAAGACTGTTGGGTAAACTCAAATCAGAAGGTCCAAGACCCTGCATGGATGCTGCCTTGTTGGAGAGGTGCCTCTGAGGTCTCCCAGGCAGCTGGTGGAAAACCCTGAATACAGGGCTGGAGGTAAAGCTCAAGCCATCTGTATATGCCAGTAAGTGTTTGTGTAATCTGCAGGCGATAATGTAAAACTGATAATACCTGCTTAGAAAAATTAATATTATGACAGCAGTTATTGTAGGGAGATGTATTGCATTTTTAATGACAACAGCTGTAATTTTCTAAAGAGATGGCTGCAAAACCTGAGAAAGGAAAAAACGCCAGTAGTGCCTGATTTATCATTACACAGTCCAAAATGTCTTCAGATGAAAAAAAAAGTCCTAGTGTGGTGTGCAGAATTAGAATCTCATATGAAAGTGTATTGACAATTAAACTGTTTAAATCAGTTAAATTATCATTTTGTACAAAAAAAAAAGACAGATTTGCTTAATAACCTCACTACTCTGGGGAAGTAAGAAGAAATTGTCAATAAAAGCAATTACAAGTTAAATGAGAGAGGGAAGCACAGTACCGGATGGGTCTTGCCTTTTTTAAATTCTTTTATTTGTAATGGCAAATAATTGTCCTCATACCAAGCAACTTACCCTATGTGTCATACAACAGTTCAATACCGGTGGACCACCACTAAGATGGATTTTGTTTTCTCCCTAGCTACATCTAAGTGATGTTTCCTAACCAGGACTCTTGCTGTATGCTAACAGGAAAGCTTTTATTTGGCGGGCATTGCCTGAATTGGCAGAAAAAGAAATCTTTATGATCGCAGATTTACATCGAGGCTTGCTCATCTCCCCTTCAGTATGCATGTTCAAAAAAGGCTCTTAATGTAATTACAGGGGAAGAAGTCGTCTTGCAAGATGTGAGGCACTGCTGTTACGGGACCCCCCAGAGAGCCCACTGTGGGTGCTCCATCACCGCGCTTTCCCGTGGGACCGAGCTGCTGCCTCAGCAGGCTCCATCCCTGCGCCAGGGGCTCGCTCCAGCAGTGGTTAGGATGATGTTTAATGGAAAAGGGGCAAGGCCACCTGTAACCTGAGTTACCATGGTGGAGAGCAGGACTACAAGAAACAGTGTAAGAAATTGCTGTTGTGTGATGGTATTTGGTGGGGAAGGAGCCCTCCTGCCACCTGTGTGGCACTTGAAATCCATATGGATGGCTGAAAACTGGGCTTCAGGGCATGGGAGTCTCTCCCTTTTTCCTGAAGTCTTAGGTTAGAGCTTATTTTACTGATGGAATAGCATGGACTGCTGAGGAATATTATTTTCCGTTGATGCATTTTTATTTCTTTATTTTTTTAGGTAAAGGAAAGCTCCCTACGGAGAAAGGGGTACCTGAACTGAACAACTCTGAGGCAGCTTGCAGCTCACAGACAACTAACTCGCAGGGACATTCAAGACCATGGCAGCAACTGCTTTCCTTAGGAGGAGACTAAATCTTCCCCTTGTTAACAAGTCGCTGAGTTCCATGTGAGAGACCACTTCAGTTTCAAAAATCTCAAATTTACGAGTGAGCAGATGACAGAAGTGTCTCAAGTGCTGATGAGTTTATATGCATAATGCACTGAAGTGCAAATAATTAAGAACCGCACTGATCGCAGGGCTTTAATGTAGCTTCAAAATTCAGGGTGAAGTTGCACAAACACTCCTCTCCATTAGCAAAGCTGCTTTAAGCCTTTCCCGTTGGCTCCATCCCTGCCCACCCTCCTGCTGCAGCTTGCAGCCTCCATGGTGTGGCTCGCATTTGTTCTGGGGGCTGTGCCCCCAGAGGGACAGATGTAATTATCTGGATTAAGAAGCTCAAAGCACAACAAACCTTCAGGTTATGTTTTTTTAACTTGGATCATTTGCTGATCCAGTTTACAGTACAGCCCCTGCGCTATGATGAGAGCGAGGAACCCAGGAAGGAGGAAGGACCAGGACCTCTGATGCTTCCCCCTGAGATGGTCCTCTACCTTCAGTTGTGTATTGCCTTGCTAGATGCCACCCAAAACCTTTCTTCACCTCTGTCGTTAAGGCATAGTTATTAGGGATAATAATACCTTCTCTGTGTGTTTAAGTAATCTCCAAAAGAGTAAAATTCCTCAATATCCAGGTGCCTCTAGACTGAGTCTGTCTTTCAATGTAGATTTTTTATTTCTGGCTAAGCCTTTCAACGCACATGTGTGAGTCAAACTTCTCCCGGTGTGGGAGCAGCAGCCCCTGGCAGGCTGGGGGAGTGACTGATGGGGGTGGTGGGGTGGAAACCACCACTGCAGCAGCTGAAGGACTCGCAGTGTGGAGCTGCGGCCACCACCACTGAGCACCACAGCCTGTACTGAACCAGCACTGGCCCTGTGAAAATGTCCCTTCTTCCAGGGCAGTCCTGTCACGTGGCTCGCAGGAGATGAAAAGCAGCTTTGGATGGCTCAGATTCTTCTGTTTCCAGTGTATTCAGATCATTTCAAATAGCTCAGAATGAATAAGTTACCATTCCAGGTGCCTCTTGTTTTTTTGATTGCAAATGAGCTTGCAGCCCACCTGAAACAGATCAGACATTACTACTGGGAACCGTCAGTGGGGCTTGGGCACGTCTGGAAACCCTATTGCTGTGTGTATTATGAGAGCAAGGTAGCAGAACTGACCTGTGCACTGCAAAACCTGATTGATGTTGATAAAAGAAAAGGGAAAAATAAATTATTTTTTAAATAAAATTGAAATGAAAGCTGAAAGAATGCTGTATGTCCCTAGGAAGGAAAAAAGCATGAAGAGAATACCCGTTATGACAGAATGTATTGAAAGTCCACAATATTTGTTCTCAGATATAGAAATGATGAGCCGGCTCAGAGACCTGCTGGATCTGCGCTCCCTGTTGATGGATCTGTCTGTTTCGTTGCTTTGTTTTCCTTTTAACATTCATTGCCCCTTTAAATATTGGGGGGGGGGAGAGTTTTTTTTAAAATTGAAGCCTTAGGAAGAATGCTTGTGTGGTTTGAACCTACAGCCACAGAAGACCAAACATGATTTTTCTCTGATATGGAACAACATCAAGATGGAGGAGTTGGGCAAAGAGAAGAGAATTTTCACCACCTCAGTTCTTAACTAAAGCACTGTTCTTTTTGCAGCTCCCAGAGGTGTTGGGACCCTCCCCAGCCCCGTTACTGGGACTATGTGTTGTGACACCAGCTTAATAACCAGTGAAGAGCTTGCCCTCACTCCCCATCATCCTGAGTGTCCATCACTGCCACTTCGGCAGAAGTTCCTGCCCCTCCAGATCTTCCACAGTGCAGCTCTAGTCGTTCTTCAACCCAATTCTGTCAAAAAGATCCAGTTAATTTGAGCACTTTTAATAGTGGAGGGTTTTGGTTTCCTTTTTCAACCTGCATGATTTTGACAGACTGTGGAACTGAGTGGGCAGGGGAATGAATTACACTTGGACAGATGGTCCTTTAATTCACGGTGCTATTACTACTGTGGTGGTGCAGCGATACTGTAATAAACCCAGCGACGATCATAGCTCTATTGCAGTAGGTGCTGTACAAGGAGACATGGAAATAAATCCTGTCCTGGAAAAAATTACCTGCCTATAAGACAAAATACCCAGGATGGGGGAGAAGCTGAGGCTACATGGGTGAAATGTCAGATCTCCCTCAGCACCGCAAGCGCGAATGGAGTCTGGATGCTGTAGGAAACCCCCAGTAAGGGCAGGAGCTCGCAGTTTTTCAGACAGATTCGAGGGGGTTATGACCATGCTGGATTCTCTCAAAAGCTAATTATAAACCAGGACTCCAGCCGTGCTCCCCTCTCAGGGACAATGAATGCAAACTCACCTTTGGGTGGTAAAGCCAGCCCAGTCCCTGCCGTTGTTCCTCATCCCTTTCCAAGCTTTGCTGAAGGCACATCCATTTCCACTGGAGCAGGGCTCGGCATCACGGCTTTGGCACAAGTGACGGGAGTGTGAACAGGGCTGTCACTCGCACACTGACAGGGTTTTGTGGGGACACGGTGGTGTTATCCCACTGCTGCAGCATGCAGAGCATCCTTCGGCTGCAGCGGCGATGCCCCCCAAGGGAAGAGCTCACCGTTACTGCCGCAGTCTGCCGGCCCAGCCGAGACCCAGCCTTTGTGCCGCAGGATGAACGACTTGGCACGAGGCGCGCACAACCCAAGCAAACATCAAAGGCTTTGAAGGAAGTATTGTTTCCCCGCTTTCACAAAGAGGACAAAGGCACAGGGCAATAACAAGGTACATTCTCGGAGGTGAGTGCAACAGGTTGCCAGTTAGTTTAATTAGACCACTGCTGCTCCATGGGAGATTATTTGACAGAATTTTAAACTGACAGATTAAATGCTTTGCAATGCAGTACGTGTGACATTGCCCTGAAAGCTCCTGAGGTCCGGTTAGTTTTCTTATTATTCTGGTGTATGACAAGGTGCTTTCCCAGGTAATGCCAGGTGATAAGTTTGTTACAGGCTTTCGATATGATGAACTAGGAAGCGGCTGAAGCTCACTGGAGAGGTGTCCGCCAGCACGGGGTGCGTTAGGGGAAGAGAAGGGCCAGGCACTAACAGTAGACACAGTCTCTGGGTTTTGGAGCCTGCCTCACCCACGGGGCTGGATTCCCTAGGGATTTATCAGACTACAGATATTGCCATAAATAATCAGTAGTAATATTAGACTTAAATAATCATTAGTAATAACAGAACATTTGCAAAGAGATAGAAAGATATCCAGACACAGATAACTTTATGGCAGAGCGAAATTTAACTGTAGCCCCTCTGCCCTCATCTGCCTTCTGTTGTAGGAACGTGGGCAATGACGGCAGGAAGGGTCTTTCGGATAATTCCCTGTGCTTCTCCTGATGGCAGTGGGGAGGCAGGCTGGTGGGATCTAGCCTGCAGAAGTTAATCCAGTGACCTTCTTACAGGACCAAGAACTGAACTTACTTCTATATCTGTTGACTTAATCAGGAAGCCATCACCTCCTGCAGCCAGCAGAGCTCTTCCTAACCTGGCTAAATTAACTTGATTGTATTAAAGGGATGCAAAAATATTAACGCAATGGATAATATTCTAATTATCTTTGCTGTACCACAGCTCAATGGTTTCGTTTTGTGGTTTTTTAATTAATATTTATTTCCCCCCTATGTTATGCTACCCACTATATAGAATTACCACTATATAGAATTACCCATTATATAGAATTACCCACTATATAGAATATATAATTCTGCCTTAATTGCTGATTGACCATTTTTTCTTTATTCAAGAATTGTCTGACTCTGGGAAACAGCTCTGTGTTATCAGGGAAGAGGTTAAAACTTTGTTAGATAAGGTCAGGAACTTCTTTGACAAGTATGTGTACCTGGAATACCAATCCAGGCAGGTTAATGACTAAAAGTGGACTGGGAATAATCACAACAAATATCATATCTCAACAGCTTACATTGTGTGGTTTCAGCTATGTTTTCCTTGCATTTATGTTTAATTAAACTAATACTATATGATGCTGTTAGCAGGGTTTCTTATTCTTCTTTTGATAGCCTCAAAGCCAGTAAAGCAGGCTGTGGTAGTTGAACAATTATGCAATTAATGCCTCAATGTGGTTGGCAAGTGTGTTGCTAGGGAGATAGTCAAAATGATTTTTTTTTAATAGTGCTGTAATTGAAGGTGGGTCCCAAAGAGTATTGTAGTTTCTGCCTTGTTTGCTGTCATCTTTGCTCTAGATGTCAAAGCGAGAGAACCTTGTTCGTGTTGTTTTGAGAGCATAAAGGAAGTGGAACAGAGGACATTTTAGTGTATTGATTTTTCACTTGTTTTTTCCATCTTCCTAAAGCATTTTCTGGCCTTTTAAATTTTCTCTATCAATCATGTTCTTTTTCTTATTGTTGGAATAGTAATAAGATGTTCTATATAAATGTCTTTCCCTTATTATACAATGCCCTTAGCCAGGCTGTAGTCTGTAATTATTTTCTGCTCTTACTTTTGTCTGTAAACACCAGCATGAGATTTTCCTCTTAACTCCTTCACAGTAACACGACTGTAATTTTATTTCCAAGGGGTATCAGCTCCTGCCGGCATGAGACAGCGTGTTTGCCCATCACTGTTGGAAAGCTTATCCTTTGGAGCTGCTGACTGTAACCATGCCCAGCCTAGGAAAAATTTAGACTCTTGTGGTGGTTCATGCATCAGTGCCGGGTGAAATGAGCAATACCCAGGGCAGCTTTGCTCATCATTCCCTCTGAGGCTGCAGTGTCTCTGTGCCAGAAAGGCAGGGGGATGTGCTGCCTGGTCTCCGCACCAAGCTGGGACCAAACACCTCTGCCTCAGGCCAAGGTTCCACCGACCTCCCCATGCGGCAGAGTGCACGGTTTGAACAGGACAAGGTCAGGGTGTGAATGAAATAAGGTAGGCAAAGAGGCTTATAGATATGTATAAGGGAATATAGGTGATGCCATGCTTAAAGGCATCTTAAAACACATTCCTAAAACACTGTCCAGTCACTTCTTGGTCGAGCAGAATATTGATACCCTACAACAATGCATCCTAAAGCTTAGCCTTGTGATTTGCATGCCTTTGTCTTCTGACTGCTGATATGATAAAAATAATTAATCCATATGGGTGTAAGAAAAGGTAACATACCCTACAAACAGCGAGCAGTGCCTCTTAGCCACCACCCCATCCCAATTAGCACCATGCTTCACAACACACAGCCACATAAAAATAAATCCTCTGCATCGCTACTGGCAAACCAGCTTCTGCGGCAGGATGATGAAAACAGACCCGTGGTCCCACAAAAAGATGTTTATCTGCTTGGGTTTCCAGGAAAATTCTGAAAACTTTGGAGGAATCAGCTTCCAAGCAAACTCCCTTCCCATTGACCCGCACTACATCTGCAAATCCACTCTCTCAATTAGCGGGGAGCCTCCGGGTGAATGGCATTTAGCTCTCAGGCTTTGAGGGACTTGTTTGCTGGATGCTGGGGCTCCTGTGCAGGCCATGTTGTGCTTCTGTGTTTTAATGACATGTCAGAGTCATAGCCTGGGGCCACAGAGATCCATGGACTTGGGGATTCTGTGCATGTAATTTTTTTTGCAGGATTTAGGGTATTCACAAGTATTTCCTAAAAAATGCATCCTATTTTCCAGCATATAAAGTTCTTACTTTTAGGAAATGGAATTTCTGTTCTGCCTCTAGTCCTGGGAGACAGTCTAGAAAGTGGAAATGGATGTGTTTGGGCCCTGTGACTTGGAAGGATTGAAAAAAAACAGGTTAATTCCTCATGAACAATAAAAAAAAATATCAAATCAGCATAAATATTCTAACTGTGACCCTGTGCTTTCCCCTCACTCCCTATTCCATGGATGTGGAGGACAACTAAGTTAGTTTGGTCAAGGTGATCTGTGAAATCTGTGGCTGTGCTGCCATGTATCCTGGCAAATGATTATGTCGTCATGTCAGAGTTCATGCACCCACCAGACCAGCCTCCTGACCCTGCTTTTGCTCCATCCCTGCTTCTTTAGTCCGAGTTTAAACCTCAGCTTTTAGAAAAATCAGTGCCAATCTGCTGGCTAGAGCTTCTCGAGATCCTGACTTAGCGCCCTGCCTGGAGGTCACAGGTTTGATGCTGAGCAAATCTTATACAATTAAATAAATATTCAGATAATGAGCAAAACCCTTGTGTGGATGAGCATCCCTGTAGCACTGTGCTAATGATGAGCAAGTCATATCATTTAAGACTAACTGATCATGCCTTGTGCATCTGTTTATTAAGCTAAACAGCTTGCTCCTGCCCCTCTTCTGTGTTTATATCAAAATGAAGCTGCAGGAGCTAAAGGAACTAGCACAGTCTACAGAAAATTGTGGTGGGGTTAACACCAAAGGGCTAGTCTGGAGGTGAATCAGATGACTGCACTGTGGTTATAAAGGCAGAAAGATCATTTAAAAAGAAAACAAGCAGGAAATGTTCAGAAAAAAATTGGCCCACTTTAGCACCCTTGGACAGGAACATCTGTGGTACAGCAGAGCTGGAACAGGTTGACTCTCAGGTTTGTTACTAAGACAAACAAACAGCTTGTCTGAGCAACTGGAAAAAGCAGGGCATTACAGCACATGCTTTTTTTGCAGGTATTAGGAAGATATTCCAAAGAGATTTTGCTGACTGACATAAATTAGACCAAACTGTACTGGATCCTAAAGTTGAGGATGCAGTTTAGTTAGAAACCTGAATATCCACTGTTGTTCACCCTCCATTTCAGGCTTTTTATTTTAATTGCTTTTCTTCTAAAGGTACCAGGGAGATCAGAAAGAGGAGAATCACTGAAAGACAATTTTGTATTTCACTCACTGGACAATGTGGAGATTCCTAATGCAAGAGATGTAAGAGAATACATCCAGTAGACAGTGAGCAACCTTACCCTTGATTCTGTCTAACCGGGCTTAGTGGATGCACAGGTCATTGACTTGTTTGATTTTCAACATAACTTTTCAAGTTAGTTATCAGAACAAGGCCAAATCCTCGTATGATGAGCAGAATCCTTGTGAGGATGAGTTTCTCTGCAGTGCTCTGTAAATGGCAAATGAGTCACATAACTTTGACTAATTGATCTTGTCTTGTGTATTTGTTTATTAACATGAAAGCACTTACTACTGTTCCCATCTTGCTTTTGCATAGAAATGAAGGTTGCAAGTAGATACCAGTCAGGGTTTTGTTAAACAGCAGTGGTTCAGTGGGGATAACCAAGCATTTTCAGGCATTTTGTGTTCATGCAATGAAAACAGCAATTTTATTATTATTTTGATTTTTTTTTTTTTTTTTTTTGAATGGCAAGCTAAACTGTGGCTTGTTCCTAGCAGTCCCAGAGAAAACAAAGCTGTGGACTTGTTAGCGCTTCCAAACTTTCGGACCAGGCTTATAGTACTACTACCTCCAGGCATCTAAGTACAGCACTACACCTAACTTACAAGCTGGTTGTTACAAACTCCTTTTTCGGTCTGTGTCAGCAATTTTCCAACTTCTAACCTAGGAACACCTTTTTTCCTGAATTAAAACTGGTGGATCACCACTGGCCAAATGGATGCCTAACTGCATCTTCCCCATCAGCTCCCAGGCCACATGTGCCCGTTGGGCTCCAGGCTGCTCAGGGCTGGCAGATGAGGCACAAGCTGTCGCTGTGGCATACTGTGCTGCACCCGCTGGGGGAACTGCAGGTGTAGAGGGACAGCTGGGTGCTCCTGGGGTGGCTTAGCCCACCCGGAGGTTGAGTTGCCCCTAGGGATGCCCAGCTCTCTTCTACATGGCTCAGGAAAGCTGTATCTGTCAGGCAGGTACCCAGAGGTAGGGATGACAATTCTGGTTTTTGTCTCTGTCCAGTGACTGATTTGGACCTGAATAGCACACACATATATTGCCAAAGACAAGACATGTGAGAGGAAGATATGCTAAGCTGGAAAAAAAATAAATGACATCCTCTTTCCTTGCATGCTGTTTGGCAGGTCAGTGTTGTGTTTGACAAGCACCACAAGGTTTTGCCAAAGAGGTTGTTAGAAGAATAATGAGCATCAAATCATAGTTTTCTGTTGCAATTTGAATTACGGCAGTCAGGAAAATAACGCAATACAAACAAACTAGCAAGCAGCAAAAAGCTTTACCGTCGGTCAGACTCCACCAGCCATGCTGCTTCACCATCCGCCAGATCACACTCCTCCTCGTCTCTGCTTCATCTGGGTTTTCCTTCTCTAGGCTTCTCCTCCACCCAGGACCTCTGTTTTTTCTCTCGCTCTCCTCAGAGCTATTTAACCACTTTGCAGGGACGAGCTACAGCTGCACATAGTCAAAGCAAGGCCACAGCTGCATATTATCAATGTCAATCAACCCACTGTCTTCATTCCCCTACAGTTTTCCAGTTTTGAACCTTTTCCCCCTGCCCCTCTTAAAGAGAAAAAAAATTAACCAAAGTGGTGTGGAGGATTTATTATCCCATGCTAAAATCAAGACAGAAGCAAACAAAAGCCCATGGAATAAAAAGAAAGCATGACAATCCTCTCTCTATCTTCTTTCCCTTTTGATTCTTCCTTTCAAATGACTGATATACTTCAGAGCTTCCAGAACCATTTTTGTTTTGTTTTGTTTTTCAGATTAAGAACTAAGAGAACTAAATCCTTCAGAAAATGTAATTGCTTTTCATGATGGGACATCTGTGACCAAAGGGATTTTAAGCCTTCACAACATGCAGTATCTTTCCCAATGTGTGAAGTGGTTAAAAATGTCCACAAGAGGAAAGTAAAATTAAAACTGAGGTGTTCAGAGATAACTGTAATCCTATGTGGAGCTCAAGAAGCAGATTTAAGCAACTGAATTAAACCACAGAAGCAGAAATAATCTCAGCAGATTTAAACACACATAGACAATTGAATCAGCTATCACAAGCTACTGTAAAAAACCGTTGTGATCAATTTTCTTTCATGAAATTTTGGACTTTTTTCATCAATTAATAAGTCCGGAGACTTAAAAATATTACTACAGATTTTGAAGCTAACTGAATGAATGGGACATGAACAGTTTGCAAAGAACAAGCTGTACGTACTCATTTTCAAGTTCATATTTCTTCTGCAGATTGTGAATGGAGAAGTGAAATGGACTGTGGTGCCAGGTCTATAATAAACCCGGACGAGGACGCAGTGGGAGGACAGCACAAAGAACCGTGTCCTGTGCTGATGTGAGATTCTGTAGCCCCTGCTCGGCTGGGCTGTTTGCAACCAGAAAAGGCCACATGCTTGAAAGCCTTCACTGGAGGTACAAGTTGGCTGCCAAGGTATTGCTGCAGCGTTGGGATGGGATCATGCAGAATAAAACAGTGTTCAACAGGAGAGTAAATTGCAGAAAAATCTGAAAGAGAAATCAGAAAGACTCAATTTGAGCTGTTTAAAAATTTGAAGTAGGTGAAACATTGGAGAGAATTAACAGGAACAGACTGTGTTGTGTTGCTGATGTAGGCTGCCAGAAATGTTTTGCCATTGCTGGTTCCTACCTGAATGCAGCTGTGCTCATTGCCAAGCCCAAACCAGTGTCAGCACACGCTCTTTCACACCAACCTTGATTCCTCTGTCATGAAAACAGCTGAAGATATTATTTGACTGGTAAAGTCCGGAGGAACTATTTTCACCTCAGCACTTGATATCACAGGGAACTTTCAACACTAAATACATCTGAAGAGCCTGTGAAGGAGGATGAGTGCAACAGGAGGCAACTGCAGCCCGGGGCTGGCTGCACTCTCAGGGTGATGCTCACTATTAACTGGAAGATGTACAATGCCTTTGGTGGAAAACTTCAGTGACACACGGCATCTTTGCAGGGATACATCATCCACGCTACCCTCGATGGCCTACAGTATAGGTGGATAGGCAGCTGATGTGAATTTTTTTTTCCACCAGTTTTCAGTGGTGTCATTGATGGAAAATCCTGGTAGGTAGTTTCCATCCTGCTTCAATATTGGTTTTAGCAACAGGAAGGATTTTAATGTCTAAAATATTAAACAAACCTTCAAATATTAAACAGTCTTATATATACAGGAGGTATATACCTCTTGTAGTTGGTAAATGTGTTTTGGGACGCCCTAGAAGCTGCGGAGAAGCAGAGCGTGCCTCCTCACCCCGGCTTCTCGCAGCCTCGCGCTCCCCACAAAGACAACGGCTTTCTTTTCAGAACGTGTGACTTTGTTATTGATCTGCTAGGAAGCAAATCCATGCCAAGGAGCCTAAAGGGCCAGGCTGATCATAAAAGTAATAGACAGGTTGGTGTCGAGGGTTCCTTTTGCCCCTGTCCCTTGCAGTTTTAACTAATGTGATTCATTGAAATGGGAAGGAAGATAAATGGCATAATCTGGTTTTTGGTGATAACTTCTGGGGGCCAAATGCTGTCCCCATTCATCCCCTGTGCTGAAAACAAAGGAGCAAATAAAAGGGTATTGTGAAGGTAGAGCTCAAAAGAGCTAGTGGTGTTCAGAGGTGAGGTGTAGAGCTGTCCTGGCCCTCCCTCAGCCCCTAGGCACTGCCCATGCGGGGGTCCGATTGCCAGCATTGTCACCAGTGAGCTGCCGAAGCAGCTGGTCACCCTCCTGCCAGGAAGCAAGGGGAAAGAAAGTGCGATGGGTGTTTGCAAACCTTGCCGTAGAAGTCACGTTGTCTGAGCCCAGCTGCAGCCCCAGGTCGTGCCCCTGCGGTGGCAGTGGTACGGTGTGGAGATGCCCCAAAGCTCTGTTCTCCGAGTGCCACCGGGCTGCTGAGCTGCAGCAGTTCTGCTGCACTTGATGTCAAACCCATCCTCTGAAACGGGCTAAGAATGTAAACATTCAGCTCCAAGTGTCTGTATTTCTAGAGGGGGAAATGACATTTCATAGCTACTCAACTATGCTATTCTCAACATCCGATTTTCTATATTGGATTCATTTCTCAAAGCTACTTACTCAGTTCAGAAGACTGAAATGTTAATCTAACAAGTCCTGCAGTTTTATATACATCGTGTAGCTTTTCATTTAAGCTGACAGTTGCATTTAAATGACCCTACAGCTTTAGGGCATCGAGGCAACCATTATTTCATTATAACATTTCTGTACAATAATAAATAATTCCATGCATGATGACTCTTGAAAGGAAAGAACGTGCATATGGTATGGCTAGTATCAGCTACCGAAAGAATGTGTGCTGTTATGAAAATTTGTCTAAGAGCACCACAGGAAACCTCTATTCCCAGAGGCCAGATATCAACTGTGCAGTAAAACTGAGCTGTTCCTCATGAGAGTTTACTATTTCCCTCATCTGCAGAGAAGCAGGCTTTTTGACCTCTGCATTGGGACTGCCAGCAAAAAAAAATCTACTTAATGGCAGTTCTGGTAGATTTTAACACTCCCAAGTTTGGAGCCAGCTAAAACTCTGTTCAGTGCACCACTGAGCAGTTGTCAGTTGTTAATCAGCCAAAGTCAATTAGTGTTCTTGCTATGAATTTGTTCAGTGCATGACAGCACTGGATGGCTCCAAGGACTAGAAAGAAACTGAAAAAATGGGAAAGAATTTTTTTATAAATTCCTCGGATCTGTGTTTCAAATCCAGGACACTTTTGCAAATTTTCAACACAGTTTGTAAATGGGAAGTTTTAAGCAGTCCCAATCAGCCACTTTATTTAGCTTTCCAAAACTACTGGCCAAAAGCCCAGGGCAGCTGGTGTACCCTCAGGTCACCTGGAGCGTTTCCCTCAGGGGTACCTGCCGGGTGAGGGGCTGCCCAGCAGAAGAGCATGGGACCAGCCCAATGCTGGCCAAACACCCTTGTCTTAACATGCTTTTGGGACTCCAACATATGGATAATGAGCAATAAGGGCAAAAAAACCCTCCTTTTTGTGAGAACAAAATGCTGTGCAAGGAGGAGCGGGGTAACCTCGTCTGATGTCTTAGCTGACCTTTAAGCCCAAGGTTGGATAGAGACCTCCCGAGTCCCATCGAGCCTCAGTTATCCTGTGCTTCTAAGGTGGGAGGAGAAGGACAACTCAGGACTTTTTGAGACTAAGAAGAAACATTGTGTTGAGCCTTATGTAAAATGCAAGTTGTGTTTCTCCGTCTCAATTCTCCCCTTCCCGAGCAGCACACAAAACAAATCAATTGACTTAATTCCTTCATATTTTTAAGCAAAGAGCTTTCATGTCTATAGAAGTTGAAACTTTGGTTTAAAAATTTTAATTTTGTTCTAAAGTTCACCCGCTTCTCTCAGGAGATGTATTCCACAGAGCACTGAATATATGCATGTCCATGGACAATGGTGATTCATTAACTGGATGAAGTGTGGGGACTTCGTCTGTGTTTTGTTGACACTTCCTTTCATATGGAAAATCCAGTGCCAAGTTTTCATCTATTCATGTTGTGTCACCCCTTGTAAAAGTCAATATGTCACTATTTTCTGTATGTCAGCTGAGACTGATGGGAGTGCTGACTTTAAAGACAGGTCAGAAAGGCATTGGGAAAAAAAAACCACAACCTTTGGTAAGGCAGAGTGATGCTAAATGTCACAGAACAAAGATTTAGATGCAATTTAGAGAGCTGACATGCAAAATGTGTACACTGTGGAGTTCAGAGACTTGGTTAAAATGTAACGAAGTCTGCAACGTTATACCCAGGTACCTTATTACTTCCTCATTCTCCTCCAAAGCTCCAATACATCTTTTAAGGCACTGAGATCGCTTTTAGCAGTATTGCAGGTCTGCACCGTCTAGTGCAGTCCTCAGCGGTGCTTTGCAGACCACCGTCCAGCCTTCCCCGTCACCTGGAAGTGTATCTGCTTGTATCTGTTCCAGGATGTTCTCCCCTTTTGCATTATCCCCAAATGGATTCGGACTAAAAGTTTGGCTTAGAGCTGCTTTTGGCTACCCAGACCATCATTAGAGCAGCCGGAGGAAGAGCAGAAGCACTGACTGGAAGTGCTTCAGACCTGGGAATTCTGCGCTGGCACCAGTCCCATTTCCATTCCCTGTCTCTTGCTATTTTCTAAAATCCATGCATTACCATAACGGTGCAAAGTACTACAGAAATCTATACCACGGCTCGCCTTTAACACACAAAAAGTTTAGTCTGAGAGCTGAGCCGAGAGAGTCTTATTCATACAAGTAATTGCCATCACAAAGAGCTATCCTCCCTGCAGAGAACGGGATGGAGGAATTAGGATGCAGATATCTCTGCCTGTCACTCTCTAGAGGTCACTATTCCAGAGTTGTGATTTGTGAACCAGATTTGGTCTGTGAACAGATTTGAATTGTGAACCAGAGTATCTGCCTGTGTACAGTTTAAGACCTGATTTTTGTCTGTTCTTTCCCGTGACCTCTATTGTTATGCCCATATTGTTACTTCAGTGCTGGAAATCAAAGGCAAGCACGGACTAAAAATACTGGGAGCAAAAAAAAAATACATAAATAAATGAGCTTTAATAACTTGGTTTTACCTTTGCATTTCAAAGGATCTGTCATACCATTCAAAGAGCCACACATTTTTAAAGATAATGCCACCTATACCAGAGATGCTGTTTAATTCATATCAAAAACTATGCTTTTTTTAAACTGAATTCAAGCGAAAATACAAGTGAACTAGATACTCTCCAGTCAGGTAATGTGCTGTAGAATATTTCAGTTCTAGGTCACTTGATTTTACATATAGATATATGTATATATGTCTCCACGGCAGGCCCTTGAGCAGCTGGAGCAGCTTTCTGGGCAGGTGTGCCCAGGTTTCCCGTGCTGAGGTGTCCGACAGCTTTCCCTCGCTAACCGCTCTCCAGGGCAACTGTTCCGTTGAGCTTTTCCCAACTTTACACCCAGTCTTTGTACTCAAAGAGAAGATGTCGTTATTTCACAAAGGTTTTCTGGATATTAATGTACGATTTCACGAGACCTTATTTATAGGAGGATGAAATGAAATGAAAGCAATATCCTGTCTTTTCCAGTTCCATTGCTGCACTCCTTTTAGAAAGTATGAAAATAAAGTAAACCTGTCAAAACCATTTAAAACTAAAAGATTTTGGGTTTAGCTCCTTCTGATATTCCAAGCTACTCCTGGGGAACTTCAGGGGTCTAATATCCAAGATTTCAAGAATGTCGATCAGCACAACAGTCCGAATAATTCTGAGTGACAGCTATAATTATTTAAACTATTGCACTGTGTAGCTCCACCTCCCCTTTAATGGTTCAGGGAAGAATATATGTATCATATTAGCATAAATTTAATTTACTGTCTAATATAAAATGCAAATCAATAAGGCTAAACTTTAAGTAGTATTCATTTAGTTTTTCATGCAGGGCAAGGATCCTTACCAAGGGTGAGGGATAAACAAATCAACATAAATCTACAAGTAATTTGAATTCATCTATGAAGACAGAGCACAGTTCTTCTAAGCATCCCCATTAGGGGTCTGGCTGATGCTGGTACAGGAATTCTAAATGGCTTGTTGTCTATCTGCTCGTTTTCTCAAATGCGATGTGATGCAGCCCCCCTCACGTTCTTCGCCAGAAACCCTTATTTAAACGCATTTTGAGGTCCGTTCTTTAGCAGTGCCAGTGAACACTGACTAAGGATGTGACTTACTGAAATATTTTCAGTCCAGGACCAAGGTCCAGCTTCTGCTTTAAGGCCGACTGATACCTTAACTCATCAGAGAACGATCCATTTACTTTTTTGGCACAATTAACCCAACAGCGATTATCACAGCTATGGGTGTCAGCAGCCAGCACCATATCAGCATCTCAGAGGTTTGTAGCCTTCAACGCTACAGCCACCCCTGGAAAATGTTGCTCTCCTGCCCACAAAAGGTCTCCTCAGAGCTTTGTTTTTTTGGCAAGCTGAGGAAAATAAACAGTCTGTGAAGTATGCCCTGAAAATCTTTCCAAACTGTAAGTCAAGTGCGACTTTCTACAACATGACAAGAGTTTAACATGATTCCTATGTTTATATATTTTAAGTCAGAGTTCTTTATTTGTCAGAGGATTTGAGAAACAAAAGTCTTCTGCCTTTGATTGCCTCAGAGAAAACATTTTACAGATGCCTCCACGGAGTTCTAAGGGTTGTTTAAAGTCATCTGCTTTTTTAAAGATGGGAGTTCAAGGGAAATAATTTCAAAGAACCTCAGAGGAGAGAAACCGAAGTTGGCATATCTTCTCATTTGTATATTCTTTAGCTCTTGTTTGAAAGAAGAAAAAGTCTCTTTTGTATAGACAGAACTGAGATGGAAATTGCCAAAAAATTAAATCAGCTCTAAAAGAATGTAGACTTGTAACATCACCTGCTGAAATCAACAGGGGTTTATTGCCTTTTCTTCATGTCAGAACCGGACTGGGATGGAGATAATGCAAGTGGTATTGTAAGCAGAGGTTACAGGCAGAACATAATGGTTAAACCTCTTCAACTTTGTCAACTCTCTACTAAAGGTGCTGTTCAAGGCAAGGCATTTGAATAAAATCTCTTGGGGAAACTTCAGCAAGGCTGAAATATTTATGAAGAATGGTGGAAAACTGTTCTTTTGTTCCGTTTCTTACTAGTTTGAACTGTAGATCTACCATCTGTGTCCAAAGCACTGTTCTGTCACTATTAGCCCTTTTTTGAAGGTGATGGAAATGCCTAAAAATGTCTGGGAGATTTGCTAGAACTGGAGGATAATTTCTAGTTGCAACTTGCTTTCTTAACATACAAGCAACGTTTCTGGAACAGAAGTCATCCGAAAGAGCATCCTGCAGTCCCCTGTGCCAGGAATCACTCGGCCTTTGAGACAGATGCTTTGGCTCGGAGTCTGCTGCTTCTCCTCAGCGCTCCGTCTAGGAACAAGTACTGCAAAAAGGCTGCACCTTTACTGAAAAATGTTCAATTTATTCATCCACTGAAAAACATGACCTACAACAACAGCAGAGACTTGATAAACAGTCTGCAAGATGTCTCCTGGTCATTTCTGCTTAGAACATCATCTTAAATTATTATACCATATTGAACTCCCAAAAATAAGAAAAAGCTTTAATTAATTTAAATACATGGATTGATAGCTTTTCATTTACCATTGGCATGCTTACAGTTCCCTGATGTGTGGCACCTCTTGAACTGTTCATAGCGATATGACACAATAATTTCAAACAGGATGAAGTGATTATATTATCTCATTTAGAATACAGTTGCATCATGGGAAAGCAGATTATCAGACAAAATGGTGTGTCAGCTTTATTCAGGAGAAAGGAGAATGCTATAGATTATTTTTCATTCAGATCTAATATCTGCTGTTCTCAATAAGTGACAAGTTTCTGCTTGGTCATAGTTAATTTTCTTGCTGCTTTTGACATATTTTCCTGATGTTCATAAAAATATCCTGTGTTATTATATTAGCTATAAAGTCAAGTTCTGTGTTAAGATAGTCTCCCAATTGCATTTATTTGTGTCTTCATCTAGCTCGGGGTTTTTTTCCAGTGCATTTAGGGATCAATGACTTAAGAATCCTCTCCAGAATGCTTAAATGAAAGCATTTGACAGCTCGTTTTAGTCCTCTCTAATCCAATCTTCCCCAGCCTGCGAGCAAGATCCGTGCTCCTCCGCACGTCTTGCCTAACAGCCGGGATCAAGACAGACCCTCTCTGGATTGAAATCATTGGAAGGCAGCGGTGGTATGAAGTGTCTTTGACTAGCATGGAGTAATTTATTATTAAAATCATAATAGCAGTTTCAGAATGATAGGTTTCCAAAGATCATCCTTAATTAGTTTTCTGAATTATATCAGCAGACTGATATCCACAGGGCGTGTTGTTGCTTAGTGTCCTCACCGCTTACCGCCTGCCCGACTCTCGTACTTGCCTCCTTGCATCTGATGCTTGATCAATATTATCAGAAACCTGATCTGGTTGCCATTGAAATGACTGCAAAACTTTTTTTTTTTTTGTTTTGACTGGAAACATGACCAAGCTCAGATTTTTGTCTTTTAATTAACAAGAGGTTTTAAAGATGAGTCTCATTATATCTGGTTCCATTTGATCTGCTCAGTGACCTTTCCTGGCGCACTCACAGCCGTGTTTCAGCATCTTGCCAGTGCAGAGGAGAGCCTTTTCCGTGGGGGTGAAGGGAGCGAAGCAGCAGCAGCATAAAACAGCCAGTTCTAAAGATGTCCCAAGAAGAACAAAGAATACGACTAATTAGATTACTTTATGGCAGTGTTTAATCTTTTCAAATGAACTGAGATCTGTTCTCCATCTCCCTTCCCTGGTGGTTTCTCTGAGCTACACAAAATCAGTGTATTCTTTGTAGATGTTGTTTCCAAGACTGACTAAAACCCTTGTGAAAATGTCTGACCATCACACTTTGCACATCCACTTCTGCAGATTAATGTCTGGACTGAGCTGTGGTACGCGTCCAGCAAGCGCACCCAGCATCCTCGCTGCTGTTTTCAATGCGCCTTCATATAATCACTGGTCCCAAAGAAAGGATTAGCCTGTCATTTCTTAAGATTACTTCATCTTCTTTAAATCCCTTTTCAATAAATCTTTGAAATTAAGACAATTGTTATAAATAAGGGATTTAATTAACAGTGTGGGTTTAATGTTCATTTCCGTTTAGGTTGGGTTTGGTGTCTATGTTTTCTAAAGTCTGTGGAGATTATCTGGTTTCTCTTGCAATCTTTTCATCTCTTCTATATGAAATATTTAAACTTTCAACATTTAATAATGATGAATAAGATCAAGACAGGAGCTTTCAGCAACCCAAGGAACATTCTTCCATTTCAGCTGGTGATGGCCTCAGAGTGTTAAAGTTACAAAATAACACCATTCTGTTTCCTTCAAGGTGGTGCTGTTGCTGCCCCTTTATATTGAATTGTGGGTGGTTTTTTTAAATGTTCTTATCATATTTGAGATTTGTTGACTAAAAGATCCAAATTTTGCCTGGTCAAGTTGCCTGTAAAATGTTGTTCTGCAGGTTGTTTTTTCTGAGGTCCTGGTTGAGGAGAGACCTCTGGTCTTTCGCAGAGGCTGTGTCCTGCCTGTGAGCCCCACGCAGGCTTCCCAGCGGAATTATGAAAAAGACTCCTTACTGAATGTGGGGAAAGGCTGAATGACAGTAAGTGGAGGAAGAACTGAAGTATCTATCACAAGAGCCTCTCAAATCCCAATCTTAAATAATAAAACATATTCTAATGTGCCAAAATCTAAAAGCTTTCTAGTGTCACTGTTACTCCCTTTTACTTTCAGTCTTTTATCTCTGAGACAATTCTGAACTTCCATAAGGCAGATATGCACGTAACTATAAGAAGTGGTAATTCCCTCCTTGTGATTCTTGCATGCAGACGTATTGTAGTGGATGCTATTATTATGTATCTTAGTTATGGGATGTTCATTCAAGGTGCACACTTTCTCAAATGACATATGCAACTGGAGGATTTCATTTGGTTGCTCTCTCCAGTGCTCTGTGCTGAGGGCAACACACCCAACCACTGCTGCGTCTCTGCCCCTTAGGAAAAAATATGGAGTCATTAACAGTTTGAATTTTTGCCTTGTATTTGACTAAGTACATCTTTTTTCCACAGATCTGTAACTTAAAGCATGATTTTTCTTTCTTTATTCAAAACCTTGTCCAAGTTACTGATCAAATTAAATTTCTGCCTTGTTTCCATCTGTGCTCTGAGTTAGTTTCTCAACTTAATTACGCTTTACACATGTGGTTATATATTATTCTTGATTTTTTTCATTAACGAACACATCATCATTAAATGACCTACATAAGCAAAGTTGGAGCACAAGAGTTCAGTGATTTGAGGAAGATGTCTCCTCTTCCCTCATCTCCCATACACTCCCATTCCTAATTCCTATGTTGCCCTATTCTTCTTTTGTCCTTACAGGGGTGAAGACATTTTGGAGATGGAATCCCAACCCTTTCATGCTGCCCATGCAGTAGATAGCCAGCTGCTGTTCCTCCCACCCATCGGGGCACAAAACCGGTGCAGGGGTTGGGATGAAGTGCTGGAAGAAGGTGGCACCCCTGATGGTGCCGGCAGCACCCTCAGCCGTGGTGCTGGTCATGCCTGGGCTGAGGCAGGTGGCAGGGTGAGACCTGCATTTCTGAAAATCCAGTTCTAAGTGGAATGTGAAAGAACACAGCATATTCTGCTGCAGATCTGAAAAGATAACCGAGGTCCCCAAAATCCCAGCGCATCCCTCTCTTAAGCCAGCCCATGGTCTTGGTAGTGTCAGGTTAATGGCTGGACTCGATCTCAAGGGTCTTTTCCAACCTAAATGATGTTACGACATCCCTAATTTGAAATGGACTAATGGTTGTGCCTAACATGAATGGGTTTCATCTCTTTTCTCTCTTCTCTTTCCTGTCTTCCTTTCTCCTCTTGTCCTGCTCTGTTTGTTCTAGTTTGTCATGAATGCCTGAAAACAGGCCGTTATGCTGAGAGAAGGCTCCTCTCATTCTCCTTTTTATCACCCCAGGACTTCTGAGAGGTAAAACATGTAGGTAGTGAAGCTTGTTCCTTTAGAAGAAGCTTTCATTACTACAGCTCTGAGGCAGAAACACATCAGAGATTTTACATGTAGTTTCTTGTTTGTTCTGCTTTACCTTCATTTCAAATTGGCAATGTAAAAATAGCAAATGTCTTCATTTTGGCTATGCTAATTTCAGCGCTACGCAGGGCAAACTTCTTCCTGGTTTCATGGCTTTGTTTTGTATCTTAGTCAACACTTTCCTGATTGATCTTTTTTGGTCAATAACAAAAGTAGCTTTGGGGACACACTATCTGGTCCTTACTGTATGCTATTTAATAATTGTCATTATGTGGCTTTACTGCAGCTGTCTCAGAAAATGCGCGACGGCCAACTCACATACCAGAACGCCACCACCAAAATGCCGTAATGGGAGCGTCCTGGAAGGCATTCCCTGTTCTGGGGAGGGCTCCACACACAGAAGCACAGGGAGGGGGGAAAAGAAAGAAAAAAAATATCTAAAAGTTTCCTTTTCTTCTTTTTTTGGTAAACTTTGTTTCTCCCTGCCTGGCAGGAGGGAGAAGCAGCTAATGTCTCCCTGCTGAAAGCATTAACTGATTGCATTGTTGCTTGAGCACAGCAGCTGTCCTTATACATTTAGACTCCCAGTGACAACAAAATTAAGGCAGCCTCCCCTTCTGTCAGGCAATAAAATGATTTTCTCAACTTCTTTATTTCTTCTGAGAACTTCTTAGTGCCTGTGTTTCTATGACTGCAGTGAGATGCTACATTTGAACCGATCATAGTGAAGGGGACCTTTTACTCAGTATTTTCTGGAAAGGCGGAAGGGAAAACAAACAATAACCCAGATTCCAGCATGCCCCGAGGACTGATTTCCCTTCCTTTTCCATTTCCTTTAAGTTTGTTGATGTGAGCGGGTGTTTAATCTCATTTATGCCACCAGTGCTATGCTCGGTAATTCCCCATTGCTTTCTGGTACCTCATTAAACGGATCTTGCTATGAGACCCATGGCAAAGCACAGCTCCCTGGCAAGGAGGGGGGAGGGTGCTCCCGCACGGTCTTAACCACTTCCTTTGGGAGTCTGGAAGGGTCCTAAAGCTTTCTGCTAGATGGCTAAACTAAGTCAGCATCCACACATCTCTGGCAAGTTTCTGTGTGCCAGTGTCCTCAGCACACCCTGGCAGGCCGAGGGCTCCGGCTGAGAGCCGCAGCCAAGTGCCATCTGCTCTTGCAGCCCTGCGGGCTGCGTAACACGGTGCGGGGATGCAGACATTGGGGTGCCCTGCAACCACCATCCTGGTCTTCCACCGCTGCCCCAGGCTCTGTAAGAATCACTCTCATTAGCAGCTCAGGATTCTCTGTTCAGATCTAGAGGAGGCACGTGCCCATCGGCTGCGGTGCTGGTGGCCTCTGGGAGACACGTGGGGAGCAGCACTGGCACAGGCTCGAGCTCCTAAGGCAGCTCGGCCAGACCCATGTTGCTTTACAATGATTTTGCACCTAGGGTTGTCAAGGCCAACGGCTCACTCCGACTTACCCAAAGATTTGGGCAATTTTTTTCTTTTTGCCCATTGTACCAGAAAATAATGCAACGATGAGGCTGTCTTCAAAAGCCTTGGAGAAGTCCCACGTAGTTTCCATTGCCAGGATGTTAGGATGACGTGGAACCGTAACATACTGAGAATATAATTTTAAACCCAGTCCTCTCCTCTTTCTGTGACCTACGCTGGATACTTCTCTTTCCACAGACATCCTACCTGCAATAAAAGAGCAACGAGAATTGAAGGTGCATCACTGCTGCTGAATAGCTGAAGTGTGTTTCTACCGTGAACATAGATCTGTATTCTCAGCTTCTGATCTTACATATCTTTATGTTTGAATGCGTATTGTTTTAAATGGGAAAATAACCCTCAATCTTTTAATAATCTTTTTTTTGTCCACTCCTGATTGTGTCTCTATGTACAGTTCCTAGTTCCAGCTCAATACTCTAAAAGCACCAACTCTACTATAACTTATAGATTACAGGGAAAAAAACCCCACAGCACTAGGCTAAATCATCCAAATTTGCCACAGCAGGATCCTTCACCTATTTTCTGAAACATTTAGTTTCATTTTTTCCTCTCAATCTGACCCTTGTAGCTCAGTATTGGTAATTAGCCCCCTGCTTCTGCTGTAGCTACTAAAAACTGGGGAAAAATAAATGTTTCCATTTTGAACCATTATTGCAAAAGCACAGCCGTGGAACACTGGAGGCTCACTCATGATGTAAGAGCAATTTTCATAGAATGACACTCAGGTATTTGGTTTCTAGCCTTCAGAATTAAAAACAGAATATATATATATATATATATATGTATTTCTTTTTTAAAAGGAAAATTTGAGGCAATGCTATTTCTATGGTTTCAGAGTATGAACTCCGCTGTTGAATTCTCAGCTTGAGATGCTATCATCCTAAAATCCCTTATAGAAACCCCTCCAATCTGAGATAACAAAAATTAGTATTAATGTAGGCAAAGTATAAGTCTTTGGGAATGTGATTTCTTCTCCAGTGGTACCAAAGGAGATGTTGTCTATATGGAAGGATGGTCAAGCAATGAATTTTTTTTAAAAAAAATGTTATTGCTGGAGATCTGCAAAAGGATTTACCATCACACGTGGTCCTAACAGTACTTGAGAGCTTTTTGTAGCAGCTCCCACAACAAAATACCCTTCCAACTACTGCATCTATGCCAATCAGATAAAAATTAAAGTTTAAAGAGTCCAGCAAAAGGTTAGCTCAGCTGCGACGCGGCTGTTCCATTCTGAACTTTCTGCAGACAGGGACAATTAAGCAGATATTTCATTAAATCAGTAAATATCAAAACTGGGCAAGAATTTACCAAAACCTCTAAGGAAGCATTGCGCTGAAGGCTCCAAAGGCCCCACATATAGAAATGGTAAAATTATTGCCCGGTTTGGGGTAGTAATTGTGCTTTTTTAGCGGCAGTGGAGAGCAGCAGCGGTGAGGGCGTGCAGCGCGCACACACACACATACACGCACACGCACCCCCACCACCCCCCACCACCCCCCACATGGCTACCGAGCCATTTGCAGAGCAGATGCAGCCACCAGAGAGCCATGAAGATCTTACGGTGCCCACCAACTTAGTCTGAAAGCTCCAGCCCCACGGTTCCCCAGGCTCCCTCTTCTGCACTCGTGATTCTCAGAGATTAATCTGGAAATGCCGTCGCCTTTTGCTGTGCTTTTATTGAGTTCCCCTTCTCCTATAAAGGTTTTATCTACTCCACTGTTGACTGGATGCCATTCTGCTTCAGAAATTCTGCTCAACTTCAACTTCTCTTGTAGCACAAAGGCAACCTGAGAGCCCTTAAAGACATCATTAAAATGTTTATTTCCATGCCTTTCAAAGCCCCCGGAAATGCATATTGTATTACATGCAATCGTTGTAAATAGCATTTATCTTAATGCAATAATCTCAGTCTAATCTTCCAGTGGTGTGAATATCTTAAAAAGAAGGCTTAAAGAGATAGATGCTAAATAAATTAAAATGAGCTAAGGGAAGGTGCCTTATAACTCCAGAAATATTGCAAACATTATTTAAAGTAGTTAATATTTTTACAGCCTCATGAATGCTAATCTCTGGGAAATCTCAGGTAGCAAATATAGTTTTAATTCTCAATTTTAGTTATCACAAACTGGAACTGTAAATTAATTTCAACACTATAAAAAGTAATAGAGACGTTTATTTTCTTAAGCAATCTGGCTTATTCAGCTGCAGACTAAATCTGAATTAATGGTCCTGGTATGCTGAATACAAAATTAGTAATAATGTGAAATGCACATAACGATAATATCTGCTGGAAGAGTTATAATGCTAGGGTCCAAATTTTTCTCATTAATATACTCCATTACTATTAAAAAAAATGATACCGAGCTTTCTAGCTGGCACTTGAGTGCTTTTCTGGCAACTTCCTTATGAAAAATGACACCCTTTACAGTATCAGCATAGCCTGTGTACTTCATTCTTTTGGGGAAGCATTCAACGTAGAATTACGATGCCTGTTGTGGTTCTATAATCAAGAATCAGGCTGAGGGAAAACCTTAGACAAGTCACTGGACGTAACACCCAGGCTTCAGTCTGGATGGACGAAAAGAGTTGCTAAGCCATTCTTTTGTCCATCAAAATGGAAAGAACAGGGATCAACAACGAAACCCCAATGCTGTTCCATGAAAAGCCCCTGCTGTTTGAGAGCCATTGGCACTGCCCTGTCCCAGTGGAGACATTTCTTCGGTTATAGATGGAGGGCTTGTATGAAGCTGCATGAATGTTTGCAGAAGTGCCAGGACAAAAGACAAGAAGCAGCCCAGAGGAGTCCATAAGGGGACTGAAAGTATGATCAACAAAAAAAGTGAATTAGAGGCTATGGGAGGTACGTATGGAGCTGCGAGAAAAAGTAGCTTCCAGTGTTTGGTCCTGTTGTGCATCAGAAACCAGCCAGAAGACTTCTTTTTTTTTTTTTCTTGGGGGGGGGGGGGGGGGGGGGGGGGGGGGGGGGGGGGGGGGGGGGGGGGGGGGGGGGGTG
>JAVJGJ010000047.1:21278402-21312756 GCA_035590215.1 Microhierax caerulescens | reverse complement strand
CAGGGTATTGCTAAGGAGATATATTTCTTGGTTTCTCCCCCTAGCAGAACCGTCCGACAAGACACTGGCTGTCCTGGGCCTCACTCAGCCCCTGCTGATGAACAAAGGAGTTTGTTTTCCTGCAGCAGCCGGACAAGAGCAGCACCCCTATATACGCAGCTCTGAGAACTGCACCCACCAGAAGCGCCCAGGCGCGGTGGGGTGGCGTCGGACCCGTGCAAACCCGGCAGAGGCGCTGGGGCTGGCAGCCCAGTCGCTCCCACCAAGCCCTCCCGGCGAGCTCAGCCCATCCGTGCCTCCACCGGCCCTTCGTGCTCAAAGGTTCTTTGAAAGCCCTGGCAAACGGGGGGTGAATCGCTCCCGGCTTGTGGCATTAAACAAAAGTCAGAGCAAATAGCGAAGCAAGAACGAACTTACTCTCCAGCATTAAAAGATGAACGTCTTAATGGCAGAGCTTGCAGAGAAATCTGTCCCGTCCCTGCAGATGCTCCAGGACTGCCCCCTCCCCGAGCCGGACCCCTGGCTCAGGGGCACGTCGGAGAGCTGTTGGGGCTGGGCTTGTGTTCTGTAAACACGGTGAGAGGGGATGGAAGAGGTGCTGGGCGCTCTGGGGGCAGCTGATGCCCAGAGGGCTGCCAGGGATGGTGCTGGGGGAGGCTGGGCCGGAGGGGAGGGCAGAGCCTCGGGCAGTGGTAGCAGCTTCTCCCACCAAGAACGCAGCCCCCCTCCAAAGGGTTTTATACCTCAAGGTGTTTCTGCAGTGAAAGTAAAAGGGTTTGTGTTCACCAGCATTAATTTTGTTTTCTTTACTTTGGGCTAACGAGCATGAGTCAGGAAACCATGCAGGGAAAATCAGTATGCTTTCCAAATAGTGCAAGCATCAATTTAAATCTACAAAGTTGCAGTGGGCTATATAAAGATTTATTAATCAAAACATTTGCAAAATATTGACTGTGCGCGTATGCCGTTAGGCCTGAGAGATCATCTGCGAAGTAAAGCTTGAATTAATCACTTCTTCTCATACATTAATCTTTGCAGGATAAAAAAAATAAATATGTAGGAGATATTTGTGGATATTTTCCTAACTGTGTTTTGGTAACTTCATTTTCTAGTTTGAAATTATTTCCACTCAACAGTTGTCGTGTAGAGGGTAGAAACAAAAACTCAGGGTAAGCAGCCAGAGCGTGGCTCACAGAACAAATGTTGTTTTGGAGGGGGCTGCCACCTCCTGCCCCCCCCAGGGACCAGCCCAAGGTGTGAAGCTCCCGCAGGGCCAAGCACAGTGGCACGCTCACACCCGGAGCGCTCAGATGCTTCAAGGGCTGAGGTGGGCGCAGCTCAGGGAAAATCTGGTTGTGAGGATTTGGCAGTGCCTGTTCCCTGCAAAATAGAGTCATATCACAGGCATCAAGCAGAAGAAAATGTGTTACTGATGGAAAAAAAGCAAAACCAACCTGTATTTTAGTATCCAACCAAACAAATGTTCCTGGTTTTCTTTTTAAAGTTATTTTCTGTTTAAAAATTCTGTCGTGCGTTATCTAAATGCAAAATGTAAAGGTAAAGCATTATATATAAATAATGTTAAAACATGAAAACAATCTTTGCAAAAAATCTCTAGTTTTGGTGGTTTGCTCCTAAGCAGAAACAAAACACACACACACACAAAAAGAAAACTGGAAAGCACTAAACCCCCATTTCTTTGTGGCCCCAATGAGCACCTACGTGCTTGTGAGCTCTTTAAAACCACGAAGGCATCCACCTTCTGCCTGACAGTCTTTGTAGACTACTTGACGTTCTTTGGTGACCAGCGAATGGCTTTAATGGAGACTATGTGTGGAAATATATGTGGGTGTTTTAGCGTTTCAGACCTGAAAAGAGATGCCATAAAAATCAAGCACGTCTGATAAAGCAATATACGATGTTTCCAAAACTGAACTTTCCCATCCCATCCTCAGGGGGCAGATGCCTTTCTGCCAGTGCCTGCTTGGCTGGGAGAAGCCCATGGATACACAGGCAGCATCCTGGCCGCATTGAATGATGATGAAAGCCTTATTAAACACAGGGTATTGTGCTGATTAAAAAACGATGGCATAATTTGGCCTGGGCTATTTAGTTTTATTAAATGCCAAAGTGTGTACCAGCATAGCGCGGAGCTCTTATGAATCAGTTAGCGCTGGCAGGCTGATTTCACTTGTTGAACTTGTGAACTACCACAAAGTGACTGTACTATAGTTGATGTTTTTAATTTTAAAAAAAGAATCAATTTGTAGGGCTAGCATGATGGTAAGCAAGAGCCATGATTTTATTTCATGTATGCCTTTTAGTGGTTTTATGAAGACATTTTATAAACAAAGTTTTAAAGTGCGAGGTGTGTTATCATTTTGTTTCCCCAGAACAACTAATAAGCCAGGGAGCCAGCGATGTATTTATAGCAGAATGTATTTATAGAAGAAATATTCTAGTGGCTGGGTGGGGGGGTAATGGGGAAGGAAAACACATCCCCTAATGCAGAGAAATGATTGGAAGCTCATACTTATGAATGTAGTGCCATAGATAAGATAGACAAATTTTTATAGGCCCTAGACACCAATGCCTGCTGCTATACACTGCCTACTATTGCAGAATCACTCATGATTTTCCTTCCCAGGGAGAGAGGAAAAATAAAAAATGTATTACTCTTTTCATTACACAGCTCTCTATTTTCTTCTCCTTACATATATATATTTGTGTGTGTGTGGTTATATATACACACACATAAAAGCTCACTTAGTTACTAACTTTTCTTTTTAATTTCATTTTTCCTAAGTGCACTCGGCTCTGTGCCTGCCAGGGTGGCTGCAGGTAGCTGCAGGAGATGCCTGCGCCCCAGATGCTGCACCGGCCGCTGGGTACCACTGGGACAGCCCAGCCTGCAGCCATTCCGGGGCTGCCTGCGCATTCAGTGGAGACAGAAATTAATTCTGAGGTAAAGAGTGAAACCTCATCGAAATCCATGAGACCAAACTCTTCTCCACATTAAATCCATTGCTTACTGGAATAAACTTCATCTTTTGCCAACCAATATAACAGGCACAGAACAGAGCATCTCTCCCCTAACAGACCACTGTGGTACTTGGGCATGGGGAGAGAGGTGCATGTTTACTGAACAGGAGCAAAGGATCATGTTAAGATTTATACTTCAAAAGTATTTTCAAAAGCTTTGTGAAACTCAGTAGCCTGGGAGAACGTCTCTGTCAGAGAGTGTCTCTGAACTGGAACAGTGTGGGCGTTCATAGATGTTCTCTATAGAAGATATTTATCCGTCTGTAATAATTTTACTTTGCATCTTTCACTAGATAATGCATATATACAAATCTATAAATGAATAGACATATAAAAATGAATACAGTAATACTGACTTGTCAACTGCATGCAGAACAGATTTCATTAAATAAGAGCAAAAACGTTTCATCCTCTAGACAATTCTGAAATTTCTCACCACTGCAAATGGGAACAGGAACTGGAATGGTTCAAAAAATTATTCTGAACTATTGCTTTTGAAAACATTAGAAAGTCCTCTTTACTTCCAGTAATGTTGGAGAAATGTAATTAATTTCTAACGTATCATAAAAGTGTGTGTATCTGTGCTGGGGCACACCTGTGCCAGCTGGAGCGGGAGGGGCTGTAGGAAACAAGATACAGCATCGTTATAAACCTAACAAAACTGCTAAGTAAAACATTTCTATGAAGCAAAACAGTGCATGTATTATAAGAAAAAAAAAAAAAGTCAAACATTGGAAAAAATACTCAGCTTAATTCTGTGTCACTGGAAGATACATCTGAAAACATCAAAACCCCCAGCATGTTCCTGTTAACGTTTTGCTCTGAAGAACCAGTGTTTTCTGATGGGAGACTGCTCCACCACACACTTTCCAGCCACCTTCAGCACAAACACTGCCAACTGTCATCGTGTGGGAAAGTAAAGCATAAAGTGTTTTAGCTCCGGTCCCAGCAGCACGCAGGAACGTGGCCTCTGTGAGTCAGGGAGGCGGCGGCGAGGAACGTCACCGCTAACGGGACAAGGGCCCCGACGTCCCCCTGCCCCTCGCCTGACCTGGAATGAGCAAGAGCCTTGTGGTGAAATCCCATGCAGTCAGATGGCATTTCTTCAGACAAGTTCATAAAACCAGATAATGGTTGAACTGCCAAATTGCGGAGGCTCCGAGCTGATCGCTGCTTTCCCATTTTATTTCATTCTTGTTCTTTAAAACAAGAAGGAAACCTGTCAAGCTGGAGCAGAACTTCTCTGCAGCTGCTCACCTGACTTTCTCTGCTTTCCAAGGGCCTTAACAAGTGACCTGCCCCGCCGATGGGTCCGCACGTTTGCCAGAATTGAGCTGTATTGTAGCTGAAGCAGCTTTTGGCTTTAAGGGCTCATTTAAAATCAAAGAGAAACTGGCTTCAGCACTCCTCGTTGGCTGGCGTGGGGGGAGAGGGGCTGGCAAAATTCATGCTGCCCATCACTGCGGGGTTGGGAGCAAAGTTTTTTTCTTTTTTTTTTTTTCTTATTTTCTTTCCATATTTCTTCACCTGGCCTTTTCTGGGCCTTCCCCCCACCCCCACCCCCACCCCCCCCAGCTCTGTTATGGCTCCTGTGAGCTGTGCAAGATTTCCAGGAGTCTTAATTCCATTTTAATTTTTTTTATCATAAAAGAAGCCTTAAATACTCAGGGGTATGGGAAGGAGAGTTTCAGTATTTGATGTCTGGTTTTGCCTCCTTTGTTTTTAAATTTGTTAGAAATTCTGCAGGACAGGTTTGAAGCCTGGGTTGACAGAGAGCCTCAAAACAGAGAGAATTTACCCATGAGAATATCTGCCTTTGAAGTTAACTCAGTTTTCCAAGCTCCTAATTAAATGAAGAAGTTGCAGGAAGCCATGATACTTTGCTTGGGTGGTGGGTGGATCCGGTGTCGTAACCCATGGACCTGTTCGAAGGTGGACCTTTCTTGGCCAGCAGCTAAAAATAAGCTAAAAAAATTAAAAGCCGATACAGTGTAACCAGCCAAATATTTCAGGGGCATGGGATCCTTCCCTCAGTTTGGGCAAACTTGAGAACAGTCACGATAAACAGCAGTTATACCTGCTTTATGTACGGATAAGCATCCATATGGATACGCGTGTGATGCAAGATACGGGCGCAGAGCAGTGGCCGCACGGCAGAGCGGGCGCAGCGGTGCCAGGGGCAGCGCTAACTCTGCTGCAGGTACCGCGTGTCCTAATGCTGCAGGAAAAAGCAACGTTCTATCCTGCACGGGGGCACTTGGGACACCTCGGGCCCCTCTTGTCTAAAATGAAACATAGAAGCTGAAATCTCATTAGAAGAGAACTGGCCTTAAACTTCACTGCTTTTAAAACATTTGCCTTTTGCATAATTTCCCATTCTGGAGGGGACTGTTGCAAACCCCGTGCAAGCTTCAGTGCCGGCACCTGGCTGCTCTGCCTGCAGCGTGGCTGTGACATGGCAGTGGTACTTACCAAAGATTTTCATTGATTGGCAATTGGGAGCCCATCTGAACTCCCAGCCTTTTGCTGGGTGCCTGGTCACCCGCCAGCTTCCCATAGCCCACCAGCACGGTGAGTGCTGGTACCAGTATTAGAAACGGCACCGAGCTCTGAAAAAACACACTCACCGGTCGAAGTCAGCAGAACGAACAGGCGTTCACTCCTCCTCCTCCTCCTCTTCAAAATTCAAACACCTGCCTGTCTGCTCGCCATCCCACCGACCAGCCCGTTGCCTCGCTGAGGTTGTGGGCTGGATTTATCCCAGCCAGGGTAGCAGCGTAGGGGTTAAGCGTTGTAACTTCTTCGCTCTGCTCTGCATCAGTGTTCATCTGCTTTGCTCTGCTAGAAGCAGGAACACAAAAAGTACTTCTGGCTCAGCCTGTGGATGATTTTTATCAGCTCATTTTGGTCAATAAAGAAAGGAGTCAATCACTCCTGGAAAATAGCACTTTCCAGTACTGTATATATCCAGCCAGTACAATCGCAGAATAAATCAATAACCACATTAATCAATACGATGTAAACTGCTGATCTCTGTGGATAAATTGTACTGGTGTAAGGCGGCTTTCAAATAAATTCTAAACCCACTCAAACTGCATAGGCTTTAAATCTACTAAGGGCAGTGGGACACGTGAAAGATTTCTGCTGTTTCTCTTTAAAATCTCTGGGATAGCAGGGCTGATGGATAATGTAATCAAATCACGCTGGCAGTGCCCACAGACACACAGAGCCTACTTTAACGAGACCCCCAGAAAATACCCCTTAACTCAGTTCTGCCAGCAAGAGGGGGACCTCTGCCAGGGTGCGATTCCTCAGGAGGAAAGGCCAGGCTGAATAGGAATGGGTGCACGGAGGAGGGAAGGCTGAGCTGCCAGCTGGTTTATTTTACATCCCCAACAGCTGTAGGAGGTTTTGCTCCTCTAGGCACTTCCTTTTTAACAAAACCTTGAGCCTCAGCATCTCTTTTTTGATTTTACATATTGCCAGAAATGCAGGACCTCTGGGCAGAGCCTGCAGGCACGTGGCTCGTACAGGAAAGAGCGGGTTATGCCTAAGGAGAGCGGGCTGGTGGCTGCAGCAGGCTGTCCCTCTGCTCCCGCCGCACTGCCCCGTGCGTGGCCGGCACACAGGTAGAAGGAGGCAAACAGGGATATCATTTGTGGAAATTTGCATCGGGCTTTTCACCGTGGATCTGGATGCACTGCGGAAAAAGGACTCGTCGGGAGGTGATGATAGCCATGAAGTTGTACATGGAGTTAGTGGGAACACAGAAGGGATGTGCACAGGTGGCGGGTACGGGCTGAATGGAGGTTTCAAGCTTTAGCATCATAATTAATAGAGCTACGCTGAGCACACTGGGGTCACACCAGCCACTTCTGGCAGAGCAGAAAGCAAAGCCATGCATGGCAGTGTCCAAGCCAGGGCCTTAATTAACCTGGCCCATCTCCCACACCGGCTGTAGAAAGATGTATTTAGTCAAGTGCAAAAATCCTAGAGGCTTGAATGTATGTTGTGGGAAAGCTGTGTATTGTAAGGAGGTGTTCTGGTGTCCTTTTGTGTTCCAGAATTGTTTCAATTCATTCTCTAAGGATGGGAAGTATTTGTAGCCATTTTTCAGTACTGAAATATATTAGCATCTATAGAATAGGTTAAACAAAAAAAAATATACATAACAGTATTATTAATACGCCATTTTAATTGCTACATCAGACATATTTTCAAGTATTAAGTGCTAGGAACTGATAAAAAGAAGAAGTTTGTATTAAAGAAAGCCTGAATGATTAAAGCCATTTGAAGGCCTGTATTATACCATGCTGTCAAAATATCCAGCTGACCTTTTCTGCATGGTAAGTTTCTCCAAAAAAGATTTTATACCAGCTATTTTAATAGCACTGATTTTTACCACCGCTACCCCCTTCGCTTTTGGATTAGATAATGGCCAGCAACAGAAATGTGAATCCTTACATACACTCTGAAGATGACCGGGGCATTATATACAAAGTCTTTGCAGCCTTATTTAGACTGTTAGATAGACAGATTTTTCTGAATGCATCAGTTGCCGTTCTGTTACACTTCCAGTCCATACTATTCCTGCAACAAGTGGCAGCCCTCCATCAATTCACGCCCAGCAGCAGAAGGCAGCACGTTCACAGCATCTCACCTTGATGGCTGAGGTCGGCTGGACCACTCCTGGGCTGAAGGATCCCCAGTCTGCAAAGTGATGTGCATTCCCACACCACCTGTGCTTTCAACAGCTCATGATCCTTGTAGCTATGGTTTTATCATACTCATGTTCACCCAAAAGCCACGTTGTGACTGCTCCTGCACAGGCACTTTAACCCCAATATTCAGGAGCATGAGATGCAGTAAATCTCTGGCACTCCGAGGGAAACTGGGGGAACGGTGCCTTGGAGATAGCAGTGCCAGAGCGGGTTGAAGGCACTGGTTTATTCAGAAGAGGACAAGTCCTACCCTAGCTTTTTCCCAGGGAAAGGCAAAGAGCAGCTGGACATGTGCTCCTTGAAAAGGCAAACATCTGTGGAGGGGTGCAGGGAGGGAGGCAGGATCCTCAGACACCAGCTCACAGCAGCCCAGCGCGTCCCAAACGCTCTCTAAGCAGATTAATTCTCTCTTCTGCACAGGCTCTGAAAATCATTGGGGGAAATTCTCTGCAACTGCACTACAGTCAGATATTAATAAAATCTTTTCCCGCTTTTACAACACATTTATACGTAAGTGTGATTTAGAGCTCTGTGTCAAGTCATCACCAGGGCTGCATTCCAACGACCTGCAGAAAACACAGGGTGTTTCTGCACTTCAGGATAATGTTGATTTAGGAGCTGGTACAATAGCACACATGGGCTATTTTATTTAGTTTCTTGGCATTCGTATTCAAAAATTGCCCTATAAAGAAAGGAGAAAGCATTAAAAAAGTTTAAATGCTCTTAAATCACATAGAAACATTGTGTTTAGAGTGAACTGAAACATTTGGATCGACTCAAAATTGCTTTTTTCATGGAGAAATATTTCATAGATGTGTTAAATTTAAAATGAAAATCTGACTGTGACTCCTTTTCATTTTTTGGTACTTTGCTTAGGTTATCAAAATAAAATAGGTATTACTCTTCCAGCTATTTGAAGACCTAGGTTGGTCTGTGATTTGATCTGGTGCTTCTAAATCTGGTAAGATTGGGCCCAAGGTCCCCTGCACTGGGCACCTTTAAGTGGGTTTTTGATTCAGCTTCCTAGTTGCTAAAAAGCAAGGCTATTGCAGAGGGTTTTTTGTTTTACTTTTTCCACTGTTTTCATTTCAACTTCTAGTTTTAGGGGATTTATACTCTTCCTATTTTCAAATTTTTTCCTGCAACTGAGTGACAAAACTATTTTTGACCCTTTTTTTTTTCTTTTAATGAAAGCTGCCAGTCATCTGAACTATTTCTATTTCAGCATTGGGTGCTTTAATAACATTTTCACGTAAAAAGGAGAGCTGGACTTCCATCGTTTTCGGCAGCTCAGACATCAGTTCGTCCAAGTGAAACACCAAAAAAGAACCAGGGACCTGAGGAGAAGAAAATGAACCCGCAGAAGCTGGAGGGCCACATGGATTTAAGGAGGGGGGCAGTGGGGTGTGTGTGCTATCATTTCTATATTTAAAGGTATTCTCCTTAAGACTGCTTGGAATTACGGCTCCCTTGGCAATCCACTTGTGCTCCAGCCTTAAGGGGGTTTGGCATGGGAATAGCTTTACTCACACTAGTGGTCCTCCCAGGTCGTCCCTTAGTTTACAAAGTCCCTTACTTCCCATGGGAGTGACAAGATGGGGCTACAGCAGAAATTATAAGGTTAAACACCAGAGGAATAAAAAGCCTGATTTTGAAAAGTACTTTCTACAGTGACAAAAAGTACCTTGCAAAGAACATCAGCAGTGCATACAGAAATGAAAACAAACCTGAAGAAATTATTCATTGTTTAGTTTCACTGCAAAGAAAAATGTTTTTACTTCATTAGGGTATTACCAAGATTTTTAATACCATATCCACCTCTTCCTAAACTGTTCTCTTCTTTTGAAAGCTATGTTAAACCTCTTCCTAATAACTCTTGCGATTAGCATCTTTGTAGAAATCCCAGAGGACAGGCTTCTAAAAGTGGCATTATATTTCTAGAGCCTCCCTGTAATTAAGCATCTATCAGGCCTTCTATTCAGTTGTATAGAACTGCTCTGCAGAAAATCTCTCTTCGCTTGAAGGAAAATAAATGCTTTGTTTAAACTTAGCAGAAGGATTGCATTTACATTATGAAATACGAGAATTTATATTTGGTTTAACTGGGGAAAAAAACCCAAAGGTACCCACTGTGTAATGGACACAAGAAGGTCTGGGAGTGAGCTGCCAGGGCAGAGGGCAGCTCCAGCTGGAGACCTGCTGGGATCTGTCAGATCTCCACCAGACAGCGCTCAGCTCTGCCAAACAGCGTGTTGAATTCAGCACGGGGATTACTAAACATCACCAGGTGTAAGTGACATTTGCTTAACCACAGTAAAGAAAAATCCCCAGGTTTCTACAGTCCCGTCTTTGGCGAGACCGCAGCTGCACAGCCATGAGAACATGAAACATGCTCTTTTGGCTTTGACGGTGTCAACATAAGATGCAAATGTCTAACGGTGAGCACGAATCCAAGTGAAATGCCTTGTCCTCAGGTCTCAATATCCTTTCCATCCTCGGGAATCCTTATATCAAAATTGGACATCGTTCTGTAACGCGTGCTTTTGCAATTTATCATTTATGATTTCACTTCATGTCAGTGTGTGTGGAGTTCTCCCTGGGAGCCCAGCACTTGGGCTCTGTGAGTTGTCTCGGGTACCAAAGTTTTGGTAGCTTCCTATATAATTTCACATTTTAGACTCTTGCTGCCAATTTGGCCTCCCATACCCACAGATAAGAAACATGTTTATTATGCTGTTTGCAGGATTACCGTGCACAGACAAACCTCTATCCTTTTGCTCATTTGTGTGCTTAGACACCACCATCCCCATTTGAACTTTTTCCTTTTAAAAAATACTGTGGAACATTTGATTTACTTGCAGTTCTAAATGGTTACAAAGATGACACATGTATTTGACAGCAGTGAAAATAAAATATACTTCAGAGTAAAGTGGGAAGGAAGAAAAGGTGCCCCAGTAATTAGATGAGACAAAAAATTACCTTTTATTGGATGTTGTTAAAGCTGACATGAGCGTGACTTCACATTTTGAGCTGTATCTACTGACTTGAAAGCTGTGCTCACTCTTGTGATTGTCATCCTAATAACTCAATAGGTTGAAGGGCTTAATTAGACGCTTTTATTTATATTTCAAGATGATGAAAATCAATGTTCCTCTCATTTACCCTCTTACCCAGACAAAAGATGAATCTACACTTCCAAGCTACAGCACAGAATAACCGTATCAGGTGAGAGAGCAATGGAACCCACTTGAAGACTGATATATTTCAATCTCCTCAAAAAAGGTATTCAGCATCTCTGCTACTTTTGTTGATGAGAATAGTCTAAGCATGAAAATGTCCTTTAAAATGTATTTGAGAATATGTAAGGTACCTCATAAAAGTATTGTCTCGTTCAGTTCTGGTTCAAGGCTTGCTGATGCCATTGAAAGTCCTATTGAATTCAATGGGCTTTGGGTTGTTACATATGATTCCTTTTATTTAAGTTTCCATTTTCTGAAGAAAATAGTACAGTATACTTCATATAATGTATTGTACGACACCCCCTGTAATACAAACAAGTGAAAAAAGTAAACAAATAGCTTTTATTTAATTGAAAGTGGGGCTTTCTTACAGGTTACATTGAGGAACGTGAGATAAACAGTATCCACATCACAAGCAATTGCAACTCTCTTCTCTCAGTTATATCAGCTTGGCACAGGTCTTTCATGCTTGACATACCATTACACTGGAGTTTCAGTAAGAACTACTGCTTGTAAAGAATTCGAGACCACTCTCCTTACAAACTTAAGCTATGTTTTGTACCACTCCATTTAATTAATGCATATATATTTATCCATTAATTTCAACGGCTATTTTTAAAAATTAACGTAATATTGATACCTAATATTTTATTAACAATAGATCACTTCTATCTCCCCCATCCCCACTGTTTTTTCTTTATCAGGAATGTTGTTCATGGTGAAGATAAAATCTGAACATGGTTCATTTTTGAAAGTCCATGGCTGAGCACTGCTTTAATCATCAAGGAAAAGAGTATGTAAGAACAGAACTCAATAGCAGGATCCCAGATGTCAGTATATGGTTTACCCTTGGGGACAATTTTATTGCTCCAGAGCTTAAACCTGTAAAAATATAAACACAATTTTTTCTGACAAAAGTAAATTTGTGTAAAAAAAAAAGCTTTTCTATGCGTTCTAGCGTAACAGTAATCTCTGTTCTGTTTTCAAAGTTTAAACATTATCCACAAATGTTATTTCTGTTTATTTATTTTGTATGTAGCAGCCATTCCACAGAGTACGGTTTCGAATCAGCTTCCCACCATCCCTATGCATATCTGCTCTTAGGACAGTTTTAGCTCATTTCTTGCAAACCTGCGCTCCATTTTGCAGGAATAGTGACTTACTATTAAGACTTAAGTCACTTATGAGAGCAGAGGCTGGACCCTGGGCAACCCTGCCGCAACCACGGCGCAGGGCTGAGGTTCTCCCTCTCGGCAGCAGCAGCTCAGCAGATGAAGAGCCACGGTACATGCGAGAGCTGCGGCTTTGACTTTAGTGAGAAAGCTTCTTTCTCTGTCCTTCCCCAGGCATCACAGGCCAGGGCAGAGGGAGACCTACACTAAAAATAAGGTCACATCCAAGTGTTGCACAAAATACTTTCTCTGCTAATGAATCCGAGATTACCAGAGACTAATCTACATGTACCCAGCCTTACAAAGCAATGGGAGGGAGGCTACCTACTGTAGTGGAAAGTCAGTTAATCCATTGCACTTCTTGAGACACACAGATTTCTTATTACGCAGCAACATTCAGAGAAAAAAATAACATCTCACGTACTTGATATTTTTGGAATCCTAATTTCCTCACTGCTGCTGCCATCCCCACCGTCACTGACTGTTCTTATTTCTATGAGATAATCTTCTTCAAATGGTACCAGAAGTTCAGCTGAAGTGTTGTTTGTCTCCAGTATATGTGTTTTGCTATGTCTGTTTTGCCTATACAAAATCTAAGTAAAATGGGATGAGAAAACAAGAGTAATTTTTATTTTATTTTTTTTTTAGTTTTAGTTTTAATGGATTTTTTTGGGGGGGCTGAGTGTTTCTTCTGTCACGTCCCAAACTTCTAAGAGAACTATTAGCATCCTGCAGAGTATTAAACTTAATTCAAAACATCAAAATACATTCTGCAGATTTCATAATGGAGACCCCAGTGGGCATTCACTCCAGCTTTCAGGAGAGCCTCTGTGTGACAGACTGAGGCTCACCTTGAAAGCAGGGTTATGGAAACCTTACCCAATATGCTTATGCTCTTCAGTGAATATGGAAGTTAGACACACCTTTAAATGAGACTTCAATCTGTAACACCTTTTATATTCAGAACTCATCTGACACTGCAGACACTGAGGTTTTAGTTTGGGCTTTTTTTTAATTTTGCCTGGTTGTGGTGAGCATTTATACTCAAACAGAAATACTCACATTGGCTTCTGTGTAAAACTACCACCTGCTAATGAAAACCTGGGACACTGCATAGCAGTGTGTCTTTAAAGATGTCAAGAAAGGACAGAAATTTGGGTAGCAGCATCTGGGTTTCCACTGAGGAAGTACATTCCTACAACTAAACATGACAGATCCAGCACCTGCTTGCACTTAAGTCTTTTGCTAATGAATTGCTGGGCCAAGGTGCAGCACAGCTTGGGGAGGCGACAGGGATCCTACAGACTATGAACAGCTTTTTCCTCCAAGACACCTTTCTTCCTTGGTAGCACATCAACGGCAGTGTTTGACTCCTTTCTCTTGACAATCTTTTGACATTTATGCTAAGAAGAGCAACCGAGGAGCAAAGCAGAAGGCTAAACAGGGATCATGCAATAAATATTGCAGCAAGTACTTCAAGCAGTCTTTGCACATCAAAATGTAGTACGCGTAGCCTAGGAGCAGGTGGGTTAGACACAAAGAAAGAAAGCTTAACAGTCCAGTTTTAACTTTTTCCCCAGTGTGTGGAGCTACTCAAGCACACTCAACAGGGTGTAACACACTCACTAGGGTGTAAAAGAATATGATCTCAAGAAAGATTATAAGGTGGTGGTGGGGGTGTGTCCTTTTCCTCCTGAGGCATAAATAATTCTGTGCAGACACTAAAATGCCTAGGAACATGAGGTCCTTGATACTGAGACCCTTTCCTCATGTAAGCACCCTCCACCTCCATTTTTGTAGTTCTTCACGACTAAAAAAGTCTTTCCGTAAGTCTTCTGGGGTCAGAGCCACCGCAAACAAACTTTAAAATAAATTTTTATTTCTTTTAAAAACAGATTTATGGGAGTGCTTTTGACTTCATTCACATCGATCTTTACTTATCTTCCTAGCTCTTTTCAGAGGTACATTTAAGAATCGCCAGAGAATTACAACTTTTAGATGTGTTTTATGCCTATCTTCAGTGCTTAAGAGACTGTTCTCTACTTCTTATATATGAGTGAAACTCCTTCCCCAAAAAGATGTGAGTGCAAGAATCTCAGATGAGTAAGATTACAAGGAAAAGGGAACAGCACTGGAAAATCCCTGTCCCTGTTCAGAGGTCCTACTCTGAATGAACACAGCTCTTCTTCCATTTGTATAGATGTCAGCCAACCGTCCCCAATAACTCCACGGAAGTTACTGTTTTCCAGGTACCAAACCGTCACCTGTCAACGTCACTGTACCTCTATTATAAACAACATGTCTTATTAATGAGATAAAGAAATTACTTACTTTGTAGCCTAGCACCTCTGATTCATTCTCCATTGTTTTAACATGTTCCCAGTTCAAGCAGATTTTGGAATTTGTCAGCTTCCAAGCGATGTTTGCTGGGGGTTGACTCGGAGCTTTAAAAAAACAAAGACAATGGTAATCACAAGACACAACTGAATATTAATTTGCATAGTGTAATTGAATGAGCTGCTGACAGGGAAGTAGCAAATGCATGGGTGATTCAAATCTAAGAGAAAAAACATTTTTTTAGTCCATCGTTGCTCTCGTATCAGTTAAAGATCTATTCATAGCACAAAACCACTTACTGTGAGAGTTCATTTTTGAAATTAGGAAAAGCCTGACAGTATCTGACAGTTCAAGTTGTATTTCATAGATTTTGTTTAAGTACTATGTTGTTCCTATCTCTATTTTAATGTACTAGAGAATGTTTTGCTGTATGGATTTCAGAAAAAGCTAAAACTAGGAGCAAAATACAAAAGACAAGATTTTCATCAGCCATGAGGACAGGTTACAAAGAGCTACACATTAAAGTCTCCATGTGATCCATCATGAAACATTGTAGGATTTTATAAATTCTCAGCACAATAGGCTGAGAGTAGCTTTTCAAAGGCTTTTTATGCCTAAGTGAGAGGACTTTGAAAATTTGCCTACAAGTGACTGAAATCGAATCCTGTGTGAACGTGTGAAGTTGAAACTGTGCCTTTGAACTGTATCTCAGATTTGGAACACCACATTATCTCCTGATCACGGTGCATCCTCCTAGGCCCTGCCTGGGAGGGCGGCACTGGGGCTGTTAGAAGAAATACGGACTTGAAGAGAATTAAGAAAAAGGAGAGATTTGGAGAAACATATTGTAAGTATCCCAACCTGACTTTTAAATTCTTAACTTCTGGTATCCTTGTTTCCTTGAAATCCCTAGATTTCCTATATATTGGTAATTAATGTGTGTAACTTGGAAGGTACTGTTGGGTTTGGTAATACTCCAAAATTTCTTTCATTTCCCACAATTTCTTTCATTTCCCACGGACACAGAATAAATTGATGGTGCCTGTTGTTTCACATCTATCTGCTCCATGATTGTGAAGAAGCCTAATCCATCCCCCCAGTAAGGAAGGAAGGTGCTAGTGGACCACCCAGGTGAATATAAGCATACGTCCTTCCACAAGCCACACTGTCAGTGATGGAAAATGGTATTTTTTTTCAAGGCATTTATACACATTCACATACATAAACCTGCAAATTTACTTAAATGTTGTTTGAAAACTCTTTGCTGCTTTCAGAAAATATTTTATATAAGGAATTCGGTAACAAAATACAAGAGGCAAAGGATGTCAAATACTACATTGACTGTGTACTCTGAAAAGCCTTGGAAGCACTCAGAAATGGGTGATTACTGCCTTCTTCAAAGCTTTTTAGCACTGCACTTAAAGCCATCTTAATTCATAGTCTTTGGGCTGAAAAACCACCACAGGACGATTTTCAAAACAAAATTGTCTGGTTTTGCTATACAGCCAGTGACCAGAATAAGGGGTAACGTAGCACTTCCCCAAATCCATAGTAATACCCACAGGCAAAACCACTGCTAACAGTTCTTCAGATTTAAGATTAGCAGATCATTTCCTCAACTAATTTCTTGTAACCAACACTGCTAAGAATAAAATGAACTTAAGCAAGTTCATTAAGTTAATGATGTTACTTTCACATTTTAGGTAACAGCATTGTTGCTGTACTGAGTTGAGGTTTATCCTTGCAAAGTATTTCTAAGGTCTGTCTCTGCTGATGTATACGTTTGTAAAGAAAAAGAAAAAGCAAAGACATTTCTGAAATCCCTGACATATAATATAAGTAAAGAAGCAGAAGAGCTGAGCATCACAACAGCTTCTAATGGAGCAGTATGTTCATGGAGGAAGGACATAATTTCCACTTTCCTAAGTACTTTAAGATTAAACCAGGATATCAACTTAGACCTTAAATTGATCTTAGGTAAGTATGTTTCAGTCAGAATTGCACCTACTTAGCAGAAGGACCATTTTAGTTTTCCTCAGTCTCTACAATAATGGCACACAGAGAACATTGCAGGAATCCTAGATGATGAGTAGGAAGACAGAGCTATTACCTTGAAGCCAACACTCCCGCTGCAGATGCAGATTGTTTATATTCTCTTGACCTATTACCTCTACTCATATTAAAAGTGCTTGCATCTTTCAGAGACTAGAGCTTAAAAATTTAATATATATTTTTAAATATTAAAAGGGTTATTTTGACTTTAATTTTTAAATGAACCATTAGTACAAATCCTGAATTTGACAGAAGATGAAGTCAATGTAAAACAAAAGCAAATTTATTGCTTATATATCTTGGCACTTCGACTGCCATGTCTTTAACTTGTCTTTCATACATATGCAGGTACAAATACAGAGAACCATTTCCAGAGATGAGTCTATTTTCCAGTAGAAAATTGCCTGTGAGAAAGGTCATGTTCGAGTCCTTAAGAAATACCTTCTTTGCCTTTATTTTGGTTTATGTTATTTATATTAAATTCTAAGTTTTATCATTAACTCATTTTACAAGTCGGTTCCTGTCTTGTACATTGAGAATAGCATGAGACAGCACACAGACAAGAGGAAAACTGGTGAAAAACAGGAGAAAAAATTCCCTTCTTGTGCAAAAGGGCTGATCGTTCGTTTCCTGGAAAACACAGTCCAAGGGAATGTATTCAAATAATTGAATGCTTAAACAGTAATTAATTTTGGGCACTCTGGTACATAATAGATTACCAAGATTTCCTGCTCTGTGACTATTTTGCTTTTAGTGAACACTTACTTAATGGGTTCAACCCTGCAGGATGGTGCTCAGTGCTGCTTTGCTACCTTGCAGGATGGCCCTATGAAAGCACTAGTTTAATGAAGTTACTTCTCACAAATAGAACAGTATATGATTTTATTTCTACAATGGCAAAAAACTAAAAAAAAAAAAGTCTAAATAGTATTTATATGAATGTATCCCATATGCTACCCTCTCTAGTGCACAGCTTAGAGATCTCATAAAAGCACTGTATTTAGAGCATTCAACAATTTTCTGGAAAAAAACAAACCCACATTCCCACATCAAAATCTATCGTTCGACCAGCAGAACATCTTTCCTCTATTGAATCTGCATCTCTTTTGAAGTCTCCTTTGAGGTCTCCTGAAAGTTAGTGGCACACTGTTGCAATGAGAAAGGCAATCCTTCCTCATGGTTCCTACAGTGCAAGAACATGAACACTGGTGTTGTCTAATTCTGTAGGTGTGCAAAATTAAGTTGATGAGAATTTTGTCTTCCATGAAGACAGACCCAAAGCTAAATATTGTATTAATGTCTTAAATACCAGAGGAGTCTGAGTAAACTTGCTGGTGACCACAGAAATATTGCCAGGGAGGAGACAGAGAAGTTGTTTGGTCACAGACTTTGTTGCCTAATTTACAAAGAAATTTGGGATCCAGTTTTCTTTGATACTGCAACATTTAGCAGAGATGGGTCACAGTAAGCTGAAATGCCACTATCACACTTGGGAGTTTGCAACATTTGTTGTACAAAATTGAATACTCACGTGACTTTTTAGTGGTGACATTTACTGGGGTGCTGGAGGGCCCCGTCCCTGCAGTGTTATAAGCTCGAACTGTTGCAAAATACACTGTATTAGCTTTTAGTCCTGTGATATTTTTGGCTGTTACATTCCCGTTGACTCTGACTTTACCAGCCGTGCTTTCCTTGGGATCATCAGTCCAATACAAAACCTGAAAAGTGAGAACGAAGAACAGGCAATTTATTGTTTTCCATCAATTACAGATTTGTCTGGGAAGCAGACATGCCGACAATGAAGATTTCAAGGAATACAAGACTTTTCGTATTCAAAACTAGCAGGAAATAAAACCAAGCATGAATATTTATAGAGAAGAAATAAAATTTCAGAGACTGAATACCAAGTAAGGAAGTAAATTAAATCTTTAACTTTACAGATGTCCAAAAGGAAACCTTTGATAAAGTCAGAAATTTTTAAAGTTTGTTTGGTCTTATGGTTTGAACTCATATGAAGAAAACTTCAAAAGTTTTACCTCGGTCATCTAAGAGGTTTTTTAATTATTTCGTATCCTGCCTCTACTTTTTAATTCAATGACAGCTATTTAGATCTGGGGGCTTTTTTCAGCGAGCAATTGCTTTAGGAAGGTTTGTGTGCTGTACATGACTCCCTATTACTTTCATTTACAGATTTGTAATGAGAGGACAGAATTTGAAGTATTTCTGACTTGCTTTACTCTTGGTTTATCTTATCTATGTTAAAAAAATAAGCCCACCATTAAAAAAAAAAAACACCAGACAATTGTTTCACCATGCAAGTAAAATGTCCGTACCCAATTTATTAATACAAAAATCTGTTCCTCCCCCGCTCTGCTAGAGGCACCTCTGGTCTGTCCTGCAGATGTCAGATGTGGCTGACACTGGCTTTCTGCTCCCACCAGGTGCTGGAGCTCAGCAGTAGCACAGCTGGCAGAGTGCCCCTGGGGTCTGGCAGCACCCATCATCCTTGCTGCTCCCCCTGCTTGGACCCAGAAATGTCCGGCCCTGGGTCTGGCCCTGGAATTGTGCCGGGACACCAGCAATGCACTCCAGTGCACAGGGCAAAAACCTGACAGTTATTAGTAACTGAGCAGGTGCTCACTACAAGGAGCCTCAGGCAGCGCCAGGGGAGGTTTAGATTGGACATTGGGAAAAATTTCTTCACTGAAAGGGTGGCGAAGCACTAGAACAGGCTGCCCAGGGAGGTGGTGGGGTCACCATCCCCGGAGGTGTTTAGAAGATGTATAGATGTGACAGTTGAGGACATGGGTTAGCGGCGGCCTCTGCAGCGCTGGGTTACTGGTTGGACTCAATTATGTGAAAGTCTTTTCCAACCTAAACGATTCTATGATTCTAAGAGGGGTAAGAAGCCAAAAGCCTTTCAAATACACCACAACACAGGTTTTAGATAGCACTAAAGTGCGTTTACCCCTTTTTTTTCTGTAGTCAATGCTATGGGTCATGGCACCACACTAGCAAGTACCCCATCGTGCTCAGGCAGAGTTAGAGCTGTGTAAGAGGAGGGAGTATCAGCTCTGTTTTGTGGAATCAAGCATGAGTCCTTTTACAGTAGCCATCGCAAATGATTAATCTTGAGGTTTTAATTCAGATTACAAGAAGTCTGGGACAGAGCTACAGTCCCGGTCTGTAAAAGCTTGTGATTATCTCAGGTGAAATGTTGCTAAGGAGAGTCAGGTGAAGAGTTCCATCGCTTGTTGACTTGGAAGAAAGAGAGGGGAAAACCAGATGACAAACATGGCCAGGAAAGGGATATGTATAAGGTGTCAGACACCAGCACCATCCGTCTCACCTCGTAGCCCAGCACCCTGCCCGTGTGCCTGTTCCACGCGATGGGCTGCCAGGAGACCTCCACCTCCACTGCCGAAATGCTCAGTGCCGAAGCCCCCGCTGGTGCTCTCCGCGGCTCTGGGTGATGGGAGAAAACGCAGCTGGTGGAACATTTGTGTTAGCAGAAGGGTGTTATGTCAGGAACTGAGGGAGATTCAAGAAAAGAGGAAGATATTCTGAGAGGAAGCAGCAGGCAGAGGCTCAGGAAACCTGGTGGTGTGAACCGCTGCCTTCACTACCCATTTATTGTGGAGCATCAGCAAAACATGTTTTCAAAATTGGTCACTGCCCATCATCTGGGAAAAATTTTCAGAGATCAGGTGCACTGAGGTCCCAAGAGCTAGACCCTCTGAGCACTTTTGAATGTGTCCTAATTTTCCCAGCCCTCTCAGTGAGAGCTGCTTGGCAGCTGAAACATGCTGTCTACTTAAAGCAGTTCTGAAAACCTGCCCCATGCTTTCTTTTACTTCAATTTCTCATCTTCTGTCTTGTGTCTTCTGTCAATCTTCAATGAACAGCTGTCAGCAGGCTCCTTAATACCCCCGTGGATCTGCTGTCTGATCATATTTGGGACCTACTGATGCTACACAACCATTACTGAGAAGAGTAACATGCATTACCATCTTCTCCTGAGTAGACAATGGATATGGAGCTCAGGGTCCCTTCTCCTTCGTTGTTGTAGACACCAACTTTCACTTCAAAAGGAGAGAGAGGTGTAATGCTTTCATTCCTATAAACATATTTGCTTGCTTCCACTGAAGCCACCACTGCTTTTGTCCAGGTTGTTGAGCCAAGAGGACGAAACATAACGATGTAGCCAAAACCTTCCCCATTTTGTAGTTCTTCTGGAACTGGCTGTAGTGACAAGGCAGTCAGTCAATAAGCATTTGCAAGTATACACTGTTTTAATTGAATCTTCATTCTCTGAGTATATTTTAGTGGTATTGATTTAGTTGACTGTGCCTTAGAGAAGATAATAATGTTTGCTCCATCAGTCAATGTAATATTGAAATAAAAATCAAAATAATAAATCTATTGAGGCAATCAATTTAGAAACAAAAGATCTGATCAGCTCCATTGAAGTTATTCTCTTTCAGGCATGAAGTTTTCAAAATTAAGAGCATTTCACTCACTACAGGTTGTAGCTGATTTGTTTTCTCCCCAGGGGGTATAGGAATGCTAATCTTAAATAAATGACTTTTTAAAGGAAAACAAGTCAGGAACACAGACATGTTCATCAGCTGTACAACTGCCTGCATATAAGTGTAATACTTACAAATATTTTTTAAGCGCAAGTAAAAGTCTCAAGTGCATTAACATATTCTTATTTAAGTTTGTTTAGAACAGATATGTTATTGCAAGTCAACATGGCAAAACGTTTCTATTAATAAAATCTCATGTCAAGACGTATTACTGACTCATACTGAACAGGCAATTACATCAACACTGTTTCGAGCAGGAACTTTTTTGTTTTCATGGGATAAAAATACTTCTACATTGGCTTCTCAAAGCAAGATCACATTTATGAAACAAGTAGTTCATGGAGGAAGAAAGCGTTTCTCAGCAAAACTTCATTTATTTTAGATGCCTGCATCAAAATTAAGATGTGCAGAAAAGCAGACATGGAAAATGGTGCAAAAAGAGAGAGAACACAGGGGCAGAACTGCAATCCCTGTGATCGCTTCTGGCTCCAATCTCCTCTCCTGCAGAGGAACTCCTGGGAGCACTGCTGTGAGAAGATGGGAGGGAAAAAAATACAGGAATTACATCAGAAGACTTCAGGGCACTTATTTTATTATTCTCTTCATTAATTCCTTCTAATTCTAATAATAAGCCTAACCTGGCATACATAACAAATGTGTTTTTCCTGATGTGTTTTGCAAACTTTCCCCTATATGCCCTCTTCTATCTCTTTGCTACTCCTGAGAGAGTTAAGTGTGAGGGATGATGGTGCACAGGGGATTTATAAGGGTCCAAGCTACTTTCTAGAGGATTTAATTTGTTTTTGAGGCTTCTGTGACCTCAGATGTAATCAAAATGTTTAGTGAGTACATCACAGAAAGCTGGAGAGTAATGTTCAGTGTTGTTAGCCTGGCATAATTAGTACTTCTCCTATTTTTCAGGAACACTATGGAGTCCAACAGGTCAATTTGATTGAGATCTCTCAGGTTGTTTTTAATTTTCATGTTCTTCTGCTCCCAAAGAGTAGGTCAGTAGAGGAGGAAACAAAACAAAAGAGTAAAAGATGCACATGGAAGAAAATTTAGTTCAGTAAAAGTGAAGTTTTACTCGGTTTGCAGCATGGAGAGGGGAAAGCATTGGCAGTATTATTTATGTAGTGAGGTGTGTGGGGGGGGTGTACCTATTTTTTTTTCCTATCACTTCCCTTCCTTCCCCCAAAGGCTGGTTAAATGGCACAGTTTTTTAGCATACAGAACAAAGGTAACTCACTTAGATGATGAAGAACATCTTTTTTATTTTAATTTCATTCTTTTTCCTTTCCTTCCAACTGTATAAATGAGCTTGGTTATTACTTTGGAAAAAGAATGAATTCAAGGCACAGAGAAGAACTGCTTTTCTTGCTTAAGCTAAACTAGAAGAAGCCTTTTTTTTTTTTTTTCTTTCATTAAGAGAAAATTTCCATCATGTACAAAGGGAGCACAATGTTTTTAGAGGCCCTGTTTCAAGTGAGGGACTAAACAGAGGGCATCTTGTGCAGCCTCTGCGAAGTCACACCTGACAGTAAGATTCATGGCAAGGCCACCTGGCCCCTGCCCTCCAGGCTGGGTGCTGCCAATAGCACGGAGTAGCTCCTACTTCAGTTAGTAGATACCTACAAAGCCAGGGGAGATTTAATTCAGTGAATCACATCAACTTCACATGTATGTTTCAGTGGCAATAAAAAAAACAGAGGCTGGGAGCTGTTCTGGGGAGCTCTCCCATAAAGGCTAGAGTCCTGACCAAGCACCTGCCCCATCGCTGCGCGGGCTTTGCAAGAGGCCGCGTGCCTTCATCACGATGCCTGTGGGGATGCTGCTGGGTGGCTGGAGGAGGGCTTCTTCCCACAACGCTTACTTTCTACTCTGAAACGCCCTGTGCTCACCCGTTGCAACGTGTACTATGGTATTAGCTGTTCTGAAAACGTATATTCTTTCCTCTCAGTGGAGTGCTGAAGAATTAAAGGGCTCATCTCCTTCAACGCATAATAGGATATGTCTTGTCAGCACAGTGTTCCAGAATGAAAAACATGTAAACAAAAGTATGAAAAATGTTAATGCAGAAAATGGCCAAGCAGATTAGTGTGTTAAGCACCTCCTGTACAATGGAGATAAGAGGGTTATACAGACTTCTAAACATCTTTATAACATGCCTCTTAAACTGTTTATTTTTATAAATTGTTCACTATAACATAGAAAACTTGCTGTATCTCTTACAGGCTTTTTTGTCTCCAGATGCAGGATGAAATCCAGGCTCAACCAAAGCCAGTGACCAAAAGCCTTTGGATTTCAGCAGGGCTGTGATTTCACCCATGGACTCTTCCCCATTAGACAGCTTAGGTAAATTGAGCTAACAATTACCTCCCATGTGATGACCAGCTCGGAACGGCTTCCTCCTCCTCCACTGATGTTTGTTGGTGCCATGATAGGAACTGGAGAAGAAAAGACATTGGTGCTTGCAACCACCCACCGCTACTGCCAGGGTCTTGTCAACTGGCCGGTCAGAGCTTTTCCTAGCGTGCATGCGGCTACTCTGTCTTTCAACACGCAGAACAGGGACTATATTATGTAACAGTACATTTCAAATGAACTGAAATTACATTTACACATTTTCAAGTTTATAAGGCTGAAGCCACAGATGTATTTGATACATGAGTACCCTGGTTCAAAAAATTAATTAAAGAAGCTAGTAGCATCAAGTATCTGACATTATTATGCCTCATCAACTAATTGGCAAAATGATGTTCCATTCAGACTGTAGCTGCAACACTACTGATTTACTAATTATGCATTTGTTCGGTAAACATGTTGTTGGAGCAATATATTAATTTTTTTAATTGGCTGTATGCTTTTCTTAGGAAATTCAAAACTTGTAATTTGCTTCTCTCCTTCTTCCAAGTCTGTAAGTGTCCAAAAGTGCATTGATTACAGCTTGATTTCCCCAGCACTGCCAAAGGGGTACGGCACCATAGGTACAGGGTCAAGGTCAAGGTACGGGCTAGCGTTCCAGGCTAAAGGGGCTTCTCATCACTCAAACGCTCTTGTTGGAGAGGCAAAGAAAATAGCACTTCTTGCATCTCGCCCCATATTTCAATGAACGTGCCCACCCCATTAACCTTTAAATATTGACAGTTTTGGGGAACTGGATTGTGATGTAATGGATGGAATTTAGACAGACCAACCTTGTTCTTACTGTAGAGTTCACTACAGATCTACTTGCAAGGATGGTATCGCCTTCCTTTCCAGCTACTGCAAGAGTATTAAGAAGATGACAACCCTGGAACCGACTGATACAGGAACCCCCTCTTAGAGGGCATTTGTATTGTTTGGCATCTCCAAACCCTTGATACTGTTTTCAGAAATTTCAAGACTGTTTTTGTTGTTCCATTCATTCAGCTCTCCCTGTCTGAAAACTGGATGTGTCAAGACAAGGCTGAAGACAGGATCAGAAACAGGCAAGCCAGTTACATCTCAGAAGCTTTTTCAGAGATTTTGGCAACTTTTGGCACGTGTGCCTGTCCTTCCCCATTCTTCCACCCAGCGTTGGCCCAGCTGCAGGAGTAGCAATAAAGGCAATAGCCCTTCAAGTTCACAGAAATTTATGTCAACCCACTATGACTTCTAGACTCTACCTCACACATAAATCTTTATCTGATTTAATCCTCTCTAGAAATGTAGACATTTCACAATGATTTTGTTTTGCAGTCATAAAAGTGAGTGCAAGTGCAACTGGACTGGGCCCTTTCAGAGAGTTTAGCATAGATACTCAATTTTGTCACTCACAATCAATGTCTTTGTGCACATCAGTGGCAAATAATTGAAGACTGAAAAGAACTCCAATAAAGGAAAAAATGACAAAACAGACTTTCAAGCCTAGGGTTTCTCTGTTTCATGAACCAGTTGATGCTCAATTAGTTCATGTGTTAAATGTGTTCAGTACTTAATAAATACATTTGCATGGGTAAAAAGAATTGTACTACTGCTCAGCAGAACCTCAACTGGGTCATAGTTGAGAAACAGATGAAAATTTACAGCTGAGTGCACCAACAGAGGCTCAATTAATTCTCAGCTCCACTTTAATCACATGAACAGTGGCTCATTTGCATCCACAAATCTACTAATGCTCAGATTTCAGCTGGCAATATAGCTATTATAACAGTGAAGTTCAAATTCACCCTTTCGTGGCCAGCTTTTGCTGTCCACAGTGTCATAATGCTTTCAGTTTCCTATTCTGATGAAAAAAAATTAAGACAGGCTGTTACTTCTCCCACTGCACAGCAACATTTTCAGACAGAATTATTTACAGCAGTGAAGGGGTTAAGCAACTAAAACCTGAAACAAATCTTTCTGTTCCTTCTGTTAAGCTTCAGACAGTGCTACACTGTAAGGAAATAATGTTTGTTGTGCTACTGCCATGATAAATAATATTAATTTTATTGTTTCATCTCTTTCTAGCCCTAGTCTTGTGAATTCCTCAAATAATGAAAAAACACTTCTAAAAATGAAAGCTTTTACTGACTGTATAGGTGGTTTTGAATATCACACTTTTGACAAAGCTTCACGGTGGCAACAGCAAGAAAGACCTTCTCCAGACTAATTTTGACTTCATGATCAATCGCGTAATGGAGAACATGTATCTGTGATACTCTGCTGGGAAATTTAGAAAATCTGGCCTCGCCCTGTCTCCAGCTTTTCTTTAGCCTTCCCTTTTCACATTGCTCCTTACTCCTTGCATGTGAAAGCTTCCTTTGGTCCTCCTGCTGGAGGAAGGGGCCATGCACCACTCAGGCATGCATACCCCAGACACCTAAACTCAGGCAGGATCAGTGCATCTTTCCAGACTGGAAGCTCTCAGGCTCTTCCCTTTCCTTGGGAGCAGCTTGCAATCAGCTTTACTGCCACACTGGCCAGGCAGTCCTGACTGCTGCTAAGACTCATTTAATGTCTCACTGCACCTGGAAAGACAACAAAATCTACCAAAACTGGTGTTCTAATGATCAATCAATTTTTTCTGGCTTCAATAGGTTTTTTTTGTTTCAACAACAGGAAAAAGAACTTGTTAAATTTAAATCAACCGATTTAATACATTTTGAAGTAATTCTGCCTTGGAACCAATATTGTAGGTATTGAGAAACCAGAGGATCCACTTTTCTAAGGATATCATGTATTTTCTGCTGTGCAATGTACTATACTGTATTTTGAGTTTTGTCTTGAAATGCAGCTTGCCAGGCTTCAGAGCTTGGCAAATGAGATAAAGAGAAAAGAGAAAGTGGACTGTAAAAGCTGCTTCCATTTTACTGCTTTCCATCCTATAAATACTGATTTTATAGGTGGGAGAGAGTTGATAAGCAGGGGGCTGGGAGAAACATAAAACAAACCAAAGGTTTGTACTTCAAATAAATTGCAGCAAACTGAGTAGGTCAAAGGACTGACAGTGTCGGTCATCCAAGAATGAGCCTTCTTCCTATGAGGTTCCAAGTCCCAGAAGATAAATGTGTAAAGGTTAGACAGACAGATAGTAAGGATCCTGCCCTGGAGTCAGTGGAAGCTATTAGTTTCACTGGGCTTTGAATGCTGTAATTTATTTCCTCCAGTTAAAGCCAATATCCTGTCCCTACTGATGCTCAGATATCAAACACCCTCTGCAGCAAAGGCATTACATGCTTGTGCTAGGCTGTGCCAGAGAGCTGGCTTTATAATTTTCTATGCAAGTCCCTGAGCAGGGTCTAAACACGGTTGTAATTGGAAGAAAACAAATCCAGCTCCCCAACCGCTTGAATGAAAGGTTGTGTTTAGCCATATGGACTAGATGTATATTGGGACATATCAAAGGAAAGAAGCATGGGCCAGCTCCAGCTTTTGTTGCTAGCCCAAGTGATCTCCAAACCAGAGAGCAAGGCGTGCCATCCCTCAATAATGTCCAAGCATCCCTTGCATCATTAGCATAGGTGTGCTGTCAGGAAGCCATAGCAGCCACAGACTAAAATGCTGGACATTTGTGTACGTAACCCTGTAGGAGTGAGTGGTCCTGCTGCGGTTCCACTCTCACACCCAGAAGCTGGCAATGTGTCTGTGTGGAAAAAACTGACAGAAACTAAGGGGCTTACCTGCTGCTTTAGTTTTCAGTAAAGCTGATGGTCTGCTTGGCTCCCCAGTTCCAACACTATTGCTGGCAACCACACGAAACTCATATTCAACCCAAGGGCTTAAGTCAATAACTGTTGCCTTGTGAGTCCTGCCATTAACTACTTCAGGAACTAAAGGCAAAATAAACATGTGAACAACAATGTATTTTTGGAATAATTAATGGCAGATGCAAATTAATGGTACATGCAAAAAATACAAAGCAACTCTCAAATTGCTCACCTGTTGAAACTGCCTGCCATCCAACTGAGAAAGGAGTCCTCATCTGAATACTGTAGATCTGGACTGGACTATTATTATCTATTCCAGACTTCCAGGATAAGACAGCAGTAGTGCTAGAAATATGTTCAACTTTAACATCTTCTGGTGGACCTGGGGGGCCTAATATGATCAGCATTTTTAAGATGAAGGTATTAGGAAGAGAAGATTCGCTGCTGCAATGGGTCAAGCAACTCTTACTTTCTCAAGTTAGTGGAATTATTAGTGAAGCTGCAGTTTCACAAAAGCAGCACAATCTCTAAATGATGCCTTCATGCCTGCACTGCATTTTTCTAACTAATGAGAGGTCTTGAGTCAGGAAATTGAATGTCTTTATGTTACTAATATGAAAACTACAAACAAAGGAATGATTTTTTTTTTTTTTGGCTGACAAAAATTTACCTGATGTGTCTTTTGTTGAACCATCTGACTTTCAGAATTCCTATTGAATTTAATCAAAACTGAGGTTTAGAAAGAATACAAGATGGTACACTATACAGACTGCTGATTTCTGCTAGGGTTCAAAGGATCTGCTCCCATCACAGCATTTCTCTTGCTGCTGGCAGTAAAAAGATGCATTAGTTGACCATAGAAAATAATTTTTCATATTAACTTCAACTAGTGGAAAGGAACTTGGTCTTTTTTTTTTTTTTCCAGCCTGCACTGTGACCCAGAGATGCCCAGAAAGAAGCCAGTGACAGCAGTGTGCTAAAAAGAGAGGACTTCCCTATGCCCTGCCATATTGACCCGGGTGGCCTTGAAAGTTTACCTTCCAAAGAGGCCGTGGCAGAATTGCACGGATCTCCCTGGGTTAGCTGCATGTTAGCATCATGGTGGCCACTATCTCAATGCAATTTTGGAGCCAAGGGTACAATATATATAGTATTTATCTAGCGAAATGCTGAACTGCTGTCCTAGGAATAATTTAAACAACAGCTGATGTTAAGAATTCCTAACTCCTCCAGAAGATATACATGTCTACATTTAACAGACATACCTCTTACAATTATATCTGCTGTTGCAGACTGACTGTCTAAAGTTGTCTGTACCATGCACACGTATTTCCCAGAATGATGTAGCTGAATATTTCTTATCATCAAATCCCCAACAGATTCCTGGAGATACAAAAAGAGTAAACTAATCACTCACAACATGCTTTCCATACTGGACATTTTTATAAATTGCTCAATATTAATAAAAAATTCAGCTTTTAAATTAAAATATTCATAGCTATCATCAGTTTCTTTCATGTGGACATTTTTATTAGGGCTTCACAAATAACTCAAGCGCCTTTATGAAATTTAAGAAAGAAAAACAAATGGCTGCAGCCCTTGTAAAGAAACAGTGATTTGCCATGCATATAAATAGCGATGGTAGAATTATGATAAATATTTGTGTCATCTAAAGACTGTGGCAAATAGTTTTCATTAAGCACTAAGGAGTTTAAGAAACTCACTCTTCCAATTCTTTCAAAATGATGTATTCCACTATTAAAATCAATCCTATTGCCATTGAACGACCATGTGAACACCACGTCAATGGAGGGGTCATGAGACACCTGGCATGGAAGAACTATGCTTTCTCCAACTGTTACATCCATATTAGAAGGTGGAATCGTAATTACAGTCCTTTCTGTGGAGACAAAAATAAATTCCTTTTTATTAAAATGCTTATAAAAATAGGAGATCTTGAATGAGTTTTGTACCATTTGTGCAATGATTTTAAATTGGCCCAAATGTCCCATAATAAAGAAAATTATCTCTAATAACGATTTCAGAACACTCTTACCTGTCTGTAACTTATTACTTCTGCAATATCAACACAATGAGCATGCTGTGTGCCTCTGAGAGCAAGCAGACGTGGAGGCAACATGCTAAATTAGTCATACATTACTTTGTAAAGCCCATAGTCAATAGATATGATTTCAGCTCAAAAAGTGCAGACTTCATTATTAAGACTTAAAAATATGCCCAGGGTTCTTCAGACTTGAAAATCTCTCCTTAAAGGAAACTGCAACAAAAGCAAAACTGCTGTTCATCTCCACTTACTTTATACAATGAGATCCTTAATCTATATAAATGGTAGTGGTAGTTTACTGCACAGCGTTGCTCATGTTACAGCTTCAAAGAAGATACCTTCACAGAGAGAAAAACTATTTATGTAATCTTTTTTAACCTCTTACACTGAGAAACAAACTTGCAGCTCTTATTAAGGGAAGTAGGAGCTCCTCGCTGAAGGGGAAAAAAAATAGGTTTATATGGCTTCACTCCTGTTGATATGACTGGCAGACAGATGAGAGATAACAACCACTTTGTTGTAAGCAATTCCCTTGAATAAAGCTTTTGTGCATGAAACTGTTACAAAATGGTGAGAATTTAGAGGCGCATGTATAAAATGAGAGTAGAACCAATTCAACAGTATTAATACGTTCCAAAAATAACGTGAGAGGAGGAGAAGAAAATTTGCACAAGCTGTATTAGTTCAGTGTTCATTCTGGCTTAACTCTATGCCTTAGAAATATATTTGAAAATTCAGAATTTTCGTTTTACCAAGGCCTTGGTTCCAAAGGGCTGGTGCATGACAGGGCATCCAACCTCTGACCTTCAAACCCATTCCCATTCAGATTGTCCCCATCACTGCAGTAACTAATTTAATATGCAGGTACAGACAGGCAATATGGGCTGAAGCTTGAAGGGCTTCTTCCCAGCGCCTCAGCTGCACGGGATGAGTGACTGTTACAGCAGTGGTCAAGTAGAAACAAGGCAGAACGTTGCATTTTCTGCTAACCTTTTAAAATAAAACTGGATCTCACTAGTTTCATCTGTAAAGCATCACAGCTGCAGGCATCAAGTTACATTTTCAGGGGGAAACCAAGAAAGAACTTGTCTTATTTTTACTTTTACAGACAAATAAGGCGGGTTTTTTTCTGGTATCATTAAGAGTGTCAGAGGTTCTCATCTTGAGTTAGAGCTCAGACCTGGAACACACTCAGATTTCTCTGCATACTCCAATTGCTCTTCACAGCCACATAAAACTATCACTGTGGCAGCTCCATCAGTTTGTGTGAAGTCAAGGACTGTAAAAATGTGAAGGCCTCAGATGACTGTCTTAAAGATACTCAATCATTAGGTTAGAGAAATCTCTTCCTCTCTCTGGAAGCAGTGTGTCAGACGCAATAAATTCCAGAAGATTCAAGGGCCATATTCTTTGTTGGCACAACTCCACTGATTTCAGCACATGCTGGCAAAGAACTTGGCTTCATAAATCTCAAATGAAGTAATTCCATTGTGAAGTACAGGTAACTTCTATAGAATAATTCTGAAAAGTATCTGGGAACTAGAGAACCTCCACAATTTTTTTTTTTCTTGCTTTTCCTTCTGTAGTTCTCACAGCTGAAATAGAACTGCATGAGTAACACTTGGAGGAGAGAAATTCTATTACTTGCAATAATGCTGTATATGTTAAAAGAAAAAAAAAATAATGCCTTGGTGTATGTTAAAAATTGTAAAGTTGTTTTTGTGATAGCTGAACTTCTCTTTGCCACTAGCAGGTGGAGAAGCATGATCTTCTGGCCTGACAGTCCTCCAAACTCCTCATCTCTTCCTCAAAAGTCATCCTGTCCCTCCTTCCTTAAACGTATAAACCACGTGCATCTTCACACTGAGCTTTTAAAGCCAACGAGATATGGCATCGAAGAAGCAAAGGTTCCCCCTGAACACCGCGGTCAACCTCAAAGGGGAAATTCTACATTGCTCTCAATGTTTATGACATACTTTCTCCATGACTCCTCTAGGGTTTTGTCTGCTCTGTCTTTACCTGTGCAGGAGAGATGTCTCCACATATATTCTCTCATAAACGGTGCAAAAGGTTGCACCTGATTTACAAGAGGGTACCGAGTGGTCTGGCAAGTCAGCCTGGGCTGCCGCCCACCCCATGTAGCCCCTGCGTGGTGGAGCTGGGAGAACCAGGAGGTGGGAACTGGCCCCTCTGAAATCCCTTCAAGGGTGACCTCCGCAGCTCCTGTCTTCTGTACAGAGTAATTGCCGCTGGGAATGAAGAGGGCTGGCCCTGACAAGGCTCGTTTACAATGTCAATCACTTAGATGGGCAAGAGCATATTTCCCGCGCCTTCCACTGGTAAGCTCAATATCTGGGTATGAGCAAACAGTGGTTACAGGGTTCAGCTTCCCAGCCCTCTCGGATGGACCCCAAAGCCTGAGATAAGCTCCTTGCTGCCAGGTATAAACTCCTGCTTGCATTTCATCTGCTTCCCTTAAATAGAACTTGGATGTATTTATTTGGCACTGCTTCGACGACAGTCTGAAGCTAGCCATGGAACTGGGTATTCTGCTAAAACTCCAAATCAAAGCACTTATACCAGGGGTGAAATTCACCTTTTCTGCTTTAGTTGATTCAGCATTTATAAAACTCTGCGCCACTACGGAATTTTCCATGTGTCAAGTACTCCTTGTCCTTCAAATTTCTGTTTAAAATATCTACCCTTCACAAGACCCACATCACCTCTACTGCCCAAGACTTAATGCCACCTCATTTTATAACTCCTGTTTCTCCATATTGGATGGCTAGTCACCAGGATCAGTGCATTTTGACTCTTCTACAATGCACTGTGTACAATTACAGCATTCTATAAATAAGTAAAATACTATAAATAAAATCAATTTATTTCTATGGAAAGGTCAAAGTAAGACTAAGCAAGAAAGATACAAACAGGATTGCATAGAATTTGTGAACAGATTCAATCGTTGCATTCTAAAATCCATAGAATACAAATAGAAAATTATGTCCCATTTTTCTAAAATCTTTACACCTCCATCAAAGCCAGTCATCTGTTGTACAGGAGCCATTAGCTCCAGCTGGTTTTAATGAAACTGGCTGGGAATTTTTTGAAACTTTTTTTCATCAGAAGGTTCCAATAATATTACAGTTGCCTCATTAGGTCTGTCATGTAATTTCTCATGTTATTATTTGATCACACATTCAAAGAGATCAAAAATAAGACATCTGCAATCCTGTTATAGAATGTTATTAGAAGGAATCAAAATTCCATAATCATTTGTCTGTTAAAACCTATGGAATGCCTCCTTAGGGAAAAGATAAATATTTGGAAAAAAATGTATTCTATGGAACCCTCTAGTGAACCGGTATTTTGGAGTATCAGAACATAAAGTTTTCCTCTTATAACACAACAAATCTCAAAGCTATATGCTGTTAGTATTATAAGAAGTCTACTTTCTTACTGGCATGAACCTCTTTGCCTCCACCAAATAAACACTGAAAACTGTTCTTTTATGGATTACACTGGGTTTGTGTGTCAGGTGTGTTTCTTCAGTAGCGTTCGCAAAAAATCCATTTTATTGTGTTACTGCCATCCACTTGTACCTCTTGTTCTAGCCTGCTGATATCCAGTGGTGCCACTGATGCAAAGCAGTTCACTTGTGTGATATTTTCTGCTTCTTGTATGGGGTGTCTTTAAGACTTCCACCTCGAATCCTTTTAAAAGCTTCTTAAAAGCTCTTGGTTCTACGCTATCTATCTATCTTGCTTAGCAACTGCAGACATGCATTATATGGCAAATCCCATTCCAGAAGAGAAAATAGATAAGATGTTGTGAGTGCTGGAGGTATAATAAAGACTTCTCACACAAAAAATAAACAACTCAATGAGCAGCAATAAACTTAATTTGCACATTAGATATGCTTTTCCAAGTTCTGACATTTCAGTTGAAAATAATGCTGAAGCAATGAGGCCTATAATTGAACAGCCAAAACTTCTCCAGAGGGGAAACAAAAACAAATGTTCCCGCAAACAAGATCATTTTTATACCATGTTGTTACTCAGTGTTTTAATAAACTTCATAAATGCCAAACAAAATACTTTTTTCATGTTTTAATGTGATTTTCCAATATTGCTCCATTAGGATGTATATATGTGATATGTGAAATGGTATATAACCTTAATGAAGTCAGAGATCCCTAAACCCTAAAATTCTTGGTTTATTCATTGCTAGCTGTGCTGAAACATCATCTCAGATTACATATTGCACTGCATCAATGCTAATTGATCTTTCAGAATATGAGTATGCAAAAGATTTTTGCCAGATGCAGTAGGTTAGGTAAGAGGTCATGCCTGCAGGCTACAGTAACCATTCTGAAGCCATTGAAAACAAGAATATTAAGAAAAAAAGAGTTAAAAATTACACTTAATAATGTGCTCCTCTTCTTATAACTGCAGACGTTATTGTTGTTAGCTGTTTTGCAAAACTGATTAATATGCTTACTAAAACCTCAGAAGTTCCACTTTTTAACTCAATTTTTCTCATTTAAAATCAACAAATACGAATACTTTTATAAAAAATTCTGTATTGAAAATATCATGTGGAAGCAAAGAAAAGAAATACATACTAAGTTTGCCTACATTTTCCTTTTTTTTCTGTCACTGATCAAAGCTCAGAGCATACTCATTTCATATGCTGCTCATAGGAATATCCGTACAAACAGTATCTCTTTTAATGTCCTCCAGCTCTGGACTAGTCCACCTGAGCAGTACATTTGTACAAATTATTTTTACTAATGGAGACAGCACAGCAAAAACTTGAAGCAAAAGATTGCTTTGGACATCATGTACTGTAATATGTTCCACAGTGTATTTAACTGTGTTTCAAAGAAGGGTGGAAAGTACTGCATGGCAGGCACCCCCCCGTAGAGCATCACTGTACTGGGACCAGAGCCAGAGTGTGCGGTTACACCAGGAGCTCAGCCTCAGTGC
>JAVJGJ010000047.1:21268015-21278395 GCA_035590215.1 Microhierax caerulescens | reverse complement strand
GCTGCAGCTCTGGAGGGAAGGAGAATTACAGCAGATGTGATGATTTGATATGATGTGTCTCCTAGCTGATAACATGATTTTCTGGATGTTTAAACTGATAATCACAGGATGGCTGTGAGGGAAGCTATTTATACACCTCCAACTAATGCATCACATCTACGAACAAAACTCCTGGCCTTGCCAAGGTGGTCTGAAAAGCTGTATTAGGTGCTGAAGTTGCCAGTGTTTTCAATGGGAGAACTTAGACCCCCATCCAAAAGCAACACAGCAACAATACATTGCCTAGACCAAGACCAGAAGCTAAGCAGAGCCAGGTGCCCAAACACTGGCTGTGCCTGCTGTGGCTTAAGCTTTCAGCAAGGACTGTCACCCAAGTGTGATCTTGCACAAAAGGTCCTCTTCTATGACAACACACCTTGCTGGGCAAGTGGCACATGACCCAGGGGCTGTCCACCTTTTGTGCTAATGGTTGGAGTCTCACGGGTCAGCACTTGTCCAGGGTGCAGGACACCCAGGGTCAAGTACTTCTCTGTCAAGGGCTTTGAATACTGTATCTCCCACTTCTCCCAGCCATGGATTTGTACAAGTCCACTACAGCTGGATAAAAACTGAAAGCAAAGAAAGCAGCAGCCTGGGGAAAACTTGGTGTGTGTCCCAGTGAGGGCACGCAGTGAAGACAGAGAAGGGGATAGGACAGAAGACAGCAACATGGCTTTCCAGTCCTAAAGGTTATTTGTTTCATACGCAAGGGCTACAAAATGTGACAGGCAGACTATTACCTGCACTTGGCACCTTCATCAAAAACAAGGAGGGGAAAAAGGCAAAACAGAAGGAGAAAGCACCGGAGCTGGAAGTGTTATGCAGACAGGCCAGTCCCTGCTGACATCTCTACAAAGTTTAGGAAACATCATGCATAACTAGGTAGTTGCACTATGGCACAACTCATCACATCCCATCAGTCATTTTGTCTTGGAGGATGTATGATTTGGCTTCTTATAATGATTGTGATGACACAAGTTCATAGTGATGACTGTCAAAGAGGCAAGACACATTCTTTTTATGGAGAATATTAGAATTTTATCTTGTATGCATTATGGAGAAGAAAATAATGGTAATGTGAGAGGAGGATGTTCTCCCTTCAGAAAGAGATCTGTTTAGTTGCATTAACCTGTAGTTCATGGCTGAAATGGTTTAATTAAACCAGAATGTAATGTAAGAAGACAGCAAAAAAACATCAAATGTTTTGAAACAAAGGGGTGTCCTCTGAAATGAAGTGTCTTAGTATTAATATCCAGGAAAACAAACTAGTATGAAAGCACAGAAGATACCCTAACAGATGCCTTGTTTTATTATTAATGCAGCAATTACGGTGAGAACTGTGGGAGATGGCCATTATATATATTCAGATTCAAAAGTCCTGTGAAGTGACAAAGAAGAAGTTTTGCTTGGCTCTGATTTGTGTTGGAGTTATCTACCAGAGTAGCACACAGCAGCTGGAATGCACAGGAGTGACTGGCTTCAGATTCTGCAGGAATGCAACGTATGCAACAGGTATCTGCCCCATGCTGAAGAAAATAAACCCATCTGATTTTCAGATAACTTCATAACATCTTATTTCTTTCTGGCACCCCAGCTTTGAAGTCTCTTCTGCAGTCTCAGATGTGATGTAAATTGTAAATGAGCTGAACACACTCATCCAAGCACACTGCACAGGGTACACACACTGCCTCCACACTGATCTGCCTCCACACCCCAGTGCCTGCAGCAGCACAGCCCATATCTGTGATGTCTAAATGGTACTGCTGTGCAAATATTACTTTTAATGTTGCTACCTGTTTCTTGGGTATCTTGAAAGACCCCCTGATAAACAAATTATCTTTGGAGTCGTGCAGTCATAAGGTTTTCTTTGCTGCAGGCATTGGACAGCTTTATTTTCAGCTTTAAACTGCAAGTGAAAACCTGTCAATACTAGCACTGATCAGCACAGGCTTGGGCATCCCAATGAAAAAAGGCACATACTTTCTAATATTCATAGAGCACACAAAAAAAAAACCAAATCCAAAATTAAAGTACCTTTCACAATCAGGTTTCCTGAATTTCTGGCAGCTCCAAACTGATTTGTTGCTATACAAGTGTACACCCCAGCATCTGATCTGGTGATGTTATAGAGTCTGAGACTGCCATCTTCTAGAAAGGTGACCCTGGGGAAAAAAATAAACAAAAAAGATGTAAAAAAGACTTCTGTTACAGAAACTGTAATAGAAATGCAATGCTACTTTTAATATTTAAATGTTCCCACTATAACTTTTCCACAGCAAGCTGAATAGATATCAATCAATTTTCACCCCTGCTTATTACTGATTTCTACATTAAGAATCTTATATTAACATACTGGAGCTGACCATTAACATATCTAGCTGACTTTCTTGCAGCAAAATTCGGAGTCTCAAGAGGAAGAAGGAAGACCCAACTTGTTACCTAAATGTGATATATTTTACCTCTGTGTGTGTGTGTGTGCATGCACAAATTCAGATCCCAGTGCTCCTATACCATACTAATGTTGTGTCTGAGCCCAGCTGGCTGTGCAATTTTGTCAGGATTATTAAAAGGTATTAGCAGACTAGCTGAGATGCTGAAATGCCATCTCACAAGCCAAGGAACCAAATCAAATACATCCCTGTCTCATAAGGCCCTCAAATCACCTTATTAGTCTCTATGTTGTTTACACCAGTTTGCAGAGTATTGGGTAAATCGCATTTAATAGTAATTTCAGGACCACTCCAGGGTTTTATGGATTAAATTAATTTCTAAGTATGTTTATATGCTTCTTTAAGTCAATGAGATACTTTAAGACATAAGTCAGTACAGAGTTTGGCACTTTTTTGATTGTACATACCCGGGCAGCACTTGAGGGTTTGGGGATTTTCTTTACAAAAATACAGAACATGTATCAATCAAAGGTAGAGAATTTAAAAATGAAAACTGAATTAGGTAAGCAATAAACTTTTGGACAGAAAATACAATTACCCTACAAAGTTTTGTTAATTTTGTTTCAGTTCTTCCATCCACTTGTTGCACCTGGTAGATGTTGAAGTTCTTGATCGATTCTTTTCTAAGTTTAGAAGAAGGACAATGGGCTGGAAGACATGAAGCTCCTGAAAGTTTCATGAAAATTGGGTAAGGGTCTCTATGTACAGGTCCACCTGTCAGTAAGGCACTGCATGAGCACACTCCTTAGTAGGCATCAGAGAATCTGCATCCAACCAGGGAAGAGCTGCACTCAAGTGCCATGCCTTCTTGAATGTGAGAAAATCCATCTATAAGTCAAAAATCCACAGGAAACCAGGCTTCATTCATTCCAGTGCTCACAGAAGCGTTCCATTGTACTTTTATATTCCTCTTTTAATTGACATTTAAATCTAATACAAGAATCCTTTTTTATAAAAAGAAAATATCTAATTCATGCATCACAGCTTGGATATTTAATATTTATTACTAACAACGTAAGATCAGATGATGTAATGAATTATTAAAGGAAACAAACAATAACAGGAGCAGAAGTTGAAGCTGGCAGTAATATCATAGCCATTAAACGCATAAAACCATCGTAGTATCACGCTGCATTCTACTCCGGTATTATACACTTGTAGCTCTATGTGTAACACATTAGACCCTGTTCTGCTTCCCGGTACATGCTCCCAGGCTCTCAACTGACGAAGAGAAGCACTAGACTTGGATTTCTGTCAGTCTTCTTGCTTACATCCCCCCAGGGTCATGTTTCCCACTCTTGTCTGACCGTACCCTGTTGAAAGATCTGCTCCTGAGCAGGGCGGGGTGGATTTAGGAGTGAGAAAAGCTGAGATGTCCCCATGGTGCCAGGCACTTTGTCACCAGTGTGTGGAGCTGAGAGGGGAAGGGGTTTAGGCTTGAATAAAAAAAATCTTTGTTTCCTTGGCAATAATCACCAGGTAGTGCAGCAGTTGTCTGTATACAATTTGTAGTGTGATGAGAAAACCTTTGGGTTTAATAATCCTTCATATATCTATCTTAAACTGGAGAGGAGCAATTTATGAAGCAACAAAGTATGCTCTTTGGTATAATGATGTATCTACTCAATGACATTTTTTGGATAAGGAAGAATGAATAAGCATGAAAGAAGTGACCCTTTCTGCTGGCTTCATGATGCTCTGCATCAAAACAAGAGACTATGGATGCCTCTCCACCTCAGTATGGGGACCCACCTGATGACAGTATTTCAAAGGCAGATTTAAATATGAAGAAACCCATGTGAGTATTCCAGTTCTGCCTCTGCAATTTTCTTTGCATTAATGATGCATTGCTTCACATCAGTTTGTATCAGCCAGAAGAAAACACCCTCATTAGAAACTGCTGGTGATAAAATAGTTGATTCAATTGACTGGTTAGCTAACATATGGTGGCTTCATCAAAGAGTATCAAAAGAAATCCAAGTGTGCATCAGCAAATGTTCAGAAATTGGACACCTGAATAATAAGTTATAACAAGCCACTGTAGCGTCTTTCTCACCATCAAATATTGATGCCCTGTTATTTTTATTGCAGTTGCACCTAAAAGCTCAAGGCACAAATTGGAATCCAGAAGTAGGCATGAGGCAAGAAAACCCTCTCAGTCCCCAAAAGCTTCCAATGTAGGTAAATACACAGGAAAAAAAGACTCTGTAAAAATACAGAATAATAAAGGGTGAATCTTTGAATGCACAGGCTCTGTGCTTAGCCCCCTGTAGATTTCTGGCTAGGGCTTTTTCAGTGAAGTTTAGTCACGTCTCGCTCAGAGGTTTTTTTTCCCTGCCGTCTTCATTAGGAATTGAGACCTGAATAATTCCCAGGTTCCAGGTTTATCCACTAAGAGGGGTTTGTACCCAGTCAAGAGCTGCTGAGGTAATGTTTGATCTGAAGAAAAGCTGTTCTGAAACAGTATTTCAATGCCTGGGCAGGCTGAGGATGGAATGGCTCTTTCAATAGATCAAAACGGAGCTTAGCAAAGAGAAACCATGAGCTAATAAAAGCTTCAGAGTGGTTTGAAACAGAGGTCACACTACCTAAAGACAATTAGGGAGCTAGCAGTAAATAAGATACTCTGATAGAATTTATGTAAAAGCACAACGGACTCCAGAGTATTTAGTTAGCAGGGAAGAGAATTAAAGAACAAAAATAGTGAGTAATTTCCAGCTGTACTGAGGTCTGTGTCAGGAGAGGGATAAGAAAGCAGAGCACAGCAGAAAACCAAGATGATGCATTTCAAATGCAAGGGGAAAAAAAGTGATATTAAATACCAACCCAGTTGCCATGAACAACAAAGTTGCCATAAACTTCCTGAGAGTCATGACTTTACGCTGTGGGTGGGTTCAGAGGGGCTGCACTTTATCCTCTTCCATTTGTCTTTCAAATAATGGAACTGTGATTCTGAAGGCAATGGGAATGTTTCCTTTAATGGGCTTCGGATCAAGCTCTACCAAACGATTTAAAAAGAAGCTGTGAAACGCATGTCTCACCTGCTGAAAGGCTTGCTGAAAACCGTTAACTTTTCAGAAAATTTTAGACTGTGTGAAGGCTATAGACAATAATTCTTAGCATCTGCATTGGAAGATAAGGCAATTCCAAGTACTGCGACAAGACAGGAAAGTTTAACTTGTCCAATATAATGCAAGTAGAATATCTTTTCCTGTCAGGAATACTGGACTTTTCTCAATAAGTAAATAAGTGCCTGTCGAGGGACAAAAAGCAGAAGATCTGAAGCAGATCTGATAAATGTATCCCTGTGAAAGGAGGAGGAGAATGAAGAATGAGATGAGCTACTGGGGCATCTGTTCATAAAGCCTTGTCGCAGCTAGGGATTGCTTAAGCATAAGCCCAACTCTAAACTGGCATCTCTGACCTACAAAATGCTTAAATTCTTAGCAGACTAGTGCTGACACCCATGTTCCTGCCTGAATCCCACAGGTGCTACCTCTGGGTAAATAGCTCAATTAAGCAAAGTTGATATGAGGAAAAAATGGAAATCCAGTTATATAAATCAGTTATTTAAGTTCCTGTATGTAAGGGCTAATTGGAAATACCCAGAAATATCATTCCATATCTAACAGGCCTGAGAACTTACCCTGCAAAAAGATGGATGTGTTAGATGTGGTTCACTTCATGTGGATCATGGGAAGGTGGACAGCTCTTAAAGCCCCATTCAGAAGCATGCTGAGCCAATTTCCCACCTGCAGGACGCCCATGGCAGAGGGCGAGGGCAGGGTAAGTATGCAGCAGGAGGTACCACGGTCTTTTCCTAGCATCCAGTGACTTGTAACCCAGGGTTTGGAACTGGAGACAGTGCCTTTCTATGTAGGATGAAATCTGTCTTCAGGAATTAATTCAAAGCCCTTTGAGCCGTTGCAAACCTTTAGTCCCATGACAGTCTGTGAGAAGTTCTTCCCTGGTTTATTTAAGTGTAGCCACGTCTTTTTGTTTGTTTTTAATCTACTTATTACATTGGATTGATCCACGTCCTTGTCCTCTCTGAGTGACTCCATTAGTACACTAAGATAAGCATTATATGCAGAAAGGGAAAACAAACAGCCTACCCAAGATCTGCTGGAGGCAAAACTCTGCATAATGTTCAAAAAGACTAGTTTGCTATGTTTCTACAGAAGACATGAGACTGGGAAGAAGTGAGAGCTCATTAAAATTGTCACACATACTTTTTAAGTAAAGAACTTGAGAAATCAAGCAGGGATGATAGGTACAGCTTTTAATTAACCAGGCCAAACAAACCATCTCCGAAAGTGTTGTCTCATGTGAACAAAAGATTGTTGATGGCTATTTACTTTGATCTTAAGAGCATGAAAGAATAATATGTATTTAACAAGGCTGATAGAAAAATAAAATCTGAGAAAAGAAAGAGGTGTCAACTCATTAGATTTTAAAGTGCAGCAGAGGTATTTTTTGTGCATTGCTGTATTGTTCAGCCAATCTGTTTTAGAGAGAGGTGCGATTTTAATTCATGGATGTGAATTGCATTAATTCAATACAGCAAATGTCTTTGAAATCCCCATCAAAATCACTTTTGCTGGACTGGTGTCAAACTAGGGGTGAATCAAGCCTACTTCTGCAGACTTCAGCACTGCCAGTAGGGTAGCTCTCTCTTCAAGGGCATAAAGTAATTCCTTTCAAAATAAAGTAACCCTGATACTTAATGTAAAGATTCACTCTTCTCCTGTCTGCCTCTAACCTCAAGTGTCTGACACCTCATAATGTTACTGAAGTCATCATCACAGCACTGTGCAGATAAAAAAGGAGTATTCTGGATCTGATGAAATCAGAGGCAAGTAATTTTTATTATCTGAGAAATCCTATTTGAAACCATGTCTTCGCAGTCTCACTTTACTGCTCAAGAGCAAATCCACTCTTGCTTTCATAGGCTATGCAGAGATACATTGTTTATAAATTTCTTCAGATATGCTAGGAGACATTGAGAAAACAAATGATGTTTCTAATGTTACAAAGATGGAAAAGCATGAGAGGCTGAATTAAAAACTATAAGGGGAAGTAAGTGAGGGGCAGAAACATGAGCACAGCTTTCCAGTGACTCAGAATTACTAGTGATTTATGCAGATAGAAATGTGAGTAAAGTTTGACTGAGTGAATGAATTGTACCTGCTGATGACAGCTCTGGTATTTTTGAAAAGGTCCCGCTGAGTCCCATCTGAGATCCGACTGTCTGTATTATATGTTAATGATCTTTGTATCTGTTTATCCTATTCTGGGTGTCATTTGTATGCTAATAGTATTGCCATTTAATAAACTATGCTTAAAAGAAGATTTTCCTTATCTGCATGCTGATATAAATGAGCTTCAGAGTTGACTGACAATTAACTGGAAACAAAATAAATGTCAGTAAACTCTGTGTTACCTATTTGGATCAAAACAAAATTACACAATCTAGCTGAATCGCTTTATTAAAATATTTTGGAAAAGAATAATATTAGTAATGATAGAAGGTGACACTATAATACTGCTCTTTTTTATTTCCTAAAATTCCCCTCTGTTCCTAAAAAGGAACATTATTTTTGCGTAAGATCTCTGAAATTGGGGACCACAAACAGACATCTGAACTGAGTAATACCCCATCATAAAGCTTCCAGACAAAACAGAGTCTCTTCAGGAGATGGTACTCTTCCCTTTAACATAAAATAGCAAAAGTTGTTTTGCCCTGTCTTTAACATACTCAAGCATTAAACGTAAGACAGATGTTCTTGTGTGATGTGCAAAGAAAAAAGTGACCGGAATACCATGTCAGTAGACATGTATCTAAATCTATTGTAGTAATATGTCTCAAAACCTGCAGCCAGGGAATACTGGGCAACAGCACCTCTGTGTGTATGGGAAAGGCAGGCATGCCAACGAAAGAACTAGTTTAGCAATGAAAGAAAACAGATGAGCAACCCCCCAAAAATGTTGCTTTCCATGTATCTGGTCTTTTCCCACATAAACAACTTGGTCTCATGCCATATTTACAAGATATGGCCCGTTTATGGCTCTTTTCTCCCCTGTAGCTGTCTTTGCCCTATTTCAAATCTGCATCTAAACAGCAGATGTCATGAGAATAGTAGTATAATCCTGGACTGAGCCAAGAGCCAGACCTTAGCACATCCAGGCAACAAGCAGGATTTCTTGGTTATTAGTCTACCTGTGGACAGGACATAATAAAACACTGTATTTATGTAGCCATACATTGATTAGTCGGAACATTCATAGCAGAAAAAACTAGTGATAAAGTAGTACACTGAGAAGGAAAGGCTTGGGCATCAAACTTCGTGACATTCTGTGGTGAGAATCCAGGTAGAAAATGAACTGAACTGCCAAAGGAAAAGGTTGCCACTTTTTGCTATTTGCCAACAAGTTCTGCTGTTTTTATGAAATCTCTGTAACTGGTATATCAAAGTTCTTCCAGCACAGGATGGCATGCCCACACTACTACTACTCAACCTAATCCCACCATTAATCATCATTTTTATGATTCAGACATCATTAGGAGTTCAGACACAGCCATTCATACAACCAAATTCACTCCAGATGTAAGACTAAGCTCTTAATATGAGACTTAAGTAGAATTTAAACAGTACATAAGGCCCTGAATTACCCTCTGTGTGGGAGTTTAATTCACTTACAGGAATCTTCTTCCCTACCTGCTTGTCAGAATGTATTTCAATAATAAAAGTACAATAAAACCTGCTGTTAACTTTAAAGTGTTCTGTATATACAACAAGCAACTGACATCAGGTACACGGTGTGGTACTGGCGTGCTTTCAGAAAGCCTGGACAGCACATTCATGTGTGCACACCCCCATAGACAGACAGTACTGAAGATGAACAGTTTTGTCTTCAGCAATTTCAGCTTCCACACGGACGACCCAACCTTCTTTCAGCTGCACATGCCCTTGCTCTCACAGCCTCTAGCTCCTCGTGCCTGTTGGCTGGGCTACCTGTGGGCTTGTAGGAAACCCTGGGGCAATCCTCACTGGGCTACTGAACTTATGCTTAATTTAAGCAATAACGTCAGGGACTCCATGTGGTTCACTGAAGCCTCAGACCTACATCCTTGCTCAAAGCATGGCAGAGCATAGAAATTGTATATTTTTTAATGTGACTCATATTCTACCATTTGTGCGTGTCCCTTAAGCAGCTCCTCCTTTCCCTGAAAACCCAAAGAGATTTTTAGTTCTCATAGAAAAGAAGTAATCAAACAGCATTATTTCTTTGTAATAAAAGCCCACGGCTAAACCAGAGCTGTTAGTATTCTCCTACAAACCCTTCGTGCTGGCCAAGCCACTTTCAAGATGCTGTTTCTATGCTTTCACTGACATCACCTTTCACGCTCAAAATGATCCCAGAAACTCCTTTCCAGAAGACTCTTTGTTCATTATGCCTACAGCATCATGGGCAAGAGCCCACGTGCCTGTCATGTTAATCAATGTTATTGCGCCTTTTAGCGTCACCTCCCCAACATATCCTGATGTATTACCTCTGATGTTACTTTTCAGTTGAAAACTTTTAGGATCAGGAACTAATTTTTATTTGGGGTTTGTGCAGCATTTTCTTCATCCAATATCAGTATTTTTGTATGCTATGGCAACACACACCATATAGTGTGTACAGAATAGTGCAACGGTAATGATGTGCATGGCAGTACAACTTGGACTAGAAGAGAAGCACAGAAGGTTGCATTCTCTCGTTATTTCTTGTGCAAACTCCTAATTAGGAACCTTGATTCACAGCCTGCTGAAGTCATTGAAAAAAAAATCCAATGAGATCAGCTGGCTTTGGATCAAATCCTGAACATCAAGCAGAATATGTGCAT
>JAVJGJ010000047.1:21136737-21267915 GCA_035590215.1 Microhierax caerulescens | reverse complement strand
GTGAACATCAAGCAGAATATGTGCATGAAGCAGGGATAAAACATGAACCAAATGGGAGAGAGGGCATAACACTGACATTTCTTGGGGTTTAGCTTATTGCAACTCCATATGACATGGAAGAGTGACAGATGCTTGGGACATCTCAGCAAGTAGAACAGCCGCTCAGAAAGGCTCACCTGAACAAGGTTCCCAGGAGTTGAGTAGGAACAATTTAAAATTGTATTAGAGTGGTGTCATACAGAAAGGAAATTGTAATAAATCCAGCATCACCCAGGTTGTCATTCTTTCTTGTATGTGAGAACATATGGTTCATTTGCTTACTTGATGCTCACACTATCTGATGTGCTAAACGCTGTTGCATTAAGTAGTCAGTAATACATGATGAAATTAGGTTTATTGGCTTGTTCCATTACAAAACTCTTTTAAGGAGAAAGAAAATTAACCAAAAGCCCTTTTCTTGTGTCTTCCACTGCACTAATATTCCCTGTCTGCTGCCTGCCAGCATTTCATTGGGTCAAGTAGCAATGGGGGTCCCCTTCTGCCTTCTCATTACTCTGCAGTGGATTGACTTCAAATGGAAAGATAACACAAAAAGAAGAAAGGGGGAAAACAAAGCAGAATAAGATTAAGAAGAAAAATAAAATATTGTATTTTTCTTCCCCTTATCTGTGCTCATTCTTCCTTCTCTTTAGATCTCCCTCCTCATCTTCCACTCATATGCTTTCCATTGCCCTGCCTTCACTCTCAGCTTGGGGGAGAAGACAGAAATAACTGGAAATATGGTGAACACAAAGAAGGAAAGACTGAAGGTACTTCAGGTCAGTCTGAGGCACTTTCTGGCAAGCCTTTGGTTGTAAAACTTTTCTTATGCCAGCATCATTAGTTTTGCTAGATAAGCAAACATTTCTCCTCATGCATACTCACTCTTCAGTGAGTACTGCCATGTTTAATGTTCCTCCTAGATTCAATGACATTATTCAGGAGGAAGCATGGGGAAATGCTTGCACACCTATGCTTATAACAAACTTGGAAAAGAGAGAAGTACAATTTCTGTTAGCAAACAAATATTCAAGAAATATATTATAGCTGTCTCCACCAGTCTTTTGCAACACCCTCTTTTCTGCTATCTTTCATATAGAAAACATAAACCACTGTAAGATGTGCAAAAAATATTTTTAGCTAGAACATTGAACACTCCTTGCAGCTCTCAGCATTCCCTCGGTAAGGGTGTAATGATGGGTCTTGTCTGGTTAGCACCAAATATGTAGTAGTAGTGTGGCCTGAGAGATGAAAAAACAAAGCAATTCTATACAGCAATCTCAGGCTTTGTAGGAGTTTTCATATCTTAATATGCAAGTTCAGACCAAGCATTGAAAGCAGGCAGGTAAATACATGCCTTTGATTTTTGTCAATCAATTTGTTAGCAAGGAATGAAACTGAAGTGATTAATCAAATTTAGCAGATGTGGAATCAATTCCATTGGTTCCCTAAGCAAAAGTAGAATTTCATCAAGAGATAAGCTTAATTTGTATTCATGTTGACTTACAGTGATGGTGTCTAAGATAGCTGGAATTGCTGTGATTGCTGATGCCCACACTTCAAGTGCTCTATTTAAAAAGTAAAATATGAAATGAACTTCTTTACAAGCACACAGACACTGATAAGATGGAAGGGTTAAGGCATATCATCAAAGCTATGCAAAGCTTCTTGTGGTAGAAAAGCAAGAAGGATAAAAATGGAGATACACTTAATCCAGGCTTCAAAAACCAGACTTAAAAAATAAAATAATAGTAATATTAATATCCCATTGCTATTCACCTAGCCACATTGCTGTAGAAAGCTGGAATAGAATGTTAAGGACTGGAATAGCATAAGAAAATATGTTCTATATGAAACTTGCTACCAGCATATAAATGTCTATGCTACCTTTATCTGCGAACAGCAGGTGCATAAAGCAGGGTGGTTTGTGGCAATAAGCAGCATTATAAGCAAAGCTTCTCTTTGCCTGCACTACTCATCTGGTCAGACTGCAATATAGGTAGGATTCTTTTTCAGACACTGTGGATAGGTTTCATTCCCCCAGCTTTGCTCATCTGAAAGTTAGGCATCTCATTTGAGATGGAGGTGCCTGCAGAGAAAATGTAAATAACCACCTCAGACTGCATATTGACTTCAGCTAAATAAAAGTTAAGTGACATCAATCTGTCCTTTGTTAGCAGAGTAGCGCAAAATTTTGAATTTTCAATCAATTTTGTCTTGATCCCTCCCCGAGCAGATTTTTTTTTTTTTTTCCTTTTTAAATAAAGATAATGGATGTTCTGGAAGGTTTCAGTACAAGCTAAACAAACAGTGTTGACATTCTGGTAATTGAAATGTTTCATTGAAGTTTGTTGAACTGCCCTGACACATTTCTTCTCAAATTAGTTCAAGCTGAAACACTATTTCACAGTACAATGTGTTTTGTATGTTGTATTTGATCAGTGGATTGAGGACTTCTCCTGTTTACCAGTTAATTGCCTTTATTTTTTAACTCCCTCTTTCTCTAATTCTGACAGCAGTCACAAGACAGCATTCTTTTCCCAAATAACAAAAAGAGTTCAAAATGTGTTGAAACATTCATGGTTTTGGAATCTGACTCTGAACAGTGGAGCAGCAGAGGAGAGGCAGATGGTGGGCGTGAGTGCTCAGAAGGCTGAAGGAGAATAGTCCTGCCCAGGAGACTGGTACAGCAATTCAGATGCAGCACACAGCTGTGAGCAGACCCAACCCCGTAGTTAATGAAACCTGCTGGGTCCTTGCACTTCACATGGGAGCAGGAGAATCCCCCTTGAGTTCAAGTCTCCAAGGGCCAGCTGTAAGACCTCAGCAATTACCAGATAATTCCTCCCATCCATAGCTTTAGAAGTCTTCAGTCACAACATCTGCTCAGTTTTCTTTCCATAAGGTTGCTGAAAGGCAGCTTTTCATTTTGGTGCTAAGTCATTCTCCTGTGTTTCCTCTGAGTAATGGTGATAACTTGAGTGCAAAACACCAAAAACAAGCGTGGTATGGAAGACAGCATTTACCACATCAAGCAGCTTTATTTATGGCAGAGAATAAATTAGCACCCTTCACAGGGACGGGACTGAACTGCGTCCTACAACCAAGTCTAGGAGCCAAGTATTGAGGCTATTTTATTGACCTGTAAACATACCTCTAGTCCAGTCCCCAGAAAAAAGATTTAAATTATGAAAGTTTGCTTATTACTGATTATTAATGCATGGAAAGTGCTCTATATGACTAATGCATTCTTTCAACCTACCTCATTTCTCAGTTTTCCCTCAGCTATCCTCCTTTAAATTTTAAGTGGAGCGAATCACATGTTTATATGCATTTACCACAGTGTCTGGGGATCCTCAACTCAGGGTGAAGGAATAGCACCTCCCTCTGGTAAAGCAAAAGGGTTTCCAATTCCCATTTATTAAAATGCTTCAATGAAAAAGAATTTTTATAAAGTAAGTTTTCCATGAGGATCCTGGTCCTGAATCCACTTAAGGCAACATATATTTGCGATGAGATCAATGTCTAGACTTTTGCTTCAATATATGAATTGTTCCCTTCTACTCTTTCTTTTCCTCAGCAAACACATGAGATAATAGAAGTGAGAAGCGAGATGAAAAAAGCTTCAATTGCACTAACTTAGAATATATAACATACATGAAAATAGTTCATATTTGTGTCCAGCTCCACAGAGTGGGAGTTCAGAACATGAAGCTTGTTCTTTTTCTTTGTTGCATTTCTACATTGAACCAAAATCCACAGCACATGCCAGGAAAAAGGCATGCACTTGGCAAAGGGCAAACAAAATCTTTTCAAGCAGCTGCCCATTAGACAAGCGGTACTGCTCCTGAAAGCCCATTTCTCAAGACTTTGATCCAAAGAAGGAGGTTAATTGCCCACAAGAAAACCTCAAGCTGTATTGCTAGATTATCTGGAGAAGCTGATTGGGGGATCAAGTGAGGAGAGAACAGGTAAAACCAGCTAGGATTAGCTAGCTGTGGAATTTCTTTTTGATTCCTGCAGCTGATAACCTTGACTTCCCTCTCTAAAGTGGCCAGCAGCATGAGCCAAAGACAAATCCCTCTACTCAGGGGGTGAGCCATATGAGTGAGGGTGGAATTCAGCTATTTCTGAAAATTTTGAAGTAAAACACTAAATGGAAAGGGGACATTAAGAGTGGGAACACCAAAGAGACCTGGTACAGGTATGTTCAGGCTTTGTTTTCCCATCTTACATAAAAATTCGTTGATTTGAAATTCTTTTGAAGGACTTCTGTGTTTCAAATGCAATGAAGTATTTTGCATCAATCAGGGCATACAAACTGTTGAAAATCTGGGCAATGAGCTGCAGAGAGGATGGGAGAGGCAAGTGTTGCTGGAGGAAACTGTGCCCCTAGAAGTGGACTGAGGGCTGAAGATCTTCACTGCTGACCATGGCAAGAGATACAGAAGATTATACTTCAGACTCAGGAAATCAAACAGCTGGGGCTCAAACACTGTAGCTTTGTAAACTTAAAAATGCTTGATAAAAAACCCTCAGAGGAAATAACATAATAATTCATGGTGCTTTTACTAATATAGATACTCTATTATTTAGCTTGTCTCATTCTAGCACACTTCTCTTTACACACTTATAAACTCGCATTAATATAAAGCAGTGTTATCTTGTTATATTAAGAGCAACATGTCCATCACAGTTTTGCTCTTAGAAATATAAGGGATTAGCACTTCCTTTTTTTCAGCATTTCCAACCCAACCAATTTTTTTTTTTAAATGAGCTCATAAAGGAGTCCAGAGAGATTATAATTGTTGCACAATAAAATGGGAGCAGAAATAAGGGAAGCTTTAGTTAAAACAGTTAATCTGTATGTGACATGTCAGGGTTTAATCGTATCTATAGAAAAAGGCAGACCAAGCTCCTTCTCTTTTTTATGAGCAAAGTTACATGTGATTTTAGTACTTTAATTAGCTGTGTACTTTAATTACAGCCATACAAATCCTTATTTCATTTTCTGTTTTCCCACACAAAGACTTCTGGAAAAATACTGTATAGATGATTTATTTTCTCTCCTTTAAAACCACAGCATTAGCTATTTTGTCATTTAATAATCAAAAAGCCTTGTAAATGCTACTTTGCACCAGTGGACACACTGGTAAGATTTTGCACATTGAGAGTTTAAACATTCTCTCCCTTTGCCTCAGTGTAAATCCTGCTCCTTTTGTTTACTTCTGCTAAGCAGCAGAAAGCCTTCTGGGATGCTCAAAAATTACAGTGTGCTTATAATTATTGTTAGAAAATTAATACGGAAGCACAGGTAAATACTGTATGCAGTATGTAAATATTTTTTTTGTAAGAAAATCAGTTGGGGAATATCAGGGTACTAGAACCTTAAGATCTAGGCTTAATTCCACTATTTAAATTTAAGTTTTAAACAGTGCTCTCCTTGCTCCTGTTCTCATCAATGTCAGAAAATCCAGAGATTACCTGTGGCAAACTAAGCATGTTTTCTACATACCATAGGGATAGGCTGCATCTAAATGGGAATGAACAAGCATTTTTGTTGTATAAACCATACAATCAAAGTCAAATAAAGATTTGACTGAACACTAATTTAGAAAAACATTTTTCATCATTAGATGAGCAGTTACACAGAAAATAAAATTGCCATTAGTGAAAGGGAGGGAAATAATTGGAAAGCTCTCTACGCCCTGTGGCATTGATTGCTTACCCAAATTTTTCTGTTTCATTGCGAGCCTATGTGAAATACTTCTCAGATTTGCACTTTCTTTCACAAACACTTCAATTTACTTTTAGCTTTATTGTATATTACTGTACTATGGGATAGGGAAGTATTTATTTTGTGTCAGAGTTTTGGATAAGGCTGTTTTAATGAATAATAGTTAATTTTAAGTCTTACGTGACCTAAACTAACTTCCTTGAGCAACTGGTCCTGTGTTCAAAATCTGGGTCTCAATTTCCAGAGCCTTATGGATTACTGATTCCGTTTTCAGTCTTTGAAAACGGCAATGTGATAAAACAGTGTTGTCATTGTATTTGTGAACAGAAAGAGATGCTAAGGACTGCAGTTCTTAGGCACTGTTGCCCATGCCATCCATCTGTCTACATTTGTATATGGAAATATCATTACAGTTTTAAGTTGTGAATAGTACACCCAACTTAAGTCAGTAAATTGCTTTTTATTTTAATGCTTTACCATTGAATTGATGTTCAATTGCAGTAATACAGATGGTTTGTGGCAACTCACAAATAAGCTATTAGCCATCACAGACAAAACGTCAGTAAAGCCCTGCAACCCCATACCAGTTGGCGAGGGAGCATGCCAGTATTGTGGTCCAGCAGCTAACTAAATCCTGCCTGAACAGAAGAGACAGAGAATACGGAGGCTGATGTAGCTATGGGTTATTGTACAACCTGTACAGCTGCAAAGCAATTATGCCACAGCCTGGGGGTATATTCGGCTTCCCTGAAGCCTCCACTGATGTCTCCTACATGAAGTGGATTCAACTCGGGCTTTGTGTGTGGTAAACAGTCAGCTCTGATAGGGTTGTAGTGAATTAACTGCTGATGAATGCAAACGTATGTATCATACAATTACCCGTGTGTATTCGATCTGGCTTTGTTCTCAACCAGTTTTATATCTACAGAATTGTACGGCCACTGCTAAAGACAAATAGGCCTCTGGCATCAAAGTTTTCCGTCAATGGGCTGTCAAAAGCAATACTAAGCCAGATGTGTTTCAGTGATGTTTAAATGTTATTAAAACAAAGAACACTCAACAAATCCAGCAACTGTTTATGACTGTACCTTTTGTTCCGGTGCAGAACCTCTGAACCCTTTCTCCAGTTAATAACTGCTCTGGGAGAAGCGCTCGGTTTACAACCAATTGTAACTTCACCTCCAACTTGAATAACAGATGTTTTTTTCACAGGATTTTTGGAAAAGTCGGGTGCTGCAGCTAGAAAGAGGGAAGAAAGAAGAGCTTACTAAGTGAGTTATGAAGTGAACTTACTAAATTCTTCTCTTCGAGTGAGATAGTAGGTGAATCCAGTAATTGCTTTGTTTTTGAGGTTTCTGCAAAAGTACATATCTAACATGAAAAATCTATTTAAGTATCAAAGAACAGAATTCACTGCATCTTATTTATTACATATTTATGCCATTTCTAAACTACCTAGAAACTGTCTGCTCTGGCAGTCTTTCCTTAGGGTTACCTGCAGACTGGGAAAATAGGTCTACCTGCAATAAAAAGCGATGGTCCTGAGCACAGCTATGTCAGCAGGACAAACAACACACATGGGATCTCAGCTATGTATATTCATTTGCAGAGTATTTAGACACACAGTGCATCAGTGCTTTCTGTTTCTAAACCAGCACTGGTTTCTGAAAATAGGTTTATTTTTCCAGTAAATTACGTGGAAATTCACTCTTGGAGAAGAAGAAAACACAAGACCTGTAAAACACTTAGGTGCTCTTAAAGTCTGCTTTCCACTGTTTTCATTAATATTTGGCTGTTGAAAAACCTTTATATTTGGATATCTACAAGAGAATACTTTTTATAATATGAACAAGTTCTATTTTATGTGCATCTCTGGTAATCATTAATGAGATTACATGCTACATGTTATTTGGTTTTATATACATATTTGCCATATGCTCTTTGTTTATAGTTAGAAGTATTTTTCCCGCTTTCTGAAATGACTTTTTATAAACTGCAGAATAACTATTAATAACTCAAAACACTAAGTGAGAAACAGAATTCATTAAGCTTGTGCGTATGTGATAAGAAAAGACCACACATGAGATTAGATTCTTCCCCCAAACCAGTTAATGAAATGAAATAAAACCCCCCAACAAACGCAACTTTCCACATGGGTAAGAGCACACAGCAAAGAAATAATCAACACACTTGAACTGCCAGGCAGAATTTAATCTACTCATTTCTTAATTTCAATTTTTTTTCAGTGAGTGTCCTGTTATACTCAGTACCTGCTCATTTTAGTGACATTTACTCACCTATCACCCGCAACTCAGCACTGGCATAAATAGTATCGTACTTGTTTTCTGCCACACACTGATAGAGGCCAGAGTCTGACATATTCAGCATAGGTATGATAAGAGTTCCATTTTCAATTTGAATTCTTTCCTGATACAAGAAAAACAAGCAAAAAACATTGACGGAGCCAAGGAGTGTACAAGCCCAAAGATTTTTGGTATCACACTAATGCACCTGATCATAATTCGGAAGCAGAAATGTTATTTTCTTGGAAGCAACGTGGATGAATACATCAGAAATGTGACACGTACCTTGCTATATGATGGTGGTTATGTTTTCAAACCTCTCAGCTCTTCAAACTTTTCAAGAACTACAGGCAGAGTTGCAGAGTCATTGCCTTGGGCAGGCTTGCCCAGATGTTCCAGCTGTGGCATGTGCTTCTCTGCATTGCTGAACTGTGAATCTGTGGTTGTGCTTCACGGTGAAGCAGGCGCAGCAGTAGCTACTGCAGGGCAGGTACAGCTCCTTCACGCTGGGAGCCTGGAGCATCTTTCCATATGGCTCCTGAGAAGCAGCACCTGCAGCCCTGTCTGGGGGCACAGTGAAGCATGGCCTATCCCCTCATCTGATTAGATGAATCTGATGATGATAATCTAAAATGATCAGAAAAGCTCCACAGGAGACAGAGGTGCTCAAATAATGGAAACATTTCAAATGTTATCAAGATCACAAGTCACAGAAAAATGATCTACTGAAAAATCTCCACTGAAAGCCAGTGCTTCTAAAGTCCTATTGGAAACCCACAGGCAGCTGTTCAGATCAGAGGGACAGCATGCTCCTCATGGCTTGAATGTCTATACACTATGTTTCTTCTGTACAATTCTGCTGAAATAGAGGAAGCTGCACAGTAGGTAAACTTGGACCAGAGCTTGGGTTCTAGCTTGTTAAAAGAACTTCTATTTGCTCTGTTTTGGCAAACAAAAAAAAAAAGCCCGTTTCATGCTGCAAGCATAACTTAAAGCTAAATATTTTGTGATTTTACAATTACTAGCCTCCAGAGACAATAATAGCTTCGCTGCAAAGTGTAACACTGAGACAGAGAAGACAGTATGTTCCTGAAAACAGATCAGTCTAGCAGAAACCCACAACAGGGAATATAAATTCTATCACCAAATGCAAGTCTGCAACAACAGGTATTACTATTATTATTATGCTGCTACTTTACTCTGGCTCTCCTGCTGCTCAAGCAGTAATGGGAGCATATATTGTTAGAGCATATAGTACAGTCTTTGCTGAACAGATACAAGCATCTAAAACACATCTCTGAACTGCTACATGTATATAATCTGACTTGCCATGCTGCCACGGATAAGTCAGTTGCACAGCTAGTTGAGGGGATTTCCCTTGCACTGCTTGCAGAGGGGAGCATGCCACATATTAAGCCATAGAGCTCTGTTCTCCGACACTCTTGCCTTTTCCTTGGAGATCTCCCAACCAAGAATTGACCCAGCCCAATCTTGTTTAGCTTGGAAATTTGATGAGAGCACAGCCTGCAGTTGAATGGCTGGTGTACTGCAAACTAGTTAACAACATTACAATACTTATCCACTGTTAATTTTTTTTTTTTTTTTTGAGGCTCTCACTACAGATATCTTTTGCATACTTCATTTTACCTCCAGGCTGTTTGCTATCCTCTCGACGTGTTCTATTTTTACAAACATCCTTTGAATGCAAAACCCCCTTCTGAAGCAACGCTCGTGTTTCTTACACATGCCAAATTCCACACCATTCTAACTGGCTCTCTTCAGCTACGCAGACAGAGAGAAAACCATACCACATACACAAGCAGGAATATTTCAGGGATGGCCAGCTAGGTGGTGAGGGAGAAAGGTCTGACAAAGAGTTGACAGTATCCTCAGAATCCACCCCGAGGTAGAAAGCATCTGGAAGGCATTCTCCCTGCAATATTTCCACTAGGCAGGGTGCTGTGACAGACTGAATATCTTATTACACCTCCCCTGTACTTTCACCTCCAAACTATCCATTTTGTCCACTGAGCAATAAAATTCAGCATTTTGTTGCCTGAAGTATTCCATTTACAATACACTGTAAGCACTGTGAAAATGTTGGCTGAAAATATGTCTGTAGAGTGTTTTATTCTTTTTTATTGAAACGATGCAATTGAAGAATGACAGATTCTAAATATTGCTGTCTTCAAAGAGACAGAAGCTAGATAATCTTGCTTAGGAAGAGGTCACAATGAGGAGAACAATCAGGTTCAGAAAAATCAGTCCAAGTAAATTCTGGCTAGCCTTCTTAGAAGCTAGCTGGGTTCTCTTTAGGACTACTCCAGCAGAAAATCATATGAAAGATCAGACCTCACTCCAATTGCTTCCAATAAGTACTACGTCTAGTAAATGCTGGTTCTGCAACCCAACAGGTGCTAATTTGCCCCATGGTTTTGCCCCACAGAAATTATTCTGTATCTGTTACTGCTAGACAAAAAATAATCACAGTACATTTTTTTCCAGAGAAGTAAAAATGCATTACAGATGAGCTCTGCCATTTTATGCCCGACAGAGGCTGAATGCATGCTTAATAAAAAAAAAGGAAAACTTGGCCTCAGCAGAATGCAAACACAGAAAAAAGTGTCTTGCCACAGAAGTCATTCTCCATAAGGCTGCCAACAACTGATGATGGAAGATGGTTCTGCCAAAGCTTGGCCACCACAGAAGTATAATTATACTGCCTGGAAAGAAACAAACCTGGGTTCTCAAACACCTGGTTTAACTGTTTCAGCTCCAATTTATTTCCCTTCTCTCCTTGCACTCCTACCACTTCACTACTTCCCTTTCCACCCAAGTCTTTCTTTTGCCTTTTAGTGAGATTTTTCACTTATTCACACCTACCTTGTAACTTGGTATGGTTTTCTTTAGTCTACTTCTCTTCTACCTAGCACCAAAAAAGTATTAATCTCAATAATAACTTCATAGCTGATTAACTCAGTAAAGGATTAACATAGTGTAAGAATGGCCAAACTGCACCAGACCAAAGGTCCATACAGCCTACATATTAACAGAAACAGAAGAAAATTCCAAGTTAACAGGCTGATCATTTTGTAATGCCAGCTCTGAAATGCTCTTCCAGTCAGTTGGCATCCCACCAGTTTCCCAAATTACAGATTATGTCTACAAATGTGTTTAGTGTTTCTGGATAGACTCTTTCACTAACTATAACTGATATTTTTAAACCCATCCATACCTACTGCCATATCTTGTAGCAATCAGATGCTCTGTAAGAAATCACATGAAGAAACCGGTGTACCTCTACATATATAAACCTGCAGTACCACACATTATCAGTAAAGATAAACTCCAAGAACCAAGCCTTTGTGTTGCAGAGTTTGTGCTCATATCTGCTCTTATATGTTAACCTTTAATTAAGTTTCTGAAAAAAAAAATAATTGACTGTAAAATAAATGTCATGACTAAATCATGAAAAAAAAAAAAACCAAACCAAAAACAAAAACAAAAAGACAAGCAAGAAAGCAAACAAGACAATGGGAGCCTTACCTCTGACATGAGCGGCTGGCCATTTTTTAACCAACTGTAGGAAGGGCTTGGTTTTCCTCTTGCCTTACATTCCCAAAACAAACTGTCATAGAGAGGCAGAAAGGCATTGTGGATTTTTTTATCCCATTCAGGAAGCGCTGAAAATAACATGCAAACCATTTTAAGCAGGAGAAAAGTGATTTCACTGGAGGTATGCTGCCACTAATTAACGAACAGAGCAAGGCTGATTAGTATTTCTCCAACACATTCTTCTTATATTGTGAGTGAATTCTGCACAGCAATTCCCTAGCATTAAACTTTAGGACTAACTTGGGAAAACATTAGAGATCAAGTGGCTGGTGGGTATGGCCAAATTTTGCAGAAGCTGTGATTTTTGATGCCTGAAATTCTGAACATACTCTCTGAAAGCAGAGACCCCTACTTTCTGAAGAACAGTCTTCCTCCAAAAGTACTTAAATCTGTGTACCAAAAATAGAAATATCAAAATCATTAGTAAGTAGGTTAATAAAAATCATGGATTGTAAATATTATCCCTTGGTTTTACCCACATACGTGGGACCACGGGTTCATTGGTTGTAATCTACAACACAAATACTACACGAAGGAATTAAGGCTACTCAGGTTAGAATAGCACTTTCTGAATACTAGTGGCACATTGACATGAATTTCTTGCCACATAAAAGCGGAATTTGCAGGAATTGCATATGAGTTCTGTAAACATCAGAGCACTCAAGCAACTGATATGTGCAGGAATCCACTTGAGGCAGGCTGACATTTAGCATAGTTGTCAAGATATAGGTGAACGTAAGACCTAGGGGGAACAGTTAACACCCACCTAACTTGGGGACAGACCAAATCCACATGCAAGTGAGATACTAGGTTGCATCCCTCTAGCTCTAGCATAAGTAGTTGGTGTCTTAACATCCCATGAAAAATTTTTGGCTGGATTATTAAGTCATAATGCTGCACATTAAATTATTTTTATATTATTACATATATTATATCTCCACACATATATAATTGTGCATGCACACACACAAATATAGTTCTTACCTAGAAAAATATGATTTTAGGATGAGAATTGTTATCCTTTTGAGACCAGCAGAACAAATCTCTCTGTACAGCATGGCCCTAGGGGCAGGTAGCTTTTTACTCTGTCCCAATGTACGAGATTGCCCAACACTAGATTAATACAATGCCAATGAGCCCATTCCCAGAATGAGAGAGTATCTGGGATAGAGCTCACCATGCTTAAAAGTGATTCTAATTACAAGTCATTTTTATTGCTCTCAGAGCCTAAGGCATGTGATCTAGGTATCGTACACAAAACAGCAGACAGTGCCCAGGAAAGAAACCCTCTATCCTAGAGACAAGCTGCCTGCAGAATAAAAACACTGCAGCACAGAAATTAAGGAAGACAAAGTCAATCACGTAGATAATATAACAGCCCACTCCTAATAAGATTTAAAATAATCTGGTGCAAAAGCTTTATGAGTGCTGTTCATATATTTCACTATGAACAGCTATTAATTAATTTACAAAGCACGTTTAATAAGCACATTGTTTTAGATTGTATTAACTGATCATAATTTTGTAGTCGCCTATGCTGTTATCAATCATGTCCAGGTAATCTACTGAACTTAATTTTAATAGAACTGATTGATTGATGTTTTGCAAAAATTAGTCAGCAATGAGAACAAAAATAAGCCCCTAAAAGCAAAAAAAATAATTAAATATTCAAAACAGCAGCAGACTGCTCTATTCCTGGCATATATCTTGACATTAGACATGGCTGCAGGAGACTGGTAGCTTATCAGCAAAGCCTGCATCTCTTCATCAGAAGAGATTTATTAAAAAAAAAAAACACAACAACTTGCAAAGGACTTCTCAACAGATGTTAACTGCAGGCCCAGTCTAGGTTTCTGTAATTTTTTTTCCACGCTGTTACATTTATTATTTTTCCGTCTTTCTCTTTTGAAAGATGTATGAGGTAGAGAAAAGACCTCGCTTTTTATCCACATCAAAATATGCTGCTTTCACTGGATATTAACAAGGGGAATAAAAAGCATATATTTCACCTTGGCTATGAGGGACCACCATGGGTGCCTTGGATCACGGGAAATTAATGTGTGTGGGAAGAGAAAAGGAAAGGGAGAAGTTTCAGAGAAATATTCTTCACTTTTAGACAAGAAGGAAGGAGAGGGAGGCAGCGGAATGCATTTCCCCAGCTTTGCCCTCGTCTGTTTATGGCGAATTACAGTTCAGCTAGAATAGGAGGTGAAATAATCTTCCACTCACACGAACCAAAACCTCATGAATCCTTCCCTGATCTGCATCTGGGGCAGAACAGCTTTATGCTGCTGTGAGCTATTGAGAGTAAATCTTTTTGCCTGCCTTAATGTTTCATGTAAATGTACCAGGGATTTCTTTCTGCCTCATATTAACCTTTACAACTTCATCATGGCACAGCCCACATTTTCAATCTGAGTTTTAATGCAAAATATCTTTATTTGCTGAAGACGTAATTCAGTGAAGGTCACTGCAGAACTCCAATCATTTTTTTTTAATCAGCTTAACGTGAACTACATTTTGTATCTCCAGTAAAGGGCTAATAGACTTCATCTACAAAATACATCTGAACTCCACCATGCTCTGTAAAAAATATAAATGAGGAAATTAGTCAACCTGCTTACCATAGACAAATAGTTGACCTCTTGCAATGTTTATTCCTCGAATGTTTCCTGCAATGCACTCATAAGAGCCTTCATCTTCTTGCTGAACATCTGGGATTTCAAGAACTCCTTTGGTTTTGTTGTGTTTGATTTTCTTTGTCAGTGAGTTTCCATCAGACCTCTTCCAGCTAATACTAGGGACAGGACTAAATAATTATATTTCATTAGAGAAAAAGAGAGAGCATTTGTTATAGCAGAGAAAAGATAATGTAAAATCCTTTCATAAGAGTAATAATATTTTAAAGAAGAAATCATTTCTGTTTCTAGGTGTGACATACAGAGGTTCACAAGACTGAGATTTTATAACCTGTCCAATTTATTTAGGGGTGCAAATCCAACAGTGGGATGAAGTCCTCAGTCAATTCTATGATTGCTTCTTAGGCCAATTTGGATTTTCCATGCAGTGACTCTTACTTAGGGCTCAAACCTGCTCTTAAACACTGTGACACTGAAGTAATGACTTTGGGAGTCCAAATAAACACCACAGAAGCACTGAATTATTGACTGGTTTTCAGAGCAAACAAATTCCCTGTAGCATTGGAGATATTTTCTCACCTCAAAATACAAAATATTGGACAACAATCTAAAGGACCTGAAAATACCAATAACTCTAGATATAAAAAATGGGAGCCAGGGTACAGGAGGGCAGACAGACAGCTGAGCAAGGAAGCAGAAAGCATGAGATACTGAGGATGAAAGGAGATTGAGACAAAAGACAGTATTTCTCTTTTCATGTATTTGTAGCTTTCTATCACATTCATTTATATTTGGATCAATGTATTCTATACAACAAAAAAAAAAGTCAAGTGGGAAAGCATCTATAAATACTTCTTGGATATCTGATAATATCACAAACCATACAAGCCTCACTTTCATAATCTATTATGTCACCAAAACACTTTGAAATATTAATAGTCTTGGATTTCACAGTTGCTTTCTGTTTCTGCGAAGTTGCTTCTTTTAAGCAGATGAACAGTTATGTTTTGAACAGCTTTTTTACAGAGGCTTTGGCTGAATACCGACTTCTTTTCCATTGGAAGTAACATGAACAGCAAACACTCAGTACTGAACCTGAAAACATAACTTTCATGGAAATTCAAAAGGCACGTTGCCCTTGTCTGCCAGTCTCCAAGGTCCCTGGCCTGCAGCGCTGACTTACAAAGTGTTTATTCCTTTTTAGCAGAGGCTGTAACTGCTCACACATTATTTAGTTCCCTGGTTCAAATCCTTGTTTAGCGACCACAGAAACAAAGTCACAAATACAGAATGTATGAATCACTTAACACAAGCAAGTTTAGGCTTAATTTTTGCAGTTTGAGTCTGTGTGGCTGTGATGTTCACGAGCTCACCCAAAGCCAGAAGAACCAGGACCTGGGAAAAGCACAACTACTCAGCAGATCAGACTGAACAGCTAGGTAGGTGTTAACAGGGTAATGACAGGACAACGTACACCTAGACCACCCTAACATTCAACAATCCCATAAATTTGCTTAGTTCTGCATTTAGGCTTGAAAGATAGGACAGATGTGCTAGAAGCCTACAAATGTTTTTCTCATGCTGGTGGGAGTTCACCTGGGCAACAAAACCTCTGAGCTGCCCTTCCCTCTGCTCTGTAAACCAGAAAATCACAGTCTTCAGACCACAAATTTAACCGAGCGACCTCTAAGAGCCATTTAAGCACCATAATTTCTCTAGCTACCTTACATTTTTCTACCATAACTGAACTGCCTGTGAAAATGGTTTAGAACTATAAGCAATTTGCTCCAGATTTTGATGTTAGCTCTGCACTGGTATGTATATACAAGGATAACTCATACATACACAAGTTCTGACTCTTACACGACTCTTCTGATACAGCTAAAAAATTTACTGCAAATGAGAGAAACTGGAACATGCCAGACATCATTAACTAGTGAAAGAGCTGGAAAGAACAACTGAGATTTTATTCTTCTATTTCCTATTTTGGTGCAAAACCTATGTAGTTGTTTAAAGTTGTCATCACCACCTTCATTAATTGCCCTTCACTATGAGACCAAAACCTATTTCAAATACAAACTTGTTTATTATTCCTTACTAGGAACTTTACAAGGGCTTGTCTCCTCCTCAAATGCACTGGTTGCTCTGTTGAAAGGTGCTGTCTCCTCCAGAAACCCTGCATGACATTATTCATGCAGTAAGCCAAGTTACTTTCAGTTACTTAGAAGAAATGCAGCTCTAGTGCAGAGCAGGTCTGTCCCACAATCACCGTGCTCTAGTCAGGACAACAGCCAGAGGTATTTTGCAGCCTTGCAGCAGATTGATACAAACTGTTGATGACATAAAGGAGATCATGGCTGGCTTTTAAAATGCTATTGCATATTAAACAGTATGTGAATAGCTACTGTATAACAGAAGCATGCAGTGCACAGAATGCCAGAAGTACTTACTTTTAAGGCATCACTTCCAGAATTTTTTTATTTTTTTTTTTAACAAAGAGATTAGAGGAAACTAACAGCCATATAGGAAAATAAAACAAACAATTAGATGCATTCATTCATGCTCTGCTGCTTGAAAGTGCTTCACATAAATATTTCCTATTCACTTAGCCATTTGTTTTCTCTGAGTACTGACTATACATGAATAAGGAAAGTCTGCACTGACACCAAGGCCAGAGGCAGGGCTCCGCGGAAAAAGGGCCCTTCTGTCAACTTGTCAAGTCAAGTTTACCGAGGTTTGAGCTGAAGATGCTGTCCTGTTTTCCTTACCCATGCCACACACTTATAATGACATCCTTGGGGATGTTTCAAGGCAAACTCGCCTTGTTTTGGCCAAACACAAGTATGTTTGAAATGCACTCCCTCTGATGTGAACTGTAGCAGGATGACAGAAAAACCTCAGAGTTTAGTTCATCAACCTGGCTGTGTTTAAATGCGTAATTGCGATAAATAGATAACAACACTTTGTTCTCCTGCCAGGGAGTCTTGCATTGAGTGGCCTGGTTTTATCAGCAGAGGGAATTCATTTGTCAGAGCAGCAGCTCCTCATCAGCCTGAGCTATAGGTTAAATGAGCAGACTGCAGGAGGATCCATAGCTCAGCTGTGTGCCATCATCCATAGGAAGGACCTTCATTATCATAGCAGCTTGAGAAGACATGCATTTCTTCATTGACTTTGCTGACACCTCAATATCACAGACTTTCCAGCACCTTCAGTCACTGTATTCTGCAGAATGCAGGTTTTTTAGCTGCTTTCACCTTCTTCTGATGTTAGTTTACATTTTTATTACCAAACCTCTTAACAGCGGCTATTACTACAGGCCACATGAAAACTTTCAAGGTAAAAAAACCCTACACTTATATTTCAAGTTTACCTTAATGAAATTGCTTTTCGTAACAAATTATCTATTTTACAAGTTGATGCTTTAAGAAGTGAAACTGTCCTTTAGGTACAAATAAATGTATACAAAACCTAGTTTAATAAATACAGCCTTATGAATTTTTGTAGGATTAAACTACATAATCATATTCTATTGAGGGCCAGTATCTGCAATTGCTACACAGGCTAATACCTTCCCATGCAGATTTGGGGTGGTCCTGCAGCTGGTGGATCTTTTTTCATTCAGTCGCTACCAATAACCAGATCAAAACAGATAACTACTTGGAACTAAAAAGTTTTGGAATATATAAAGAAACAATGAGTACACTTTTTAAATTTATTACACTTCATAGACGAAGTCTTGCTTTCACCTGAGCAAATACAAAAACAGTGCATAAATATGAGAGTGTCTTTGTACATAAATCTGCAATTTATTTGAAACCTTCAGAGCATCTAGGAGTACTAATTTAATTTATATTCTACCGTACAGGCAGCAGAATCACAAAACCATAAGTTACTAACTCAGAAAGAAAAGGCGATGGAGAATATTTTTTGGTTGGTGACAAGTCTTGTCACACTGAACATGAAATTAATTTGTCTGCAGCATTACAGCCCTCACCAAGATGAAGTTTCTAACTTCTTGCAGCAAAGACTCAGCAGGCAGGTGATGCATTGCATCTGTGCCTCATCTTTTGTCCTATGGATCTGAGGGCACTTCACAATAAAATTAAATCTACAGCTTCAGCAATGAAGACCATGCCTAGTTAAACAAATGAGACAAAGCTGAGGTTTGAAAGCTGCTGTCATGTCTGCATCAACTGCTGACACAAGGAAGAATTAAGATCCAAGGGGCATCATAATTAAGGCACTCAAGCTTCTTAGCAGCTTGATGTATCACTTGGGAAACAGCAAAGCAGCAAGATTTCCTGAAACCTGGTATTGTGCCTCATTCTCCTGTGGTCACAAGCCACTCTACTAATGTAAGAGAGGATCTTTCAGAGCTGCTTGCTCATCCCTTAAAGTACAAATCTTAAGGTATTACCTCTATCAGGAACACGGGCTGAAAATAGCAAACCACTGGCAGAAGTCCTTCATATATATATGGTTCTAGAACACTGCAACTGATCTTTTTACAGCCTCCTACATAAACTCCTTGAGAATATACTAGAAGAGCCATCTATTGAAGAAGTGAAGCCTGGTATTTTTATGTAAATTTAGACGGTTATTTGGAACCCCCTTGCAGCTCTGTGATTACCTACTTACACTAACAGCCTCTAGAAAAACCCTTCCCTGAATACATTTACAGGAATATCTGAGGCCTTTCCATGAAAAGTGAATATTCTGGTTTGAAAGAAATCCTGTTTTATATTATTCACATATGCTCTTTACAACCTCAGCTGGCAATGGCCCATCTGCAGGGATTCCAAACTGCCTATTTCCCTATCTCTCAGAAGAGAATGAAGAAATATGTAAAACACAGGCACAGTTTAATAAATATGTGCACCAGACATGTAAACTACTTTGTTTATTTTCATTACAGAAACTACTCTTACTAGTGCAACAGAAAAAAGTTACTTTGGAAGAAATCTACAGAAAGCAGCACAGTAACTGAACTGAACATAACTCTTCCCATGGTACTCCATCCCCTCAAAGACATAGTGAACAATAATTTAAGATGTATGGCACAATTCATATAGCTTGATCCAAAACATGACTTCTAATACTGGCAGAGTATTAACACTGTCAACATAATGAATATTAGCGCAGAACACAAAACCTCATCTCTTCTATTAAATTGCCACAGGCTGCAGCATTTGAAACAGTCAAACTGCTGTTTCATATTTCAGTTTTCCCTCCTAAAGAATTAACTACAAGGTGCATTTTTTGCCTGTTTAGATTCCCCATGCCAATCATCAGATACTCACATGTTGCTTACATTCTTTTTTGCCCAATTGTATTTCTGTCACAGTGGGGACTAATTTACTTCTCAAAATCTTCCATTCATGGTCTCTCTTCTACAAAACAGGATTCAGAGTCAAGAGCTGGCCTGAGCAATTTTGTCCATTTGGGATCAATCCCTTCAAACCTTCTTTCCAGGAAGAAATACTGACTCTTTGGGCCCCTTACATTTATTTTCCTCAAAACAAGCAAGGGTTTGACTGGGATACAAGACCATTTGTTCAGAGTCAGTCATTACATTTTCCATGAAAATGTAAAGAGCTTTGCAACAGAGCTAGGTGGAATATACCTGCCTCTGTGTCTCCCACAGACTGGCTGAAGGAGAACTTCTTCAGTGGCTTTGAGCTCACCCAGGTAAAAAGGCATCTTAAAACTCAACCACAAGTCTGGCCTCTTGTACTTACATTTTAAATGTGGAAGTGCTTTTTGAGCAAGGTCCAATAGGTATGATTTGCTGTTCCATATAGAAAAGAGATGCTATTTCTCTAAATACCATGAAAGTACTATCATTTAAGACGTTTGGAGACCAAAACCACAGCAGGTTGCCTATAATCTGCCTTAGATGTGAAAGATTTCTGTTATTCAAAGTGCAGAGGTAGTAGCAGCTGACAGCATTGTCTGAACCAGTGGACTAACAGTATGAATATAGAAAATTATGGATAATGGGAAAGCAGTTCTGAAATCCAAGAGAGATAATAACCGTTAGTGCTTGTGGCAGATCAGAGGTATAGCTCAACAAATGTGGAGCTGAACTGATTTTAACATAAACAGACAATAGTAGGGACTAGAGTTTTAGTGGAATTTAGGCATCTAAAGGTGCAGATGGTCACATTGCTGCATTTATGTGTGCCTAACTGCAATTGTAAACAGCTGGAGGTAGAAAACTTCAAGCTTTTAACAATACCACTGATCACCTAGATACCTTTAGAAATCTGGCTTTATCTAATAAGTTAAGAGTACTTCACCTACAACCTGTTTCTATTGCTTTATTCACATATAAACACCAGGTCTCAAATAAAGCTTTTTCACTGATTGACAGGTTAGTGAAAATCTGGTTCAAGGCTCTGATCAGAGAGAAAAAAAGCAGACTGAAAACAGTACAGTTCTGTATGAGACACCTAATCTATCAGAAAAATCTAGAGGGGAAATTCTCCAGCAACACCACTAAAGAGCCTTTATGCACAAACAGCACCTCTCAAATTCACACTAGATTGGATGCACGTTAGCAATATGCTATAAACAAACTTGTGAAGAATAGAGTTCTGCCCATAGGTCACTGGTATTCATGCAGTAGAACTCCAGGGAAGTATGGTAGCACTGATTGAAGCTGCAGTCCTATATATGAAGGGGAGAATATATATTAAAGCTGAATTAACCCTCTCAGCCATTCCATTTTCTAAGCACAGCATAGAAGGTACTGTGCTTGCTATGGGATTTCATTATACATCCTATCAGCGCACATCTTTTTTTTTTTTTTTTTTTTAAGATATTCTCAAAATAGAAAAACCTGCATGCCACATTAACATGACCCATCTTTACCCCTTCAGTAAGAAGGCACTGTTTTGTACATATAATTTACTCTGTTTTTGAAATGCTTTTCTGCAGTCGTATCATTGTTAAACACTTTCCATGCAACAGATGGAAATATGAAATGACAACTTGAAATGTAAAGCCTGCACTGACTCACACACAATTAAGGAGGTATTTAAAGAGAAGTAGCTTGACAGTATTTGGAAAGGAAAATCAGCTTTAGCAGAGTGTTCCAGTCTGGTACTCATTTTGGGCCAAAAATATGCACATGCCTTTGAACATGGCTCTAGAAATATTCTTCATTCTTAATAAAAATTAGCCCTAAGATTAGTTTATATAAAAATCTCATCAGAAAGCAAAGGCCATTTCCCATCTTATTAACTTTATTTGCTTTATTTTTCTACTTCCCAGCGTAGGTTCCAGAGGAACATTTGATTAATTTGTGCTGTCTGCAAGTCAGGCTTTTAACCTCTGGGAAAGCTCTAAACACTTTAAAAGCTTACAGCCTGAAAATGGATTGTCAAAGTGAACTTAAACTAAATAGAGGTCAACAATCTAAGGTTATTCTAGCTTTTCCAGGGAAAACTGATGCTCACTGGAAAGACAAGTTTTTGTAGGCTGGTTACACTCATTCAGTTAACTATCTGCTCTTTGAATACAGAGCACCCCTTGCTGTTTGAATGCACTACTACTTTTGTAAATGAATACAACAGTGTAAGCAGCCCAGGAAAAATATGGACTACCGCAAGCCTAATAGATTTGTAGATTTTAGCAGGAAGGACTACTGCTAGGGCTTCCCAGGGCTCCTCAGCATCGCTTTGGAGAAGAGCGTGCCAAGAGCCATGTAAACCTGTTGGATCCATTCTAGACAGTCTGCATGCTCTCAAACCACATCCTGTTTCCCCAGGTTTCATTCTTAACAACAATGCCACACAAAAGCATTCCTCTTTTGACACTGATCAGATGTGAACTTGCAGTTACACTGAATGCTATAACCTGAAGCCAGGTCTCATCTCAGAGTTAAAACTACTCCCAAGGAGTACAGTCTTTGTTCTGGCTTTCCCTCCCCTCCCTTCCTCCCACCAATTCAATCTGCAACCAAGCCAGCTTCAGTTATGATACAGTTTTTTTCCTCATTTCCCTGGGAACATATTGTGCAGAAACAATCAAACAAGATAAGGTTAAAAAAAAAAGTTTTACGAATTCAAATTCTGACCGAAAATATTCTACTATGCAAATTAGAAAGAACCATTGTTTCTCTCTGTGCTTACAGTGTCAGAATGCATATTCTAATAAAAGACAAAAATCTTACTTTCCAAGGGCAAAGCATTCCAGTTTAACAGACGAGCCCTTCGCTGCATATGTTGTTTCTGGAAAACGCACTTCAATCTTTGGTTCATACTCCCCCATCACACCTGTTGAACATCAAAACAGCTAGCACTCCAGTTGAGCCTCAGACCTATCTAGTACAACAGAATTTCAGTGTAAAAGAAAGGATGGCATTAATAATGTTAGAGCCTTTGTGTTCCACCTGTGGCAATCAACACATGGCAATCAGCAGACAGCCTGTGGGGTGAAATTCAGCCTTATGCTGAAGGCTTATGTGAAATGTGTTAAATTTTATGCATCCAAGAGTTGAAGAGCATGACTTCATACAAGTTCCACATGTACAAGTGTGTTGTGCATTAAGATTTTTAGAGATGATTCAGGGTTCACACTTCTTAACCAGTGGTGTTAACCAGCAATGCCTTTAATATTGGTCACTTCTCAGGACACAGGATAGATTCTGGCTGCAAGACAGATTATGGAATTCTGTATCCAAAACATAGAATTCTGTATCCAAAATACCAGTCAAACACTTAAAACTTCTTTGAAACATCCAAACGTGAGCTCCATGAGAAAGGCTGATGTAATTAGACTCAATAATCACATTTGAAAATCTGGCAGAACATCTGGTAAACCACAGATAATCCAGTATCAGTTTAGGGCATTTAATTTTCCAGCAGGTTTGGCGTTGCTTTAGCAAACTAAACTTTTAGCTGAACTTCTTAAATGTGTACACATCTTTCAGCATAACTCACTGCAACAGGAATGATTGATATGAACCAGATTATTCTCCTGCACATCACATCTTTGCCCAGATCCCACACTGAAAATAAACCAATTCTTATTTTATATTTAACAGGGATCTGGCTAACATTACACATAGAGTTTGCATTGTTGCCTTAGAGACTGCCTGTTTAGGACCTAATCCAAGGACACCAAAGTGAATGGAAGAAGATAAAAAGACTGATAGAACGAGTCTGTGAAAAGAAACAGTGATGCAAAGCAAGAAAACAGAAAAGATCTAAAACATTTACAATAATTACCAAGTTTTGAGCTGGGGAACTATAACTTTGTTTTGGGTGATCTTATTTTAAGCAGCACAGTCTCATAATGGAAGTATTACTCTATAATGCACAGTTGAGTTATTTATCCTAGAAACCTAACTACAAAGACATTTGTTACTGATTGTCACTACTGCTTCACAAACAGTACAAGTATATGGCAATTTAGGTCAGCAAAGTTACAAAACAAACTTTGTGTAAAGTCTTCCCAGGTATATAATTCTCACTGTGAACATTTAATTAGAAGTGTTGCCAAAAAGGTATTTGGTATATGTGCAGGTGAGTTTCTCAAATCAATGAGTCATTTTGAACCAGCTTTCCAGATCTGAGCTACACCTGGATAATAAATTTAGAAAGCTTTGCCAGATTTAAACCTCAACACAGGCATCATAAGATGGAAAACATTAATGTACCATTTGACATTCTCTTGCTATTTTTCAATTACATTGAGCACTGCTTTCTTTGCATATGTTTATCTCATCGCCCCTGTGCTGAAAGTTTAAATCTCATTCCAAACCAGTAGGAACAGTGGGATCATGTCCCACTGCACAGCTTTTTCCTGGGAGTCTTCTTTTACCTCCATTAGGCTGTATAGCAGTATCAATTCCCAGTAAGTGGAGATGGCCCGGTTAGCATCAGGGTGCATGCTTGTAGCCGAGCGTGCCCCGGTAACTTACCATCACTGCGGAGAGTGAGAGGAGTGGGTGGCCCCTGCACACTTTGCTCTGCTTTAGAGTTAGTTACAACACAGGTGTAATTGCCCACGTCTGATGGCTCTACTTTGGCAATGTACAGATTTCCTGTTTCTTGTGAAACAAAGCGGCGACTGTCTTCCTGAACATATAAGGTATTATTGTTGAAGATCCACATATAGGACAAGCCTAGAAAACACCAGATACATATTATGCATCCTTCCCAAAATAATCTGCTTCCCACTTAGTGCTTAAGTGCAATATTGCCAGTTGAAAGCACAAGTCAGTTACAGGGCAAACCACTGGGGATGCACAAATTAGCAAAGGCAAGGTAAACTGCTTTAGTTTTAAACTCATTTCAAGCCACTTCAGAAGGTCAAAAAAGTTTTTGTCCCCTGCTACTTCTCATTTTCCTGCTTAGCCTATTTTTAAGTAGGAATGGCAGTGCTGCAACACCATGAGAAAGCTGTTTTAGTAAATAACTTCTACTTAAAATACTTTCCCTCTGAATGAATTGCTGGTCATTGTTACAGCTCCTTTCTCCACTCTGAATATGGAAAACAGAAATTGGTTACATGGTGCTTTATTATGAGATTCTCAAGACAGGGGAGCTCAGTTGCACACTAATATTTTGGATATTATTTAATATTTGATCCTTTTGTACATCTGACCCTTCCCTCCTTATCTTCCATACTTACTTCCATGTTGCTTCTCCTGTTCTGACTTCCAAAACCTTTTCTGCCCTCTTCTTCCATATAGTGTTTCACAATGCATACCTGAATAATGTATGTCTATAGTCTAAGCAACTTAAAACTAATTTATCTGAGTAGCCCATCCTGGAAGGGCAGATCTCCATGTGAGCTTACTATTCAAGGACCCTGCTTTTAGAAAGGACTTTTTGCCCAAGCCTTGTTACACCGCTATCAGCACTGCAGCAAGCCGGTTCAGTGCTTTTAACACAGCGAGCTGCTGTGCAGGTACACCCAGGGTGTCCTGCCAACCCCACGCTGCAGCTGCTCCACGTTGCTGCCAGCACCCAACAGCGGGAGCAGGACTGAAATTCTGTCTTTAATAAGACACAGTAAATCAGAAGTTTCAAAATCTACCAGTTTAGCTTTCCTTAATTAAATGTATAATTCATAAGCTAACAGTGTTCTGCCAACAGCTTCATTTTTACACATTTCCCCCATCAACAATCCCATTTGAAAAAGATTATTTACGTTTCTTTCTCCCCCCCCCTTCACTTACAACGTGGGTTCAGTATGGTAATAAGTCTGCAAACTCCAGTAGTTTTGTGCAGTTTAATGTTATCATCTTCCAACGTTTTAGGACTCTCATTAGAAATGATGCATCTCCAGGGAGCAATCAATGACACTTTCTATACTTGGCAAAATCCTGCAACAGGCTCTGTTTTACTGCAGCTTAATGCTAAACTTTTTCCTGAGGTACAGTAAACCTAGAAGATGCAACAATTCTTACATAGTATAATACAACACATGTAGTGTACATATATGTGGGCATACACACAAGGTAAAGGCACTGTGTTTTCACAATCACATGCTCGTGTACTTTCAGGTACCTGGTTAAAGTATCTATTTACACAAGAAAATCTGGAGATGAGCGGGTTTTTCCACAGGGAGCATCAGCCTATAGCTAGATATAAGCCATGTAGCCATGATGGGTTATGTCTTCCAAAGACATACTATATATAGATTGTTCTTGTCTCAGGCACAAGTTTGATGACTATAGTCTAGCTGAACAAATAGACCAAAGAGACTGGTGCGGGCAAAACTCTGGCTTCAACTCATTTGTTGAAGTTCTCTAACCTGCAAGTTAGGGACTACACAGAAAATGCTGAAGATTTGCAGGGTAAATACTTTAATCTATCTTCTATTCAACACTATATTTTAAACATTGGATTTTTGTGGAAGAAACGCCTTGGATCTGCAGCCTTTTCAGATTTCACAAGAACTGTTAAGGGCTGGTACCCTGACATCCCTTTTGCAAGAGCTGGAACCCTTGCTTTCCTCCTCCTACACACCTACACAAATGCATATATGGGCTTATATGCAACAAAACTGCTTGGAATGACTGGACCTGACAGTTGGGTGCCCAGGCTTCCAGGACAGCATAGCATACCTAATGAGAAATTAGTAAATTTTAGTAGTGAGGTAATAGGAAAAAGGACTTTGGAGGTTCCCTTGCCAATGTCCACTTCTGGTGCTGGCAACTCCAGGGTTGAAGAAAGTGCTGACCCACTATAACCAGTGTACCTGCTAAGACACCAAATGGATGGCCACAATGGACCATTATATGGCATGCAATCAAAAAAGAGATTCCTGCTGTAGGACCTGGTGATGCAGCTAAAGTCTCTGTAGGGCAGAGTATCCAAATCCTAACAAAACTCTATTAAAAACAACTTTATACTACACAGACATTCTTCATGAGGTCAATCTGTAAATTAATTCATCAGTTAAAGACGGTCAGTCCTTTTCTGTCCTGGTTTCAGTTCATGAGGTTCCAGCTGACTTCATCTTCCAAAGTTTCTGTTACTCTCTCACTGTCTGTACTCCACTATTGCCTTAGGGCCTATTGATGAATCTTCCCGTTAACTGGGAACAAGTGTAGGCCCTTCTTTTTCATATTTAAATCGTTATCCCCCCAGTATAAGGGATATAAACACCACCACTCTTCCAAATGCAGGTTCATCATCACCAGTCCGCAGGCTGTTCTTGCCTAGAGCCCAATTCAGCTCCACTGAACTCTGTAGAAACCCCATTTTTAATTGATTTCAATGGGATTTGGATGAACTCTCAAGAGAAAGGAACCAAATTGTAGACCAAACTTTTTTCTCTTCTAAGGCATATCTTACACATTAGATACCAGCAGTCTACCCTATGCTCTTTTTTTAGAAAGCAACATCAATAGCTGTAATAGTTTACAAAATCTGAAGTTGCATTACAAAAGAAGCTACTGTTACTTAAGTATTTCCATTGTGGGTCACTTTGAATAAATCAGATAGGTAGCAGACCCATTAACAAGCAAAAGAAAGGAGGAAAGGCCCATGCTATCACTTCTAGGGTTACATCCATTTGCATCAGTAAATCAGCAGTTGGGAAGAATCTGGTGAAGGTGATGCTGAACAGAAGGTAGTAGAGGCATAGAAGAGAAATGATAAAGACATAGTAACCTGCTAATTAAGTCTAGCTTAAATTAACTTGAAAATTGCTTCTGCCAGCTATTTCATGGAAGAAAAATAAAGATACAATTATTTTTTTTAGTTTGGGTGTGGGCTATTTTTCATTTAACCACAGGATTTCTGAAACCAATAGTGGTTGGGATCACAATTCAACACATCCATGACAGTCTCAGAGTTACTGAAATTCAGAGACTGCTATGAAAGGGATTCAGCATAAAAGTTCTTACACAAGTCTTAGCTATTATCAGCACCAAGGATTTTTGTGGGCTTCCCCCCCCCCCCCCCATTTTGTTTTTTCTCGTTTGTGCATAGGCCCGTTTGTCTGTAGCTTTCCCTCTGGAGTAGCCACTTTTCATACGATGCTGAAGATGAATCAACATGCCTGAAGCAAGGGAATAGAGGCTTTTCCATGCCAGATGAATTAGCTCAGTTTTCCTATTGCTCTTTCTACTATAGTTAACGTGTGGTATTTTAGAAAAATAAATGTGTGAGGTAAAACTACATAGTGGGGCGTAAGAGAGAGTAGAGGCTGGGGAAGGGAACGCTTCCCAAAACGTTCACAGATCACAGCATGCCACTGTGTGTGGCAAGAAACAAGTTAGAGTAATTTTGGATGAGTCCTTACTCAGTGGTGCTTTAGATATGGACCAAGTAAACAGAACTCAGTCCCAGATTGAAGAGTTTTTTTCCATAAACTTTTGAAGGAAATCGTTTCCAGTGGAAGGGGAGCTTATATCAAAGACAGATAAAGAGAAACTATGATTTATCACTAAGTTACAAACAAAATTCTGCTAACCTCATGGAGCTTTATCCCCAAAGAGAATCCTTCTGATATCTGGGCCAACATAAAATTCAGAGTACTATGAAAGTTTCAGGACTTAGTTCACAAAAACTAACAATAAAATATTATTAATATATTTTCTACTCTCGCTTTTCTAATTTAACACCCATGTGCAACCGTGCTTTCTAAGACAAGCCTGAAAATATAATCACCTTCAAGTAATTAATTTTAATTCTGTCTAGCTATGGCATAACAACTATCAGAGTACCGCTCCTTTTCACATGTACAGCTGACTGGTCTGAGCCCAAATTAACATATTTCAACACTGAAAAATTATATTTGTTTGCAAAAGACAGTGATCCCAACACTGCTGCTGACTCTGTGTGGATGCCTTGGAGAGCAGAGACTTGCCTTTACTTCAAAGCGGCTCCGTGTCAGTGGAGGGATAATTACAGCACTATACACTTCGTTACGCATATGCCAGAGCAGAAGCTATTTCATTAGAGCTGCAACACTAGCATGCGGTAGGGTTTTTTTTTCTAATCCAAGGCCGGCGACAATGGGTGTCAGTCTCCCTTCTCATCCTAGAAGCCCTCCAAAGTCAGTGAAGCTCACCTCACCTTCCAACCAAGCACCGCCCAAGCCTGGCCAGGCAGGAGAGCACTGCCTACACCTGTCAGCTGGGAGCTCTGCCTCTCAGAGCACAGCTAGGAAGGAAGAGCAGCTGATAATCACTGCTGATATACTAATCTAGGGAATTTAACATTTTAGGGCATTTCTCAGCCCAAGCAAATTCAAATCAATACTGCTTGTTCTGCAGGAGAGGGGAAGAGACTCTTCCCCTCCTGCCAGAGCTGGCAGGAGAGGATTAAAGATTCATAGGAACATTGAGAAACGGAGCAGAGAGAAAGGGACTCTAAACCCATAACTAAGACACTCAGCTTTATTAAGGGAGATACACTTCAAACCTTCATGTTAACATTATGCATTTTACCAAATACTCTTTAATATAAAAGGCAGAAGCAACCTGAGACAGAAACCAAAGACCCTTTTACACAAGGCATATGTCATCCAACCTTCTCCACACTCCAGCTCCCTACACCATGCTTCCATGCAGCCCTTCTTCCTCACCACCCTGCTACTGCCTAAAGCTGCAGTATATGCCCCCACCTAGCAGGTGGGCAGCATTCTTACTTCCTTAAGAGTGTGTTTTTCCTTCATATAGCCTTAGCATAATATCAGCATAGAGAAAAGCCGACCACCTCAGCATCCCAGCTTCAGCCCCTGGCAGCGCTCATGCACGAGTGAGCACAAGCACACCAGTGGCCCTGCTGCTCCTAAGATTAGGAACTTCCTAAAGCTCTGCAAGGAGCCAGCCTGAAGGAAACAGGCCTTGTATCAGACCTCACTTCCAAGCAAATAAATTAACAGCAGCCTACCCTACAGTCCTGTGCTCAGCATTATCACTTAGGCAGCAATTTCTTAGTCATATCAAGCTCACACATAACCACAGAAAGGAAGGCTTCTTTCAACTTCCTTCCTCCTCCCTATGTGCCTTTTTCCACCTCCTGGCTCAATATAAAACAATATTTTTTAACAGCAAAATAACACTAAGTTAACTACATCAGGGGAAAAAAATCTGCTGACCTATAGAACTGAAGCTAGGGAAGAAAGTGATCAAAGAACCACCACTCACCTGCCCCCCAGACCCCACAGCCTCGCTGACGCGCTGAGGACCGCCAACAACCCCGCTCCCCCAGGCATGTTGAAGTGCCCGCCAGCGGCGAGGTGGGAGCGCGGGCCGTGCGCAAAGGGGCTGGGGGGCGGGAAGGAAATGGCGGGCCCGGCCTGGGTCAGGTTGCGGGGGCTTGCTCTCTGCTTTAAAAGCTAATTACGGGCCATAGCTTCTTTTCTTCGTTAACTATAACAATTTTTTAACAGCTGGCTTGATCTAAAATTTAAAACGACTTTGAAAGGTAATTTTTTTTTTTAATGCGTGTGCTTGATTTTTGTTAAAAGCGCTAATATTTGTAGTAATACAGAGTGGTTTCTCTTTTGGTGTTCGTTTTTTTTTAGTATACCTTTAACACTGCTTTGTAAGGTTTTTGCTGTCTGAGTTAGTTTTAAGGTCTAAGGCTGCTGTGCAAGCTGAAAGAGCCACTCTTCTGTACTTTTCTCCTGTTGTTTGTTTGGTTTTTTTTATCATGTAGTTGCATGTCTCTGTCCCCTATTAAAACAAATTTGCTCATTTTTCTGGTATAAGCAAAACTAGGCTATCAGCAGTCTCTATTAAGAAGTACATATACAAAAAAAACCCCAAAACAGTAGCATAGTTGTTCTTGTCAACTTTATCAGAAAAGCCTAAAATTGGTTAAACTCCAGTTTTAAATGTTTTTGGAAGTGGAAAAGTATTTACAGTATCTGATAAGCAGCCCATCAGTCTTAAGAGTGGCTGCAGGGCCTGCCTTCCTGGCCAGGCTGGCAGCCTTTGGGGCTTCTGGTGGCACGGGGCTAGGCACTGTGGTGGCCTCTCTGGCAAAATGCTTCTCTAGATACAATGGTTAGTAGAAATATTTCTTGGGCTTGCGTTCTATCTGCTCATTCCTACTTCTTGATGTTATATGTGAGGTAACTTCAATTAATAACACATTGCTTTCATAGATTCTTGCTTTTCTACCTTTTCCATTGCTAGAAGAAGCAGATACAGACGTGCTAGTTTAGCAGGAAGGCTGAAGGCTTTACCTAGTGCAGTCTATTCCAAAATAACTATGTCAATGGTAGCATCTCCGAATAAATACTGTACAGAGGTTTTCCTTCAGGTCAAAGGAGAACAAAGCCAGTAACTGTCAGAACCACGTTCTTCTTCCCTCTATGTAATGTGTTGGTGAGACTGGGTCTGTTAAGTGACTCATCCTGAGGAAAGAAGCAGCTGGTCCATATGAAGGAGTGCCTGAAGGGGTGTATCCATCTGCTATAGCTCCATTAGGTCTCTTTTCAGTGGCATGGAGAACCTTTTTCCAAAAGCACTGTCAGTGGTTTCTATGCAGTTAACCTTGGTTTCACTGTAAATGCTCATTCTAGCAAAACTCTGCACTGGTTATTGGCTGTACCTACCAAGTTGGATATGAAATTCTAAGAGCAGTCTTGTTTTCTAGTATATAGGACACATTAAAGAGCTTGTTTTGTCTTACTTGTGTTAATGTTATAGGAAATATGACTTTTCCTTCTGGTATGGTATGTCTTCTAAATTCCTCGATATCTAACTAATTCCTATTATATTTAAAGTATGGTACAGAACACTTGGAAGCTGTATGCATGGATAATAATTCTTTCCCCTCTAAGTACTGTGAATCAGAAGTGAGGGTTTAAATTAAAAAAAACAAACAAACAACTATCCTTTTTAATAAAAATACTTCCTAAGCATCCTGAGATAGTATGGAACTTATCACAGTTCACACAATGTACTTCATCTCCACGCATATCATTTTGAATCATAAATACAGTGTTTACAGATGACAAAATTCTGTTCTGTTCTCTAGAGACTTGTTATTTCAGATAATATATTTTTCAGGCCTGTTGGTCAACAGCTCACTCCAGCTTAAGAAATGCAGTGGCAAAGGCTTTGTTCGTGGATACCATTTTGTCAGTTCAATTAATCTGTGGTGAACTTGGTTGTTAACTATTTATTTGTTCTGAATGTTTTCTTCTACTCATTCCTATTTGTCAAATCATAATTCTGCCCTACAGCAAGAGGAAAATATATAGCTTACTGACATAAGGATGGATGTGTTGTCTTTCTGTCTGTCCCATTGATACATTTCAGGAACCCTTTCAAGCCTTTTGTGCCCTTAAGGACTAGGTTTCACTTAATCTCCTTGATTATATACTTCTTTCATACAGCTGTAAACACTAAGTGAACTGACATTTCCTCTCTGTTCAAGACTTGTGGGCTTTAAATTGATTGATGGGTTTCTCTACAGCTCTGATATACTGTATCCTCTTTATAGATCACTATTTACCTTCTCATGGGAATTTGTCTTATAACTCTGTTTCTTTAAGAATTGAGGAAACATTACTGAGAGCAGGATGTTGATAGTAGCACAGGGGAAACTGCAGCTCCTGTGGATGTGTGGTCACTCCTGCCAAAAGCAGGGCATGAGTTATCTGAGAACTGCTGATTCTTTCAGTCCAGAACAAGACAGTCTGGTAATGATGCTATTGATGTTTCCCCCTTAATATAAGTTTGCTTTTTCAGAGTAGAATTTCCAGTCATCTTCAGCTAGTTATGTTAAGAAACCATGGTGCTTAACTCATGACTTCAAAAGGTCTGAAGCAGTTTTGATCTGGGTTCTAACGTCTCTGGAGAAGATTTTGAATGTATGTGGCTCAAATAGCAAGAGTCAATGCTGGGTGAAAAAAATAAATCTCAAAAGAACATTCAAGCTGCTTACTTCTAGTAGGTACAAAAAACATTAAAAAATACTGTAAGTACATATTCAAGCCCCTGCATTGCTCTAAGTGCTGATGTTGGAGGTGGCAATACACCTGTAGAAAGGGGGAAAAGGAAAATTGCACCTTGCATGGTAACAAATGCAAGACACCCTCAAATCAATTCCCCAGAAAACTCCTTTTCATTTTTCATTGAAGCATTGCAAAGCATTATCAAGCTACCTGATCTAATCAACCCTTTAATCAGGGAGTTTACCTTTCCAGAAGTCCTTTCCATTCAGAATTTTTCTGTGCTTTTATGATTATTAGAAAGGAAGGAATTGGGTACTAAAAAGCAAAAGACAAATTTTCATGACAAATCTGATCTGTAAAATGCAGGATTCAAATTATTGCAAGGCTAAAAAGGCAACACAGTAATTCCATTCAGATCTGAAGTGGTTTTGATGTAGAAAGAATTGCTGATGGTGTCTCTTCTGCTGTACCATATGGGTGAAGGAGCAGAGATAACCAGTTATGCCAGGAGCAGAGCCTCCTAGACCTTCATGCTTTCTTTGCTTGTCACACCCAAAGAGTGATGGTATATTCTAGTCCACAAGCAACCAGAGAATTATAAAAAATGCCCCCTTAAGAAATGCAAACCCCAGTGTCTTTTAAAGAAATTAAATCAAAATTTGTTGTAAACCTGTACACTTCATGCACAAACAAATTCCATTGCTAATCAGATGGGGAACTGCATAGGCTACTTCTCCCAAGCTATAGCAGTTTATGTTCAGGTTGCATACAGCATAGTTATTAAATCATACCTCCATAATGTGGTGGAGGACCACAGAGCAGAACCACTCCTTGTCCTTCTCTGACTGACACTGTGCTTCTTGGCTTCATTTCAAAATTTTCAAGATCTTGAGAGAGAAGGAGAAAACAAGACCCAGTTATTAGCTCTCAGATTTAGTTTTAACTGAATCCCAAGCTATGCATTTACATACCTCAAGAACATATTAACGTATTCCATAGTATAATATCCTCTCAGTATGTGAATTGACATACTCTATGGAGAAATAGCTCATTCGACCTAGTGTCTAATCCTTTAGCAATCATGAGATACCTATTCATAAAGCAGTTATACTCTAACCCTGTGTGTATGTATTTGCAATTCCTAATTGCAAAGCTAGTGTATTGTTCCATGGCTTTCTCTAGCTTCATTTTTTTGAACTTCTAGACTCTTAATCTATGTGAGTACGGAAAATACTATTTCTGCATTGTTTCCTCTTTTTTTTTTTTAAATAGAAATAAAAAATAGTTGTGCTATCCTATATATACAAATGATAATTAAACATCATCAGGATTCCCACAGAGTGTGTATTTAAATGTTGATTAAAAGTATGTTGTAATCTTAATTAGTTTGTTCTGTCCTAAAGATGGCTGCAGTGAGTGGGTATGTTTTAATTAACTCAAACGAACTTAGCACTGGTTTTAAAGGGGAGAAAGAGGATACTTTCAGTAGGAAATCATGTGATGGTTTAGGGAAATCTCCTGTATAAACATGCCCTTGCCTATCTCCCATAGGTGATTTTTATGGCTATTAATTTTTCTTTTTTACTGAATCTAACACCACACTCAATCTCTTCTGCTTTCTCACATTTCACTGAGATGTGGAAGTATTATCATTCTCATTCCCTTTAAATAATTCAGTAAGAAAATGTGACACAGTAGATGTACTTTGAAAACTGATTATTTACATTTTGATTCCATTCTCATCCTAATGAGAAGACTTACTACTTTTGTCAGAGTATTTTGGGAAATGATTGCTTGAAATACATTCAAAATATGCTTTCATAAAATAAATAATATCAGCTTCCCCTTAAAACTCTTCAGACTGTAGTGTCATATATGGCTTGCCTTAAGCTTACTTTATTTACCTTGCTGCAGATTCTGGCTTCAAACAGTTGTTCCATTTTTCATCAGCAACTGATGAACAATGAACAACTACCTGATCCAGAGTTCAACAGAGAGAAGCAGTTCGCGTTGGTCAGAGCAATAATGATTACTACCTGTACAGGCTTAGCTATTTATGTCAATATATCAATTTTCTCCCCCTTAGTTGAACTTTACACAGTTAATTTTTCTTTTCCTCCTCTACGTCTCCTGTATATTGGTCTCCTATGAAGACGTTGTCTACTCAGGGGTGACTGAATTGAATTAGGCAGCTGTAGCACCTCCTTGTGCTGTCATAGCTACAATAGATGGTACCTGTCAATACACTGGGAAAGTGTTTTAAACTCTGATGTTCTTTTAATTGCCTACTGGCTAGATCTCTGCCTTGCAGTCTAGGTAGTCCAGGGGGACAAAAGACAAGAAGTGAGGAATAAACCAATTGAATTTATTTTGGTTTATTCACCCTGTAAATACTAATTTAAAAGGGAAAAAAAGTGGATAGATGTAATATGACTGACTAGAGTTTAGATTCATAATTAGAAGGTCTTCACTGGTCCAGTCTCTGAATGTGTGGGTTTGTTTATTTACCTGTTTTGAAAATTCAGTCTGAGAACATTTATTAGCTTTCTTCTTCTTTCCTGTGGGTTAAGTGTTTTCTGAGAAGGGAAAGGCCAGGAGAAAATATTTGTTTGGAAAAGTGGCCCCAGGGACAACTCAAGACATTAGATAGGGATTTGCTTGGGCAGGCTAACCTGAGCCTTTCTGCTCTGGGAGAAGCTTTGTATGGAAAAAAAAAAAAAAATGCCCTCGATTTTCCCCATTATTATGTTAAATAGAAAAAAGATTGGAAAGGTGCAGACCATTCAGATCTTTTAGGATTCAGGCACTAACAACAGAAATGGTCACATTTCCCTTTCCTGTTGCCTTTCTTGAGCTGCCAGATTGTGCAGTTTCTACATAATAATGAAGTGGTTTGGTTTTGGTTTTTTTAAAAAGCAACCAAAAAACAAACCAAAACTCTTCAGCAGGATGGAAAAATATACATAGTCTAACTAGTGGTTTCCAATACTTTCTACCATGGTAAAACAGGATTTTTTTTTAAGAACAAAATTTCACTTGTTACGAAACACCTGAGGAAGGAGGAAAAGAAGAAAGCTCAGTGCAGCAGTGGCAAAAGGCTTTTGTGACAATTGAGAATTAACTATGTAATACTTTGCTCTGAAATTGGAATAGATTTTGGAAAGTAATAAGCTGCTAGCAGCAATTCTTAGTTTAATGACATGATATGTCATGGTATCGTTTTTACTCTAATTTTAGAAACTCACCTGTCTCTGTTTCTCCATTAAACCCATGAAACTATCCCTGGTTTAAATAATGAAAAAGCAGTAGTAGTAGATCTCTTATGAGGTCCGCAATTTTATAATTTGCAGGATTACTTTTGATTATATGTGGGGAAAAAAGTTGGCTTTGCCTTTTTAATCTACACTTTTCAAGTTTGAGTATCAAAATCTGTATGCAGGTGTCTGAGCTCTTTCATACCATGTTTGAAGCTTACTTATACAAAGCAGCTCAGCTTTTCGAGTGCTGGAGAGAAGATTTTAATCCCATTATGCTTACTAGTGAATCACAGGTATAAAAAAGTACATAAGGAGGCACTTAAATGGTCACTTAACCTGTTTGTTTGGCCCCTCACAGGTACAAGTAGGCTATGTCCTTCTTAACAGATACTTATTTAACCCATTTTTAAAGACCTCTAGGGATAGATAATTTTCTTTTATTTACTACAAGTCCCTTCCAGTGCTTGATTCTGAGGTCTTTATCACCCTGCATCTTTTAGAAACCCCCATCCTGTAAAATTCAGTAGGCATAAACAGGAATGATTTTTTTTCTCTCTGAAGTTGATTTTGATAAATAATTGTACAAAATGAATTTATTCAGTGTCTCTCTCTGTTATAAAGAATCATTGCATATTAAAAAAAAAAAACAAAACAACCTCTAAAAGAGCAAAACAAAGCAAAATGGTTATAAATAACTCATTAGGGGAGTCAGTCTTACTCTGGTTGTCATCTTTATTGGACCCTTTCTCCAGGCAGGCAGCATGTCCTATGAAATATTATGACACCTCATTCAGATGGGATTCAATGATGAATTATAAAATTGTCTATCTTTGTTAAGTAGTCCAGGGTGATAAAGAGGTGGACCATCAGAAATAATGTTTTTTTGCTGAAAGCAGTCTTTCTGCCCAAAAAATTTTTGCATCCATTTTTCGCCCTTATGGAGTTGTATGTATTTTCAGTGATTAACTGCAATCTAAAATGTGTTAAATATATATAAAAATAACCTGAAGCTTAATATAAATGTAGATATTCTATTTTGCTCTTGGTTTTCTGAAAATCTGGCTGCTTCTCAAAACCACTTCTCTTTGCCCTGAGCAGCCATTTATACCAACAGAGCACAACCACTCTGTTCTCCCAGTTAGTTACCTAGCATAGCTTTATAACATAACATGACATAATCTGAAAAAGCATAATGTTGCTTGTCAGAAAGAGTATCAAATAAGATCACAAAGATCAGGTGTTTGGCACACATTTAGATTGCTAATATACACTTAGGAATAGCAGGACTATTTAACAGATGGTATATTTGCGAACTTCAGTGTTTCTGCAGAGATCTATAAATAAATTATCACCTAGTTTCTACATAACTCTTTCCATTCTTTGTCTGTATTTATCTCACTTTATGAACAGCGAGTTCCCTCACACTGCATTGCTCTCTCAGCTGCGAGTTTTAACAAAAAACAACTTTTTTTTTCCCAGCACTGTGCATGTTGGCAGATTACTATTGGTATAGCAGGATTAATCAGTTGGATGTGATAATGAGGTCATTCAGGCTAAGCAAAATGCTCAGATGAACAAGTGATTCTTCACACTAAAGAGTGGAAAATATATGGGCTCAGCTTTTACAGCAAGAAGTCATCATCTTTGTCTGAGAACATTTGCAGACCTACAAGAAAGGTGTGTGCTCAGAACAAGCAAAACATACGGCGTTTTGTGGAAACTGAACTAGAGGATGACGTAGCTTTCTCTGGTGTAAGTAGGAATACCTGAGGTGAAGGAGGCTTTCTGCTCCTTAGCAGCTATGAGGGGAGGAATGGAGGGAAGGAATGGGCCAGAGCTTTTTTTGGCTAGTTTAAGTCAGTACGACCCCACTGGGGTCAAGGAAGTTATGCCACTTTATTGCAGCAAAGCAGATGGCCCGGAGGTCTTCCATATAGAATATTCAATTCTGATGAAAAGAGAAGTTGAGGAGAGTAGTGTTCTTTGGTAAGGGTGACCGTCAGCATAGCATGACTGAGCACAGCGCTGCTGCTGAGAGAAGGCAAGCAAACCCGCAGCAGTGGGTGAGGTGTTTACTTGAAATGATGAGCTGTGGAGACAGAAATGAGCTGTAACTGATACACACACATATTTCCTGCTAAAGTACTTGTGTTAATTAACAGATTCAGCCACACAGTATTTTTTCTTTAGTGTTTTCAAGCTCAGCACTGACGTTAATTGTTGATTGTATCACAGATATCTCTGCTAACTTCACCACCACTATTACCTGCACATCTGGGTGGATTTTTTAACACAAAACTGCCTTACAGGTTTTAGAGTGGTCAGTGTAACTTGCACAACAAAATGCGTGAAGACACAGTCAGTTTTCCTGGGGTTAGGGAACTACTAGAATGTCTGATAGGAACAAAAACCTAATCACAACTAGCAACTCATTTGTTTCAACCTTCCAAGCATGTGTTTGAAATTCCTTAAACTGCTTAGGGATAGGTGTAGCATTTCCAAACAACTCCATTTTAAGAATAAGCATAGGACAGCTTTATGGTACCAAGTAGCACACAAGGAAACTGGGGTGTTTTAATATTATGAAATTGTTGCATACACTTAAAGTCCAATTTATCACCTTGCATAATGACTAACAGTTCACCTGAATTAAGGTAATTGCATACTTTCTTGAACTTTTGCTTTGTTTTCATAGTTGTTTTGTCATTGCATAATCCCAAATATAGTTGTAATTACTTGTTATTGAAATATGCAATGAATATTAAGACAGTAGTAAAAGCACTGTAAAAATTAGCTATGCTCCTGAAGACAAATCAAGAAAACTTTTCACATTTCCATGTGGCTATGTCAAACTGTGATATATCACATCTGTTCCAGTTTCTTCTGTTTCTCTTATTGGCTATGATACATTACAATATGATCAGTGTTACTGGATGTGATATATCACAATAGAAACTCACAGGGAAATGACATAAAAATTACAACCTCAGCAGTTTTTAAAACAAGCTCATCGCTATGGTTTGCTATAAGCATTTCTAACTCCAATGTTATGAGCTGACAGTTACCTTCACTTGCTGGTGACTAATGAATTAGGAGGCCCATTGGTAAATGCTGGTCTGAATTCTGTGCCCAGTTTGGAGGAATCAGATTTGCTTTAGCTGCAAATAAGAAAAACTAGAACTTAATGGATCTTTACATTATCTCAAATTCTGGGAGGTCCCATATTTGGTCAGATTTTGTTTTGGTTTGGTTTTTTTTTTTTTTCTTTTCACATACAGGAAATCCCAAAATTTTTGGAGGCTAAAATACCTTTAGATACAGACTGCCTGTTCCCAGACGGTTGTGATCATCTTTTCAGACCACCCCAGAAGAAGTCCTGTGCATCTAGCCATGTTTCTTGCTTCTCCTCAGTATTGTACTGTTGTACTGAATTGCCTTGTAGGAGACTAGTACCAACCTCTTGCAGCCCTTTTTGCAGGTTACCAATAGGGTGTGTTATGGCAATATCTTTCTTTCTCCAGATACTTCACAAAGGAAGTGCTTATCCCACTTCCTACAACTTTCATTGGAAAGTTAACTCTTTTTCTCAGCTTACAAAACTGTAGTAAACTTGCAAAACAAACCCTCTGACAATTCCTTTGTCTTGATAATAGTGTCAATACATTAATCTTTTCCTGCTACCATCTAATCTCAATTTTAAAAATGTTCTAATTGATTTTCTATGAATTCAATTCTGGGATTAAGAGCAGTGTTATCTCTAATTAAGGTGTCTGAAAGCTGCTTAGCATTTCCCGTTTCCTGATTTTTAAATACTTGCATTTTCCACTAAACACTTACTGGGTTCTTCTGCTCCTTCCACATTCGAAGTGCATGTGAGCCTCTGCTTTGTCAGTGTTGGGATATTGCGGGTTCTGTAGGACTTGAAGTTGCTTTAGCCAGGACAAGCCTGGGCAACACCGGAGTGTCTCCTTTCGCCAGGACAGGTTAAAAATCAACCATAATTCCCACTTTGGTTCTAGTTTCCACTGAGGTGAAGACTGCATCCCACCCTGGTTAGAAGAGATGGTTGCTCTCTCCTTCCTCCCTGAAGAAGGTCACCAGGAGAGCCCGGCCATGTCTCTTGCCCCAAAGTCTTGCTTCTCTCTGCCTCAGCAGTTGTCTGCCAAACCGAGAGGGGAGAAGCACAGTTGTAGGGTCTTGTCCTTCTCAAAGGCTGCATAATCAACCAAGGACCTTCATTTGTGCTGCTCTAGATAAATTGCTTTCAAACTTCTAAAGGGGAGAAGACCTGTAATTTACACATTAGGATGCACATGGGGCCCAGGTCTTCAATTCAGCTTAAATGGTATGTATAGCCAATACAGGTACTAATTTTCAAGGTGGGGAACAATAATTTCTGCCACAGCCTGATTGTCTTTTTCAATTAAAGAGTGAAAATGCCCTTTACAAAGTAATATCAAGCTTCTCTAGAGGAAAAAAATGGAAGGTCACAGTTAAATTAAACAGGGAGAGTGGGGGTGGGAATAATCCTTAGCTGACTTGATTTTTGTTCATGCACCAAAAAACCTATGCTGTGAAGCTATAGTGCTGGTCTGTATCAATTTTTTGTTATTTTTTTCCCCTTTTAGAGAGTTAGTAGCATAAAATATTAAAGCTTTCTTCTGAACCAAACACAGGACTTGCACTGAGCAGTAAGTGTTGATGCAGCCTTAGGGCTTTTACTCTAAACCCCGTCTGCAGGCCAGAGGCATATCTGAGGATGTGACCCTCTCAAAGGGAGAGGGATGTAAGAAATATATTTTTAATATTTTATATTCCTGAACAGTTTTCTCACTTGTCACAGCAGAGTTCATTTGTCACCTGTCATCATAGAGTTGCTTTGCCGTCTGCATGAGTTTTCTCCAGATTGGAGTGCTCTTAAAAACAGATTTCTCTCCCCAGTCTAAATCTCGTGGGCCAGATTTATCCCTGCCAGAGCTACGCTGATTTGACTGACTTAACACCAGAGATGGCCCCAGCTCCCTGTGTCAGACTACCTCTCGGCAGGGTTGTTAACTCTCATCCAAAACCAGCTTCTTTCATTTCTATTTGCCTCTGCTCCCACAGAGACCTGGTTTCCCAGGGTGCATGGAAATGGTTCATCAGCTCACCCCTTCCCTGGGATCTTGACCTTCTTGTTGACAGTGAGCAGCCATAGCCCTGGTCCTGCGGAGAGCCTGTTTTGCCTCCATGCCCAAGGTCCTGCTGGGTACTTTCTGACAATCACCCCACAGTCCCACTTCAGGCTGGAAATTTCTTTTTATAAAGAAAGAAAAATCATCTACCCACAAGATAATATACATGCATAATACATACAATTAAAAAAAATGGCAAGGAAAAGAGGTGTCTCATGCACTGCTGCAAGTGTCTAAAAAGCATGGCCATGTATATTTCAGCCCTTCCCAAATTCATGCCCAGCTCTTTGGAGATCTCGGTCCAGCACAGAATTACCTTGGGTTATCCTCAGACATCACTGCTTTATCTTACTTATTCCTCTTGCAAAGCTATCAAAGACTTCCTTCCAACAGGAATTTCAAGGTTTACCTGAATGATTGATGTAAAGGATTGTTGAATGTGGATCTTTTAAGTGGGATTTCAGGTGTAATGTATTTTTTTAGTTGTTCTTTTGGTAGCATTTAGAAATTAATATTTACAGCTCAGTGCATTCTCTGTACCAGATGTGGTCTGCCTGTTGAGAAAAGCTGTGCCTGTGGCCTTATTCCTTTGCACTGTGGAAAGTACCAATGACATACTCTTTTTCCTCCTTCAACATAAGCTCTGGCATAGAGAAGTTCACCTTGTACCTTAAACCTTTGTATTGGGCAGGATCAACCTTCACTGCAAAAATAACTATTTTCATTATTTTTCTTAAAATAAAAAAAATAAAATCTGGTTGTATATTCCAAATAATATTTTTTTTTCTTCTGAAAGCCTCCACCTGTAACTTCTTTTGTTACACCAAAGAATGGAGAAGCACACACAGACATTGTGGATATTTCATTCAGTGATTTATTGGAATCTAAATCACATTGTCTGCAATGAGAGTAGAGCAGATAAAAAGAAAATCACCTAGGCTGCAAATATAGACTGGTTTTATCCTTCAAAAATACTAAATTTTATCAATCAGTATCTAGCAGCTCTGGGACCTGTAGATGCTTTGTTACCTACTGTATCTCAATCACATATATTGCTTTTCCAATACAACTTGCAATGGTTTGATTTAGGATAAACACTTTTATAAGGACTACAGAATAGTAAGTAATATATAACTAAAAGATGATCTTCAAATACTTATACATTCACTATTACTACTTTATCTGACTAGCTCACTGCCTGTAATGCTACTTACAATGTCTCAGTTTCATAAAGAATTCCTTACAAGTACAGGAGGAGTGAGAGCATCTTTTTACAACAAAAATTTAAGCAACTAACCTAATGGAATAAAACAGCTTTAAGAAAGTGTCCTGATACAGCATAGCCTTGAACATGGTGTTTAAGTACTTGGAGAGATGTTTAAACCATTTGAAAGAAGGAGAAAAATGCAGCTTGCATTTCTGATGCTGCTTGACCTACTACAACATTAAATAAGAGGAATGTTGTTACCATCAGCTCAAGTTCATGTGTTTAGCAAGAGAGAGGAGGTCGTGACTGCATTTGGTGTTGATGGACATTAAATGGGCTCTGGGAACACAGAGCAGACTCATATGTCCAGGGGATGATGGAGAAAGAAAAATCCCTTCATTAAGCAGAGATAGTCATATCTTCTGGTTTTAAGATTCCAGGCTGTTCTTTCTTCAGGAATGTCTGGGTGTTGGCATAATCCCATTCTTGTAGTATCTGAGCTTTAAAATGGAAACCCTACCTTGTGAAACCCTTCTAGGCTTCCTGCTTCATCACTGTTGAAAGGTGGTTGATGGCTCCTGCTTTTCCTTAAGCCTGTGGCAGCTTGTGTGCGCACAGACTTCTGCAAAGAAATAAATACTGGAAAGCGCAACAATGGTATGGAAAGGCGAGCTGAACGTAGTGAGGTCTTGCAGCGCTTTTGGCCTTTGAGTGACAAAGCTGCAATGCTTTTAGTTTGTTCTCTGCAAATATTCTGCTCAAAGAAGCCTTGAAGGAAGCACAGTGCCCCACCTCAGAGTGGCTACAGCAGCATACAGACCCCTGACAGCAGTGCATATCAAGTTCTCACCATGTTTATATGGCTGAGGCTGCTGTCTGCCCCCTGGAGAGCATCCATTGAGCAAAGACCTTGATGTGGACTCCCACCACGGGAAACTGCTGCAGAGTGTGCTGGAGCATTGGCATGAAGTGCCCATAGCAATCAGAACTGATAAATGAAAGTTCCATTAGTTTTTACTCCAGGCAGAATTTTGACAAAATATGGGCTTTATTTCCAACTAATAAATGGAATTCTTGGTATATTTACTGTAACACCTGTTCAGAAGCTTGTACTCCACCTACCCATACACAGGGAGAGGTAGGTACTGCTGCTGTAGTTATATCAGATTCTTTGACTGTGGTTAGAAGTCCAAAAGGCAGTTTTGAGCTGTAAGCCTGTTTAGTGACATAGGGAGAGAGTATTTCCATCCTCTAGACAGGAGTGACCTGCAGGGAGGGAGTGTTGCTACTGCAGGTTGCATTTTTTTTCTCACCTGCTTGTAGCAAGATGCAAATTATGAGTTGTTGCTGGGATCTTCAGGAGAGTTGTGTAGAGTCTGGAAAGGAGAATGTTTTATATCTGATTCTCCATGTATCTGCAAGCTGAGATATGTTTCTGCATTATATATAAGGAAGCCCTTTCAAAACAGAGATGTAGGCTTAGTGCATTACTTAGCATTTGTTTGTTATGAAATTATGTGCATAGAGGAAAGTCTATGACTTTACCTGAAGTATCCCTGGAAAGGATAAGGGAACGTAGTAAATTAAGTAAAACTTCTGCCACTAGAAAGCTGAAGTTTTCCTGTGTTTGCTTTTCAGTTACCAGTTGTCCATCCCTGAGTGCCTAGTTGAATGCTAAATTGAGAAGCATGTATCTCCTTTTGAAAAAGAAAGAAGTTGCAACATTCATTCTTGCAATATAAGCTGCTAGACAGCCTGATCAGTATGCCAGCCCTTGCATGCAAGGATGAATTAACAATCGGTTTAAAGACCCTGAGAGCTTTACTCAAGGTGGTAGTTATAACATCTAGCACGCCTTTTAATCAAATAAAATTGTTACAGAGGGATTTCTGGACACGCACAGTACCACAGTACAACCCATCCAGAAGCGCATGTGCCATTTAGGCTAAAATTCATGCATGTCCAGACTTTGCAAATTCAGGCTATCTGATCTAAGTGTATTGATTTTTCCATTTTCTGTTTCAAAGAATATACTACAAGTAAAAAGGGTTATGACATTTTGAGGCATGCTGCATTGCTTTGTGATGTTTCTGTAATTTGTGTGCAGTCAAAGGTAAATAACATGATGAAGTAATCAGATGAAAAGTGGTCTTTCATGCTTGCTGAGCATCTCGTAGACAGTCACTCTAATAGGGCTGTGCTAATATTCAGGCTGTCATGATCTACTGAAGACTAAATGGGCTTGATGGCTTTTAATATATTTCCCCTGAAACGGTTAAATACTAATGATGGACTATTATGTTTCAGAATGGAAAAACTCTGTCCAGGAGGAATTATTACCTCTTTAATTTGTTATTTCAGCAAAACTGTGTGTTCTTCTATCTTACAAAAAGCACGTGAGAGCACTTGGGAGCTGCAGATTTTATTCCAAGTGCTCCACCGCTATCACTCTTATCCATGCTGCTATGAGCACATTGTCACTGGCCATAGAGGAGAGAAGATGTGGGTATTTAGGAAAATGCTATTGAGAATAAGCACCAAGCAAAACCCCTGAGCATCCCTTTGAAAAATGTGAGAATATGGTTGCAGACCAGAAATGATAAGGAAAAAAATCCTTCCTTGATCTGTAGCACTGGGGGAGACTTTAAAGAATGTGGTCTAATGGCTCCACTGTGTGCTCTCCTGTGTGGTTCTGGACAAAATGAGTAATCCTAGTCATGAATTTAAATTGTTGTCATTGTTTCTCAGAATTCATGATTAATAATGGGGGCCTGAGGTCTGAGAAAGCCACAATCATCAAAACTGTCTGTCAGAGATGATAGAACAATTTGACTGAGAATCTAATTTAAGATCCCTAGGCAACTAGATGTTTTCAATTAATACTGAATTTTCTGGGTTTATGCCCTGAATAGTTATGAATTAGGTTTACATGTGATTCTTTTTCATGGTGGCATACTTTTTTTTTTTTCTAGTTTGTTTAATTTGCACTTCTTGTTTCTGCTATGTATCTGTTAATGTCTCTGTTATAGACATGTATGAGAACTAAAAGAATTAGAAACAGGCCTGGACAGTTTTACTGCAGCTAGTTATGGGGATTTCCCTCAAGACCAGTTGTTTGCACACAGTTACTTTTACTTAAAACTGATGAAATAATTAAAACAAATCCCCTGTGTGCCTTGGGATAGAATTCTGGCTGAAGCCATATTTAAGCAGTTTTCTATAACAGGGGTTTTGTTTGTCTTTTTTAAGGCATGAAATGCAATTTAGGTGCTCTTCATTAGTAAAAATAGATTTTTGCAAGACACCTCATTAATATGCATATGAATGCATCTTGGCACCACAGAATAGGAGAAACTCCAGGTTTACTGATCAAAATACTTCTTTAAACCTGGATGCTTTTTTTCATTTGTGAGTTTTGAATGCAACTGCTATCTCTGGCTCTGGGTCAGAAGTGATAGCTGCTGGGTTTGTGCCTGGTCGGGCTCTGTGGTGGCTTTGGGGATGACTTTGCCAGTGCAGGGCTCAGGGTGGCTGCTTCTTCAGGGTTGTCTGCTCCCATATGCACACAGGAGAGGCAAAACGTGACATTTGGGAAGCTTGTGCACAAGCATTTTCATTTTGGTTTGGAAACTAAGTTGTGTAAAGCCTGAAGGAAAACCTTCCCTGTCCCTGTCTCTTTCTTTAAGATTGCTCTCTTGCATAGCTCATGATGAACTCCCCACACTGTTGTCTTTGACCTTCCCTTTACGTGGAGCTGAAGCGTTACTGATGACCTTGTGCTGGATGTGAATGCTGAACTTGGAGGGAGGAAAGTGCCATGTGGGTGGCAGGCTGTGAGTCGGGGTAAAGCTCAAACCTCAGATCTGCATGAGGACCCATGCGTCTGTGACAGGCTCTGGCTACACAAGCTGGGATCTGACACCAGTGCTTTTTAACCAGACTGAAGAGCCAGATCAACAGCTCCAGCTCTTGTAAAATGCACATTAGCTTTTCAAAATGTACTGCTTGCTGGGTAGCAAGGGATGTGCAGGATTTATAGGGAGCTTTCAACTTTATTTATGATAAAACAACCCATCTCCAGGAAGTACGAGTAACGTAGGACTGCCATCGTATGTATCCCACTAATGCATTTATATGCTCTTGCTCTGCTCGCTCTCCCTGATGCTGTCTCTCATTTTCAGCTTGTAGCTTTAATAATCTATGCCGCTTCCTTCTGTACAGTATTCTCCTGCAGCTTTCATTTGACAGCTCTGTTTTTAATAGAGGATAAGCATGAAGTTCCAGCTGAACCCGAAGACATATTTCTAATCTCATACTGCATTTATTTTGCTACTCGGAGAGTTCACTATCTGGAACAGAGGAAAAAAAAAAAGTATTTTTCAGGTATTAAGTTGACATGTACAATAGGTTTCCAGAGGTATCATTAATTCAAACTCTGAGTTAGTTACCTTGTAGTAAAAAGACAAATACACATAAACCCTGTTACTTGGATAATAGGCCTGATTCAATTATTTGTCACAGTGATTGCAATAATTTGCCAGGCAGCCCAGTTCAGGGAAGAGTCCCATTTTGTTAGGTACTGAGTGAAAGCGTCATAATCAACATGCCTGCCTGCTTGGATTTTAAGATATAGTCTGAAGTATTGGTTGAAACAAAATAGTAAACTGGATGACAACATGAAAATAAGAAAATGTTAACTGTGAAATAACTGTTTCAAGGTAATTTGTTCCACTGTTCTCATCAGGTCATTATAACATTTTCCATCACTGTGGGCTTTTTTGTATTGTAAGACAAGTTAAGACTCATAGTTTCACAGTGCTGCCACTAAATTGAAGCATTTTCCTGTATGTGTTTGCCAATGTAAATGACAACCTTCAATTTGTCTGTCCTCTCTTTTTTTATACGGGAAAGGATGTAAACGTCTGTCACCGCTAATGAAAATGTGGTGTGCTCCTTGAATGTGGGATATTTTTACTATTAGGTGATTGCTGTTAAGGACTGGAGGATTAAAGCAGGATGGTAGCTCTGGGTTTGTCTGCTGCTCTGGCCAAATGAGACCCAGATGTTGTGATGTGCTCCCCATAGTAACTTTGGGAAGTGTCTTGGTGGGGGTGCGAAGCCCAAGTAAAGGGACTGCATGATATTTAGCCCATTTTGATTGACACATATTGGCATGAGACTTCAAGCTATTAGTGAGGTGAGTGCTTCAGAGGGAATGCTTCACCAGCACAGGGTATTAAAGAACTGGTGTTTTAACAGCTGAAAATACTTAATTGATGAAGTCCATTTTCTGGGAAACAGGTTCTGTAGCTGCTAAGTGGCATCAGCTGCATCACACTGAAATGTGCTTTTCCTCCAACAGAACAAAAATCACATGTGATTTCTTTCAAGTTTTCATGTCTGAGGGCAGACTGCTGGCCCACAGCTGCACCAGGAGCAGGGGAATTGAAGGAGGGCTCTGCAGAGCTGCCTTGCTCTGTTGGAAGGTGCATATCCATGTTTAGATCCTTAGCAAACCCAGCCTCATAAAGAAAACTGTGTGTTGTGGTGTATAGTTTCTCTTTTCTATTATGGAAAACTTCCAAAGAATCACATTTCCAACAAGATCTTGAAGATGAGGCACTTCTGTGCCAACCAGCATCTTTCATTCCCCTGAGGACTATCAGGAATGCATTTGTGAACATAGGGACAAACATGGACCAGCATCCTGAGGAGGACTTTTCTCCTCTTTCTTCCTTTACCAGTGGGGCTTTCTCCATTAGCTTGCATTCCCTTCTTTCGCCCTTTCAGCTTTCTCCAAAGCCTTCTCCTTGTGAAGAGTTAAACCAGGCCAATTTTCCAGAGCTAGCTTTGGGCCTGCACACTGTTATGAAATGGTCATAGCTAATAGTAAACATAGAAAGCCAGGGAAGGGAGGTGCAATGAAACATTATGCAGTGGAGCGCTGACCACAAGGGCTGTGTATGCCCCAAGGGCTCGTGCACAAAGCCAGTGTGATTCCCTATGGGCTGGGAGAGCAGTCAATGGGAAAGCAAAGTGACTCCAGGAATTTGAATCATAGGTAGAATTTTCCAGGCAATGATGAAATCGTTGAGTAATGTGACATGCTGAAAAAATCACCAGAGCCCTCTCTCCTTCACAGATAATCCTGGTTTTCCTTTTTTCCTTCTTTATTTTTTTATACCAAATTTTGCCTTTGTTTAAGGCTATTCCTTTGCTTTAGGTCTTTTCCTTGCTCCATTCCTGACCTATCAAGGTTCCTGGGGGATTACAGACTCCATAGACAATTTTGAGGTGGCCACCTATTCTTGCTTCTTTTTAAAATCTGATTTGTTGTGGCACTAAACAATTTTAGTTCTCTAAATTTCGAAATAATTTCCCCTACAGGAAGGCTGACTTGCAAAGATATTTTAGAAAAAGTGGGAAAATAATGAATCAGAATTCTTGTTTTCATTTGACCAGCTCTTGGGAATCAAAAGCTCTTTGAGAAACTCAGGGTAAAACATTATTAAATGAGATACTAGCGATACACTGTTTGATCAGCTCCACTAAAAGAGAGTCTGTGAACCATCCTGACCTCTAATGTCTCCTTTGTATAACCCCTGCGACATGAGATTTGCTATGAGAAATGGAACAAGATTAATAATTAATACGTTTGCTGGTGTCTGAAATAGTGACACAAGTTTGGCTTTAGACACATGTTTTATTAATGAGGTTTGAAAACAATTGCTTTCTCCCAGCAACAGACAGCTCTGACCCTTATACTGAAGAAAGGGATGGAGGTGATACCTGGGTTTTTTTTGTCGTTGCTGTTGTTCCCCTCCCAGGGCACTAACCAAACTTAGTCACCACATATAAATGTTGTGAAAAAGATTGTGAAGTTGTGAAGAAGTGAAATGGGGGGGGCAAGCCTAAAATATCAAATTGTCTCAACACATCATATGCGCTCTACCAAATTGAACCGAAACCTGAAACATATCAGCGTATAACCCACAATTTTCAACACTCTGTAAGGCAAAAGAGTGTTTCTTACTCTGTTAATGTAAAAAAAATATCAATGTGGCAATTAATGTTTTAATGACTAATGTACACCTCATTATGCTATAGAAAATAGAAAGCCTAATTTTTTTCCAACATTCCCCCCTGCAATTGTAACTACCTGCAATATAACAAAGAAAGAACTGTCTTTTAAAAAGTGGAAACACCTGTATTAAGTGAAAATAATTGCAGTCATCATCCTTGACCTTTCAATTTTCTGAAAGTTATTCTTGTTCCTGAGGGCTAGCAGCCATCAGATGTCTGGGGTTTTTTTATTAATATTTACCAGGAATTATTCTTTTTTTAAGAATAAGCACTACTGAAGTGAGCCAAATCTTTTGAACAGAATCACTGATGATACTTTAATTATCCAATAAATTACAGTTCATGTGCAGAATTAATCGGAAAATAATGCTCTAATAAATATAATCTCCCCAACTTACATGCAAATTGAAGCTTTGCCTTCCTGCTCAGAATTGTTCCGAATGAATTTGTGGCCAAACACTGGTATGTTCCAATATCCTGTTTTTTATGTGGGTTATTGATTGCCAAGCTGCCTCCAACCAACCTGTAGTGATAACTCATGGTAAGATCAATATCTGTGCCATTTTGCTTCCACCTTTGAGGGGAAAAAAATCAAATTATGCTTATAATTTACAGAGCCTATTCATATTTATCTTAAATAGTGTGCTGTAGCATACCTGTAATGATAAAAATGTAGTTAACTATCACAAAATTATATCAGTTTTCACACAAGACTGCTTCTTATATTAATGATATCAATAATTCTGGTCTTTGAAAAATCTTTACTGCTTTTATGCTAGTCACTAGTGTTCATCCAGATGTCTACAAAACGTAATTATAACTTATTCATGCAAACTTAAGTTATCCATCCAGTTGGGAGTATGGTATATGCCTCAACTACACAGCTACCTTATTTTTTGTAATATAAATGGTAACTGAATGTGCTTTACATTTGTTGTGAATGTTGTCATAAATTTGGTTACAAAAATTGGTGATAGATCAGGAAAGATTACACCTCAGAGGGCAGACAAAAGCAGAGAGAGAAGTTTTTATACAAAAAAAAAATAAATTCGAGACTGATAATTTAATGATGAGAACGCTGCTATTTTAAAACATTATTTTTCCCTGTTAGTCCACTAAGTAGAAAATGGATTGTCTGCAACATGGCACATTTATTTACAGACATCAAAATAAAATTTATATTTCAAAGAAAATAAATAATATATGTTTTAAGAAGGGAAATTTTGTGGCTTTACTGTCAGTCACATAATGGTTAGATTTTTATTGTTTACATGAGGTCCAAAGGAAGAATAAAGTACCTCAGTCACTGATGTCTGCAAGCTTTGGGCTTGTTAATGCCATACTTTAGGTGGTCAGCAATCCTAAAACAACCTAACCACATATTTTTCTTCTCTTAATTTTATACTACAACCATTTCTTCAACCTGTATCATTTTTGTTAACCTTTGTGGGCATGATGCTTACCCCTCCCTAGGGTGCAAAGACCACACAGGAGATGCTAATGGATCACTTTGGGTTTGCAGAAGGCTTTATGACAAGGGTCCTCAAACTACAGCCCGCAGGCTGGATATGGCCCCCCAGGATCCTCAATCCGCCCCCCTGGTATTTACAGAACCCACCCTACCCCCAGTCAGGGGTTGGGGGGGGGAAACCAAGCAGCCGCAGATGACTGCCTGCCACTTAATCCACATGCCAGCCCCCTGTTTAAAAAGTTTGAGGACCCCTGCTTTATGACAATCCTGGAAACAAGGGAAATGGTCTCCTTGTTAACTATCTGAAAGATCATGGCATAAAAAATATTCTTCTATTTCTTGTTTGCAGAGATGAATTTCCTGGCAGTATCGATTCCAGTTAACAAATTGAAGCAAGCTCGCACCGTAACTATATTCTAGAAAGTTCTGACCTGGGTATACAGTGCAATACTTTATTTCTATCACCCACAGACCTTTCTCTACATGATCAGGCAGCACAGGTAATTGTTCTTTTGGAAGAAGATTTTTGAACCGTGCTGTGAAATGCAGTTCTGTCCAAGTGAAATCTTGACAAATGTGTACAGAAGAAGCAAGGATCGTGACCTTTCAAGTGGGCACTTGTTTTTAAACATCAGTAATAACTGATTAAAATACAAAATCAATTTAATTCTGTGAAAAATTCTAGTAACATTAGATTATTTATCTGGGTCTGCCAATCACTGCCTCCTTTTTCATGAATGCACCAACATTAAGAAATTTAGATGCAACAGTGGACCATCAGCAATTCTTCCTACCAATTGCAGCCAATTTTTGACCTTTCCATACTTCGGCTGTATACCTTTTTTACATTTTGCTTTAGTTAGTCTAGGGTTTTGCTTTTGTTTTAAAGTATTTTGGCTTTTTTTTTCTATTTTCACAAACAAGATCAAAATCATAGCTGGTGCCCATCCACGAGACTGTTCTATGAATCAGTCTGTATCTGTTAGGATTTTGCTGGTTTTCAGGATTTACATATGGTACACGCTGTCTAAACCTTTCAGTTTTCTAATATAGGATATTCTGGTATTTAGTTTGCCAGTTCTCTTTAATTTTGGAATCAATCACTGAAATAACTGCTGTCATCATTACATGGCTCCCAATTAAGATCTATAATTGTTTTTCAAAACAAATGCAAAGTTGTTGGCTTAGTTGCTGCAAATGAATTCTTCACAGTATCCCCATAATCATTCTAATCACCGTGGTACAATGATTATTAAACTCTGCATATAAAATAGGGGTTCATCTCCTGGTGTGGGCTTTTTCCTAATTAATATGTTTACACCATTGAAGGAAGCAAATTAATGAATTCATGTGATAGACAATGATTTAATGACTCTGTGTGTTCTGCAGTGTACTATCTAATGCACAGAAATCTTTGAAGAATTATTTTAAGAAAATTTTAGGATAAGCCTGTTCAGGCAGGGATCATCTACATACTTTCATGAACTTTTTTATGCAACCATTGGAAAATTTTATAGGTATTAATGAATTATAGGAAATGCATCCTGGAGCAATTTTTTCAGAACCTAGACTTCTAAAAAATATGCTGAATTCCCTAGCAATGTGAAATTTTTCAAATCGTATCCGTATGTTCAAAGTTAAAAAGAAAACAACTGAGTGCTTTATGAATTCATAGAACAAATAATTACATTTTCTTTACTTCAAAATCTAACCTTTTATAGAACATCACTTATCAAATATTCCCATACAGTTTTCACTAAGTTAAAGGCTTTCAGAATATATATATATATAAGTGGGGCCTTCAACCCCTTCCCATCTTGGTTTAAAGGTCTCCAGCAAGAGGTAGTCTATTCTTGTTCTCTTTTCTTAAATTGTTACCAATTTATCCTAATATTTGAATATACCAATACACCAGTATTATTCCAGGCCACTGGGTTATGTTAAATATTTGATGCTGGGCTTATTGAGAACTTCCTTCTAAAGTACACTGCAGTCAAATTACTGATATAAGGACAAACTTCTAATATGTGATGATTTTCCCATATTTATGCTACTTAATCAATACTTGTGATTTGCTATTGCAAATAGTCTCTGGGCAAATACAAATGAGGAGGAGTAGAATTTATTAATGAACATGAAGATATGAGTAGTGCGTATTTACAATGCAACTGCAAATTATGTGATCTGTCTTCAGGGTAGTATCTTATAAAAGAATTGTGGAAAAAATAATATAATGAATTTCTATCATGTTTTCACCTTGAAGAAACACTCATCTAGCTAAAACGTTCAAAGAACACAGAAGAGCATAAAACTTATAAAATGGTGAAATGGTAGAGATCTTTGCAGAATACAAATATTCTTAGGACTTCTTTGAGAAATGTCAGTATGTTTCATTATACCTAAGTTGACTGTTAAGCTCCATACCCACAGGTTTCTCTGGTGTTTAGACTTCCCTGACCCTTTCTGAGCTGAATTTCCTCTAGGCCATGTAGCTACTGATGCCACGATCCTGACACCCCTGCCTCCACCCCAACCCATGTTCAAATAAATCTAGTGGAGCCGAGGAGACAGAGTCCTCAGCCTGTAGCAGCCACGTTTTTGTTTCAGGGAGATGAAACTGCTGTTCGGTCACCTACAATCTTTGATATTTTGGTAGGGAAAATTTTAACTTTTGACATAAAATCATGAGTTCTGGTAAGTGGGTAATTAGCTGGGAAATTTCTGATCACACCTGTGATCAGATACTACACAGTGCTATGTTATATCTAGGTGGCTATAATTAAATGCATTCCTTGTCTATGATTAATGAATCTGGAAAATTATATTGTTCCATAGAAACTATTTAGAAAAAGGAAACATTTTGTTTCAGAAGACATGACTTCTTTTTGGAAATGGAATGTAAAGGTGTATTAATTTCAGTGAAACTGTCAATGTATGAACATTGAAGCAATTAAGGAATTAGTTAAAGATTCCACTGAGGCAATGTGCAAATATTTTGGTTAAATTCAAATGCGCAATTTCATTAATCTGTTTTAGTTGCCCTTAAAAAAAGAAACGTTTAGGACTATCAGAATTTCTTCCTGAAAAAGCTTTCTCCGGCTCTACAAATAAAAACCTGGAATGAGCATGTATGGCTGCGTTGATTTTCTATCAAAGTTACCATAGGTAGAAGCTCTTCCTTGTATATCTCTCTCCCTAATTTGAACTACTTTCTGTGTGGATGTGTGCATACAGGATTTAATGAATTCTCTTTTCAATGTACTGCTATAACAAAAATATGGAGGGGGTTGTAAAGACTTAGTTATGTTCTAAGTTTCCTAGATTATTTGCTTTCAGATGGAAATGTCCTGCCAAATCACCTGAGACTTCCTCATAATTGGGGGGTGGGGGGGGGGGTGGGTGGTGGAAACTTGCAAAACACCCTAGTGCACAGCATTTCCATAGTGGAAGAAAATAGAAAGTTTAAAAACTATTGACTGTTACAAGACAACAGAGGTTGGAGGCATTTTTAATTCAATTCCACTTTTGAGGCAGAATCTGCAGTGAGTCAAGGGACTGCGTTTTAGTGAACTAGTACACTATAGCAGGATAGTAATTTGTTTTTCAAGGGTATGAATAAGATAAATATATTTGGGAAGTTACTGGGAATCATTTGACAATTTTTTACAATGGTTATACACATATTTTATGTCTCTTGCAATTGTCATAGACTTTGTGCTTCAGTTCCCCTCATTTTTATTTTTCTGTTACAGTTATCTTCTGTGGTATTTTGATTTGGATTGAATTTGAATCTCTTAGCTTATTTTAATACATCATTCTAAGTTATGTTGAAATATTAAAATATTGTTATAATAAATAATGCTTATGCTGTCCTTGGATTTCTTATTTATTTATTCAATTGACCGCTCTCTGTGAAGATTATTGAGCGGAAAAAAATCAAACTTACATGAAAATGTTAAATTACATGATTACTCTGGATACTGAACGTAAGTTCAGAAAAAGTTAGAACTAAGCGCCTGGCACCAAACAGGAAATGTCGAAATACTGCAGCAAACACTTGCTTGGCAGGCTCTAGGTGACTTCTGAGTTTTTTCAGTGTGGAGGAAGCCTGGCTGGACTGAACTGAATGACTTAATGGGAGAGCTGTGGAACTGGGGTGTATATGTTCATGGATAGGCTGTAAGCAGAAAGAAGTAAGATTCATTACTTAAGTTAATTGTTCATGATCCTTCAATCAACTATAACAGAAAAGCTTAAGTGCAAAAAAATTATAATTTGAAAGGTTATGTTTATTTACTGCCAACATCACACGAAGGAATAGTTGAAATAATATTAATAATGACCTGATACTATGAACAGTTTTGACTTTCTAGAAAAAGGCATAATAGATAAAACTGTATTTATCAGGAAATTTATATAGACTTCTTAAAACACGTGCTGGTTTTCCTTCTATCCATATTTTTGTTTCAGTTGTAATCAGAGCAATGTTGCCTTTACTTCCAAAAGCATCCAACAGGATATCGGTGTCTCATTTTTTGTTACTTAGTCTTTATGCCTGCCTCAGTTCTATACAATTCTTGCATTGTGGTTGTTAGATACACAAAATTTTGAAATGAAGTTGCAAAAAGTTACTACTATATTCAGTGAGTCTGTAAGGCTAATATAGTACATAATAAAGACTTTAGGAAATGCTAAGCATTTTTTCTTTAAAGAAAAGGTATTAATCAGCATGCATGTTCATGCAAGAGCTGCTAAATAGAAAATTAGCTTATATGTAACTTTATTCCTGTTGTAGTGGTTCTGTATTTCTGAACCTAAGAAGAGCCTTACTGTTCTTTTCCATCATTCAACAAAGGATATAATTTCCCACTGTGCTTGATTTACCAAAAATTGTTGGAACTTTAAATATTTGGGCTCAATCTTTATCTGACAAAAAAAAAGCCACAGAAGAGTGCTGAAGACTCCCCATTCCTTTCAGGTTATGGTGGAAAGGTCCCAGGCTGTAATAGCAGCAGTGATAGTCTGATAACTTCTAATTGACCTAGTTCAGGATCCATCTGCAGATGTTGATCTCATCTTACAGGAGTAACTGAGGCTTTGCAAAATGTACTTATAGTGCAAATAAAATAATGAACTAAGTAACAGATGGGTAGGAAAAAAGTGAAAGTTATATTCTTAATATTAGATACATGGTGGAAGGAGACTTCATAGCTCTCCTGCCTAATGAAACGCACTGTCTCTACTATTTGTGCATGTGGAGTCCATGGTTGGAATACAGGATTCATTAATTGTTATGGATCTCTGGGGAAGCTGCCTGTATAAATGGATATGAAGGAGATGGATGGATGAACTGGAAAAATTTGAAATTCATGACATGAACCAGTAGGTGTTCATGTTGAAAACAGGAATGACGAATGGGATAGAAAATGGGTGAGGATTTCTACTCATAGGAAGTAACACTGGGGAAAAAAGATAAAGTATTCCTTTACTAGCACAATATTTGGAAACAAATTAATACATGAAGTACAAAAGCCAAGTTGATAACTAGGAGAGGTACTTAACAGAGGAAACTGTTGTGTGAACAATTAAAAGCTATTGAATTAATATTAAATAGTTGGTAGAACACAATTTTCTTTCATGTTTTTGCATGAATTATTTCCTTTTTTATTATTATTTTTATATTTTGCTTTTCCCAGACCATTATTTTCCCTATTCTTTTCTGAAGAAAACACACTCATTTTTTTCCAGATTTTCAGCTTTTCTTCTTATTAGACTCAGGTTTCCAGATACTTGGTGCAACAAGCTATGTTTTAAATGAGTCCATAGTTATTGAATAAACAAACAATTCTATGTACCAAGGTTTTATTAAGTGAGTCTGCAGAGTGTTGTAAGCTAGATATGAGAGCTGTGCCTTGCTGTTTCTCTAAATAAACACTATAAATACACACATGAAATGTAAGAATTAGAAATAGGCAAAGATGTTGCTCTTTTGCTTTCCAAGCGTTTACTGATGTATGGAAAGTTTTATCAAGTACAAATGCACAGCATTTCCATTTTCAGAGCTGTTCTCTGGATTCAGAAGTAATTTTGTATGTTTTAAAATATTTTGGGGACAATTTTCAGTGATGTGTTTTATTTTCCTGCGTTAATTGTCTTAATGGTAGACTAGCAAAAATATATTTTCTTTGTTCCTCAATTTTACTGTATCTATGTATACTCTTCCTGTGAGTGCTTGACATGTTTTGAGGTATGTTTAACTGATAAAAATGCAGTTAAAAGATTTACAGTGAGACAGTACTTTTCCAAAGTTGACTTCACCTGTAGTATGGGAGTGGATATCCTTTAGCTGTGCAGTTCAGTAAGATTTCTGGATTTGCTGATCCCGTGGAATAAGTGATATCATATGGTTCTTGGATAAAAATAGGACCATGAAGGGTTTCTTTCCCTGTGAAAGAAAAACAATAATTTAAGATGAGACATCTTTAGTGTGTCCTTACGCATAAACGTGTCCTTTGGTGTCCTTTGTTTTTGGTCAAAAGTTAAGGTCTGCTATTATATTCAGCAGAGGATCCACCTCCAGACATTTGGCTATTATGGAAGAAATATTTCAAGGCTGATTGATAATAAAATCGCTTATCCCAGGTGTTGGTGATTTATTTTGCAAGTGACGGTGAAGACTAGCTTCTTTGCATATTTCCTGTGGATGTTATACAGCCATCTACTAAATCTCCCCCGTCTACCTCATACTTCTTCTTTAGGTCAAAACTGGAAGCAGAGAAGGATGAAGTTGTGGCTTTCTGTGTTTGGTGTTTTTACCTCCCTGCTTGCCGGGTGAAGTGGATGTGTCAGCCTCATGTCACCTTTTGAAGTCTGGCAGCTTAGTGACTGTGGCCAAGCTCTGGCAACACAGACATGTTGCGACAGTCTACGAGACTGCCTACCATGGGAGAGGGAGGACCTCCAGCAGACCAGCAAATGGCTTCTAGATCATAAGGTATGTCATGGTGGGGCAGTGGTCCTGGGCTTTCCTTTCCTCTGCCATTTGGTGTCTCTTTCTGGTGTTGGGGTCCAGAAGGTCACACACATAAGTCTAAGGCAGTCGGTCATTTCCTTCTCCTTTAACCTTTCACATCCTTTGATATATTACTTTTGTGTACTTTAGCTGGCCTGGTGTCAGGGTTTGGTTTGGATATTTTTGTTGTGGTCCCGTCACCCCCCTCATCTGGGCCCTTTGGAAATGAAATTAAGTTGAATTATTCATCATTTTCACTAGAACCTGTATCTTTCTGGTGACCCACTAAATCTAACTACAGAATGTAAACACAAGGGGACAACAGATGTGGGCTGGGGTCTGACCCATTTGCTCCCTCCAAATATCAGAGGTTCCTGCAAGGAAAAGTTCCATGGAAATTAAGTTATTTTTTCACAGCTATAACAGAATGTGAGTGACAGAACAAATAAATAATCCCAGATCCTTGAATAAAGCTTAGTGACTGGACCATCTTCCAGGTCTTAGATGTCTCACATGAGTCCAGGAAACCTAGAAAGTTTGCCGTGCAGTTGCACAGCTGGGAAGAAGTGAAGAGGTATTAACCCAAACAACTGTTTGCTTTACTGTTTTATTCTAGAAGCAACATAAATGTTGGCAGTAATCATGTCTGGTTGTATTCACCTATTTTATCTGCTTGTTGGTGACAAGAGAGGGAAGGTACAATCTACTTCCCCAAGGCCACTGCTTTACCACACTTTGTGTCATCACTTCAGTCCCCAGGCTGCCAAGTGCAATCCTCTTGTTCTAGAGCTCTGTAACCCCATGAGGATTTTCTCAGCTGCTTCAAATAGGTCTTGCTCTGCTGACACCAGCAGTCTCCTCCTGCATCCCCAAAGATACTTTAACTCGGTTCTCCAAGCTTTACCCTAGCCAGGTCACTCTGCCTGCTGGCACCCTCTCAACCTAAGCACCTTCTGCATGGCCATAAGTGATTGCAGGTCAAAAATCAGATCATCTGTATCTGTTACCAGTTGTGTGTGTATTCATGTCCCTTTGTACTTTACAACTGCTACAATCTATTTCCTCTAAATTTTCAAAAAGCCAAATCAGCATTGTTGTCAGCTTTCATGTAACACTTGCTGGTTTTCTGATCCTGGAATTGTATGAATTATTTTTATCTGAAGTAATAAGAATATAATATATAATTCTTTAAAATATCATTTATTTTTTTATCTTTATTTCATATCTGAAATCTTTTTCACTAAACCAGAGAAGTTAACAACCCCATCTTTCTAGGAGTAAAATTGTTTTTCATTGATGAATGTATTCAGACTTTTCTATTTTGGTGGATCTAAAGCAAAGAACATCTGGCAAAACTCTATAGAGAGTGGTGAACAAATGAAAATGTTTTATACTTAAGCTTTTTTGATCAGAAGCCCTTTTAAGGATTGCCTCTGATAATCACAGTGTTTTCTACATATCTTAATTGAGATGCCCATTCCTATGTGTCTATTAGCCCAATTTAGACTGTATGTCCTTTGTAAACTCAGAAAGCTAGCCCAGCTGTGAGGGTGTTTTCATGAGCAGTACCAGTGAGAAATAGTCTTGAAGAGAATTGGAATAAAATTCAAAGTAGCAGTCAAAAAAGATTGATTTGTTTTATAACACAATAGCTGTTTGGGTAGATACATCTCATTTTAAGAATATCTTGTGTTATAAAGGAGATAGCGTGGGCATACTAGAAAGAAAAATTGCATCCTCTCAGTTTAGGATATAAAGTAAGTCAGGCCAGTAAAACAGCTGAGATGAGCTAGTGGTTTGAAGACAAAATATTAAACTTGGCTGAACATTATATGTGACGTTATAAGTGACATAACAGACCATAAAATGCAGTAAATCACATTAAAAAGTATCAATTTCCATAACTTTTTCATTTTGTTAAACTTTTCAGACTATATGTGAACTTAGGGTAGACTCCAAATGTTTCATAACTGGCCCATAACTATAGGTAGGACACAGGTGGAAATCTTAGAAAATAGGAAGCAAACCCAGTGAAAAAGGCTGTTGCTTGACTACGTATGAGACATGATGGGGCTTTGCCATTTGCTTTTGGTGAGTTTACTCAAATACCTAGAGCTGAGCATGCATTTCAGTCCTTACTTCTGTCTAGAGCTTAAATTTGTGGGGTTTTTTATTCTTTATATTTTGGTTCTTCCAGAGGTCTTTAGTCATAGAGCAAGATGCTGTAGGAAAAACAAGTAACTCATCTCTTACAGTTCCAGCTTTCTGATCAGAAAGATTACTCATCTCCCAATATTGACCTAAGAGCCCCAATTATTTTCCCTTTATTTCATACTTTCAGAAGCAAATTATTGTAAAGTAAAGCAGAACTGTTTCTATTTCTCACGGTAGTCTTTCTTGTTGTGGGGAGTAGGGGAGAAGACAATTTGTTCAGCAAAGCATGTGGGGCTAGGCGGAGTGGCTCTCAGAGTTGATAGCTGGATACAGTTAAATAATCTTTCTTTTCCTGCTACTTTTCCATTTTTAATCCTTTGACAAATTTTAAGACTTCTTTTTTTCACTGTTTCTGCAGTTGATCCTTTGACTTCTCTTTTTTCTTTTTGGTAGGAAATTTCTTCCCTTCTGGGTTAATTTACTTAGCATGTTAGTAATTCTCATTACTTTCCCAGAGCTGCCAGTGAAAAGCTTTTCTAAAGCACCAGAATGACTTAGGGATCATTGTTCCAGTTTTAAAATCATTGTGGCTGGGTGGGCCTGGAATTAACAGTGGTGAGCTACTCGACGTACATAAAAATCCTGGGTTTGGCTAATAAAAATGCAGATATTTTGGTAAATCTGGAATTAAATTCCCATGATGAGTTCTAAATGGAATTTATACTCATCATTTGCAGACTTTTGAACGTCTTAGTTCCTGTGTCCCTTTTCAGTGCCTTTAATTCATCAGACTCTTGCTGTGTCAAATAAGGACACAGCAGTTTACCCTGAGAGCTCCTTTGCAGTAGACATGTCACAGTCCCTATCGCAAAAATATTTTCTGTGAATTTTAGTGAAGTTGGCTTCATGCTATCATTTTGTTTTCTCTTTAATATCCTTTTCCTGCTGCCTGATCTGCAACAGAGAGTAATACCAAATTTGTGAGAAATGATATGCACTTTCAGAGCCAATGGTGTCCTGTGAGTCCATCTCTTACTTATAGAAAAGGTCAGGCTGGTCATTTCTAATTTCCTGGTGCATCCTTTAGCGTTTCATATAGAGAATGGCCATATATTTCTCCCCCATTCTCTAGATTACAGTCACCATGATTTCTGCAGAGATACATGACAAATGACTCTTTGTAGGTCTGTTAATTTCTGTCAAGGTTTAAATAATTCAGATTTTGTTTAATCTATTGGAATATGAATATTTGATTAAATGCATCATTTTTATACATAAAACTTGTGTGCAAAATCCTCAGCGTGGTGCTTGAAAGCAAATATAAACTCTTGTTAGGAAATGTTTTATAAGAAGTTAAATGTATTTCTTTATGATACCAAATCAGTTTGATCTCCATAAAGACCATAATTATGCTAGTCTGAATTCAAATCTAAAGTATGAAAATGAATCAACATTCCTTTATTCATTATATGATATTGTCTTCAGCCAATACAGAGATTAACACAGTGCCAATGGAAGAGGAGGAAGCCTATTTTTTCATAATTATGTATCAGCAGAGAAGATCACAGTGCTTTCCTCTCATTGCTTTATGGGCAACAGTTAGTTATATTGGGCTATGATATTCATGTCAAATGTAGTCAGAGGTTTTGGTTAGTCACAATAAATATTTAAATGCTTATCCACTGTCTCACGCAGACAAGGAAAATGAAACACAAATCTGGAGCCCACATTTAATCAACTTAATTTGCAGCCAGACCCTGCTCCCTGTTCTCCCCTGTTGTCTGACTCTGGCTGCTTTCATGTTTAGCTCGTTATGAGGTTTCTGCTCAACTGGAAATGCTAGGCAATACAGCTGGAGAGCAATTTAGGCTGGCCAAGCCATACAGCCTGGGAGCAATTTAGGCTGGCCAAGACCCAGTCTGTAGCATATGTATAGATAACTTAGTAGACCAACATTGCAAACCAACTGCCTTTTTTTTTTTTTTTTTTAATCACTTCCCTACTACAGATTTTCCTTTCTATCATGATTTTGTTTTTGCAAAGAGGAGTTGCAATTACTATCACCCAGAATTGATTGGTAATATCAGATAAATGGTGTTTGGTGAAACTGAAAGTCTTCTAGAAACATCAAGCTCCATTTGCAGAGAAAGACCACATTTAGATTTGCCTGCGTGAACCAGCTCCAAATAGACAAACTCAAGAGGATTCATTGCTCAAAGACCAGAAACGTACAGTTCTGTTGGTCTGAGAGCTCTAAAGTCTGCAGTATTTGCAGCTTCTTTGATTATTTCTGTTGCCACAATGTTTTGTGGAACTGCTGAGAGGTGAGGAGCCCTTTGTGCTGTGCGTTGTAGAACAAGTAGCTAGAGGTCTTACGCTGAAGAGTCACAAATAATTGTGATGGACTAGGGATGTTCTTTCCTCACTTGGAGTCACACAATAGGCATGGAGGGGTCGTGCTGCTGCACAGGCAGGTGCATATGGAGCATACCGGTGTACCCTTACCGAAGATGGCAAGAATAAAGAGGCCAGAATAACAGTAAAACCTGTACTCTAAAAAGCTTCTAAATGCAAAACTGCTATAATTCACATAAGCAAACCAGATAAGGAGGAATTTATCCAGGCTATTAAGTTCCAGGAAGGCTGCAAATTCCAGGGGTAGTGACTTTTTAATGAATCTTTCTTAATGTGCCTTAGATAGAGCCTCATATCTGATCCAAAACATTAATATGACTTTATGGGCCAAAGCTGACACCTGATTAAGAGGCCTCTTTTAAATCAGCCTGATAGTAAAACACCTGTCAGTTCTAGGAAAAAGAATGGGACAGGTGAGTTAGAGACTTCCTGCCTGTAATGACAGCACGGATAGAAAAAGAAAATCCAAATGCTCTCAAAATCTGAAATTTTTTTCACAGCTGAAGACATTGCTAAGTTTTAATTGGAAGAGGGGGGAGTTTATAGGGCCCACAGATTTTTAAATGTCATGGAGTCTTTCCCTGCAAATAACATTGGGGCTTTTGATTGAATCTCATCAGAAGCAGAACGGAATGATTATTTTCCTCATCAAAAGCATGGACCAGGTAGCTCAAGGACTTTAAAAGGAGCATGACAAATGCAAAATGAGAGGTAATGGATGAGACACTGTTTGCTAGGAGGAAAGCATAAAGTAACACATCAGTTCAAGGAATCAGATACTAATGCTGAAAGAGAGGATGGGAAAAGAAGAAGCAGAAAGGGGCCACGAATGCATTATGTAAAAAGAAAACCAACTTGTTGGTACTACAGGCAGTGGGAGGCGAGCTTCCCTCCTCTCCCTCTCAATGACATTCAGTTCTTAATCAGAGAGTGAAGCAGGAGACATGTACAGAGAAAGGGAGATTAGAAGAGATGTTATAGGTTTGAGCAGGCAGAAGCAACCTAAAACCCGTAGGATTTTCCCAAGGGGCCTTCAACTTTCATGTGTTTTTTCCCTTTAGACAGTGATGTACAGAGCTCCAGAGACACAGGGCTCCTTTCAAGTTGCAGCTTCTATTGAAAAAGTCAAATTGGGAGTAGTGGTAAAATTCCACATCATTTCTGTTATCAGACACCAAAACGAGAAAGCCATTTAGCTAACTCTGATGTAGGCAGAAAGGTAGGTGTCGAGGAGGGTGAAGTCCTGGCCCTACTGAAGTCAGAGAAAGTCTTGGTAATGAATGGAAGCTTGGTGCTCGAGCCCAGATTTTATATAGGAAGCTGTCTATAAAATGACAGCCAACAGCACAAGGCGTACCTTTCATCTGGGACACAGTAGGCTAGCGGTACCCCTTCCTCACAGATTTGAAAAACAAGGAGGGTAAGCAGATGACAGGAGGCATAGCTGTGAACCTGCAATTTCCCAGCGGCAGGGCTGGAGCTGTCATCCCCGGCACCTGCCTTGCTTTGCCTGCAGCTCCCCCACAGAACCACGCTCTGCCTTTGAGTGTGGAGACGTAGCTTTCAAGACCGGGATAGTTAGGGCTCCTCCAGCCCTGGCAAATGGTGCAGAAATGTTAAATGTCTTCAAGGAAAACAATTCTGTTTCCCCTGACTTTTATTCCTTGAAAAATTATTTGACTATTCCAGTATTTTTCCTAATATTTAAACATAACCTGTATGGTGGTGTAGGTAGGGTGATCTCAGGCTAATGCAGTGAGGAATGCACTCAGGTTATATACTAACAGCACATTTTCCTGAAGGGTGTGAAAACAAACAATAAAAGCATAAAATATGACTTTAATTACTAATATAACCAGCTGCCAGGATTGCCAGAATCTAGCATATAAAATTAGAGTGTAATATATCACAGGTAATAATTAAAGACCTATTATGCAAAACCAATCAAATCCTTGAATTATGAGCCTTTTTCAATTAAATATATATATTGACAAAAGGTTTTGTCAAAATCTGGTGCTTTTAACATTTTTTTAACAGTCTGTTATGATAACCCGTATTGCTTCAACACGCTGAGCTAACTTTCTGTGAATGTAATTGGGTATAAGTGAATTTATTACCCATCTGCATTTTGATCTAACAGATACACACATTCTAATTCCAAAATAATTAATGATAGACCTCTAAATGCCAAAATGTGTTTTGCATCATATCATACTGAGCATAGCAATCAAACTCTAACTTCAGATTTACATCATTCTAACTGCATGCAATACCAAACCAAAATATCCCCTAAAGATTGTAGACCAGAAGTTCAAGCTGCAGTGCAGGAAAATTGCTCATAATTGATGCATTCTGGATGGCATTCAATGGAGCTTCACTAATTTACACTTTTGGCTACAGATGAACACAGATTTATCAACAAATTGTGGAGATACATGCAAAGGTACGGTAGCCTGAATAGGTACAGGGGCTATAAATACACCAATGTGTGAGCTGTATTAATAATGTAGTATTTTAATTTTTTTAAAGTGTGTAACTGCTAGAATTACTAACTGTGCATGACTACAGTGGCTTTATAGAAAGATTTTCTGAAGACTTGTGCTGTTGTGCATGATGTAGACAAGATAAAGGAAGCCTTTTCATTAGTGCAGGTGATTTGTTTTATGTCATGAACTTGGTCATGTCCTTCAGATACAGAACTATTGTGGAACAGACATCTAATTACGGAGACAAATACCCACAATGAAGTTAGAGGGATGTGTCTTTATGATGTATAGTAATACTGACGTGCACTCTTCTCAATGAAATTTCATTATTTTTGTGTGTTACTAGGCAAGATGAATAAATAATAATGAACCTTTTCCAATCTACTGCACAAGTATTTTGTTCACTGTAATTTCAGTTATAAGTGAGACCTAGATTCGATGACAGATACTGTTTGCTGCATTGTACTATTGTAATATTCATTTGGCACTGTTGCCAAACTGACTGAAGGCTTAATTCAATAATTTACAATACAGGAAAAGATAACAGCTATATCATTTAATATCCTGCCAGTTAAATAAATCCAGCACTTGTTTCTCTATAACTTTTTTTTTATGCAAAATATAACTGTGTTTTACGGTCTAAGGAGGATGGTGATTAATAAAGCTCAGATCATTTTTGCCACTGCTGGTGTTGGTCAGCTCTGGATTTTGGTGTGATGACCCCAAAACTCCATTGCAACTGTTGATAGAAGATACATTGCTCTGTAGAGAAGGGGAGAGGGTGAAACACTAACTTCAATAAGCATGTGACAATATGGCAAGCAACAGTTCTGCTTATACGCAGAATGGGGGAGAAGGGGGGGAGGTATTTGTGAAAATTTCTTCTAGCCTTTAAGCTCTATTTCAGACCCTCTTCAGTCTTTTCATTAAGCATCTTGCTTTGCAGCCCTATGCTCCCATCCAGTGACTCTGGAGACAGTGGGAGACAAAAGGGAATTGCTCCATCGCCTCCTTCCTCTAGATCCCGACCAAGCCTAGGGGAAGGAATAGCTCTGTCTTTTCTCCCTTTTTCTATGTTAGGATAAACCATCTGCGTGGTTTCAAGGAGTTAGACTGAAATGCCTTATTCTTCCACCCCCCTGTTCTTGGCTAGCCTGCAGTATCTGGGACAACCAAGCCTTTTAATCTTCAACTTGGTTTACACAAATCTTTACCAACTTCTATGGCACCCCTCTTCCAGCCCCATGGCAGAAAGACTTGGGGAATCTGTTGGAAAAATACCGATCAAATACAACTGAACTTACTAGGACACTTTTTTTAATTATTTCCCCACTGTGACTAATTTCAGTATAGAAAATATGCAGTGGCCTGATGAATGCTAAATTCAGCTAGCATTTTTATAGCCAGTAGTAGATACAGTTTTGTGCTTCATCTTTTTTTTTTTTCTTTTTCTATGCAGAGGCTGTGAGCCAAAGTGCTTTGAAGTCAGCAAAAACCTTTCATAAACTTCAATGTGCAGTGGATCAAGCCCTACTGAGCAAAGTATAAGCAAGTCCATTTTTTTTTAGTCTTCTCTGTGTGTGAAATACTGTGCTGTGTAACATGTATTTGGCCTATACTTATATGTGTATATAAATGTATAAAGCAATTACACTCCTGTCTGCACACATGCACTGTAGGTAAATAGGGAGGAGATCTGCTAAGAACATCTCTTTTCTATTTATATTGACTGTATACTATGTCATAAATTATAATTGGTGCAATAAACTCTTGGTGTTTGAAAACTGCCAGTTCAGTGTGCAATAGCTACTGGACGTTGATGACAGCTGCATTGTTTTCAGGCAGATACTTAGTACCATAGATCCGGTCACACTGGAACAAAAAAGAAATTATGAAAAAAGCTAGTTTGCAAAGAGTTTAAAGATACTAAAGCAAACAATGATTCCTTTTTTGTCTCCAGAGGGCACACTTTGTAATTCCCATTTATGTTTCAACAGGAAACATGTAACGTGAAGTAGTATTTTGGTTTTTGCAGTATTATGAGTCCCAGACCTTGTAGAAAGCTAGATACAATCACCATTATAGGATACTTAAATTGCAGGTGGATGTTCAAACTCTGTGTACACGTTATTTAAATTTTGGTTATTTACTTTGAATAACTTGAATGAAATGGCTGCTTTGTAGATGCTTGCTTTTCCCACTATGGCTTAAATAACAGGCATGAATAAAGCAAGCTGAACTAGCTGTAAGAACCTGATGTTAGAAATCATAGAATCACGGAATGGTTTGGTTGGAAGGAACCTTAAAGATCATCTAGTTGTATGTAGTTAGAAAGATTTATATTCTGGAATAACATGTAGAAATAGCAGAGATCATGAAGGTAATAGAAAAATGTGTGGAAAAAATAGTCCAAATAATTACCATGGCAAAACCCCTTAGGACACAGGAAGATCTAATACAGAAATTTAAGGCTGCCACCTACTTCTTGCTTTCAGATGATTGATAACTTGGAAATAAAATCTTGGAAAATAAATCATTGTAAGCAATGATCCAGGCAAGATTATAAAGGTCTTTATATTCTTACACATAATTGAAGGAGGAACATAAGAGATATTTATAACATTTTAAACCTAAGGCAAACCCTAATTTAAAATAGATTACTTGGTCAGGTTATTATTGAAATATTTATCGTATTGATTGACTGATTTACATAGGCTTGTCATCACAGTATTGGCATCCATTTAGTAGATTGACACTGTTTGGAACTTAAACTTCAACCAAAAAAATGGTCAGTCTTGGCCAAAAATCAGGTACAGTTTATTGCAAAATTGACTGTTGACCAGTGAAGAAACTCAAGGGACAAGCAGAAACTGCTCTTCGCTTTCCCTTTTAGCCCTTTGTATTGCCATGCAAATAGAGAACTGCATACACTTCTCTGGTCCCAAGGGATTTTGCTTGGTTGTGTCCACCTGCCTGACCAGACAAATCATCCCAATTCAACTCTGTTTTGGACGCTGCATCTAGCGTGAAAGTAGAGGAATATGCCATCCCTGTTCTTCTCATCTTTAGGTGTCTAGTATTGGATGACTGTCATGTAATCAGTTGGATGTGCCTTTAGCCTGAGCCAGTGTGGCTGTTTTGATGAGATGTACTTCCCTGTGCAGCATCACCTGCAGATCTGCCTCACCCTTAGAATACTGTTTAATTATTATTTTGGCACCCTGGCAAAAAAAAAATCATGGCTATCATAAGCAGCAGGAGGGAAACAGTGATTTAAACGGTCTGTATCTCAGAAAAATCTGGCTGGGATTTCATGGAATGTGGCCTTACCATTAGACATGTACTGCATTTCAGAAACCTACCAAAGACAGTGAGGTGCAGTAAGTCCCCGTGAAAGGCCATCATAATCCTCCATTGCAGAAAATATTAGGCAACCAAAATATAATTAGTATTATATATTTTGTTATTGTATCAAGCATGGAAAGCTCCCAGGCATTTTTAAAATAAATAGAATAAACAGAGATAAATGAAACTGAACTCTGTTAAATATCATCAACTAAGATCTGCTTTATTACTGGCAATTAAACAGGGAAAGTCAAAACACAAGCTATCATTATCACTCATTGATTAAAAACCAGTTAGAACATTGCATTTCGAACTAACCTACCGCTTTGCTCGTTATGCATTTCAGCATGGGCAACAGCACAATATTTCAGAAATAATTAGGAACACAGCATAAGCAATCAGTGCTAATGTTCTTGAATAAAATTGCCAAAGCAAATCATTATAGATCAGCCAAAAGACACTATTTGAAGCCATCATCTTTTGTGACTATTTAATATCTTCATGATGATCTTTTTCTGAGCAAACACAAATGAAGTGAAAGTGTTTTCAGTAATGGCATCCTAAAATTTAGCAGGAGCCACAAACATAACTTTGTAAATGCTAATTTTTTTGGAAAGTAACTGCTAGCAATTGAGTTGCTAGGAAAATTTTGTCTCAAGTCTGTTTTAAAGAAGCTAATAACAACATTTCTGATATGCAGCAAGCTGGGATTGTCTCACTGTCAAATTACTGTTCTTTTCCATTCAAGTAAAAAATGACCTTTATCCAATCTATTCTCAAAAAAATGACAGCATAAATAACAAAACAAAACCCGACTGAAAGGAGAAGAAGAAGAAAATTAAAAAATAAATAAATAATAAAAAAAAAAAAGCAGGTCGACTGCACTGAGATTCTGCTTTGGAGCAGAGGCAGCACGGGAAGGGTTCAGCAGGCAGGGCTAACCCAGCCAAGGCAGGGCTCAGAGCCTGGTGTACGCAAAGTGGGAACGATGCTGGCCATGTCAGCAGGCTGAAAAATCTGGGGAACATTGGAAAAGTGGAGAGACCTACCATTATACCTGTAAGGCAGTCCCTTTCCCCTTCTGATACTGATGTCTGACATTTCAATGCTGTGCTGTTACAAACAGCAGTCATTCAAAACACAGTTTTCTTCGGGTGTCACTGTTAATTCTCCCTGGGGCACTTTCTCCAGAGAAGAGCTGGCAGAGCATGGGATGATCTCCCACTTGGGGAGATTTTGTATGATTTGTCCTTTTGTGTCTCTTGTGCATATGTTTCCAGAGGGAAACCAGAACCAGAAATGCTTTTCGTAAGCAGATAGGAAAACGCTCATATCTCTGGTACCTGGTCAACTGCCAGTGCCAGTTTAGCTGTCTGGTATCTCATCACCCTCTTAGCTGCTTCCTTTTATCTGTCCTTTCATTATTGGTTGTAATCTGCCAATATTTAGTAACAGGAATGATTTATTAACAAAAAAGATTTTTGTTTTCATCCAGATCTTAAAAGCTGTAATTTCAAATCAAGTCTTTCCCAATGTTACCTTCAAAATCATTTTGTGAAACCATTTTCTAGCTGGGATTTACACCGATCCCTCTATGCTACTCTATTAATGCTTAGGGCACACTTTGGTTTCCACCCTTGCCCATTATTTTACTTAAACTCCTTGGGTTTTAACAAGCTCATAAAAATTAATTTAAGCCTTATGCCTTCTCCCCACCTGGAGACCTTACAGAGCAGACGGTATGAGTGCAGGCAGAACTGAGTCCAGACTTAGAACCTCCTCATGCTTCTCCCAGTCAACCGAGCTCTCTGCGATTTTGTACAATCTCTCTGCTTGGGCTGGAAACAGAAATAGAAATCAGGAAATCTACATTCTGAATAGCCTGACGGGAGCTTTAGTATGGAGACAGTAATGAATTGCAGGGAAAACATTTCATACGTATTACTTTTCAGTAATATTTTCTCTAATCCAAAAATCACAAAAATGCTGTAATTCTCAGGAATCTTGCATACATGGATTGCATATTTTTCCTGGCTACAGTAGGAATTGATAACAGGCGGCTAAATTACTGCTTAATAAACCACTAAATGAGTGCCATCTAAGATAACAGGGCATTAAATGACGGCTATTCAGGGGAAAAGTAGAAGTACGGAAAGAATGGCAAGAGGACTCTGCATAGAGGGAAATTGGATTAGTCATCTATGCCAGCGGTGAAATTCGAACTGAAGCAGATTTGAAAGAAGGGGAAGTGGACTGATGCCATAATGTACCAAAGGAAGAATTACGCTCAGTGCAGGAGCCACTTCTCATTGCAGTGAATGTGTGCTGGGGCAGAGAGTATTTCAATTATGGGGATAATGTAAGCAGTAAAATGTAATAAATGCAAAGCCCAAATAAAATGCAAAGCCAAAATCCAAAAGGCACTAAATAACGCACAGATGATGTTATAAATGAAAAAATAAAATAAGAAGAGGTAAAGTTGGTGGGGAATTCCAGGTTGTAATGTCAAAAGTCCAGGTGTTACACTTGAATTCAGGCTTTTGATCCCCTGATTTCAGTGGGGTTTAGGTGTTTAAGTACATGTCCTTCCCATAAGGGTTGGGGCCATGATCAAAACCAGTGGGAAGGCACCATAAAGCTCTATGAGGGACTGCTTTGTTTCAGTCCATGCATCACAGCCTGGTGTCATCCATCTACAAGAAAGGTTTTCCCAGAAGGCTGAGAACATATTTGCTTGACTTGTAGTAGTTGGAAAATTGTATCATCTTGACTGATACTTAATGTGTCTGCTGTGTAGTATCACCAGTAGAGTTATGACAAACAGTCTGAAGGCCATATTTCTGGGGAATGACATAATCAATGATAGATACTGCTCTAATTTAGGTAGGTTTAGAGTTCAGAGTTTTAAAGGAGAGAAAGTAGGGTATTACTTGTTTCCTCTCCTCCATAATTGTATCCAACTGAATTTACAACACGTCTTGTTTTAACGCATTTATTTTCTGCATGCTAGCATTTTCACGTATCTATTATCTTGGAAGACTATATGGACATTTTAGTAAAATGTCAGTGCAGTATAACATATAGTTGCTTTATTATTTTGACTTGCAGTGAATGTCCAGTTTTTGGCTGACAGAAGTGCTCTTTTCTCAACTTCTCCCTGTAAATTAGTTATGTATATGCACAATGCAGTATTTTACATGTATCAGACTGTGACATAAAATCTTGATTCAAGTTAGGTCACCTTGAAATATATATGAATTTCAGTTGAGTTTTCAAACCATGTGGTTTAGATTTTTAGCCAAAACTGTAAAACCAACTTACTTTAAGGCATAAAAGGTGAATCAGGCTTGATTTGGTTCACAGGATTTCATTCTTATCCATACAATTTTTAGGTGCTTACCTTCCAGGTCAGTCTTGATCTGTAAAACACACTTACACTTTTTAAAAAATTAAGGACCTAGACATTTAATTTGTGAAGAAATTAAATTGAAATCTTCAAAACTTTTGATCTGCAGCTATCTGTCCCTGGAGGTGTTGAAAAATTGTAGACATGCAGGTTATTTATATGAAAGCTTACCCAGCTGCTAAAGTTGTACTTCTGTAGGTCTCCAGAAATTATCAATTTATACCTTATATTATAGAAAGTCTTGAAAGTAGGTATGGAAACAAAAATGAACATGGAATCCAGATAAACTTCCTGTGGCTTCAGACTTTATAAGGGGTGCTTATTTATGATTTGTTATAAAAGGAATCTTCCAAAAGCAATAATAAACCCAGGTTTGTTGTTTGCTTTCTGTACTTTCCAATGTGCTTTAATAACATGGAGGTATGCCTGGTCCCTAGAGCTCTCTGTGCACTTTTAGTGTTATGTGAGTATTCTTAGACTCTCTAAAGAGAAGACATCATTGTTACCGATCAGCAAACTTTACAAGTCAGTGGCATCACTGGGAATAAAAACTATTTCAGTTTGTGCTCAGCTTAATATGGTATTAAGGAGATGTACCTTTCTTCAGTGCAAATTTATGGTGTACATATGCACCACCATTTTAATTGCAACACCTCACACAGTTTTGGTATACTGTCAACTTATCTTCAGGAGAGTCTGGGGGTTAATTTAGTGAAAAAAATGAATGTAGAGTAATTAGAAGATGACAGGTTATAGCTGATAAGGCCACTTGTCAGGCAAATATGAATTCAATATCTATTGCATAAATGACTACATTTTCTCTGGCCTAGAGCAAACTAATTGTGTTTTGCAAAACCACAAATGTTTACAAGAAAGACGCAGAGAAAACTGTTTTATTTCTACTATATTCAGTGTAAAGCCAGATAAATCTAATTAGAAGTAGTAGTTGGAGGTATAATGTTATATTCTGATTGGGATAATGCATATCATCAGTGATTTCAGTAGCTTTAGACTAATGAGACTGAAATATGATTCTCATTAATGTTCAAAAAGATGTTACTAGAGTTAACCCCTGCAGGTTTTTTCACATTCCCTGTACTAGTATGCATTTTTTTTTAAAGCTGTAGGAAAAGCAATCATCAAAAACTGCTTGACATAAGTGTATGAAGTGAGATAATACTAGAGGATGAAGAAATCGCATTACATAAATCACTTTTGTGTTGGTGGGAAGGCCTTCTAAGCATACAAGTCAAAGTTTGGGTAGATTTTACTCTAAATTTCAAAGTTATTTTCCAGGTTGGGTTCAGGACGCAGTCTGAGGTGGGGGCTGTACTGTGGGTTGGGAGGAGTGGCAGCCTGGATATCTGTTAGGGCAATGAAACAATATAAACAAAAATCTGTCCAAGAGTACACATCAATTCAGCAAAAGGGAAGCTGATTCCAAAGAACAGTGTTTTTTGGTTTTATAATATACTTCTCTTTTTCTGAGACAATTCTCCCAAATGATAATGAGCTTTGCATCTTCTTTTAAGGAAATCCAGTGGCAAACAATGTACCCACACACAGATCAATGCATACAAATAACCGACCACTTGACAAAGCTTTGCAATGATGCTGAAGTGCCTGTCTCAGGGAGCCTTCCTCCATAAGGTACATGGCTGCTGATAGGATGGAGAGGGGATAGAAAAAAGAACATCTCCCACATGGGCTGGATAAAAGAAAGGTGAAGCTCCTAACAGAGTGAGGTACCCTTCGCTATTGAACCTTCCTTTCCCTCTCCTGCTGCTAGCCTGCCCCTGAGCAGCCCTCTCGGTGGGCAGGCACTGGCAGCAAAACAAGGGGTTGGGGTGACATTTCCAGCAAGTGAGATCTGACTTCAGTCCTGTCTGCGTATGCTTGTAACACCACCAATACCTGCAGCTTTATTGTATGCTTAAATCAGAAATGCAGTTGGACTAATAAAGATACAGAAATCAAATTTTAGGTAACTGTGGCACTTGTGCATGCACGTAAAGTACATGTATGTGCACACCTGTGCACAGAACAGCGCCAGCATAACAGTTTCAGTACAAATATCTGCTACTTTTTTCGAACCTTTTTACACTCCACTAGAATATCTACAGAATGAATTGCATAGAATTAGTGTTTCTGATTTTCCTGGATCTGTGTAAAATGTTTGCAGTTTATAGAATATGTCAGTTGTCCGATCATGAAAAGAGAATCATACTCCAGGCACCATCAATAAGCCCCCTAGCCATTAACAGGCTTTCACTAATGACACAAGAATGACCTTTTTGAGTCTTCTGTTTGTTTGGGAGTAGAAGGGACTAGGGTTCCCAGGCAAATAATGAAGTGATGTTGCTTATTCAGAGAAAATAGTATCCCAAGAAACAGTGTGACAGATGTGATCTTACAGATGTTTTGTGAAGAGAAGACATATTAAAGCTATGGTGACTTTCCTTGCTGCTGTCTTGAATAGTTGGATTACATCAGTAATCTTTCACTTTTCCCTCAAAATTCTCCTTCTTTTGTGCCCGTTTGGAACCATCAAGTATAATTATTCTATTTCTAAGGTCTTTCAGGGCTGTGGTGAAAGGTGCATTTGTCAGTACAAAAATATCTTTGTCCGCAAGAACTTTTCATTCCTACCAACGGCAGCTTGCACCACGGCAAAGCTCACAGGAGTCTTGATTAAAAGACCTGACTTACATAAGTAGAAATGAATGACTTACAGGTAATTATAGCAGGCTGAAAAGCAGGAGCATGATGTTTGGAGCTAAACAATGTCACAGATAGTGCCTTAATTAGCAGCAAAAGTGATTTAGCAGAGTAATATTCTAATACCAATTCAATTGCTACGAATTATTAATAACAATAAGCAGAGAATAACCAAGATTCTCTAACAATGAGACACAGTATCTGTCAGAGGAAAACATACTACCCCTTTAATAATGAGATTGTAATTAGAATAGAACAATAAAGCATATATTAATATTGAACAAAGGACAAAATACCATGGTATTATGTATGGGGGAAAAAAACCATCCTATTGCCAAAATTCTAGAACAGTCTTAAAACCAAATATATAAGAGTAAAGTCATAGAGATTAGGATTAAAGACTACAAATTTACCTCTTGCTGCAAACCTGGCAGGACTTTAGACAGCTTCCTCCTTAGGCTGCCCTACTAGGGCAAGGACTGTCACCTCCAGGGGACCTTGCACAGACAAAGGGAAGCAGAGAGACCCAGGGAATGGGGGCTGCAGGTCTCTGCTGTGTCTGAAGGCTACCTCCACATTCAGAAGTTGCCCTTTTACTTACTCCCCTCTTAACACCTGCTGAAGAAGCCCCAGAGAGCCTTATTTTTGTTTGGATGCTAATTATGATTACTATGCCATCAACCAGAGCAATTACAAACATAAATCCTGAAATGGCAAGTGTGGGGTTTTTTTCTTCAGTTCCTGAAACTGTGTAATTCCATGAAAATTAAGCTTTACTTCATTTTTATTTATTTTTTTTTTTTAGCGTTTAACCCTAAAGTTTAATGAAAGAATATAGAAAAGGGTAGTCATGGATGATGAAAAACAAATGCAAAGTAAATAAGAATCTATTTGCATTATTATTTGATGGTTCCGGACTATAATCTAGTGTCATAGAAAATGTGTACTTGGCCTGTGATTTTGATTGGGTTTGGAGCTCATAGAGCCCAAACAAGGAAAACTATAGGACCTGAGTGTAATAGGACCAATGAGAAGACTGTTTTACAGATGGTACAGATATAATAGCTTCAGTCAAAGAATGCTTCATCGCTATCTCAGATATTTTCATTCATCCAGCCCCAACACATGGCCCCACTAGACTAATCCATCCATATTTTTCTCAAATTACAGATCAGCATGTGTCTCAGAGCTGGCTTCCCATACACACACCAGCAAGCAATTTTAGTGGTAATCACAAGAGTTTCTCTTCCAGATAGTAATGAAAAAATGCCTCACATCCCTAAGAGGTTTATTTTTGTAATGTAGGCACAATAACCACAGCCTAAATAATACTGTGTGGTTTGAAATTACTCTGTGAGCTCAAACTCTGTGACAACCACATTTTCTGTCCCAGGCAAGTGCCAACGATAATAGTAATAAAAAAAAATATTTTGTGTATAAATCTTTTTCTTTGCTGCCAAGAGATTGGAGGAGAAAACGAAACAGATTTTTGAAAACCCCAGTTACAGTGATTGTGGTAGCAAAAGCTTTCCCCAGGAATGTCAAGTAGGTATGAATGCAGTGAATTCCAAGAAGTTTTCAATGTTAATTTCTGCTCAACAAGAAACACACACATAAACAGCGATCAATAGTCGCTAAATGAAAAAGAAGTGGCAAATCAATAACTAGAGACATTTTATTTTCAAGCTTCTGCAAACAATGGAAGGGATGATCAGTCTGTGATTACGTGGAAGTAGCAGATATTGTTTTAGCTCTTAAAAGTTACTGGGCAAGGTCTTCTGCCCATCAGTGTGTGCAGATCTGCTGGATGGGAATATTAAACAGCATGGAAATTGGGTTTTCACTTCTAAGTAAAGGAGATTTAATAATCTTTTGCATTTCCAAGGTCTGTTTTCTGAAAACTGATGAAATCTTTTTCATTCTTACTATCTACTTACCTCATTTTTAGGCTAGTGGAAAGTTACAGACTACAGCTGGGTTTCTCTCCATTTCACGTAGGACATGTCCATCATTCTCAGCATAATAAAATCTGCATTTTCACATGTCAGTGGTTTGATTGAGGCATTGGTTGTGAAGATTAAAAGATATTGGATTTGACTGTTAAACTCCAAGGGAATCCACACTGGTAACTGATTACCGTAACACCATGTAGGATCTAGATGCAGGAGCCTCAACTCTGAAATGAGGGATCTCAAAATCCAGCCCTGTGGTTTTAGTTTAACATTCATAAACAAACATTCATAAACAAAGTACCCTGTTCTAATAGTGATCTCTGCAAAACAATGTCTTCAAAGTCAACTTAAAGGGTAGCTTGTTATAGAAGCAACACATCAAACATAGGCTGTGGGCTTCTTTCTGAAGGTCTCTAGGTGTGGACAAAATCAATGAATGACACTAGGGTCAGGGAAAGCTGCTGTGCAATGTGGGAGGCTGCAACAGATGTATGGTTTCAGCTTGTTTTGTGCTTGTATGTAACTGATCTGGAGTTTTGGGAGCAGGCTCCCCAACAAATACCGATATTAAATGGAAGAATTATATTCCATTACATTTTACTGAAAAACAGTATGCTTCAGTAAACTATTTCAGTGATATATTATTGTGCAATTGTAAGTTTAATTTTTTTATACTTAAATTTTCTATTGCTGGCAAAAGAAAATGTTCAAATTATTTTAAGTACTTAATTATCTGCTAATTTCAGCTTCTTGGCAGTGATAATAAAGTAAATTTGAATTATCTTTGAAGCTGTTGCAAACAAAAAAAAACAGGAAAAAAAACCCTTGAATGACTTCTAAAGTACCAGGATATTATTTTCAAAGTTAATAAGCCTTTCATACAGATAGATGAAATGACTTGATATGAAACAGAAAGGAACCATGTAAAAATCAAAGCATTGAAAAATAATATTTTTTTCATGTAAAGTAACTAATTGAAGAGATTTTTTTTTTAGAAATTATTTAAAACAGTATAAAAATGGTTTACACCTTCAGACTATAGAAGAGACATACACCAGAGCAATATAGAAAACATAAAACTCTGGTAATGACTTCCATGAATTCTAGCGTGCTTTACTTGACTTCATGAACTGTAAATAACATCTTTCTGACAGCTAAATCAATACAACCTAAAATTTGAAAGTTCACCCTCAAAGAAGCATCTGAGCTCTAACCTGTTTTTCACCATATGTCTGTGCACTCAAAGGAATTAAAAAAAAAGACATTTTTCTTGAAAATAAAGTATAATAAGGAAGACTTTTCTATGATGTGAGTCTAGCCCGTGTTATATAATTTTAAATTACTATCATTGCTGGTACCCAGCAGGTCAGTTTGGTGTGGTATGGTATACTTTGGAAACATGGCAGTGTTGCACTCTGTTGCCCACTCAGAATAATGACAGCTTTGGGGTGGGTTTATGTCTGTTTAATGAAAAGCTGCAAAACCCCTTACAGTCACTAAATATAATAGGTGAGGCTTTCGGAAGTGCTGAGCCTTGCCTTAACTCTTCCCTTTTCAAAGGAAGTGATAAAGACTGCCATTGCAATCTGTGGAGGCATAAAAATAGCGATGCCAAGTCCTTCTCACCGTCACACCAGCTAATTGCTACTAATGTAGGTTGTCACTTCTTTATTGAAGTTATTATCATTGCTGCATTGTCATTTCTTTCTGCATGGGCTTCATTATCATAGCAGCTGAAGCCACAAACTGGTGTGAATATATCCCTCTTTGAATGGAGTAGCGAAGGAAATAGTTATCTTAAACTCATGGTGCTTTGTAACATCTCTCTTCAAGCAGCCAGCAAGTGGTAGAGCCAGAAATTGCTCACAGGCTTCCTGAGCACCAGTTCTCTTTGTCACGGGAGGATTCATCCTTTATGTTGCCTTGCACAGGGGACAGAGATCCACATTTCTTACATGCTGGCTTATTTTGTCTGGATTTTTGCCCTTGAGTTAGAAACAGTTTGTGGTTCTGATAAGAGACAGGAAATGGAAGTATTGGAGTTGCTCATTCTCATTCTTAAAATTAAATACAGAGGGACCAGTTCAGTGTAAGCCCTTCCAGAAATGAAGAGGGGCAAGCAGCTCACTGTGCTACTCACCTGCTCTCCATTTTAAGGCAATGCTTGGGATGACATTTTCTAAATGCGATGTCTGCAGAACTGGGTGATGGATTAAAGAAAACCTTATTTTCCCTTCCTATCTATGCCGTCTTTTTCCTCTATCTTGCACATGTCCTCATGTCTTTTTTTGATAATGGTATTTTTCCTAATACATAACGTATTAGGCCCTGGGTTTGTATCTAAGAATACGTGTGGCAGTTCCCAGAATTTTTAGCTGGGATGTTGCTGACCCATGTCAGACCCAGGCAATTGATCCATTGCATGTAAGGGGAAAGCAAATGAGGTACCGGAAGAAAATGAGAGTGAAGGTCACACCTGAGACACCTTCTGTCCCATCTCCCACTGCCCACATTAGCCTGTGCCGGGGCATCCAGGTGCTGGAGAAGCAGCTTGTTCCATTAGGAAACACCTCCCTGAGACAGGGTCTTCCTTCAGCATCGGAGGCAGTCAAAGCAGGATCTCCTTGAGTATCCCAGCTGGGTGTGAAGGAGAGTGAAGCTGTGATGCAATTAGCAAAATGTTTATGAAGTCTTTTTAAGAGCAGAAATCAGGTAAAGCCTGTTAGCATCGAATCAAAGTAACTAAATGATTTCATAGCCCATCCTCTCTAAATATAGTCACAGTCCCTCTTCCTGCATCTTGCCAAGAAATTTGTTGTCTTGGAAATGGCAGGGGAAGGGCTGCCCTTCTCTCTGTGGCTTGCCACCGCTCCTTCATCCACCCCAGCACTTCACCTTTGGGACACTCTCTTTTGCTGGCTTTGTTGTACCAGGGTATGTTTGTTGTTCATTGATGTTGAGAAATGAGCTGAACCACATAACACCCCATAAAGTGGAAGCAAAGTTTCTACTTTAAATGTCACTCTTCACTCTCCTGAGAAGGTCATTGCATTACCCAGTCACCCTCTCCTGCCAGATACTAGGAAGTCACTTACAGAAATATGGCTTTCAGGGTCACTGTTCCCCAAAGTCATGAAAGCTTCCGTGTTGTCTAAAGGAGACCAAATTATTATAATTCCCTGACTCATCAGTGAGTCTTCGAACGCCTCTGGTTGTTCAGAGAAGCCTTAACGTTTCCAGGCTGGACTAGCTCATCTCCACAGTTCGCTGTTAGAAATAGCAAAGATGTCACTTGTCTTAAAATATATGGTCTGCTGTTCCATTCCTAAAGGTGCTGTTATGCTAACAATAAATCTGCAAGAGACTGCAGGCAGAGTGTGGGATGTGATGTATTCAATATTCATCATGCTGGGACCCAAAGGAGTTTCAGGACACTTTACATCATGAAATTTCTCTCTCTAATTTAGCAGTTTCGAAATGATGGGCCAAAATACAGCCTGAGAGGTTACACTTGCATCTTCAACTGAATTTAATCCAATAAACCAAAGGACTGTGTGAAAAGACAGTTACTGCCTCATTTCCAAAATGAAGGTTCAGACTGGCTGATTTGGCTTTTAATATTTCTGTTGTCTGTAGCTAATTTTAAGACCCTGATAGCTTTTACTGGTGTTTTCCTTTTTTCCTTGTCTTTAACCCTGGAAAAATTGTTCGCTTCCATGATGGGGTCAAGACCATCAGCAGAGCAAAGGATAGTTGCAAAAGCCATCTCCATAAAGAAGACTGTGTGTATTTATTTGAAGGGCAGAAGCCACCAGGAATCAGATAAAAGAGGGGTCACGATAGCCTTTAGAAATGGGAGGGGCCCAGAAAATTTGGATAAGCTGTCCAGGAGGAAGACAGAAACTGCAGAAATAATGAGAGGATAGTTCTCCTCCTCTTCCTGAACAGTGAAGAGCCTCAGAGAATTGAAAGAAAGAAGCAGGGAAGCCCAAATGGTGCCAGAGTGGGACTGCACATAAATAACCTGCTGTATAGGGCGCTACCAACAGACTTACTTACTTGTTCCCCCAGGATCATACACTTAGGTCAGCCATTCAGAAAATCAAGCTGCACTGGTTTCTCTTCTTGCCTAAGATCTGCAACCTGTGTTTATCCTGTATTCCTAAACTAGGTAACAGAAAAGGGTGGCAGAATGGCTTTTGCAATGTATTTATAATCAAATTATTCTTTGCATTGCAGCATTGGACAGAATCCATGTATGAGGATATGTGAGGAGGAGAGAATGGAGGGACCAGAGAGACAGATAGGTGAGATGCCCGTAGTTGCATAGGCAACCTGCTGCAGAGCCAGGGTTTTCCAGGTATTTCCAAATAGCAGTCTAAGTTGTATCGGATGAATGCTTAAAGATAGCTTACTCCCCCAATATGATATTGCTGGCAACCAGCCTTGCACAGTATCTCCAGAGGAAGGAGCGTGAGCTAGAAGCAGCCGTAGGAGGAAAAGTCCAGACAGTTTTGGTGTGAAGAAACAATTATTTTATTTCTTGAGCACATTGGATACTTTACTGTTCATATCAGCTTCTTAAAATTCTGTCTAGATCTTTAATCCAGAAAATGAGTGCTCTTTCTTAACATATTAATACCAAGCAAGGTTTAAATTTAAACAACAACGTAAAGAGATGGTTCTCATGCACCCTTATAACAAGTACAGAGAATTTAAAGTAATGATCTCTGAGTTTATCTTCATCACCCTTCTTGCCTCTGGTGCTCTGCTTAGATCAGATTATCTCATTTGAATAGCAATGGGTTATGAAAAAAAAGTCTAATCTGTTCCTTCACTGTGTCACTGTGCATGCATACATTACTTTATTTTATTTTACTCCCTAAGGCACTTGCAAGAAAACCCCAAAATCTCTTGTTGAGTTGCATAAAAAAGTTCTGCTGAAAAATAAGAAAAAAATAAGAAGGGAATATTACTCTTTCCATGATCTCTCCATATAGAAAGAATACAGAGGGTAGTTTGATTTCTGAGTAATTGAATTACCATTTTGGGGTGCTAATAATATCTAGCTCTGATGTACAGCACATTTTATCCTTAAATTTAAAATTCATTTATAGGTCAACTATCATTTTTATTCTATATGTGTGGTATAACTGAGGTAGAAACAAGGAAGAAATGACTGACCTATGTCATCTAACAACCTGAATTACCTTCCAAGCCCCAGCCCCCATGACTGCTCAGCATCATGACTAGTTCCTAATTTTCCCACTCAGTTTTATTACTTCTAAATTGATGCAAACCATCCATGTAATAAATCAAAGGAATTCTGCCCATAACTGCAGGTTTGACTATTACCATCAAGCATATCTGAGAATGCCATGTAGTGCAAATCAGCATAGCTTCACTGAAATCAATGGAGTTAATTTATACCCGAGTATAAATTAACTTATCTCAGTGAAGTCAGTGGGAGCTTTTGCTGTTCCTTTAATTGATGGCAGGATCAGGACACAGGTGCCGTTGTGCTCTACTCTTAGTACCTGGGAATATGGAACATTTAAATTTTTATCTATTGTTAAGTCTTCAAAAACCTGAACAGGTTAACATAAAAGCGAGCTCCTAGTATCTTTTAACTCAGTTGGCCTAGGATACTGGTCTCATTAAAAGATGATCCTCTAGCAAGAAAGATGAAGATGGTGAAAAGTCTGAAAAATGAAAGCTTTGTGAAAAGACGTGAAGGAAAGCATTATACCTGGAAATAGGAAACATGGGTATAAAAATATCTTGTCCATCACCAAGCTGTACTGCTCCTGCAGTGATTCCTATCCCAAGATCATCATCTATTTCACAACTGCTAAAAGCAATCAAGAAATTATAGGGGGATCCTGTACTCTAAAAGATTGGTACAAGTTGTTGACTAATAGAGGTGGCAATGATCTGTGAGAAGTCCCCGAGAGGGCAGGTAGGTGCTGTGGCAGTGCAGCGGGCAGTTAAAGGGATGACTGGGGTCCTGAACAGGTGGTTGCATTTAATTCAGCATTTCTGGGCCTAAACAAGTGACTATTTGCTTGAGAACTCTACAAATATTTTAATATGAATTCCTTAACGTGTTGGCTGTTTGTTACTGAAATGGGCACTTAGTATTGATGTAAAGAAAGTCCGATCCCGAGGCTTACATTTTTACCTGGAATCTATTAGATAAAATATTATCTAGTTTAATTTAAATCATGTTTTAAAATACTACTGAAGTCTGTACTCTGCTTCTGTTTCATCATTTCAAACAGCTGCTGACTCATATACTACATAATTAATTTAAGCATTATTTGAGGTTACTTTAGTACAGTTTCCTCGTAAGCACATGAGTTAACATCCCAGCTATTTAGAGTTCAACACATTAATTGTAGACAGAAGTCAGTTGTCACGGTTTCTGTTACAGACAAGTGTGAAGGGTCAGTTCATCCCCAAATTCATCGTAACCTCAGAGTATTTGGTTACCATTTTGTGTCCATTTTTAGATGAGTCTGTAATGAGTCACATGAGTTAATCCCATTTATATGGTTTTATGAAGCAGGATTATCAAGTTATATGCTTCAAATTAGAAGAAAATTTCAAAAAAACCGAATGAACTCAGAATACCAAACCCTGACTGAGAGGAATGCCCAGCCAGGCAGAAAAGAACATTTGACCTTATGTTAGCAACCTGTTGATATTTTAAGAAAGCACAAGGGATATTCAAGCAGGAGAATGGGGGAAAGCAGTCCTGCTTCCTCCAGCCATACTTTGTCCTCTGAATATAACCTGAGGACTGACAGGTTGCCCAGCGCTTGGTTCAGCAACAAGGTGGGTTGCATGAAGGTCTATCAGCATGCCAACTGGAGGCAAAGAAGGAACATTTGTGTTTGCTTTGGGCGTTAGGCAAGATTTTCTTTCATTTCTGGTATGAAAGTCCTTGTGATTCTTACTTATTTTAGACTTCATAATTGAATGTTTTTATTTGTCTTTAAGTTGAATGTGATTTAAAGACACCTTACTATTATGGGAGCATTTGAAGGGTATGGTATTATGTGTGGAATCTAAAACATCCATGTACCATTCTCATACCCCTCACTAAACTGCTCTGGTTTTTGATCCAGCTCCGTGTGCTGCTTTGGGAGTTAGTTACGCTGTGGCTGAGAAATATCTTTCACCTGCATGTTGTTAGCCAAGTAACAATTGTACCTTTTTCTCAGTGTTACAGCTTAGAATATTTTTAAAAGCTGTTACCTGGAGTACAGCTTTCTTATGATCTTGAAACGTGTATTCCCGGTTCAAAGGCAGTACCTTGTGTTCCTTAAAATTAAAGCATGTCCTAATGAAAAGCTCCTTAGTCACTTGTTCATGCGAATAAGTACTGTTAGTTTTGGTAATTGCTTCTCCTTTCTAGAAGAATTATGATACTGATATAGGTTTATCAATCACAAACATTAATAGTGGAACATTTTACCTGTGCTGCAGCTCATGAATGGCAGCAGACTTATTAGTTTCCATAGCAACACCATCTCCACTTTCCAAGGTCAAAAATTCCTCCCATCCAATCGGTGGAAAGTGTAGTGTGTCTTCCTGGGACTACCTGGATATTCTGTAAAAACAGGAAGAGATATTGCGTAATTAAAGTACAGATTCGAAATAAATACCCCAATTTTCCCTGTATAAAATCATGTTCTACTGCACCATTTGAAGACTTAGATGCTCAAAATACAATAAATAACCTAGATAGGATCGTTCCAGCACAAAAATAATTCCCAAATGACACAAAGCTGGCAACAAGATCAATGAAAAGCATACGCGATGTTTGAGACCCATGCATCAGCTCCACATGTCACAGAGTTCGCTTGCACAGGAGTGAGCTTCACCAAGTAGGAAACAAAATCTGCCTGTGGTCCAGCTGCCAGACACTGCTGGGTTAGAAGAAAGAGTGTCTGCAAAAACATACTCCTCTTGACTCCTAAACATCCATCCCACTTCCTGATTTTTCTTGCCCTGTGGTGGTCTGACTTCTGATCCCAGAAAGGATCCTTTGGTGAACGTTTTTTCGTATAAGCAGTTACTGATACAAAGTGGTAGATCTCATACAGGAGGAGAGGACATGTCATAATTGCACTATGGAAAAAAAAAACAACAGCCCAACAAAATTTTTCATGTTGAGATTTATTATTCAGGAATGAAACATTCACCCCTATGGATTTACCTAACAATTTGCTTTAATTTCCTTTGACATTTCAGTCAACATATGATGAATTAAGTCAGGAAAAAAAGTATCTGTTTGGCCTATACTCCCAAAGAGCAAATGAGTAATTTACTGTTGGGAATCAGTTCATAAAACAGCTGAAACCAGAAATCACTTAATAAAATGGGTTTACAAAATCATAAAATCATTCTAAAACTTCTAAGTGATGAAAATTTTCCACTGAGAAATTACATTTATGATCCACATTTACAGATCCATATTCTCTTCTCACTTGTCTCATTTTTCATACCAGTGTGAAAAGATATCATACGGGGTTGCCCTGAAACTTACTGCTGATGTGAGTGAGAGAGATACTTTCCAGAAAATTAAGAAATTTGGCTCTTTTGGAAGTCATCCCACTTCTGTAGGGGACCTAATTCTGTTCATAGGGGTTTATACATGTCACCTAAAAACTGTAGATGGGCTCAGGGGAGACATATATAAACCTGGTGCACTGTTGCTAGTTGCCATTTCAGGCAGGAAATGATCAAACCTTGAACCTTGACAGGCTTCTAAGTTTATGAAAAAAAGGATGGGAAAAGTTGAGTTTCTTTTAACCTTTTGTGAGGTCCTACTTCACACACATCTGAGGCTTACTGAAGCAGTTCTGTGTCATTTAAAAGTATAAATGGCTTGAGCAGTTTAAAAAAAAAAAAAAAGAAAAAAGGAAATTGAGGTTTGGATAATTCTGTCATAGCAGAAACAAAGAAAAAGGAGCTGGGTGTTTGTTTTATACATCAACCCTGTCCCAGACAACAGTAACTGCACCTCAAATATCCTCAACAGAAATGTGTCCATCATGCTTTGAAGACCTACGGTGATATAAGTCTTTTCATAACTTCCTCAGGAAACTCTGACAACATTATTTGCTTCAAAGTTATTTTTAACATTGGCTATAAATGCCTTTATTTGTCTACTATTAATGGATGTGGACATTTCACTCTATACCTTTTGCATGTTTGAAGAACATTGTTATGTTCTATATTATTTTTCCTAAGTCATTGTTTTATCCTTTCGTCTCAGTTCTGTCTCCTCTGGATTATTTCAGCATAGCTGACATTTATCTGCAAGCACGTTGCCCAGAGCTGGGCACAGTCCTCCAGCTGAGGCAGAGCGATGATGAACAGCCATTTCCTATTTACACATTCCCAAATGAGGATGGCTAATTTTTTTAATATATCTCTATACTTGCATTCAGTTCAGGTCCCACTCAACCCCTTCTTTAAACCACCTGCCTATAGTGCATTGATTGATCAATGCATACAGTCTGCATTGATTATTCTACTTAAGTGTGAAACCTTGTACTTTTCCTTCTTGAATTACATCACATTTGTTTCACAGCCTTTCTCTTCTTTCTCAGTATTTTCTTGAAGCTGATGTACACATCTGATATTTAAGACCAAAAAAAAAAAACCACCTTACTTTTTTTTTTCCTTGTCCTTCCTAAACAGAATGTATTCTTTCAGATCAAAAAGTTGGAATTTTAATTATTTACTAACATTTTGTGTTAATTCCTCCTATGTTAATTTTGTGACTTTGACTCTCCACCTTCCCCTGTGTCACAGTTCTAACTTTTTTTCTCACTAGAGGTTGGTAGGAGAGATCTGTTGCCTTCAGGAAGGTTCCTCAAACAGCCAGGACCGGCTCATCCAGCAACACCCCTGGGTGGGGAGGCTCAAACTGCTCATTTACCAACAAAGAGGCTTGCCGGGTGCCAAGGTTCCCTCACAGTATCAGTAGATAACAACTGGTATTTGTCTGCAGTTTATCCCCTTTTGGTGAAATTCTTGCAATGAATTTTGTATGTTCCCACATGTTGGCATTTTTATTTGCATTCACCGCCTGTGGTGGGCATTTTTCTGTGGTTGTTTTTCTTGATGTGGACAGAGATCATTTCCCAGTGCTGCCTGCTCTAGTCCCACCCAACTGTCTTTCCTCAAGATCTCTCACACATGTCATGTTTCTGGACATCGCAGGCGTGGTGTGTGAGTTACTTTGTGCAGATCACCTGAAATCCCTTTTAAAGGAACAAGAGGCAATTATGGCTCAAAAGGAAAAGGACTTAAACCCTCCAGTGTTACTCACATGCTTCCCAGGGGGAATATTCTGAGCAACTAAAAATCACCAATAAAAGCTAATTAACTGACCAGATCCATCCTTTTCCAAGATACTTGCCCTTTCTTGCAAGGACAGATCCTTCTGAAAAACTCCCTGCTTTCTATTCTCCTCTTGTTGGGTTATACATGAGTCTTTTGAAACCAAGCAGCAAGTACTTGCTGCTGCCAATATTCAGAATATATGCCCCAAACTGTTTGTATTCTTATAAGGTATTGATCAGTCCTCAGAACTGTAAATCTCCTGCTTCTAAGATTGCAAATTATGGGGCATTATTGTAAACACACACACACACGTATTTCCTTTAAGTAACCCAACTGTTTTACTTATTTCACTCTGACAAACACAAGGACCTAACTGGCAAACAGGCACTTAATAATTTTTACAACGTCTTTCCAACAGCAGCTTCCATGGGATTATTTACTGTCAAATTAAATCAAGAATAAATGAAAAAACTGAAATATTTATAGCATAAGAAAAATCTGGTTCAGACTAGAAATCCCAGACTGGCATTAAATCAAGAAATGTAACAAGATAAATTGTGCCATCATACTCTTTGTTTTTTGGATGTAACACTATCACTTATTCTAATTGTTATGCCACAGTTTGAACAGTCGGTCTAGATAGATAGATGGAAAACAAAGTATGTTAAATATGATCATGGGGGAAACATTACATTTTCCCCTAAAAATACTGATTGTGTGTCCATTTGTCAGCAGTATGTAATTTATACAAATATGTTTGTTACAGAAGTAGTCAGCATCATTTTTTGTTGTTTTCCCATTACAGAAAACAAGTCTGTAGGAAAGGACTCAAGCCTCAGATATTTTCAAGCTGTCGCTTTTTCTTCTTATCTGTGGGGGAATGAAAGATATCTATTCCTGAGACATCTAAATATGACATGTGGGACATGCAGGGGTAGTATATATGAGACAAACAGATAGAAATACTGTGGTGGAGGAAAGGTGTCTGAAACAAGTCTGGAGGAAAGATGCTGGTCAGCCCTGGCTCTGCATGCAGCAACAGGCGAGCTGCTGCCTGGATGGGCTGTGCATTGCAAATAGTCTGCGTAATAGTACTGGAAAGAAAGTACACAAAAGTGTTGCTTTCGTCAAACATTTCTTTCTGGGTATTTGCGATATCAAAAATTTCAGTGTAATCATGGGATACAAGTAAATGCATTGACCTAGTGACATTACACTTAGCATGAAGAGCAGAAGTTTTTTGGTTGTGTGTCTGAAGCATGCAGTTGTATTGCTGTTTTCCTTGGCAATGGAATTTAGAAGGACATACATTATAGATTTATTTTTTAATTAAAAATGGCCTGACATATATTTAGTGCATTAACAGAAGCGCCAATATTTTATATTTTACTGAGCTGAGACTCAGCCTGGTGCCCAGGCTCTGGGTTTCAAGATCTATACTTTCTTCATCTGCTTATTGTTTAGGTAACAAAATACTTACAAGATCAAGTCAGTGACAAAGGAGAAAATGCACTCCTAGTGTCATCTGAGTTTTCATGAAAATATGCACCAGTTCACATTTCTGCCACGACTGTCTGTTAGTTTTGCAAAAGCAAGAAAAGTTGGTTCAGGTGGTGAACTGACATCTTTCTGAGGTAAAAGTTGTCAGGCAGCAGGAATGATGAGATTTTGCTCTCAGCTAAATTCAAGCAAATTGACATTTTTACCCATGGCAAAATGTAGCTCTATTTGCAGAAATAGCAACTTTTTGACCTGGTGAAAGAAACAGTGTTTAACAACAGGGATTTGGAGCTAAATTCCATAGTTGTGCCGGCAGGGGGGATTCACTGCAGGGCTGGTGTATTGGTGTAACTACCTATAGAAAGAGATCTGTTGAATGCACATAGAAGGAAAGGAATAAAAATGTGAAGAGGCTATAATCCAGGGAGTGCATGCATACCTTTTTTTTCTGCAGCCTCAGCTTTCCCTCCTACCATCTTCCACACATCTATATTATCTTTTGAATTTGGCCTTCCATACTTTTGTATTCTTCATCTGCCAGAAAATAAGCTGAGCCTGTCCCAGCTAGGCTTGCATTCTTGGCACACCGTTGCTCCTGATCTCTATATTGTCTCCTGAGCACCTGATTTGAAGGCATCTAATGTGAATTTTCTCATGAATGCCAATGATACACAGCTACATTTTTCTTTTCAAACTTTTTATCCCTGAGGCGCTTTCTGCACTCAAACTATTTTCCAGATACCCATAACAGACTGAATAGCAAATACTTGTAACTACCAGAGCAGAAGCAGAAGCAACCAGTTTTACAGTCTCCAGCAAGATTTACCTATGCTGTTGTAATACTTACTGCTTATTTAAAATTATTGAACCATATTTCAAAGGAGGAAAGTACTCCGTGTTATTTAACTAAGGTTTCCGATAGTGATCACTCCTATTTTCCTATTTCACAAAAGAACTTGGATTTTCATTTGTTTTTCACTCCTGACTGCTATTGCTTACTTTTCCTAGGGAAACAGAAAATATTGTAGCTTATTTACAATTCAAATTCAGTACATAAAGCCTTCGGGGAGGGTTTAAATCTTGTGTTTTCAAAACATTTTCCCAAATCCTAACAGCTCATTGCATTCCAGGTGACATTGGGACTCATACGTGGTGTGACACTGTAGATGCTTTTGCATCTTAAAGTCCCCACGGTAAGGCACCATACTGGCATACGGGGAGCCATGGTCTGGACTCTACTGTCTATGATGAGGCCTCACTCAACTCCCCAGATGGATTCACCAGACGGAAATAAGCAGATAGGAAGGCCATTGCTGCTTACTAAATATTAATGGCGCTCTGGTAGTCCTGTGACCTCTAGGGACAAGGCAAAAAGGCTTGAGCTGAGCAAGCTGCCCAGCAAACGGGATCCACCATCCCTGCATCACATGAATTTACTCATCTTCCCATGATGAAGGATCCTTCTGAGGATTCACACCTTCTTCCAACAGTCAAGTATGAGGCACAACAGGATTTCCATATCTTAGAAATAATTTTGATTTTTCACATGGTTTTTATTTTCATAGACAGGAACAATTGGAGAACTTAAACTAGAAAGCTGTGTGAGAAGCACCGCTCTCCCATCAGTGCACTGCGGAACATACCTGTGTGCTTTGTGTGCAGTTAGAGTCCTGCTAGCACTGTTGTGCAATGCCCTGGGAAGGTGTTAGTGACACACTTTCACCGGAACATTCTATCTATATGCACTGCTTTAATGCATTAGCACGAACATTTGTGTGGGCATTCACAACTGTAAGTAACCGTGTCTCGGTAGGAAAGAAGCAATGAGAGAATTTGCTGTATTTAACCCAAACATAAAGACTGAAAGATATAAACCCCAGTGTGTTGCATTGTTGACAAATCAGCATAAAAATGTCTTTCAGCAGTAAACTGCTTAAGTCATAATGAATAAAAGTCTTGCAATACAATCACAGCCCTTGTGCTTAACCAAGCCTTAGGAAAGCACAGTAAAGGTGCAGTTGTCTCATATGAACCATGTTGTTCAGAGTTTATTTACTAGGACTTTGATTTTCTTTTTTTTTCAGTTTATACACAGTATGCAATGCTAGTAATCATTCTGAAAGGGCTGTCTCATATGCAATATAAAATTTTGCTTCACATACTCACATTGCTCATGTACCAACGTTGCTGGTAATGTTTCCTTGTAACTTAGGAGATACAGGCATATTAGCTTTATATATATGTATGCCTCTATATGTATATATGTATGTGAGTCTGTGCATGTATACGTAGTACAAACAAAGGTATAATTTAATTCAATCATCTCAGCTGTTGGGGGGGGAGGCGGTTACATATAAAGTTATAGTCTATTTTTGCTCTTTGCAGTGATGCAGATGATAAATAAAGACAGAAATATCTCATTGTGGTGTAGTGGGATAAAACTAGCACAGGAGCTGGTTTTGTTTGAAGAGTGGTGAAGCCTTTTCTATTCATTATAAAACCTGGCTGGTCTATCAGTCTCTTACTCCAGGACACGTGGAGCAAGGATATTAGTCTGCGCAGGAGATGTTGGGGTGCCCTTGCACGGCCAATATATTATGCTTCAGGGTATGTCTTCACACCTGCAGCTTTTCATGAACAGCACTGGTTTGTGCCAAGGATTGGCTTCCATCCAGACCCATCGACAAATCCCTTTCAGGAAGTGATAAAATTAAAATATGCTACCAGTTCGGGTTGACACTGCCCAGAATGGTAAATGGCATTCAAGTAAACTGCTTATCCCATTGCCAGAACCATGGGCCCTGAATTCGTTAGAAAGAAAATCCCAGTACTTGCGTTCATCTTTATAATCCCTTTTCCACAGTTTCTGTGTCCACTTAGCATGCCTGGCTTTGTATATAAACATGTTGTGATTCAAGTCAATTGAAGACAACATATAGTTACAAAGTCAATATATTGCTTTGCAGTAATTTCTGTTCTGTAGTCTCTATTACATGCAGTATTATCTTTTGGCACATCATTTATATGTAGGACTGTCCAAATTCAGGCTTGTGTGAAATATTTGTCACTTAATTAAGTGAGGCACATCATTGCATGTGCCTCTTAAAATTTTCAGTGAATTATTGTTTTTTGTTAGTTAGTCACCTCATTTTTACCCTGTGTAATGTAAAAAGCAATTCTATCAGTTTAAGTAGTTTAGAAATATGCCATGAACATTAGTATTCATTACTGATATTCCTGGAGGCAGCAGTGAGGATCAGCATCCGTTTACAGTGAGTAAGCTCCTCATCTTTAAGATTCTGAAATGTGATACCAAGAAACACAAGGTCTCATACCCTAGTACAAATGTGCTTTAGTTTCAGCTATACGTGCCTCAGTACTGTGTCCTCTATTCCTAGCAGAAATTATCACTTCTGATTTCAGGAAAATGTGTTTTCTACATTAAATTTGTAGCTGGGATAAGCATAGGTGCCTTTGACAGTGGATTTCTAGCCTGCAACTCTTTTCATAAACTAAATAGAAGTGAGGCAGAAGTAGAGTGAGGCAAAGTAGAGTAATAATTTATCTTATGTTGTTTGATAGAAAGAAAAATGTCAGCCACAAAAGCTTCCTGGGGCAAATGGATAACCTTAAAGAAAGATTTGCAGCAGTGATAGTAGCATTTAGCAATGACTGCCATGTTTCCAGCAATTGAGGGAAGGCAAAACTAATTCAAGCTCAGGAGTTTCTGTAGGCGGTATGTACAGTGGTTCGCCAAAAGATTATGTGCTATTGACCTGCCATCTCTTTGCATTTGCAGATGCACAGATCCTGGAGGCATGCTGGAAGAACTAACCTCGTATACAGTTTTCCGTTTCACTTCCCTTTTTGTTTAGTTTTAAGTCTTCCATTGTGTCGTATGCAGTATGTATGAAGACAGAAAAAGAAAAATTTATTACTTACGTTCCTAGACTTGAGAATATGTTAAGTCCTTGGCCTGGTTGTGTAACCCGGTCACAGTCTAACTCCAGATGGAGTCAAGATCCAGGTATTCCCCAGCCTTTCACAGAGGGTTATCACAGGAAGGAGAGATGGGAGCTTGGACTGACCTAGACATGCTCTAGTCGTTGCCCTTTCTGGACATGACTTTCCTCACAATGGCAGGAACAAGATCTAATGCTGCCTTAGTTCCAACACCATGCTTAGGTCAACTAAACCTTTTTCCCTTTTAACAGGACAGAGATGACAGACCTCTCACTCTTTTAGTTTCATCCCTTTCCATGTCTCTGTACCAGCACTAGGAGTATCACCTGCCATCAAAATGTTTATAGGGGAAAACTAGAAACAATCACAATTATTAAACATATAATGTTGCATATGCTAAAGTGGTATTCTTTATCAAAACTGCCTAAAGTCCAGAATCTCATGTAGGACCTGCTAATTGGAATACTTATTTAAAGACATGGCAGAAAGATGTTAACATCTGCTACAATGTGATGGCAACTTCACACACACACTAGCTTCATGTAAGGACTTGGGTTATGACTTCGGTCCTCCAGAGTCATTCCAGTTAGTCCTCCTGGTATAGGACTTTCCAGCTCTTTGCCAAGTAACTGACAGGACTGTGAGGGCCAAATACAGGAGCTATACACATTCTTCGACTAAAATAGTGCTGCTCTCATTTATCCTCTACCTATGTGGGAATAGACAAACACCTGTATGAAATCTTTCCTGTAAGTTTTGATGAGATGAAAATTTCAGCCTAGTCTTCAGAGATTTCTGTGAAGTGCAGAAAAGAACATTTTCCATTTGAATTAGAGTTTTGAAGATGTCATCATATAGACAATTTCCAACAACTCAAACATTCTCTACTAATCATTCAATACAGTCTACAATAATTACTGAGCAAACATTGAGATAGAAAAGATCTGATAAAAGGCTTAAAAGGTTTGGCTGAAGTGTAAGCATGGATCAATTTTCACTTCGATACATTATGAAATACATTTTCTGAAGAGATCTGAAAGTGCTGAATTAAACTAATTATCGCATTTCTTTTAACATGTTCACAAACACTAAAGCTAAACATCTAGATGGTACCTTAATACTGAGACTGGAGAGCATACATTATTCTTCACAGGTGAAGTTTAATATCTACTTCATATCTGTGAGTAAAAGCTTAAGAACTCTAGAAAACAGCTTTCCAAATATTATCAGTGTAATAATGATGATAAAAAAAATTATTCTATTCCAACAAAAGTTAGTAGCAAAATTCCCATTTCTTCAGTAAAATAGGATCAAAATTAGAATATCATCAAAAGATACTGTGCAAGTTTCTTCAAGGATAGGGATGTTAATAAAGGAACTGCTGATAAACCTTTGCAATGGTATCTTGAAGACTTCACCTCTTTCAAGGTCTCATGCAGCAGTTGTTTCAATATGAGACTTCTATCACAGGAACGCTTTAATTTGTGCCACCATAAAGTCTGCTATTCAGTGTTTTCATTTTAATCTTTTGCTTGCTTTATATTTAATATCCTAGATCTTTTTATTAAAATCCATATTAAAGGTATTGTGATATCTTTATGGTGCCCTCCTTTCAAACAAAATAATAAATACCCTTAGTTGCAAAGCTTTCCCTTCTGCATTTCTTATGCACCTGTACCTCCAGCTGGTGACCATGGAGGGAATCGCAGTGCATGGAGGGACTGATGCAGTCCCAGGTCATCTGGCTTGGTACCTTTCAGTCCAGCAAAAGTCGAACTGTTGTGTTTCTCCAAAGCATAATAACGAGCCTCTGGCCTTCTCAGCAAGAGACACCCAACTGGTGCCTTTACTGGGCACGTTCATCAAGCTAATGGCCAAGGGGGTTTCCCTGCAGTGCCTCACAAACCTCATTTGATCAGTATGCAGCTCGAATTCGCCATGTACTGAGAGAGACCCTCTTTTTATTGTTCTTGGCTTGTTGATGTATTATATATTTACCAGCATAGAATCTCATTTGTGGTTTATTGCTCTAACATCTGAAATGATCTCTCCCTTTCTCATTTCACTGTTGCTCATCGTTTGTTATTCCTCCCAATTACAACCAGCTAGCTTCAAATGCTGGGCTCACATACCCAGCATGGGCACCAGTTGCTTGTCATCACAACACTGAGCTAGCAGCTTTTCCTATTTAAAAAAAAAATACCATTACAGACAGTTTATTGAGAAACTATTCATTTTCATATGCTACCTTCTGGGGGAGAAAGGGGAGGAATGATGTGCTTTGCACGTGAAACGTCAGGCCCAAGGTATGAAAGAAAGCAAGACATAACAAGTGCTGTGAGGGGTATTGAGTGGGTATTAAACATGACACTTGAATGATGTGGTACATCAGAAGTCTGCTTCTTGGGCTCCCTTACAGGGCAACAAGTCATCCTGGGACTTGGTTTCAGGAAAAAGACAGGAGGTTTTCTCTGCCGAACAACAAGGTACTGCAGGGCAGCTGTAGGGAAAGGAAAGACTTCCTAGGCTTTGGGGAAAGGTGTTTAAGTCCTTTTTCTCCTCTTTTATTTAAAATATGCTAATGAATTGCTTCTAATCTTCTCTTGATGGGCAGGTGATACACTCTCCTTCTCCCAGGAATGATAAGCTTGAAGACACTCCAGCATTATGATGGCAGGGAATTTATAAGAGCTTTCAACAGGCTTTCCTGAAGACATGCAGTGAGAGAGGATGTCTACACTGACTCCTTTAGGGTTGAAAATGGCACCTAACTCACCTGAAATAGTTTCAACTGGTAGTAGAGGTAGCAAGACACTAGCATCAGTTTTAGTCCTTCGAACTACCTCTTTTTTTTTTTTTTAATATGGCTGAAAAAAATCTACCCTGGAAAAATAAATGTTTGATTTACTGACACTGCACTTCCTAGTTCCTGTTAAGAATGATGAACATCTTGTGTCCATTCAGATCTTACAGCAAGATATAAGACAGTGTCTGTCCTGTAAAAATCAAAGCCCAAACTGAAGCCAAAACCCCTCCTCCCATCAGATTGCAGCTTTACCTCAGCAGCATATAACCCACCCCAGAGCCATGGGGCTGTGTGGCAGGGGAAAAGCAGGTGTGAACCAAAGCCCCAATGCAGCCTGAGTTTTGGGGATACCAATTATGGAGTGAACACCCATGGGGGTTCCCAGTGGACAGCACAGTGTGGTTGCAAGCAGACTGCAGAGACACCCACCCACCCACCGAACTTGCTTCCCAAAGTGAGTGTGCATCTGTGCAAAATGTCAGTGGAGTTCAGTTTTGCAGAGTTGGAGAAATGCTCTGTTGAACCAGGGGCCTGTAGAAACACCTTCAGAAGGGGACCAGCAAGTCCACCTGCTGCTCCTGCCTTAGAAATTCATGGATTGGAGTTAATATTTGTAAACAAAAAAAAAAAAAGTGAAACCAAAGCTAATTTTAGACAAGAACCTGGAAATCTGCTGAGTTATTAACAACTGGTCTTCAGCCTGGCAGAAAGTATTAGCAGTATCATGAATATAAATTATTATCTTTAGATGTCCTCAGAGAGTTGTCAGGAAATATTTAGATTTTGTAATAGCCATATATTGCTGTGCAGCAATAAATAAAGAAGCTAGGACTGGTTCTGTGCTGACCTCGGCAGACACAAATGTGTATAGGTTAGATTAATTTAAACCAGCTGGCAATGAGACTAAGTTGAATGCTAGATAATGTAAATAGGAGCAAGGCAGAACTGTAATGCCAGGGTGACTTTAAGATTAGCTGAACCATACATGGCCATTATTTTTGCCTAAGATGAAGTCTCTAATCATTTTATTTGCATGCATATGTGCATGAATGTGTGTCAGGAGGGAAAGTTAATTTCAGGGCTTATTGTTTAACAAGTAAATGATTCAGTGTGAAATGATGATCCTTACTGTTCCTTCCTCCTTGGTGATGCTATTTCTGTTTATTACTATCATTTAGAATCTCTTTGATAATGAGGAAAAGAAGAAAATAACCAGTTGGTTTCTAGATGAAATTGGACTTAATTCAGCATAATTGATGTATTTTAAGATAGGAGATATATCCAAGTAGAATAATCAGTGCGGCAAACAGGTTGTTTTAATGTCTAGACAAGGTTCAAGATGATCTGGAGAAGGGAACAGGCATACAAATTATTTACCTCTTTTGCTTGAACAGTGTATTTGGATGCTGTTGGAATGCAGAAGGAAAATAAGTCCTTCAAACAAAAGCCAAGGAGTAAAGTGCTGGAGTTTCTAATGTCTTCACCGTAGTGAGTGCCTTTCCTACAGGAGGTTTTTGGGTGCTACAACAGGAGTGGGGAGCAGAGGGTTCTCAGGCTGGATCAACAATAATGAAATTAACAACCAAAGCAAAGCCCGCTCATATGAAGATCTGTCACTAAAGCACCTTTTGTCCCCTACCAGCCCACTGATACTGGCCATCTCCCTGTGCAATTCCCTTGTATTTATATATCCCTTATACTTCGGTCTCTATTTAGAAGAAAGGAGCCTGCAGCTCTGTCCTCTCCTACAGCACCCACACATACCCAGGTCCAAGCAGCAGTGCTAGAGGACACTGCTTGAAATGACTTTGACTTCACACCTGTGTGACAGGGGTGGGCACGTAAAGCGCGATGCATGCCTGAGGGTTGTAGTCTATGCACCAGGTAAGCCAGAGAGGAGGAAAGGCGAGGGGCTGGAAATTGGGTGATGCTTCCCTGCCTTAGAGAGTCCAAACTGGGTGAACAGAAGGTCCACTATTCTCAATTAAGGCTCTGAAGAAGTATTATTTATTGGTGTTTAATAATTATAAATAGCCATTTATTTTAACAATTAACAAGTTGCCACACATCAGACGTTAAGCACAGCTTTGATTTTTAGAAGATGATCATGTTTCAAATCATAGTATATCTTACAGACTTCTTTTTTTCTATTTTAACTGGTAATTTGAAAAGAAAACTTGATTATGAGCTGCATATTTGAATATATATGGGGAAGCACATGTTTACATGGTCTAAATATAAGCACAAGTTTAGAGATTCCTTTTACTACAGAGAACAATTTGACATATTTAAAGGAAGACTAATCTAGTTTCCTTTTTCCTACAGTTAAGGTTTTTTTCTTTTTGCTCAGAATTCCATAGACACATCAAAGTTCCTTCAAAGTCACTTCAAAGTCAGTTCATATAACATACCAATTGTATCAAGTTGCTTGAGAAATAGGATATAGTTCTAAGCCTAAGATTAATTGATTTTTGTTTGTTTATTAATGAAGTTCTGCAATTTATGCAGTTTTCTAGGACTTATGTATGAGCTGTTTCCTCATTCAGGAGGCAGACCTTATCAAGTGTCACCAGGAGGATAAAAGAAAGAGATAGAGAGAGACATTAATCCATTTTATTACATTAATTACTACTAGAGTCCTGCTTTGCACGTGACAGATGATTTGTTAGAAACTGATTCTATTTCTTGATAATTATACTGCACTCCATACAAGTCACTCATGCAAGTATCAATACATTTGCATCTGCTGGATATGCATCAGACAATTTATATAGATTCAGAATATGTTAGAAAAGCAAAATGTTAGCTTGAATAGTAATCAGTATTTATGAATGTTTTCTCTTCCTGGATACACTAAAGAGATTTGAACTTGAACTTACTATTCTGGAGGTGTTCTCGGTTTTTGACAGGTAAACAGGGTTCGATACTCTAGTGCTGTAAGTAGGAATAGCTTTGAGCTTAATGCAGAAATGCTAATTTATACCAGCTAGGAATCAGGACCAAAGATATTTGAAAGAAAAACCCTTTAAATTTATCTGTTGTAAGATAAAAGTAATGGTTTTACTCAGGGTTTCCTAACATGGAGACAGATAATATTTAGGATGCACTTATTTATGTATGCTCTTATTTAAAATATATCAATTCTAAAATGCTAAAATGTGAAGGTCCATGAAAACTATTTGCATCAAACCTGGCCATGACTGGATATAAATATTTAGCAAAAGGATTTTACTGGCATTGAATTTTTTTTCCATAGGCAGAACTTCCTTTTCATTTCTGCTTTGTTTTCTCATCTATTAGACTGTACATTGAAAGCTAATAGGACTTTAACCTGTTTTCTTGTAACATCAACGCTCTGAGAAGCCTCTTTTATACCCTTCTATTCAGCACTTTCATTTAGATTCTCTTTATGCACCAAAATATGTTGTTGGAATCACAGAGAATAATCGAGAGGAAATTGCACAACGCCAAATGATCTGTTATAATACAAAAAAAAGAAATAGTAGTGAATTAAACACACTGCTATCTTACTCGAGGCCATTTTGAGGAGCACTTATTTTGCAAAACACTTATGAAAATGATTCTGCTGATTAGGTACCCCAAAATATGACTAGGTGGTAGGGGACTATGCACATCCCTCAACACAACATAGTCCTGAGTATCTAGGTAAGCTGCACCGCACTCACAAATTAACAAAAGAAATTACCATAATGAAAAATCCAAAAGTTTTTAATATTAGTGTTGTGTCAATTAAAGGAAGATGATGAAAATTCATCTGCATGATTAGCTGTTACTCATTCCCTTTTCATTCTCCTGTTCTCTATTCTAAGCATTTCTCTGTACTTCTTAAAGATTTGCTGCATTCTCAATCCATGTGTGACTGTATTTTTGTAGTGGTAGAATAAGTGAAATGTTCAAGGCCAAATTTTCTTCTGAGATTTACATGGCTGATCTCGGCTTCGCAGCTTTTTTTTTTTCAGTGAGGAATAGGTATTTCTGCTGATGTGACTCATGAAATTCAGCTGATAGTGCTGGGATTCTGTGTGCTTGTTTCTCAGAAGGGCTATAGTCATGGAAGGAGACTGGAGCACTGCAGTCTGAATTCCTCCACATGGATCTACGATCAGACCTATTTTTTTAACTGCTAAACAACAGAGTAAAAATGCAGTGTATTAAGAACTAATTCATAAGGATCTAAGGAGAGAGTTTCTCATTTTTATCTTGTTTGCTGTGCTGCTTGTAGGTGACTGCCTGATCCTTCTCTCTTTGTCTTGGTCCATTTCACGATCACAGGCTGCAGGCCCACTGATCCTCTTCGCTGGCTGCTCTCAGAAGTAGCTGAACATATCTATATCCATACAATAGACTTGTAGGATCTCTGTATAACATTCACAACCTAGTCAAGAACACAACGCTTACCAAGCAAAACCCTAAGTACTGACACCTGCACACACATGCTAACCACATTTCAATCCTCAACAATGCAGAGAAGCATTTTCTGTAGTATAAACTAACCTATAGTAGTAGAAACAACTGAAAATGCTCCAAAATTCTCTCCTGAATGTAGAATGATCCAAGCTGGATATAATACTCATGAAGTTCTTCAAGCCCTCACAACCGTAGACAGTTCTATAGGATCTTAAATCAAGAAGCAATCTTTGCCTTTTGAAAGTGAGATAAAAGGGATCGACTTTCTCTGGTTTCACACCTGCATCAAGCTGTTTGTTGTAAACTGTTACAATTGTTGGTTTAGCAGACTTGAAGAATATCAAAATCAGTCTTTCCAGTAAAGGCGATATTTCCTTAACCCCGTATCAGTTTTTTATCCCTTATCAAAAGCGAGTTTTGCCTTTTAGAGTCACTATTAAAGCATGTGATTTCCCCGAACCTGTTAGAAAGGTTGTCCTGTTTTTTTAAACCAAAACAACTGCAAATACATTTAGAACATGAAAATAATGCTCTGCCAAAACAAATCCATGAGTGCATTACTTAATAAGGAATCACATTTTCCACATCAATAAAAATAATACAAATCAACAACCAAAATTTTCCCAACATTTTGTAAAGGTGCCTAAGGCAAATTATCTTCAAAAGTGGAGGCTAGCTATTTAACACTGCTAATATTTCTACCCAGAGGACATCAAGAGGAACGTAAGGACTTGTTCAAGGAAAACACTGAATTTAAAGGGTCTTTAGACTTCAAGCTCACTGCTTCAGGGTCTGTCTAATGCCAGGTTTGTAGAACGGTTGGCCTTTAGCAGTAAAATTTATTAATTAGCATATTTTCAGGTGCTCTTGTGCATTCTTTGCTCTAGTTGCAAGATCACTCTTGTATTAAATGCACAATACGTTTTTAGATGTTTTGCTAAACAGGAACTACAAATTAGAAGATTCTTTACTCTGAAATAGTAGTTTGATTGGTAACAGTCAAAAGCCCATGCTTATACCCCCTCCTTCTCATTTGGTGCATGTTTCCATGGGACAGGCATCCAAAACATACAAATAATGAAGTTTCCATTGAAGTCCTGCTGTATCCTTTTCCTAGGGCTCAGGAGATTCTGCAGGTTAGGCCACATTTAAGAAAGGTTCTGAGCAGTTCAGCTTGCACACCAGCATTGATACCAGTAACAGCCTACCTTCAGAGACAGCTGTCTCTTCGCCATTCAAAGCTATGGACAAATGTATAGAACTATGTTCTATAAATAAACCAGAAGAATCCCAGTCTAATGCTTTGCCAGGACCATCAAACCCATCCCAAGGAGTGCAGAAAAATGATTGTGAGTATTGTTTTCGGGTTTGCATACCTGCAGAGCTGTTCTATCAATACCTTTCTGCTCATTGCCTTGGAATTGCATTTGTAAAACCTCAAAATAGAGTTCGGTCTCTAATGGGCTTAAATGCACTTCCTGTTTTGAAGAAGAGACATTGAGGAGGATCTTGAAGTGAAGTGTCTGCAGTTTTGTATGCTAATCATACCTTCACCGGAGTTATGTTCTTAATAATGCAGATTGTTTCCTGGGATACTGCAGCTCTTCCTCAACTTCTTGTCATCCGCATGCTTGATTGTGCTCATAAATTGCATGTGGGCACTAATAACTTCTGCTGATGTTACACTGCATGTCGTTCTGTTCGTTGACTCAGCCTCTCTCGTAGTCCAGAATTTTCTCTAGCAGCATACGTTATAGGTTCAGCAAGAGTTTAGGAGATTGAGTAGAGATGATAAGAAGAAGATGATGGACCTGCATATCATTCTTGAAAACATCCATTTACTGGTGGTGATCTAAGTAATGGACTATTTATTTTTTTCTTGACATATAAAACACTGTTGTTATTAATAGTCACACAGATCTAAATTTTCACAACTTCTAAGCTAAGACCAATGAATAGATTCCTCTCTTGGTCTGCTTCTCTTAGAAAAATCTATCTATCATCTGTTAGGGGAAATAGCAAGTGCTAGGTCTAAGGGGATCCACTATCTTTAGCTTTTATTTCTTTAATAAGAAAATCAGTCCTCATCAGTGTGCAAGATCATCAACATGTATTTCAATTTCTGTACACAGCAGAATATATCAAGCACAATTACATTATGTGGAGGATAAATCACACAGTAATTAATGTAACTAATAAGCAGCATACAGGGTCTGATTCGGCCTTTCTGAAAGTCAGGGAAATGTAACCCACTGACTTCAGTAAGAGTTGGATCAGTTTTCTAAAGATTTAGATCTTAGCTTATGATACCATCATATGTTGCAGTAAATAGGCTTATACACTCTGTGTGGATCTGTAGGTCAGTGCACTCATAACTTCAAACAGGACCTACTGAGTAAAAGCTTCTTTTATGCTTGTGTCTGGCTAAAAAAAAAAAAAAAAAAAAATGCATTTACTCCAAAGTATTGCTCCTTTTCTTTGAAACTACACTGGTAAAAATAATGTGGTGTACAAAACAATGTATATTGCAAAGATAAATGTTATATTAGACAAAGAACATCTTAGCAGTAAGCACAGTACATTACAGTGTATTTCACAAGTATGGTAGGTATCATTCTTTCTGAAAGGTTTTCCAAGCCTCTTGATCCAAATCAGAAAAGCCATGATGATCTGTGTCTGAGTAGCCCTCAGGCTGCTGTTCAGGTGTGCTAGAGAAATGAAACATTCCTTCCCTTCCTTGCATCCGTCCAGCAGAAAGTTACTACCAGAAAATAAAGTATGCAACTATCCTGTAACATCTCTTCTACACTTACATCCTTCAACATGATTCAATGGTGAGAAAGTCCCTTTCACAAGCTTTATAGCCTCCCGAGTTTTCTTTGGTTACTGTTCAGAGCATCTGACGTTATGCACTGTACAGTCCATGTGGCCAACCCATGAAGCTACAAGCAAAAGACTCTGCTGATATAAATAAAAGTTGTCCCTTCAAGAAAATTTCAGACAGCTTGTTTTTGTTTATTGTGGTCTCATTAGGCTGCCACTAGACAATAAATGATTTAGGTTAAGGGTAATTTAGTTTATGGCACAAAAGGTATGAAAGGTTATTCCTTCTTATGCCCTTCTCACATAAAATCTACCTTAAAAAAAGTAAAGTCTTTATGTCTCAATAAACAGAAGCCACCTAGATATTGTGTAACAAATTACATATTGGATAACAAGCTATAAAATTTTATTGGCTTATGAGGTTTGCATTGATTTGAATTTTACCCAAAAGCAAAGCATTAACGCTTCTCCAAAACCCTGAAATAAAAGGAAAACAGAAATCTCTATTACAGTTTCTTTGAAAGTGTAGCCACCAGAAACGTCTCTGAACAACACAATCAGCTTCTTGGAAATAGCTTGGAATTCACCTTGTCTGTTCCCTGTGCATGATTGAGAAAACCTTGCAAACCAGCCCCAGCAAGGAGCTTAACACTGAAGTTCACCACAAAGCCAAGAAATGGCTCCTGACACTGGGCTGTGTTTGCAAGTTGATTCTGTACAGCTCCTCTGTTGCTGCATTTCCACTGTGAGATGTTAGTGGCTTACTGGGTGTGTGATAGTGCTGCTGGGAACTGTGGGTGGAAAATCCAGTTTGCACTGTGCATTTTGCACAATCATCTGCTTTCTGAAGTGCAGAGTTTTGTAGGAGAGAAAGGCAGTGCCGATCACGGTTAAGCTGCAAAGCCATCCTCACTGGGGCGTTTACACTCCAGAGTCCACAGCAGGGGATGCCAAAGAGACAGCACTTTAAACCAAGTAACTTTAGTGCTCGACAGGAACCAAGGAGGAACAAGAAGGCTGTGATTTTTACCTGATGGACTTGTGGGAGTACTGGTATTTTTCTTATGGAAGTAGACTGTGTTTCACCGAGACCAGTATACTCTTTCCAATGGTGGCCCACAGCTGATACTCCAGACTCAGCAGCAATTAGGTGTACATGTGCAATGGCAAAGTAAAAGCTACAGACACAATGTACAAGGTGTATTGTTGCAGTGTCAGAAATAAAACTGGCAGGGATGCTGAGATGCTACCCAGTGACTTTCCCTGCCCCTGTATAAACCTCATGTTTTTAATAAAATTACATATGATACAATGATTTATATGAATTATATAAATCTCTCAGAAGATGTACTGGTTTCATGCTGTACCTTCCAAAATGACTTGTTCAGGGACTGGCCTTTTCTTGTGCTTTCCCCTGACCTATAGAGATATTTACAAGCCTATGCAGTGGTATCGTGGGGTGTTTGGTATTCTTTGGGGTTTGGGTTTGGGTTTTTTTAATCAGGAGAAGATGAGTGATAGACTACGTGGCAGGACAGCTCCATCCAGAGAAAGGCCATAGATTGGATTCATAGTAATATTTTGTATATGGCTGGATTTTGAGAGAGATATATATCTTGAAAGTAGGAGGACTTTATATATATATAAAGTAGAAGGACTGCAGATGTACACATACTTTACAGAGACATGCAATAAAACTACTGATCCTTAAAGCAGGGAGGTTAGGCACAAACAAGTCATTACTGGTATTAATTAGTAGTATTCTATCCAGAAGAGGGCAATAGTAGCTGTGCATTTGGACCAGTATTATTTTACACACCTGTTTGTAGATGAGACTAAGGCACCAATATTTTACAAGCTGTATCCCGGTGATTTACGTTGCATGGCAAAATGCAACCTATCAGCAGCAAACACCTTTACTGCAATCACATTTGTTGTATTTGATCCTGTCTCTTGGACTATGCCTTGCCCAGAGTTGATCACCGGGCCACAGCCTGTGCAATTACCCACTTCAGTAATCAGTGCCTGATTCTGATGAATTATGGCATGGGCTGCTGTATTGTTCAGAATAAATGAGATGGTATAAATGGTATGACAGGTAACTGCATTTGTAATAGTGTATACAGCCATTAAGCTTAATGCAAAAACAGGGGCCACTAAAATGAGTATAACAATAATCAGAAATAAAGTTAAAAATATATTTAAGGCTGTGGTCATTGACTGGGCAGGAGAGACTGAAAATTACCCTCATTCTGCATAAATGGGTGAGGACTTCAGGCAGGATGCGCTGTGTGGCCTTGGCAGGTCAGCTCTCGGATCACTTTTAGTAAGTGTCTGGGCCATTTGAAGTGAGAGATGTGGCTGGTTTTCCCATGATAGTGTACATTTTGGCGACTCCCTCTACTGCTATATCCAGCGCCTCTGATGCTGCCCATGCTGGCAATGGACAGTCAACAAAAAGTTGCAAGAGATGGCCCCAGGGTGGTCTCACACGATGCTAGTGCCCTGGTCAGCCCACAGGGGCTTGGATTAAACTCCTGGTGTCCTCCAAACACCTTCTGTAAGTCTGTTCTTAACACCTCATCCCACATTCCTTTGAAATACCAGCTGTAACCGCTCGGTCGGTGAAGAAAGAAATCCCAAGTGCTGCTGGTGAGGGGAGCAGATCTGGGAAGGAATTTGGCCACTACAGTAAAAACAAGCTGTATATGTACAGTCCATGCAGAAGAGCTTTCACCCCCACCAGGGAGAGGAAGGGGACATGGGAAGGAGACAGCCTCAAGGAGCCCCTTCCTCCCCCCCAGCCCCACATGGGGATTTGTTTCTAGGGCATCCCCACACAGAGGAAAAAATTCTGGAACTGAGATTATTCAGCAGGTTTTATTAAAATTATGCTTTTCTTGATTTATTTTCTTAATAAATTTTCTATCTTCAACCTCCTGATTTGTCCAATAACCTGTTGAAATGTGAGCTCCCACAAGGAAAGGTAATTAAAAGGATCTCACCTGGCTTTACCTCAGTAGCACTTGAACTTACACTTCCTTACTTTTTTTAACTTGTTCAAAGCTCACAGACATCACCCAGGCATTCATGGGATATATCACTGTTTCAGGTTTGATTTTGCCCCATTTACAAACAAAGAAGTTCACAATACTTTATGATACAGGCTTCTGCAGGACAGTCTAGGAAATCACCGGTGGCAGATACCTTTGTGATTCAGCCTTGGTGCACCTCATGATCAATTTCAGACTTGTTTTTTTTTCTCTCTCCAAGTAATTCTTTTGCATTTGTGGGTATGAGTGAGAGGTTTGTATGACTTGCTGATGCTTTGCTGCAATGAACAGGGCCCCCTGGTTAGGCAGGGCTTGGGCTTTGTTTTGGGGTATTGCTGCTGGTTGCTCTGGCATTCTCAAACGAAGTGGTTTCCTGCTAATTCCTTTCAGGGCTTAGATGGATTTTGAATCAATGTTGCTGAGAAAGTCAGCCAGACAAAGAGGCAAAATCGTGATATGGTTAGTCATTTATACTTTACCTGAATCAGTGTGTAAGGTATGTGCTGTCAGTTCTTACATAACTTCTATTCTACCATTTTTTGACAGAAGTTTGATTTTGGGTATCTCTTGCCTATGTCTTCCAAATAAATCCACTGTATCTCGATCCCAAAGTTTAATATCATCCATTATTCAACACCTTCAATGAGACTAACTTTAAAACTAGTAATGTCTCAGTAAAACTGTGCAATTAACGCTGAAATACCTCAAGTACAGAATAATTCCAAATAGCACTCCCCATAGCCTTCCTGAGAGCATCCCAAAAATACCAATAGCCTTCCCTGAAGTCTCTAATTCTCAAATATTCCTTAAAATTTAGTGGTAGATCCTGGTTCACCTAAATGACCATTTTGCATTAAAATGCTAAATATTTTTCCTGCAAATGTAACAGTGGTCTCTGCACCGGCTCGCCATGCACCCGTTTCATGCCAGATTTAAATGACCAAAATATACCCCCAGTGCTGCTTCGTGCACTAATGAGCTTTGCCTGCTTTGCCTTATTCTGTCATTTTTTATCACTCTAATTTGTCAGATGAACTATTCTGTGTTCTCTGTAGGTGCTGCTGCCTCGTAGCACCCAGCCTGACCTGGCAGGAGGGGTGATGGGGAGCACCAGCCACAGCCCCCACCCCATGCCCCGCTGACACCCGCTATGGAAAGGAGCTTAACATGTTGGAGTTTTCCATTTCCTTAGGCTGTGGCCTGCCTTTAGACAAAGCTTTTGCTTTGAATGCCTTTATAGTCTTCATAGCTGCAGTAGTATGTTTTATTTGAAAACATTGCATTTACTACAATATAAAGAGGCCATTATTGTTTAGCTGTGATAACCACTGTTCTTCCTTCCCTCCCCTCTCTTTCCAACTGCTTTCACAATGTCTTCCTAGAGTTATCCAGTACATACTACACTGGCTTATTCCTGCTCGCACTAGATACAGCACAGTTATGTTTCTTCCCCCCAAGCTCAGTGTCCTCAGAGGAGTATTTAGGTTAAGAGCAGTTTATTCCTGGCTGGAACTGCAGCAATTGTGTGTGGGTTCATAAGCCAGGATGCTCTTTTGCTTCAGGCGGCTACAAAAAGCCAAGGTGATGTCTCCGATGGAGACAAAAGCGGAGAGGTGCAGCAGTGGGGCATGAAGCATCCCTGCCACTGCAGCAAGGATGATCCCTGCAGCACAGATTGGCGTGTAGGGCATGGCAGCAGCACAGGGGGTGAATGATCCTATTAACAGACAGAAACACATACGGAAAAGTGGCCAAACAGTGCAATAAACTTCCAGCCCTCTGCTCGGCTGCCCCCCAGCAAACATGGCAAAGAAAGGCTGATGTGACAGCTGGGGCTGCCAGAGCCTGTGAATTCAGCGTATCAGAGCCCTGTTCTCTGCTTTTCAGGCAACTACACCTGCGGGAGGTGCATCTCACCATACCTCCGTTTCTCACCCTACTATACCTCCTGCCTGGGACAGGGGTGTTTTGTAGGGAATATTTGCACAGGTCTCAGCCTGACTGTATCCTGGTCAGAGCTGCTGGGTACTCCAACAGCAGTGACAACAAATATTTCTAATACATTTAGTCCTACTAGAATTCTCTCCTTGAAGAATAAGTCTTTCCTTTTTGTTTACTTTTTCTGTAAAGGTTTTGCAAAGAAATGCATGGACAACCATTCCTATTTCAGCTGTGTAGGAAACGAAGGTTTTCCTTGTAAGTGGAAGAAGATCCTTCTGACAAGTCTTTCCTTTATCGCTATGCCCTCACCAGATGGCTGTGCAGTTGGCCAGGCATTACACAGCTATATAGTTAACAAATATTGTTATTTTTTATCAATCTTTGGGTGGGAAAAGTGAGCCAGGATTGAAAACACAGACCTAACTCATGGTCACGGCGGAATAGAGGGACCAGAGTGTGTTTAGGGCAGTGAAATTATATCTGCACCTCCGGTGGCTTTGGACTGAGCAATACCAGAAGGGACAGGGTTAAAAATATATATGGCTTTTAGCTTTGTATGATAGCTCCAGAAAGGACTGGGTCACCTCTGTGGAGAGGCTTCAGCAATATGTCATAGCTAATGATGTCAGTGCTGAGAAAAAGGTGGCAGTTTAAGTGAGTATAATAGGGGTAAAACCTCTAACCTGCTGTGCAGCCTAAGTGCTCTTGCTAAACCAGCAGACAAAACAATTTCTGGGAGAGAAATTTACTCAGTGCCCAGATCTGCCAGCAATTGCAGAGCTTCCCTGCTATTATCGACCTATGAAAAACAAAACCATTTTGGGCTAAGTGCTTGAATTAAGGAAATTAGCAGAATGTCATCAGTTTGAGGAGAGCTGAAATGCTGCAGTACCAGGGACCAGCTACAATATGATATGCTAAACAACATGGTACGCAGCAGCCAGGGCTTAGCCGACTCTAAAGCAAGCACGAGAAATAGTTGTAGTAGTGTTTGCTACCAGATGTGACAGAGAAGCGCAACCGAGGCACAAAGGATGATCAGCAACTGCACTGGAGATCAGCCTGGATGCACAGCGTGCTCTCCAAAGGCTGCGTCTGCTTCATTTGCGGAGAACCGGCCCACAGCACAAATAACATGCTTGGTCTTCTTTACTTGGCTCAAGGACAGGCCCCTTGGAAGCTGTAAGACACTGGGGGAGGCAGGGATGGAGCACAGGTCACTGCAAACAAACCCAAATTCTGCCTGCCAAGACAGCTGAGCCTTTTCAGCTGAGGGGTGGGACACCAAGTCCGTGCAGGATGCTGGATAGCCCATGTGGCACAGTTGTCTAATTTAGGTGATAAAAATCTACATTTTATCTGGATTCCTTTACAACTGGAGGAAGCACAATTTATAGTGACGTTTGCTGTGGTCTTGCTGGGTTTGTAATTTCATGGTAGGATTACCAGAAACTGCTTGAAGAGATGAAGTTGCAGGAACTTCAGTGCTTTTAACGCTTCTCTCACCAGATGTACACCAAACTCAGCATAGGCACTGCTTGAGAGGGAACACCTGGGAGAAGGGAATTTTATTTGGTAAAGTATGTGGTACACCAGCATTTAAGAAACGGTGGCAGATATTTTGTGGTCCAGCCAGACCTATTTTTGGTGGACTGACCTCACAACAGACAAGGCAATGGGACAGGATGAAGCCTAAAATGCACAAAAGATGTGTTTGAAGGGGAAACAATCACTAAACATCTAAAAATTCATTCGTTTGACTGGAGGAAACATGGTACATAGCTTCACCCTGAACAGCTTCTCTGTTCCCAATGTTAATCACAGACGTGAAGAAAAAAAGATGCTGGTGAAAGGCAGCTCTCTTCTCACACTTGCTGATAACCCAGCCTAGCATGTCCTTTGCCCAGAATAGAAAGCATTTTCCTTATTAATCTTCTAAAATCCTCTAAAATCTTCCTCTCCCCAAGTCTATTAGCAGTGGAGTTTGAGCACTGTGGAAAGATGAACACACGGAGTCCATATTGCAGGGTAATAGCAACAGCTCTGATGCTCAGTACTCAGCAAGATGCCGCTTCATCAAAGCCCAGCCTCTTCAGGAGTACAGCAGCTCCAGCAAAATTTGCTGGGAAGACTTCTCAAATACACAGGAAAACTGCTGGAGTGAGGTTCCAGAACAGCCAGGAGTTTAGGCACAACATTACGAGCAGCACTGAAATTTCTGCTCTGAACTGTGGTGTCCTGTACCCCTGGAGAGCGTCCTTATCCCAGACTGCTGGCTGCTGGGGCAGACCTACCCCAGGGTCTGCTCATTTTGACCCCTCATGAGAAAGGTTCAAGCAAGAACAGCAGTGAGTAATCTACTGATCCAGGGTAGCAAATTAACTGTTGATTTTTTTTTTATTTTTTTTTTCATGTCAAAAGATTGCAGACATGAGATGATAGCCCTGACTCCCAGACCACCAGCTCCTCTGAGACAGGTGACTTCAGCCCCTTCCACACAGGAATGGGAATGAATAAAATTACACAATTTTCAATAGCAGAGGATCCTTGTTTTCCAGCCAGCCTTCTCCATGGCACAGGTTTAATAAGAGATTGCTTGCAGGCATCACCACAGATAGGGACTTGGGGTCCTCCTCGGTCTTTGGTTACAGCCGCAAAAGAGCATAATTCATTACCAAATATGAAACAGTTCTCACTTTTTTTCTGAGGAATCTTATCTATAAAATGGATCTTATTGGCAATCACATCAGGGTGTCCCGAAAAATAGTGAGTACTTAGTTTAGAAAAATTAGGTAGCACCTCATTTGTTCGAGATGCCTCTGGTGGGAGCTGTGATTCAGAGCCTGGAGAGGGTTATTGTGTACCTGGGCAGCTGGATCACTTGTGTTTGTATATGGCTAATAAAAACAGTTATCTGGAAACCAATTATATTAGTTCTCATATTATTATGTTGTGTAAAGAGCAGGGACATAACAGTGTTTCTCTCATCTTTCTGCTGTTCTCCATCTCTTTTAACAAGAGCATTACAGCAGATGCTGTCAAGAATTTTAATAAAACGAACTGCCTTTCTGACCATCTTTATCCATTCCTTCTTGTCTTTATAGGCTAGAAACATATTAGAGGGTCTAAGTGAGGGAAATTACTCTTCCCTCTCACTCCCTCCTCCCCATCCCTCTCTCCTGAGCACTGCATGCTGTGGAGTTTTTCCTCTTGCAGGGAACCCAAACACAAAGACCCCCCAGTAAAGCTCCACGGGACATATGTGGCGACCTGGATACATTGTCATCCTGGCTGTGAGTCAATCCTCATCACTGCCTCCTGCACTGAGCTCCAGAAGGGCATGGGATCACGGCAGAGCCCATCCCAGACCCCTTTGGATGCTGACCAGAGGGTGAACACGGGTGGTGGCAGCCGTATGCAGGACCTCTGCCCGCAGAGCCCAGCCATGGTAAGCAAGGTGATGTGGCTGAAGAGCATCCTTACTGTGGGTAGGGCTGTGCTCCACCGCTGTCCTGAAACCAGGTTGGCCAAATGACAGCATCATCCCAAGGGATACTAATACAGGAGGCTTGTAATACTGAGTCACTGAGGACCAAGGAGGAAAAAAAAAAAAAAAAAAAAGGAAAAAAAAGGCAAGCCAGGAAATATGCCAATAACATGTAACCTGATTAGATGTGGCACAGCTGCTACTAGCAATACAGGAGAGGCACCACCTGTCTCCCATCCTCAAACAGAGCACGGAGGCTGCTGCTGTGCTCATGAAAATCCAGTAGTGTACAAGTAGGACAGTTACTCCTTTCTGTCTGTGCCAGTGAGTCACTGTTTTGTCCTCTGCCCTCTCCAGGTGACCCAAGGCAGGTCCCATCCCTGTACTTTTCGGACCTTGCACGCGTGCAAACCTCTGCCTGGCTTTAGTGGTATTGCAAGCACAGGGCTCTGCATCTTGGTGGGGACGGAGGAAAGTGTGGAGCGAGTCAAGCTGGAAGCTGCCTGCTCGATGGGGACTGCTCAGCCAACATCATTTTAAGGCAAGTGTTTCTCCTGTTGTGCCCTTCCCACAACTTCTGAAGCTGATCAAGTTGCCTGGGAACAAATCTTGGAAGATTTCAGTACCCAGCTATGCCAAAACTCTCCCTCGGGCCAGCGTCAGCACTTGGAGCAGTTAACTACAGGCAGGAGTCTGGCACAGGGACACCCTCACTTTGGGCGTGGGCAGAGGTTAACTCGAGGAAGTCACAGAGCTAGTGAGACCTTAGGAAAACATGCCCTGCTGAAAAAAAATATCAAAAAAAAGCTGAGGCAAATTACTAAAACTGGAGTGTGCTGTTGCAAATTACTAAAACTGGAGTGAGCTGTTTGGAGTCTTTAATTATCTCTTTGCCTAAAATGGGACAACTTTACAGTGCCTCAGTGAACGGTTGGAAACACCTTTTGTCCTCAAGAATAAAAGCCAAAGAAAGTGGTGACCAGCTGCTCCTGGCTCACCAGGTGGAGCTATGGCTGGAGGTGCTGCAGCTGGGTAGGGAGCCCACCAGGAGCTGCTTGGGGCAGAGGAGATGGAGCTGAGGGCAGAAAGGTATGGCAAAGCTCGGGCTTTTCCTCTCTACTTCTCTCTGGAGATATTAAAACCTTTGAAACTGATGTGTGCAAGTCCCTGTGTATGTGCAAAAAATATCTTGCTATGTCTACTCTGTGCTGACCTGTCCTGTTCAGCAGCCTCCTAGCGTTAAGGTAGGGTCTTCTGTATCTCTGGTGCTTTGTCCCGCACAAGTTGTGTGTGGTTGTTTTCTCAGCAAGCTGGGGAACTGTAAGTGCGATGTCCTGATCTATTTTGGAAGGGGTTATTTTTGTTTTCCATGATTAAGCTATTCAAAGATACTTGGTTTTCTTTTTAATGGTGTGGTGTTTTTTCTTGCATATTCTGCACTTATAGAAAGACTTTATGTAAATAAGAGAGATTTGATAGTTCATGAATGAAAATAAGGTCACTTAATCATCTAAATACTAGTGTGTTCCTACAAAGTAGGTTTTTTGGTGTCCTGGAGATGATAACTGCCAGCACAGGTGTTGGTAGTTGTAAAACTGTGCCTGAAGCTCTTTGTGTCCTGGCTGCTCAGAGAGAGCTTGCCCCTCACCTGGAAGCTATGGATTTGCCGCTGCACATAGTTACAACCAACTTTGAGTGCAGCCTTTGGTAAGAAGGAATAAAGGGCTTTTTGAGCCAGACCTGCTGGTGTTGGTCCCCCTCCGCGGGGGTTGGCAGGGCTCGGCCGCACCAGGGCAGGAGGCTGTGAGCAGCCGGGGTGGAATTCAGATGGTTTTCGTGTCTTGGTCTCCCTGAGCAAGCGCGATGCCAGGAAGGTGGCTAGCAGCATCTAGCTGGCCTCTGGGCGGGAGGTAGCAGAAGGCAATCTGTGCCAATCTTCTGGAATAAACTCAGTCACAATTTTAGGCAAAAGGAATGTTGTCCTGTAGTAAGATGCAGCTAACACGGTTTCTTGGGGAAAAGAAAAATGTGAATGCCGTTTTGAAGAGCTGATATATTTTCGTATACTCACAAGACAAACATCCTTCTAATGAAAATTTCCTGTTCAAATACAAATGGTGCTTCATGTTCACATACTGCAAACACACAACTTTGTGTTTCAAGTCCCCTTGGGGATGCTGGCACCTTGTTCTGTAATGGAAATATTTGCTTCAACTGCAATAAATTAATTTTACGATAACTTATTATGAACCACAAGCCCTTTTAAGACTGATCATAAAGCTGGAAGAAAAGGAAGAGAGATGTGTCTCCTATTTGATTTAAAGCACTTAAGTTGTTATATATTATTTATAATTTGGTCCTCAGCATGGAAGGTAACACTTCTAATACATGGTGATCAGGAGCTTGCCATCATTTGAAAACTATAGCTGCATACATTGGTGTGCTTTATTTTTTCTTTTTTTTTTTTACACAATAAAATATGATATATGGTAGTTGCTAACTTTATATAGGTACTGATTTGGGACTTTTTAGTGTCATAAAACCTCTGAAGCAGAGACTCATGGAATGTGAAACACTGACATAGTGCCTCTGGAGCGCCAAAGCAAAAGCTGGCTGGTGAGGATGGGTTATTTGTGGTGATGTGGTGCCTGGAATTACAAACACTGCAGGGTTTAGTTATGCACACACAAAAACTCCCTGAACTTGCAGAACTTTCCAAATACTGGATGCAGAAGGCGTGCTCTGACAACTCCCCTCTCTTTGTGGGAGAAAATAAAAGGAGGGGAGGAGGAAATGCTATTCAGAGGAATAAATAGGCTGACTTTCAACTTGTAATGTTTATCTGAAAATGGTTGCAGTGTTGACAGAAGGACAACTAACTTATTTAAATGCACTGCAGAGTTCTTTGCATCTTGTTTGATCATTCAGATATGTTAGTGCTGCAGGAAACTGTTAGCATTGAGCCTGGTTGTGCAAAAACTGTTGGAAGAGACACATGCAACAACTGTCCAAATCAAAGTATTTACCCAAAAAGCACTATGGCATGTATGGTTTAACATAAAGCGCTAGTCCAGCAGTTGCTTGCTTCTGGAACCACAGACTTCCAAAACTTCTTATAAAGTGTTATATTTCCTTCCTTTAAAGCTGTGTCGTACAGTGTAAACAAATGACAAGTACTAAAACTCTTGCAGATCTTTGGTTGCAAACCCCAAAGTTCAACATATCTTGTGAACTTGATTTTTTTTTAATTGTTTCAGTGAGCAACAGGGAAAACTCTCTTTTTAGGACTTAAATTTTCCTTAAGAGTTATGTTTATTGCTTTTACACCTTCAGCCAGTAGAAATTATATTAGGCTTTCATTACCCACTTAATCTTTTAATATGCTGTAGAAAGTCATATGAAAGTGCTGAAATTAGCACTGTCATCCTCAGTGTTGTCTGTTTTACTGCAGCACAGTGCTGTGATACTCAAATAATATACCTGTGGTGTCTGTTACTAGCACAGCCTCCTGGTCTGTTTGACTCGGACCTCGCATGCATACAGATTCATTATACACATTTTTCTCTTCTGAGAATGTATACATTTGGAGCATCAGCCATTTACAGACACATAGCATAAATAAAGCAGTGAATTTTCTTCATTCTATACCCCTTATGCTAATGAAAATTACTGAGGAAGGAAAAAAAAAAAAAGCACAGAAAATGCAGTTCCCCCAGCATTATTCACATTGCAGCAGACAGCACAATTCTGTACTTACAGATCTTAACAGTGAAATGTCTCAGGATCTTTACAATTTTCTGCAGAACTGTTTCAAGCTCTCAGCAAGCCACAGTGTTCATCGAGGCAGAACGGAGCCGTATGGAAGGTCTATGCAGCTGGGAGATAATGGAACTATTTTCCCAGCTGGGACTACAAGCCTTTTATCCACTGAGCATTGCGTGTCTCTTCACTGGTATTAACCGTGAAATATACTGCTTTCCCGTTGTACTCGTGCTAGGACCCGCGCAATTAGTGCTTGAATCGGATAAACAGCTACTACAGTTTATGCGTATTCCTGTCTGGAGATCTTGAACGTATAAAAATTAGCTCTGCGTTGATCATCCTTCAAGAAAGCTGAGAGAGCGAAAGCGCAGCTGTCACACTAGTAGCAGAAAAGATTAAATGTGCTCTTGCCATTCTTTTCCTACAAATATGAGCTTCTGTCAGGTAATCAGAAACCTCTTTTCTTGAAAACTGGGTCAGTACTCGGTATTAGGTTTAGAACAGGAATGGAAATAATTTTGTTTAGTCCTGGGTCCCACAATTGCTTCCTGAGCTCCACAAGATTAAGCTCATAGGATGCGAGTCGACATGCAGATTACATCCCAGCACCGACTGTCCTCTCCAAGCATTTAACTACCCCTCCATTCCTTCCATTAAAAAAAAAAAAAAAAAAAAAAAAAAAAAAAAGCAGGGGGAAAAACTTGCTTGTCTAAAGTAGCACAGACATAAATCCTGATTACACATAAACTTCAAACCTCCTTAGATTTCCGTTTTTCCTCTTGGAACTACTTCAGCAGAGATCAAATGCAAAGCTCAGACAGGGGAATGCCTTTCTGTTAGTAAGCAAAAGTTATTTGTATTCACAGGGGATAGAAGTGACAACAGCAGTTTTCTGAATGTTTCTGCCAAGAAAAGTGCAATTGTGTCACAGGCATTGCTTCACAACATTTTAATGTAATCTCAGTGTAAATCCATTAGTTTGTAATGGGTTTAATTGCCTGCCTGTCTGAGCAATGGCAAGTGGAGACGATGTGGAAGTCGGGTGGCAAAAACACACAGTGGCACAAGGATGCCCAGAGTAGAGCAAGACAAGAACTCAGTCAACAGAAGAGGAGGAATGTCATCTTTTTTGTGTTTGAATTTTCCCCGCCTATACCCTGGGAGCATGTTCTTGCATCCCCTGATTTTCCAGCAAAGCTGCTGACAGCGGAGTGCTTGCACCAGAAACTTGGTGGCATCTCCTTGATGGCTCTACCGTGGTACCAATCACTTTGGGACACTTTCTCCCTCCCTGTGATGGGGTTTGGGTGTGCTGAGATGCACAGTCATTGCTGAGTGGTGATGCTGAAGTGGCAGTTGAGACGCCCTTGAAGAAAGGTGAAGTAACAGTAGCAGGAGAGAAGGTTCTGATGTTGTCCTCCCTAAGAACAGAGGAGAGGAGGAGGTTTCTGTCTTTCCTCTGCAGAGGAGGGTGGTTCACTGGACCTGATTTGAATGATCCAGGTTCAACCCAGCCTCCTTGGAGGACTTTCCTTATGACCTTGGAAGCACTTCAGCTGTCCTGGTCTTCTCTTCATTTGTAAAACGGGGACAACAGGACAATGGGATGTACATAGAAATGCCAAGCATCCCATGCCTGCCCCGTGGGGCCAGCGTGGCAAGCGCTCCCCTCCTGTTTCAGAGCTCTCCCAGCCATCTTCCTGATTAACATAAACAATTTTACACTTCCATCGTGTGAACTCCTCAAATGAGTTTTACCGACAATTAATTAAGCCTTGCAGCACCTTCTAAAGTAGACAGGCATTATAATTAGCTGTTCTATTTTTAATTAGGGATAAGATTTGAAATGGAATTTTAGGTATTTCCTCATTAAAATTTCCTTTTAAATAACATCAGTGCTTTTTCTAAGTTGTACCAAGAGTAAATAGGCAAAGAGTTGCTTACAACAGATTAAAGTTTCTTATCACTGATTTTAAAAATTTATTAAAAATCTGATCTTTTCTATGTCAAAACAAATTATCCTGCTTATGCATTAGTTGTCTGACAAAACTGGGAGCAGAACTTCTCAGCTGCTGAAGAAAATAATGCTGTTAAAACTTGCCCATTTCCAACTTGGAATGAAAAAAAAATTAGAAATATACCTTCTAAAGGTAGATTATTCATTCAGGAAAGACTCGTAACACCCAAGTGCCTGAATTTTGAACATTTGAATTGTCTTTTTATTAAAACTTCTGAAGCTCTGGTTTAGATTTTCTGAACTATGTCATACCCTATTAATGATTATGGCTATATCTTTTAGAAATTACACAGAAAGTGATGATAGTTGAATATCAAAACAGTTTGTTCCTAAAGGTCAAGATAAAACATTTCAATGTTACCAAAATATTGTGGGTTTGACCAGTTTTCTTGCAAAACAAGATGTCATTGATGGTGACGTTTCTTTATCAGATGTTTTATTTTTGAAGAATTGCCTTATTCTGGCAGAAGCAGCTGTCTAACAGTTGTTTGGTGGCGGGTTTGGGGGTTTGTTTGTTTGTTTGTTTTTAAAGAAAAACCACCACTGATCCAAGAAACCTCCTTAGCATATATAACCTTGTGTTCCCAGCAGTCAAGAGCCCCTTAAACAAACCTTTCAAACTGTTAAGCCTTCTTCCTACTCCTGTTCAGGTTTTGACGGTGTCGGAGCATGGGCGACGGCTGCTGTGTTGTAAAGCAATCTGGGGGGACGCTCGAGCAACCTCAGCAGTCTAGGATGGGGCTCCACTCACCCCAGAAGTTGGCACTGGATTATAGAGTGGCAAAAGTTTCCCTAGCTCAGGACAAGTTGCACGAAGTCCTTGTGTGGCTTTCAGGACGCTGTTGTAGGCTAAAAATAACTCAGACATAGGATCTGGTCTATAAACTAGAGAGCAAATAGAATCTGGAGCGTAAACTGGAAGCCAGAAGTGAATTAGCAGGAGTTGGGCCAAGGTGTTTCTTGCAAATACTCTGCTGAGGAAGGGTCTGGAAGAGGCTTTCTCTTCTGTTTCCTCTGTAAAAATTGGAGATGCCTTCAAATCATAGATGTGGGAGTTTTGTAAGAGTTGTCACTATGCCCTCAAAAGGAGACCGAGCTTTCCAGCTTACTCCTGACTTCTTGTGGCTGTGTTAGTTTTTCTGTCTCTTCTTTACACACAGTAGATAAATCCGAATTGTCTTTAGCAACATTTTAAAGTGAATTAGATCAAGGACTAATATGATCTAGACTTTTTCTGCTGCGCTCAGATGGCAACTTGTCCTTGAGCTAGTCCCTACATCACAAAGGCAAAATTTAAGGCTTAAGATGAAACTCCTTTGAACAAAGGAATGTGATTGCCTCCCGTGAGGTGCTTTATTCAGGCATTGCCACCTACTGCTTCGAAACTCACGTACTGAGCAACCTAAATTGTGATTTGGCATTTATGCTGTGCATAGGATTTTTGGTTACTCTAAAATCTTTGATCATCTTTATGAATCCATAGGGACTGCTCAAGTAAGATTGGAAGTGAATTTTGCAGGGTTTATCCAGCAGTCATTCCAGAGGCAAAACTACTAGGCTGAGTTACGAACTAAATAAGTTTGGGTACAAGTGGCTCAACTGCAGGCATCCTGTGTGATGTTGGAGAAAGTCCCTACCTAGAGCTACTGCTCACTGCTTTTGTAAAACTTCACAGCATCCCTGCGTACTGCCAGCAGGTAATTACTTTTCAAATTATTGGCTTAGTTTCTCCTCCATCCTGTTAGACGTATTCTAAAACAAATTGCAGCACACACTAATAGCAAACTAAATGCTAGATAAATGCACCTTTGTGACTTTTTTTTTTTTTTTTTTTTAGAGAACTAAGCTATATAATTTCAAATTAATGAGTTGTACCGCCTTTGTCTTGTGATGTTCCTGAGTCTTGTCAGAGACACATTGGGAAACACAGATGATGGAAACTTGCAGGCTAAAATTCATAGTAACTCATTTGGATTACAGTAAAAATTAGAATGTTCTATGAAGTTCATTGAGCCACGGGACAAGCTAGGTAGTTGCACTGTTCCAGACCTGATCTTGCATAAAAGAGGCCCTGAAATCACACAGGAAAATGGACTGTTGTACCTGGAGTTCCCCAAAAAGTCTGCTTCTGGAGCTGTGCTGTTTCCCTTCAGCAGAGTGAAAACTAGGAAAACCCAAACAAAACAAAACCACCTAAATTTTTGATGACTTCAGGCAAGAGACTACTGCTAAGAAGGGAGGGGGTACGATCACTGCAGCAATGAGGTGGACAAGTTACCAAAGAGCAATAATTAAAATCAGTGCCTTACTACTGCTTCCATACATCATTGCTTGATTCGGCCACTCAGTGGGATTAGCCATTTTTACAGTGTGTTACAGCTTTACATCTTTAGATGCACATTCTTCATCTTTAGGCAGCTGATCAGCTCATAGATCTGGGCTGAAGAGAAGCCCCACATCTCAAACAAATAGCAATGTACGTGTGACCTTCTGGAGTTATTTCTGCAGTCTTTTGGAAAAGAGGAAAGGAATTTACCCTGGAAGCAGTGTTCACTCCTTTGTTTACAGATATTTTAAAAATTATGTTAAAAAACTTTATTATGCTCTTACCATGCGACTGGGGAGAGCACAGTGTCTCAGTAGCATGTCTTCTCTGTATGTCTGAGCACTGAGAGTCATGAGGAAGAATGTTAATGCAGAAGAATCTGTGTAATCTACAGGAAATACACCTTAATATAGAACAGGTACTTCTTCTATTGTCTTTGTAGATATTCTTTACTGTTTGTTTCTTCCCCCTCCAAAGTAAAAGAAAAGGGATCTGCATGTTTAACACAAACGGTTTGATCAAGGTGTGCATTTAGCTGTCCTCTGCTGAGTGTAAAGAGACACAATTAAAAATATTGAACTTATTGGTCTCTTTCACACTAGATCCATTGAAGAACCAGAATTAACTACTTCACGCCTTGTTTGTATTCCACGAAACTCCTTCCTCTGAACTTCAGGCTGTCTCCTCCATCTAGTTTGTTTAGGTCTCCATTTTATAGCAACTGAACAGAGTTATAGACAACCTCAGTCACAGACTGCACTTGGCAATGCTTTCATAACACGGGGAGTAATTAATTTCCAGCTACACATACAAGCGCTCACGCATACACATGTAAATAAACTAGAAAGCAAGCCCTCTGGACTCTTGAGACTCTACCCTCCACAAAGAGGATGAGAGGGGGAAAGAAACGGTTCAGTGATGTTGTTAGTCCTTGTGCTAAAGTGCCCCATTGATCTCCATCTCTAGAATAAATGCAAAGGTTTAGTGGGTGTTAATCCTTGCAAAATGAGCTGCTTATTAATGATCGCTCAAGCAAAGGTGACCTCTAGAGCCATGAATAATGCTCGGAGTAGAGCCTAAATGGTTCCGATGCTTTCATCTGATCTGTGTTATTTTCTGATGCCACTTCACTTTTGCCACATGGCAACGGATTTGAAAACTTTTTGTCCTCCACAGACACCTGGTTCTGACTGAGAGTGGGAAATGCTCAAATCAATACCTGTAAGCTTATCTATAATGGAACTGGAAGCTCTATAACCCTGGGACTGAAATGTCAGGCCCGTTTGGAGATAATTGGACAAGGAAATTTTAAAAGTATAAGCAAAAATAAGTACAAAGGCTTTTATTACAGTTACTTTTGATATGACTTGTAGTGTGATTGAATGTGGGTGTCTGTTTTGAACGCATAGCCAGCTGCAACCACTGTTGAACTGCCTTTGCTATCGAGACAATTACAGCGTCCTTCGTGATGCTTTTCAATGCCTCAGAATGGCTTCGTGGCTAACCATAGCATGATTTTCTATTCATAGCAACTGGGGGGCTTGCTTGTCTGTTTTTTGTTGTTGGTTTTTTTTCTCTTCAGGGTTTTGTGTGGGTCTGTGGTGTTTTTTTGTGTTGTGTTTGTTGCCTACCACCACCACCTTTTTTAAAACAAAGCAAACAAAACTGAGAAAAAAACAGTTGTGTGTTCCCAGATTTTTAGGGTTGTACCTTCCTGGATGTGAAGTATCAGATAAGTGGGTCGCTTTTCACATTGATTTTTCTGAAGGGAGAGAAAACTAGAAGAATGGAGTCTGGGAATTACAATGAACTTTCATTACTGCACCTCACAATTCCACTAAATAGTAGTGGATCAATGTCCACCATCAGTGCTATGTGGAGGAGAAGACTACAAAGAGATCACTGGCTATAAGTATAGGGTACTTGATGTCACATAATGGGTATCAGCTGGAGGTGGTCATTCAGTTGTGAGAGAGAGCCCAGAAGACTAAAGTAAAATAATTCATAAAACCTCTCCATTTAAAGAACTTGATGTAGTTACACACTAAGTTACTCCTTTCAAGCGTGGCTTTCTTTTATCTAGCACTTGGCACGCCGTTCGGGGGGGCATGTTTTGCAAAAGTGCTCGCAGATGTTACCTATTCCCACTGCAGACGCATCTCTTTGGACTGACATTCTGGTGCGAGCAGAAAGTTGTCTTCTGGTGGCACCGCCACTCTTTGTGACCTGCGTCACTTCATTTTCATGAAGCTGCTGCAGCTCTTATAACACCAGCTAATACCTGTTGTTTTCAATGTATATATTTTCCCATGTATGTTCGTGCTTCTGCAAGTCCCCAGTGACTCTGGCATCATTACTTTATGTTTGTAGTGAACACACAGGGGTTTTCTTCCAGATCTCAAGGGAAAACAAAATGTCAGCAGGCAACGCTCCATCCTATTCAATAGACTCTTATAAAAAAAATCATTTCTGGCACATCTAGTAGGCCTTCTTAACTTTTCCTCATCTTGTTTTCCATTTTTTAGATTACATGTCATTATCACAATGTTCATAAGAAATTTCTGATGTAACACTGAGTGCTGCTACTCGAATTAATAAAGCCGGGGGAAGGCTATACGATTCCTGCAAACCTGCGTTAGGATCCCCTGCTCCATTTCTCCCTCAGCAGTTGTCCTGCAATCCTACCCCACTCCTGCTTTGGATTGCATGGGTGTTTCTTGCACCAGCTATGACATGTGTTATGCACTTTTGCCAGACATTTTTCCCCCATCTTCTTTTTTGTAGTTATTTTTACATTTTAAAACAAACACCCCTTTCTGAGGGGCCGAGGGCAGCAGAGAGAAGGATGCTGTTTCTGACCTCATTCGGCCTTTAATTTTTCTACTTTTTGGAAAAAATGGCTGTTCTGTTACGTGGTACTACTGTGCCTTAGCTCATGTGCAATACTGTCAGCCTGATCTGCCTAACCTGGGACACCTAGCTGAGCAGTCTGTGTCCAGACTAACGGCCCCCTCTCTACATCAAAATTAACAAATGCAAAAACATGTGGAGAAAAGTGTCTGCAGGAGCTGAGAAGTCCTGGCTGTGGAGTTCTGCTGGCTTCATATGGACTCAGTCAGATCAAGACTGTAATTCTTGACTTTCCACGTTCCCTGAGAAAAATAAAATCTTCTATAAGGTGAGACTTACCTTTGAGTAACTTGAAAATCCATTATTTTATCTTGGGTTTTAATGTGTTGGGAGGGTTACTAATGCTTAGAGTGAAAGAAAATTAAAGTCAGAAATGTAAATATTATTAAAGCTAGTGAAAACATAAATAAGGGTGCCAAGGCTTAAAACAATTTACTATTTGAATATCTAAATAATAAGGGCTTAATATCCCCAGCTGTGCTTGAGAAGACTCTGAACCAGGATCTCAGTTCCTCTCTAAGGCCCCATCAATCTTAATCTCAAACCGTAGGGGTCTGACCAGCCCCTTTAGTGCAAAGAAGCACGAAAGAGGGAGAAAAGTGCTCAGCAGCCTGCTGCGGGGGGGTGGGGGTGGGGGGGGTGGCGCTCCCCGAGCCCCCTCTCTGCCAGGGCACTGACGGCTTCAGGGGCTGTGAGCAGGGGATGGTGCTGGGTCGATGTGACGCCTGTGCACACATGGGTGGGTGTGAAATGAAAAGGAGTTTAGTTGGTAACTACAGTGGGTTTCTTATTCGGTTCTGCGGTAAAGCTTTATACCTGTAACACCCGTTTACAGATGGCTTCGTGTCTTCTCTTGGTTTTATTTTTATAGACAGTAGTATCACGGAGCTGTTACTTCTGTAATTCCCTAACTGGCTCGAATGCCTGTGTGACAGGGTGGGCAGCGGGTGAAAAGCCGGTATGTTGGCTCGGGTGCAGGTATGTGCGTGTTGCAGCCCTGCCTAGAGCTGGTTTCAGGGAAAGCTGTCAGCTGTGCCAGTCTTGAAACCTGAGCGGATCCGTCTGTGTGACTTGAGGAGCGCAGCCCTCATTTTGCCTGTCCCTTACAAGTTCTGGCAATTAAGCCCTTTTCCTAGAGACAGAAAACAAAATTGCATAGAAGTCTTCTACGTTACTTTTAATGCTAGTGTGTCCTACCTGTCGATGAACCCCATTCAGTTGACTAGATGTGTCCCGTGTGTGGCTTCCCCTGTATTTCTGTATTTGCTTTACTGTAGGTTAAAAACCCACTTACTTTCACACACATTTAAAAAAAAAAACAACAAACAAAACAAAAACAAAAAAACAAAAAACAACCCTGAAACAAACAAACCAAAAAACCTTACCAATGATAAAATTAATAATTTGCATTAGGAATCTAAAAGTTTAGTATCCTTCTAACAGGAAAGTAATGATGCTTTGATTTCCAGGCTGAAGTTTGCTGAGGAAGAGAAAATTATCTGTAACAATATGCATGAATTGCAGGATCCATCACTGATAAGATATTAATCCAAACATCTGCTTACCTGCTTTCCAGCTGGGACACAAGTGCAAGGAAGCAGATAATTGTTGATTACAGAGACACAGGTTAGAGAATATTAAAAATAAAAGAAAGAGCGCTGATGTAGATTCACTTGACCAGGTAAATGACCTGGTATTCTAGTTAGTGCTAAGGTATTAGGAATTATAATCTATATATCCTGCATCATAATCACAGTTCCCACAGAAGCAGAGATAGATTAAAAAGTGGATTAAACCCAGAAAATGTGTTCACTGTTTCTGCATCATCATTAGATCCTTTAAAGGCTTTGATCTCCCTTCTCAGCACACTTATGCACTGGAAGAAGATGCTGGGTGTAAGCTTTAACATGTATCCATCTTCATCTAAAAGAGGAAACAAAAGTTCTTTTTAAAAAGATGTATATCATGGCTGTTCATCTAAACTACAGCCCGATTAGACTGCACTGTGTTTACTGTTAGAAAAATATACCAAAAAACCTTCAAGTACTATTGCTCCTTGTGCTACCTTCGTATTACCCTCGTTCCTTCATTTTAAGCTTGGCATTGATGTCAGCAGTATTAGATCAGTGTAAAGGAATAATTTAACCAGCTCTATGTTTATCCATCCAGCCGTTTTCCCCAGGGCTCACCAGGCTGATGTTTGAGCATCTCTGGCTTTAACACCATTTGAGCTAATTGGAAATATAAACAGTAGAGTGTCCGTGGTATAACACTTGCTGTTGTATTAAGTCTTCCTTTAGGTAACTAGTAGATAAAATCCACTTATTAAAAATGTGTACGTGAGAATAGTGGAGGGAATTTTATAGATCTGGTTTTACTGCAGAAAGTGTAGTTATGTGGGGATCTCAGAAGCTGTAAACCTGTACCTAGCTTTTTAAAGTACTGAGTAGGCTTAGATGAATTAAAACGTAAGATTTTGCTGTATCCTTCTTTGGATTATGTTGGAAGACATTTTTCATTTGGATTATTATTTTTTAATTTTAAATGGCAAAGCGAAAATATTTCTCTTTCTAGTTGTAGATAAAATTAATGAGAGGAATATAATATTCAGACAGGGATCATCTGTATAAAGTCACTTGCTAGATGCTTTGTATAGAAATATCCTCGTGTTTTGACACACTGATTTCTTGTTTTCTGACAGTGGTATAATTTGCTTTAAGAATTGTTTCAGTAGTTCCCCAAATATTTCTTATGCAGCATAGGAAAGAAATAATTGAATTTTGTAAAGTTATACCAACCTTCATTATGAGGAAAAAGAGATCTCTTTATGTAATCCCATCAACTTCCCCCTCAAAGATCAGCTTAATTAAAACTACACTCTCTTAAAAACAGACCATCGCTTATGATTAAAATGAAGTTGCTTAGGGTAGTTTTTGTATCACAGATGATAATTTCTTACTGCTGTTGCTTTGTAGAACTGTAATAAGAGGTGCTGTAATCAAGGATCAGTCTGGCTTTCCATTTTAAACCCCTAATATATTTCAGGGGTGCATATGAGCCTACAAGGATAAATCTGGCAAAGGCGAGGGCTTAGCAAAAGGCAAATCTCAGTGCGGGAAGGGTTTTATTCACGCGGAGCCTTCCCCAAATAGTAGGGAAAACGATGGGTGTCAACCAGCATCATGTTTGTTCTTCTGTTTAGAGATGTTTACAGACTCAGCAGGGCTGATGTAAATAGATAGCAAACGTTACAAAGAGCTGTACCCAGTGAGGCAGTCTTTGGTTTACTGGAGTCAGATGCTATTGTATTTTTAGAAAGATATGGGACCATCTGATTTTCATGGACTCCTTAAAACAACAGTATTTAGCCCATTCTCGAAATACGCTGTTATTCAAATGGTTCCCAGCAGTTTAACACCCCATCACTCTTCCCATAATATAGTCATTTGTGTAAATCTTTGTATGGATGGTCCTTTCCACTATCCAAATCTTTATGCATCTTTCAACTGTGCAATGGATTTTATCAGACTATTAAAAATAAATTATGCAGGCTTCGTGCCACACAATCAAATCTCTGCTTGTTAAGTATTTAGTGCTGGTGATCAAACCCCCTAAATGTCAGAAAGGTTATAGCCTAGCTGTGTTACCTGCATGAAATAAAAGCTTGTCTTGCGGGCAGCTTTGCATTTCCACACACAGGACTGTTCTGAATAAAACAATTAGGTGAAACATTCACTTAGAAATTGCAGTGGTGCTTCCATAAAACTGCAGTTGCAACTAATAGGCAAAACACTTGTGCGGAAATGAGGGGCGTTTGGTCCTTTTATTGGATATTTTCTATTCCCAGGCTTTTTTCTGGATCCTTCCTTTTGGTTTCAACATTGAGCACTGAAATCCAAAGAGATTCATATCCTTGAATGGTTTGCTTTTGTTCAGCCTGTGTTGCTGCTGTTCCTAAAAGTTGTTCCCCAGATTTCTACATGATTTCAGGAAACTTTACCTTTTGAGCGAGTCAACCCTGCACCAGTCTACAATAAAAAAAGTGTTGCAACTTTGACATGAAATGACACAAAGAGGTATCACCCATTCTTAAACCCAACTATAGTGATTTAATTTATACCAATGCAAAACTCTCGCAGCTCCTCAGTCTACTTCTACAAGAAAAGACAAGAACAATTTACCAAGATCTTTCCACATAAAGATCTATATGTTATGTTTACTTGTACCCATCCCCTTAATGCCATTTGTTGCAACAATTGCCATAAGCAAGTTGAACCGTTTTTCTCATCTTGGTGCATAAACTGTATTGAAACAGCAAACATCTCAAATTAACTTCCCAGTAGCTCATTTTAATTTTGCCTTGTGCTGTGAGAGGGCTGATAACCCAAATCAGCCTGATTGTTATTTCAGCTAGTAAACAGCGTATATTATCCTCTACATATTGCTGTTAATAGCTTGTGCGTAATCCTTGAGGCTATGTATATTCTCCTAATAATTAATTTATTAATGCTACCCTTGCTGAAGCAACAGGAGATGTCTAAAGGTACCAGGGAGAGGTAGAACAAGTGAGGGCACCGTAGAGCCCCTATGTCAAAATCCCTGATTAAAACAGATCAGACTACTATAACTGAACTCAGGGGAAAATGATCGCTCAGACTATCATTGGGTAAATTTCCTTACTTAAACTCTTGATCTTTATTTGCGCTTTCTGATGTCTTGTGAAGAATGAAATTAAGAAGTATAGGAGTAAAATTATCTCGGGAAAGAGAGTGTGGTCATTGCGACCTTTCACTAACAAATTGGTATTGAAACAAAGAGACTGGTAGAGTGGCTTCAGGCACGGTATGGCAAGGGAAAAGAAGTGTTAGTTGTAGTAGCAGCAGTAGTTGCACATGCAGAAGGAGAGACAAAGATTTCCAAAAGTAAGAATGAGCAGTTGGAGTCACAGCTCTGAAAAGGTGCCCTGGCTGCAGTAGCGAACTGGTGCCGTCCCCACCAGCAACTCCCTCATCCAGCTTCTCCTGATCCGCCTCGCTCCAGCAATGCTTCCATAAGGCACTGGCAAAGGATGCGCCAGATGCCCTTACAGAACTTGTGTGCATAAAAGATAAACTGTCTGTTATTACTACCAGTCATGGATTTACTCCTCTATCTCCAGTAATAAATATCTGTAACCTGCATCCGTGGTTTCAACCTTGTTCTGGGAAAGGTCAGTGTTGTGGAGGTCACAGCTAAGGGAGTCCCGGTGCAGAGGCTAGTGTTGATCAGCATGCCCTCCGTTGCCTTGATGAATACGAGGGAATTGCCACAGATTTTCACCGAAGCAGTGTGCCCTTTCCTTCACTGGGAGTGCTGTGTCTCTCAGCTACTCGGACTTCCTCTGGCATTAGTAGAAAACCAGAGAAACAAATAAATCTGAAAGTAGAATCAAATCTACTGTTTTCAACACTGCTGAAGACAGAAATGGCAGTGCTGCTGTGTAGTGCTGGTGAGGAAAATGACAAAGTTAAAACCCGGTTTGACTGACAGTAATGATGGACTGGAGAACAATTAGCTGTTTGTGAGAACTAGTAACACTGGTATGGGAGATACTGGGCTATTCACTCCAACCTGCAGTATGAATTGGCAGAAGGAGGGAGGAAATGTGTTGTCTGTCTTACTGCTGTGTTTGTGGAGTTGGATTCATTATCCTTCACTGGTTTCTGAGTAACAAGTCTGCTTAAGCATCAGACCTGTGTTGGGGTCAGCAATTAGCACCAGGCAGGACTAAAGACTGTAAAGCCATCCCATTAAGGGAGCGAGATGGAGTCTTTTGTGAGTACAGTGTGCCACAGATCTGCAGCTGCAGCTAAACAAAGGGAACGTTTGCATACGGAGTCACATTGTTCCTGAAGTGGTTGTCATGAATAGGTTTTATCATTCTCAATCCCACAGGAAAAAAATAAATGTGTCTATTGAGGCTGGTGTGAAAAGCATGTTGTTTGCAATCAAATTTATCTGGCTTGATTTGGAACTGGCTGAGTTCCGTCCGCCACACGGCTTGACAAGGATGGCTCTTCCCCTTTCGGGAGCTGCGGATCCCAGGTTGTCAGGAGCTGGCCTAGTCCCCAGAATAAAATAGGCGGCTTTTGAGGTCGTTTGCTTGAAGTCCAGCTGCCTGTGGGTAGCCTGGCTGTAGGACACCAAACGCAGCATTTGCTGTCCTCTGCCCCGAGCGCCGGGGGATGCCAGGTGAAGGGCGATGGTTGTCAGCCACGGTGGCAAACCCCTCGGTGCTCGGGTCTGCTGGCCTTGGGGACCATCCTGCTAACAGAGAGCTGCCAGCTGTGCCAGCTGCACGCTGGTAACTTCTTGTGAAAATGAGACAAGACTGCCAGAGGGTCCCCAGATGCCCAGGACTTGATCTTAATTATGTCACTGACAAGTCTGATGAATCAAGAGGTTTCAAGGTCAAACTACTGAATAAAAATCTGAACTATAGGAGTCTTATGTGCTGCCTAGGCTTTTCAAATCTCAGATCAGTGCCTTTCAGGGTCATTGGTAATGCTGTGGTCTTGGAGAGGTCAAGACTACTTGGGAAATGTTGATTAATAAGTTGATTAGTTGGCTGATTAGATGTGAGGTTTAGATGTGGATTGTAGTTAAGTATCAGCAGTAGTTAAGAGAAATTTATAGCACATAGTAAGTATCTTAGTCATAGTATCTAATGATATTTCAGTAATAAAACCTTCCTTTCAGGTGATAGTCCTCACCATTAAAAAAAAAAGTTTAATCAAAGGATTAAAGGCTCTTTCTTTTTGGTCTACAGTCTTCAATTCCTTTTCCCTCTGGAAACTTTAAGAAGGCTGCAAGAAATATAAATCTTCAGAAAGGGAATTAAGCTCCAGTTTTAATTCAAATAACATTACCAACAGCATTCCACACACTCTATACATGAACATATCACAACACCTTGTTAGGGGTATTTATCTTCATAACATGCCTATGAAATAGGCATCTGCTGCAGTTGTGATTTTGCAGCAGAAACCTGGCCCGCAGGGCAGCCAAGGGCTGGTTTCACCATAAGACTCTGACTCCTTCTCCTCTGCCCAGATCTGTAATGCTTACCACCACCACCACCAGATCCTGAAATCGCCAAAGCTTCATGGCTAGCTCAGAGTTGTTAAAACTTTCCTAAGCCTATGGGTCTCTGAAACTAAGACTGAGTCACGGTGCAGGTTTTGGGTGCCCACCTGCCTGCGTGGCTGAATAAACTGCACAAAACTAGAGGGAGCGATTTGGAGCTGCTCTTTGGTAAGGTTCAGGGAGACAAAGCAGTGTCCCTTTCCATATAAACCTTGTGACAGCTGCTTGAAACTAGTGCACCATGGTGCACCTGGTAATCCTGGGCAAAAACAGAATAGCTCAAGTTCTGCCCAGAAAAACAGGTTGTTTCCTGATAGCTGGACACCCGATAGCTATACCATAACATCAGCCAAGCTTGTAAAAGGCATCTGTGGGAGGAGGAAAACATAAATTTGAGTCTTCTAAAAAATATGGCTCGTTCCTTAGTCCCTGAGCTGTCCTTCCTTTCCAATCTAACCTGAAGCATGCTTTAAACTGAAGCATCCCTAACCAGAACTGCTGCCCTGCAGAAGACCACTTGCCAAGCCAGGGGCTGTATTGCCTGGGGAAGGGTCCTGGCTGCGTCCAGGTCTTTAGGAGGCTCTTGGGGTTTTTTTCAAAATCACAGGGGCAAAGTGTAACCAGGCAATGAACCACCAACACTCAACCACCCACTGAATGTTTTCCTATAGTGGTTTGGAAGAGCTACAGTTGCAATGTGTAATTCGTGTGTCTGCTTGAGCCCAGTGATTATTTCCTCCTACATAAAAACTGGGAGCTGCTTAAAACACTTGATGAGTATTGAACAAAATACAGAGTGAAAGTTATAAGAGGTTACCAATAAACAAATTCCTATAGACGTTCAAGAATTGATTTAGGTACAATCTTGTTTTTACTCTAGCTAAGCATCATTTCCCTTTCAATAATGTTAAATAATGTATATGCACATCAAAATGTCTATTGCAATGTGGAATAACCTTCTTGTTAGTGTAAATGCTGTACAGGGCTGATTTTTGAGGACTCTGGTAGACGAAAATCCATTTCAATTCTTTTACTGCGGATCTAAATTTCCCTTTTTATTGTTGCGGTATCATATAACTTTGTCACAACTAAGTGCTATGGTACACAGTATGAGATGTGTTCTTCTATACTTGAAATTACAAATACCACCTATAGTTGGGTGGTATTTTTGTTTTATTTCTGCTACAGGTCTCATTATGCATACATAATTCATGGCTTCAAATAGAGTTACTGAAAATGTATGCAATAGTATTTAATCCCCTCTATATCTTAAATGAGATGTTTGATCTTTAGAAGGATTTTTTCTTGAGACAAGTACAGCAGTATTTAATTACTTCTGTCTAAAATCAAGCAAACTTCATAGACAACATTTTTTGTTAACCTCAGTAGATTTGCTTTTAATAGCACAAAAGAAGTCTGGCTCATGATAAGACTCTAAAATTCTTCTATTTTAATCCTTTTCTGACCTGCTTGTCTTCTGTAATCTTTGGTAAACTGTACAAAAAATGTTTCCTCAGTTTCTTCTTCTGTAATACAGTAAAAAAAAACCCATGCTTTCTACCCAGTTTACAGGGATTTTGGTCCCTATCCTCCCAGGTATCTCTGATTGCTATTCATGTCAGTAGTAACAAGAAATATTTAAAAGTTTGAGGATCCAGCCCGTTTTGTGTTAGATTACAGGCAGTATAATATGCAGACCACAGTTTACCCATCACTTATTATGTGCAATTATAATTTAAAAATATCCAAATTCATAGAACAATTTATGCATGAATTAAGCAGGAGGATATGCTGAATTCTGCCATCATAATTGAACACCCCCCTTGGAAAACGAGGTGTTCACTGACTCCTTTCAGTGAAATCACAGCTCTGTTGACATTGTTAGGCAAAATTTCTCCCTGTGCATATTTAGGCTGAAATTGTATCTTCGTGGTGCAAGAAAACTCACTTGCTTATTGGTGGTTGTGGAATCACAATGACACCAATTGTTTTAAAAATCTTGCCGCCTGCCTTAAGTAATAAATACCAATGTAGCAATCACGGACGCTATTACTAGTTTAAGTGCATGTGGGAACAAAGGCAGAATAATGTGACTTGGGATTGATTCATAATAATATTTTCTCTGTAAAAGCATTTGATTCATTTTTATATTATTCCTAGCAATTAGAATGTAAACAGGTACAATACATTCCAAAAATCCAGTTCTCGAAGACCTCAAGAGCAGATTCTTTCTCCCTGCTTACTCATTTCTTTTTTCAGTAAACCTTCCAGAAAG
>JAVJGJ010000047.1:21125663-21136717 GCA_035590215.1 Microhierax caerulescens | reverse complement strand
AATCAGTAGCATTTTATTTCAAACAAAGGAAGAAAACAAACCCAGGCTGAAAGCATGGATTTCCTTGTTTCCATTCTTCCTTTGTTTTGCTTTAGTTCTTTAAATGCACTTTTTCCTGGGGTGGGGTGGGGGGGGATCTATATTGTCCAATTGTCTTTCCATTAAAATCTGCAATGAACATCTACAGTTTTATAGAGGAGCAAGATCAAGGTAGGAATATTTGTTGGTGTATTGATCACTCCTGCAGGGTATCATGCCTTTTCTTGGGGTTGATAATCTACCATCGCTTTCTGATCTGGCCATTTCTACTCCCTGAACGTTGTATGGCAGGAGGAGATTGATGCTTTTTGTCTGTGTAATTGCTTTGAAGATTTAGGTCTAGATTTTAATCTCAGAAGGGCAATATATCTCGGAGAATCTCAGAAGAAGGAAAAAAATGTTGCTAATGGGTATGCAGGCAGCATTGCAGCAGCACTTCCCATGTCACAACCAATGCACAACATGTTCTTGAGATTAGGATCTGGCAGTCATGAAATCTAGACCCAAAACCCCGCAGTGAGCTCTTACTAATTCCACTGCCATTGGTTATAATCTGCCATACAATAATCTCAATAATTCTTTAACTATATCTACTCTTATCTGGGCTCATAGATGCCTTTCACATCTAAGCCCAGGTTTCACACTTGAAAGCGTGCACGCCTTTCTTCCTCCCCAAAAAACCTGCAAAATTATCCTTCCTTAGACAACAACATGCTAATCGCGGAGCCCATACCTGAAGCTTTAATCCTAGAAACTTTTATTTTTTGCCATTTACTTAGGTTTAGCCATGGCCAGTAGTCAACATTGCTTGGCCCTGGGTACACCAGCGAGAGCATGTCCTGCTGGAATGTATGTATAGTCCTTACATACAGCTTCACTCGCAGGGATTTTTTTTTTCACTATTTGTACTAGCAGTGCCCAAGGGCAGTAAATGAAAGCAAGGCTGCATCATGTGAGGCGTGATGTGACATACACGTATGCAGCACAGGGCAGTTCTTGCCTTCATGAGCTTAAACCCACAGGAGACGAGGAATGTGGGAGGTGGCAGGTGGCGGAGGAGCTGAGGCACGGAGCTCGGAGCTCGTGCAAAGAGGCGCTTGGGGACTCTGCAGGGAAATAAGGCTAGTAGGGAAAAGTTGTTAAAATGGGAATTGTGACTCCTCAGAAACAGTCTGTCTTGTCTGCCTTCCCTCCTCACACACAGTTTAGATAGCGTGATAACCTTGGAGACACCAGAAAGATTTGTGAGCCTACATTTGAATTTAGTTTCAGGTCAGAATTTTTTTGCTCTTATAGTCATTACACAGAACACTACTTTTCTTGGAGTGCTTATTACCATGATCTGTCAACTAAATACACTACCTCTCCTTTTCTATTGATTACTGATTCGATCCATTTTATGTGTCCTGGGTAATATGCTCCTAATGCCCTGCCTGGGCTGAGGTGAAATCCCTCGGGCACTATCAGGGTTATGGTTCTTGACTGCAATGTAGCACAATTTAATCGTTTGGTGGGTTTTTTCCCTCCTTGAAACATTTATATTGCCAATAGGTAGGTGTAATTATTTCAACTACAATTTCAGTTCTAGGTTTGGCATGTTTAAGAGAGGTGTTGGACAGGTAATGGATGATGTTGCTTTCCTGTCATGTTTTGGTTTCTTCTGTATCGCGTTATTTGGTTTGAAGCGTCTCTGTGTATCCATCTATAATTATCACTAACATGGTTAAAGCAGATAGCACAGCTAGAGTTGAGCCCCTTTTTGCCAGCTTTCATGTCTTTTGGTATTCCACATAAGACCACCAAATATCCCACCTCTGCGTCCGTGCTCTGTATGGAAGGATGCACCAACAGCGTCACCAATGTCGGGAAAAACTTTTAGTCGTGTTTGGTCCTGTGACCAGATTCTCCCATGATATCGTATTGCATATAAAATTGGGAAGCTAATGAAAGAACTGGATTTTGTGCAGCCCGTAATGTTAACAAGCCTGAAAAAACTTGATAAAAAAATCTTGGATGCTTTGTACGAATAGTAAAGCATGTTTTCTTTCCAATTGTCGCTACTGAAGACAGAGCGTGTTTGAAGATCTGAAATTTTTCATTTGAGGGAAAAGTTGCCTTCTTGTTCTTTTTCTCATGCTGTGTTGACATGTTTTCATCAGCTACATCGTGTTACCTCTTCTACATTAAAGGCTAATCACAGACCTGGAGTCTGCAGTTACCAGCTACAAATAGAAAGATTTCTCCCTGTGAGACCACAGCATTCCTCAAGCAATTTTCCACCTTTATGCAGGGGTTTTGTTTTGTTTCATCAGGGTTTGGGGTGGGTTTTTTTTTTGTTTTCTTACCATCTGTCTTGCAATTAAGTTATTTGAAAGGATCCACATCAAAGAAGTGTTCTGGTTTTCTACAAATAGACCTCACCACTGCACAGCAGAAGTGACAAAAATAATCTACCCAGTTTTATAGCTTCTAATGATGAAATAAGTATTTTTCCCTGGTGTTTTTTATTGACTGTTTCAAAACCAAATCACAAAAAAATATTTTTTTCTAAATGTATTTCTAAATGCATATTTTCTAAATGTGTCTAAATAAAATAGTTCTTCACCAGAGAAAACCTAGGTAGACAATGCAAATCTAAACTGGCACCATCTATATGCTTTGTCTTTGTATGCATAAATAATGTTATAAAATTCATGGTAATTTTTGGTTTTCTTGTGGGTTTTTTTTTCAAATTTGTGTTGAATTCATTGCCTCTGTTAAAATCATGATGATATAATCCCATACCTATTTTACATTTATGTGCATTTTTAATGGAAAAATGTGTGTGTGGTTTTAACATTATTTCTAGTCTTCAGGTTTATGGAGTGTGGAGAACGGGTAGATTTGAAGAAAGGGATGGAAGATAAAGGTTGAAGAGCAAACTTAAGAATGCTGAGACAGCTAGTACTTAGCATTAGTTGTTACTGTAAGAGTTGAAAAGATATAATATTTAAAAAACAAGGTTATATTGAATATAAAGGCAGGGGGTGGGGGGAAGCACTTAAAACAAATGGCACCTCTGGTGTTTCTCCCACTTTATAAAATCATAGGATGGTTTGGGTTGGAAAGGACCTCCGATAGCATCTAGTTCCTGCCCTCCTGCCATGGGCAGGGACACTTTCCACTAGACCAAGTTGCTCTGAGCCCTCTGGGGCTTTACCCCAGGGTACTTCACCGAGCAGACCCCTGAAGAGGCCGAAGTCTGCTCTCCTGAAGGGCAGGGCAGCGAGCTTGCTGCGTGCCCTCCTCACTCCCCTGGGGATCTTGAACTCCACAATTTCATGGTCACTGCAGCCAAGGCAGCCCTCGAGCTTCACGTTCCCCACCAGCCCCTCTTTGTTGGTGAGAACAAGGTCCAGCATGGAGCCTCTCCTCCTTGACTCCTCTGTCACTTGGAGAAGGAAGTTATGACAATGCATTCCAGGAACCTCCTGGCTTGCTTATGCCCTACTGAGTTGTCCTTCTAACAGATATCGGGGAGGTTGAATTCCCCCAGGAGGACCAGGGTTTGTGAACATGATGCTGCTCCTGTTTGTCTATAGAGGCCCTTATCCACTTGGTCTTCCTGGTTGGATGGCCTGTATCAGACCCCCCTATAATGTCACCTGTCCCTGCCTTGCCTTCAGTTCTGACTCATAAACTCTTGATCAGGTCCTCATCCATCCCCAGGCGGAGCTCCATGTGCTCCAGCTGGTCATTGACATTAGAGGATGACACCCCTTCCTCATCTCCTCTGCTTTTCTTTCTATCCCACCAATCATAGGAGCTATCCCACCACATCTTTGCGATGCCAATAAGATCACAGCCCTGCAGGCATCTCCAGCTCCTCTTCCTCATTTCCACCTGCTACGTGCATTTGCATAGAGGCACTTGAGTTGGGCCCCTGATGAAGCTGATGGAATGGCTGGAATTCCATTGTGCTGCCCTTCAGGTGCTGCCCTGCTGTTCCTCTCAGGCTCTGGGCATCTCTTGCTGGTACTGGCTCAAGGTGGTAGGAGTGTGATGGGTTGTGGTTCCCTTTCCCCAGCACTCTTCACCATCCAATAATAACTGCAAGCAAAGGGAAAAAGAAGGCAAAACACTTAAAAGACGACAATCTCTATCAGTGGGAATGCAATTATAGTGGAATGAAAAGCCAGGGAGGACAAAGAAATGTATAAAATCTAGTGTTTCGGGAGAAGTATTTGCAAAGGTGAAAATGTGCAGATGGTTTCATGACGTGACAACAACCAACCTATATAAAAAGCGACCAGAACTTGCAAGTCATTTGAGGTAACGTTTTGTTGCCCAGCTGGGTGATTACCTCTGTTGCTCTGAGTGACCTCCCTGAACAATCTGAAACCAAGCTGAGAAAATGTGATTTTCTGTTGTCTTCCTTGCTGACCTCTGCTGTCAACTTAGAAAGAAAGTAAATTAATCAGGGTGTGTTTGCTTTATTCAGAGAGTAATGCTTTCCTTTTGGTGTGTTATGTTTTATTTCAACAACTAATGGTCCGAATTATTAGGAGGAAAACAGGAATTTTGCAAATTCAGATTCTCTTATTAAAGCCTGATGTGTAGACTGAATTGGGCTCTTCCAGCTCCCCAGTCAGAGAGGCATGAAGTTGAGCAGGTTGCTGTTTTAAACCTGATATTTAATCGTTAGGTGATCCCTAAGGATTTCAGTTCATGTCTGTGTGTTGGCCATTCTTACACTGGGATTGAGCTGATGCTAGAGAGGTAAACCCAAAAAATGTTTGCGGTCCTGCTCCTGCACGCTGTGGTGTGCCTGGAGTGAATGACGCCACCATTGCCTTCCATTTTGAGATTTGTTTTGAAGCTTTAGTCTACCTTTGCTTTCTAATTTGAAATGTCCCTGGCTACATTGACACAAAACTATCTAGAGTTTGCCCTGATTTATCCAAAGGAGTAAAGGAATTTTCCCTCACAATGTCTTTTTCCTACCCAGTGAGTAGAATTTCTGCCATCCTTCTGCAAGGCAACTGCAGGGGCTTTTTGAGCCTGACAGCAAAACTTCAGCCTTTGTTTTTATTTAAATATCCTTAAATTCCTAAATATTTAGCTGTTCTTTTTTTCTTCTATACATTTCAACAACTTCATCTGTCTTCTAAACCCCTGGGGCGTGAAGTCAGTGATCCCCAAGGCATGGTCAGTGCTCAGCCGCAGCCCGTCCCTCTCCCTGCTCCTGGGATTCAAACCTGGGATGACAAAATAAATACAACAGTTACCACCATGTTGCTTCCCGAGGGAAATCACATGTTTTAACCTCTGCAGTTGCTGAATAAAGATGGTCGGTGTATGGAAATTCAGTATGTGGTGTTGGGAGTGATGTGCAGCTTTATCCCGCTGGCGTGAGTGCTCCCTTACAATCTCAGCCATGTGGAATCACCGTTCCTGGGGATTAGACTCAATTTGGGATTTTGGTATTTCCATGGACATTTGACACATGGGTACTACAGAAAGTTTTATCAACTCTGAAGCGATCAGAACAGAGGATTTGTAAACCAGCTTTGCCTTGTTATACTCTTCCCTTTTTTGCTTTCATTCCAGTGATTGAAAGTAGCCAAATTTCAATTAATCATCAAGTTTTGAGAGAATTAGGCTAAGTGTTTTCAAAGCAGTGTCAGAGGGAAGCGTCTCGGCTGTGGCAATCACTTTGTTGCTGTGTGGTGGTTGTCTTAGAAACTTCCCTAAGATGAAACTTTCATGCAAATGAAGGAGCTGGGGTTTTGAAAAGCTCTGTAAAAGGAGAGATCAGAGGTGTTGTCTCTGTGCTCTTCTCATCTAACATCACTTCACAATGAATTTGTTTTCACGCATTATTTTCCTTTGGATTTCTGCTTTGTAATCCAGACCTGATCCAAAGCTTATTGCAGTCAGAAGAAAGATTTTTACTGATTTCAGGGGAACTTGTTTCCATATGAAGGAAAGGGCACCAAATAGTCCCTCCTGTTAATGCTGGTGGCCATCAGGCTGCCGGGACTTTTGCCCTTGCCCCATCAGCCTGCCAGGCTGACCCATGCTGAATTATGCTCCCTCCTCTTTTCTAAACTTTCTTTTTCCTCAGAAGAGGTCTCTATTTTGCAGTTTCTGTCCCCAAAGCAAAGCTTTTGTCTTTCAGCCTTGTGATATTTCATCTGTCTCAAATTGCATCAGGTAAAAAACCAAAGCTATCCACTCATCGTCGATAACTCTTACATAAAAGCAAAAAGAAAGAAATTGTAGCCTCTATACTAATAAAATTGTGTTGTAATATTTTCATCTGAAGTCAATGGGGCTGAAATCTGCAGAGCTGAAAGGCTGGAAGCAAGTGTAGGATTTGCTCCACTGGTCTCTGTGGTACATAAGCTTGCATTTCTTAGATGAGTCTTCATATCTCCTTTAAGGAAAATTTTACCAACTGATAAATAAAGGTAGTCAGGACCATAAAGTTTAGCAGTTCTGAATAATGTTAATGAACATATAATTTAAAACAATATTATGTCTAAAAAGTCATGTAACATCACCATGGCTCGATGCTGGGCTGATCATACTCTTTTCAAGTGTTAAAGAATTAAGTTATTCTTCAGAGGAGGCCTCCAGGGCTGCATTCATTACAGGGACCAGCAGTATGGAGTTCAAAGCATAAAACTGTAAAGCAACACTTACAAAACAGATACAACAAAAAAGCCTTAAAGAAAGAGCAAATATTCAGTGAGCTCTGTGGTGCCTCTACATTAATGTCTGCTGTATAATGTACACTTTAATAGGCAGGTGTTAATGAGCAAGATCTAAAGACCGATCTAGTCTCTCAAGATAATGGCTGCTCCAGAAATAAAACCTTTTAACCTAAACAGAGTGAAAGAGCTTAAACCTTGACTGTATGTAGAACTGCAGCCTGTCTGGGGAAGAATAAACCCAGACGGTAGCCCACTACCAAAAGCTTAACAGATTATATAATGCAGAAACCGGGAGGTATCCAGGATGCTGAGCATCACAATTCTGCTGAAGTTAGTAATGAATCGAGGCACTCGCCTTCTACCAGGCAAACTCAGACAATCAGAACAATTATAACTGGTTGAATATATGTAGATTGTGGTGTTTTCCTTTTAAGGTTTCTTTTGAATCCAAACATGTGAAGATTGTTTTCACATAACTCCTTTAAAAATGAAGCACTGCAAATCCCAAATGTACGTCACTACAGCAGAGCTTGTGCAGGTAGGGTAACAGCCACAATTTGTCATGAAAAGCAGGTGTGAAAGGCAAGGGGGGGAAATATCAATATCAAAAATAAAATGAAAGATGACCAGGGTTTGTCAGCAAAAATGATATTGCTAGCTTAATCAAAATATTATATTTTTATTCACATTTTTAGGTGGGTTTCTTCTTATGTCCCCCTCTAGTAGTCTTAATTTTCTGAAGAAATGCTGAGTAACCTAGCCCTCGTTAATAATAGGCATAGTATGTCTTCCATCTATGTAGTCTCTGTAAGGGTTCTCAAGAGATTAATCAACGTTACAAACCATATATAAATGAATCATATACAAATGATGTTTGCCTGGGCTATCACTGCTGTCCCCGATCACCTCCTAGAAAAAAAATTCCCTGCCTTTACCTATAAAGTCTTATAGCAGCGATTTCTGAACATGCAAGGTCTGTATGACCAAAGGGTTAATAAAATATCTTGCACTGCAGAGGCAGAAAGTAAGGCTGTAGGCAGTGCAAAGCTGTCTTCTTCCATGATAATAAAACAAACAAGGTGATTTCAGCACAACTAATTGTCAGAGATAAGAAACAAATGTCGAGAAGGGAGGTGAATCAGGAGCTGTGCAGAGAACATGTTAAACACCTTACCTGGCTTGGTAGCTGAGATGCTCCTTAGCACAAATGAGATCAGAAGAGAGAGATTAAGCCTCATTTGCTTAGCAAAGAACTGTGGATGTGGTTTGTATCTAAAATACTCAGAGTCAAAAATGCACTTCAATTACGGACCAAAAAAGAAAGGTTCAATGCGCTTTCCCCACAGGGCTTGTCTGTTTTGGGAGCAGCCTTTTACCCTACTCCAGAAACAAAGAGAACCGTGAATCAGAGCGCTGTGTAAATAAAACATTCACAAAAGTATGTTTTCTATCATTAGCCAAACCGCTCATTGTTGCAAGTATTCCTAGGAGTACCATTTTATCACAGCCTAAGCAACATATTTGTACTACACGAGCCTTCAGTAAGTACTCATTAAAGTCAACTATACAATGCATTAAGTGGAAACCGTTTATAAATATAATCTGAGAGTTAAATGCTATTAGTCATTTTGAAGGTATTGATAGAGCCTCTTATTAGAACGATTAGAGATATTACTTATCCAGCCACTTACTCAGGAATGAACGTGCGTGATGAACAGAATTAGTGCTGCTACACTGAGTAAAACCTTTACTACTATGCAAAATTTGTCTACACGTTGGATGGCAGGTTTTGAGTCAATGATTGTATTCCCAATATGTTTAATGCATGCAGATTAGCCCCAGGTATAGCTGTGTTTTAGCTACTCAGCTTAGGACATTAAGGAGAAGCACTGTGTTTGCCTAACCCCTGTTTACACATCTCAGGGGCTATATAGTAAGCTTATATTTTAGAAGTGAGCAATATGTGAACTGAAAGTACTTCTGATTTTTGATGATGTTTCTGTCCCTTCCAAAGCCAGCTAATGTCAGGCAGGGAGGAAGATGGCTTTTTCCTGGGCAGAATTTTTCTTCAAATGCAATGAAAAGCAACAGAAGGTTAAAATAAAAGTTACACGAAAGTACAGCAGGACTGTGAGGAACAGGGCAGGAAACAGCAGTTCCCTGCGGACTATGAAATGAAAAAGGCTTACTAATTCATAACCTAAAGGTGTCTGTGCTTTAAAAGAGAAAACTTATGGGACCCGTGCTTCAATTTTTCCATTTTATTAACCATATGATGTGCTGTAGGCATGTAATTTCTTGAGTCTGGAATTCACTCACTTTCTCAGCTCCATCTTGCAATACCTGCCAACACCTTGAAATAAGAGCATTACACAGCAACAATATCCACTGGCGAAGGCTCACGTCTGTGGTGGGAAAATTCATTTCATGTTCTGTGGGGCTGGCAGAGAGGAAAGGCATGAGAGGGAGCAAGAAAAGGGAAACGGAGCAGCAATGAAAAGGGAAGAAAAATAGTCTCTCTCAATACTCCGCTGATTATTTTCTCTCCTTAAAGAGGTATTATTATTGTTGTGGCTATTATTATACTGTGTTGTAATAAGACCAGTATCCTGCTGTGACCCTGGAGCAACTGAGTGAGGTGCTCCCCATTCACATGTGTCTTCTGTATCCAGAGAATAGGGTTTGGAAATAGAAAAACCACGTGGAGCACAGGAAGCGTTATCACCTTTCCGCAGGCAGAGGCACAGCAATGAGTGCAGAGAGAATAGAGGAAAGGGTGGCAGCAGCACGGATCAACTTCAAGTCTCCTGGGTCATAGTCTTGATGCTTTCCCTATGACAGTTCAAAACGTATAAAATTTGCTGGTGATGATTTCCAAGAGGAGGAAGGATTATTCTTTACCTGCTATGTTATTAAATTCTTCCATAATCATTGCTTCCACAGAGCAGAATCTTGCTAAATATATCCTCAGCCTGACCAGCTGTAGCAGTTCTTACATTCTTAATATTGCTTAAGACTGACAACATCAGAAACAAGATATTTCTCTTCTGTTTGAACCGTTATTAATTTTTAACCCTGGCTTTCGAACAGACCTTATGATGAGATTATAAACTGTTCATTATTTGCATTCTGCTTTCCAATTTGTACCTGAGATACAATGGTAGAGTGCTGTATTACCTACTGCTGAAGGGGAACTGTTGCGCAGGGTACAGATGGGAACAGCTACAGGTGATGCCTTCCTTCTTCAGAAGGTGATTTATGAAGCCTTCTGGACAAAGTAGTGTTAGCAGTAAAAAGAAGCTCTCTGGGGAAGAGTAAAGGCAGAGCAGAGAGCGGAGAATTGAAAGACACGGTGAAGAAAGATTATTTCACTTAATTATGCTTTTCAGTTCAAGGAGTGGTTCTCTCCACTGATGGTAAGGCACCTACATCGTCGTGCCGGGAGAGGGGGGCACATATGGCATCTGCTGTTTCCTGTGGATATGTCTTTAAAAAAAAAAAATGTAGATATGGTTCATCAGAGTACCTGTGAGACTCCCTGGCTTCCTAATTTATCTCTTTATCCAGATGGCATATGACTACCTAAATGCACAGAAAACTCCTGACAGTGCAAAGTTCTTTGGTTCAGCAGGTGAAGCTGCAGCGAGGTTCGGAGTTTGCAGGCTGAGGCTGGCTGTAGCTGGGTCTGAAGTGAAGCCAACTGCCCTAACGGTGCGAGCAAGCACTGCCTGGCATTTACTGCAGAATGGGGAACGTGTTTTGATAAAGCATGTGTTAGGAGTTGTCACGCTAAGGCTGGTGCCTTTCGGAAAGAGGACCCGTGGTTAGGCTGATGTGGGGATTGTCAGGTGCTAGCACTCCACAAAAATAGTGGGCATGTGTTTTGTGGAGCGCACTGCACTGCTCCGAGGTGTACCTGCTTAGCCAAAGCAAGACTTGTGTGCATTTAAACTCTGTCCCAAAATGTGCGACACCATCGATCAAGCCTTTTCAGCCCATTGGCTGCACTGGATGAGTGGGGCTAGCTCTGGCATAAGGCATTGCTCGGTAGTAAAAGGAGTTGCCTTTAGGATATGGCCTTGCTGAGTTACCTTTCATGGTGGAAAGTCTGAATTTTAAAGTCTTGGACAAAGTATATTTCAACAAAGTTTAGACAGTAAGTTAAATAACTGCATTGCCCATTAGAAATATTTTTAAGTATTTTTATGCGTCATCTTGTGTGATTAAATGTTGCTGTGACGTGTTTAACTCTTAATGTGTGCTGCTTGTAAAAGTTCCCTAGTTGACTGCCAGTTGAGACCTTCAGGCTGAATTGTA
>JAVJGJ010000047.1:21077701-21125563 GCA_035590215.1 Microhierax caerulescens | reverse complement strand
AGACCTTCAGGCTGAATTGTATCTAATTATTCAAAATATTGCTATTAGTAGGTGAGAATAAAATATATGACAACTAAAATGTGGATCAGATGCCTAAATTTAATACGGTCAAAGTATAGCTCCCACAGATTTCCATGAACATAGGTTTATAGCACTCAATATTGCTGGATATACTGTAATTGCATTGCAAAGATTTTACAGTAATAACGATCCTATTGCTAATAGCAGGGGAACAATAAACCCCATGTATTTTGGGTGGTCAGATTTGACACGTAACATCTACCTGGTAAATAAAGGGTGGATTTTATGAGCTGTGCTGTAGTGGGGAGAGAGGGAAACAATCTTCAGCCTGATTTTATGGGACTGGATCAGTCTCTAAGTATTGTCAAAGCTCCTTGCAAGGGTGACTTTAAAAAATTCAGATCCAGGGCATGGAAAAAGCATTCTCACTATGAGGAGCAGCTGCAACTCTAATGTAACTTTAAGACAGCTATATAGAGATGGATTTATACTATTTTGAACTTGACCTTGAGTGTGTACATAATCTTCAGCACTTATTTTCACTCTGTGAACCACAGTCACCTTTCCAGTGGCCCACAAATTTATGGCCTGGTGGCTTTGCAAGGCTAAAGGAAAGCAGCAGAAATTGGGCTGAAGTCACCAAATGGCAAAATGTGGTGAGATTTAACTGAGTGTAGTCAAAAAAAACCCAAACCCAAACCAAAAAATTAACATTCCCAAAGCCCTTAACATTTTCAAGTCCACTAGCTGAAAAGACAGTCCTTGAAATTACTTTACAATGCCCCTGACAAATATTCTAGGAATTATGAACTCTTCAGTTACAGACTTCAAAAATTCTTCACATTTTAGCTTTTCTTGGGTTACATGAGTTTTATTCTGTATATATCTAAAAGGGAACGGGTTTCTGTAAGAAGACACAAAGCCAGTATTTCTGTGTCAATAGCAAAGACAGGCTAAGTCTAATTACAAGAGAAATTTGAGTGATTTCCATATGTTAATGACAAATCTTTGCTTTTTGCAGTATTTCAAATCTGATGGAGAAAATGAACTGACATAATCCAATTTCATATCAGGAGCTGTCTTATAATTTTAGAGAAACAACAATTATTAATCTCTTAAGTCACTGATATGATAAAAATCATGCTTAATATGATAAGACTTCATTTTGCATTAAAGTTTTCGCTATCGCATCAGGGAATTCTAGTCTCACTAATGCTTTCCAGAAGCCTTATGATTTAAGTGAGTAGGTTAAGTAAAACAAGATATGCTTAATGATTTTACAGCCATTTCAGTACAGCAACATTAGTGTTATCAGTCAATCCCCCAGCAAACAGGTAATGGGCTCAGCTAACAAGCAAGACGTGCTAAACCAAATCTCAGATGATGAGGATGGGAAGGTGGCACTTGGGGCCAGAGGCCGCCTCTGCGACAGCCCTTGACCTTCAGCTCAACTTTGGATGAAGTCCCTTAAAAAGATAGGTTGTTCCCTATGGTTTTAACATTAAGACAGGCAAAACATAATGGATCTGAGTTTTTCTTGACATGTGGAAACTTTTTATAACCAGAAACCAGTGCAATAAAATCCAAACATTAGCAGGCAGTTGCTGCCAGTATTTTCCACACCTGACAAATGGGATGTATTATGGGGCATGAGTTTGCTATGAGGATATCGCCAGCTTTTTTCTCGTTGAGATACAGGAATTTATTTGCTTCAGACCCATAGTCTTTTATTTCCACATTTGCTCTTTGACAAGGAGCTGGCACTGTGTGCTTTGGAAAGGAGATGATGTCTGCAACATGCCAATTTGGGATGCTAGCCACTCTGTCTTCATTCCTAATTATTAAATAGGTGACTCTAAACCCAGATGCATGAGGCTTCATGTCTCTTGTAAATTTTCTAGCTAAATATGCACTAAACATATGCATGGCTTTTTATTAAAGTGTAAAAAGATAAAGTAGTATTGTTATATGCTGAATGCTTTTGTTAACCCTATCAATGACCTTTTAGAACCCAGCGACATTTTTTACATCAATTAATTTTACTAACTAATCACGCACTATGTGCAAACAATTCCTTTTTAACCACTTAGATTAATTACGTCACTGTTCAGTGATCCCTCGTTTATACAATCTGTGGCAGTGAGAACGTTCCTCTGCCATTCATTGTTTGATACAATGCCCCCACTTTTTCCCATCTCACATGAACAGCCGTGCTTTTTCAAGCGTCTTGCTAATTTCTGATTCCTAGCGCCCTGCAGAAGTTGTTTCTATAACTAAAGGGGAAATACCAGCAAGTGGCCAGCAAGCCTTTATTCCATGCACCTGATAGATTATTTAGCACCTTTTCCCAGAAATTTATGTCAAAATGACAATTTATGGTATGCCTTAGCCTATATATCTTTTCAATATATGATTCCCATTGGTGGTGCCAGCAAATACCCTGCTGGAGAAATAAGGAGGGATACTCACCTAGGAAAATAATGATAATAAAAAACCTCAGGCAGGCTGAAGGAGAGTTTTGCTTTGAACTCCGATGTGGGGGACCAGAAGCACCACCCCAACCCCAGCTGGGAGCAATCAAACCCTTTGGCATTTCTGCCAGCGCTGGGCTCTTGCTGTACAAACGTGAAGGACCAAAGCAAAGGGGAAGGTTGATCCAAACTCTTGGCCGGGGAGGGCAGATGCCATGCGGCTGTGCCCGTGACTTTTTTTTTTTTTTGTAGGTATCTGTCAAACAAAACTGCTGAGAATTGTGAAGGTTATGTTAGATTACAAAAGTGAGATGGGTGATAGTAGTTGCTCTGTCAGATAAATAAGTCATCATTTCTCCAAGACAAAGGAGTCCAAGAATAACTCAACCTACAGCTTAGAAAGGGAAATGCTAATGAGTTTAAATCAAAGCTTATTTGCATGCAAAAATGCAAACTCTGTAAGTATTAGCTTTTGAAGCTGTACAATAACCTCTTGGAGACACTAGTAATGTGTTTGGTTTTAGTAAAAGGCACTGGGCTGCCAGCCCCAAGGGCTGTTTGCTCGGGGCAGGGGGGGGGGGAGACGCAGCAGCATTGCAACGGTGCAAAACATGCACCTCTCGGTGGCGGTGTGCCTTCCCCCGTATTTATTGCAAACAAATCTGGTCTCTGCCATTTGTTTACTCTCCTATTCTGTCTTTCTGCCTTGGTATGCATTTTTAATTAGGTGCACTCCAGTTCTTTCCCTGCTTGCTCACACTTTAATTTGGGAAGCGCAGTTTTCATTAGCTCTGCAAATATCCGCTGTTCTTTGCAAAGTCAAATCTATTACTTGCAAAATAACCTTGCTTAGTCCTGGTTATCAGTTATACCAATAATACTGTGCTCTCTAATTAGTCCAGCTGTTAACTGTTCAAATTCACATGCCTGAGCTGTATTATGTAGCTCTGCATCAACATGATCAATGCTTTCACTTGGCAGATATTTTCCTGTAGAGAAAAGCAGTTTTTCCAGGCTCCTGGAAGAGGTACACGTTTGGGTTTTTTTCTTTAAATTTCAGAATGATTTTGTCTCGCAGTTTGCACTTTTCTTCGTAATCCCACTGTAATGTACTGCCTATTTCTAACACCTCCAAACCTGCTACCTGGAACAGACAGAGGATTTCTCTGTCTTCAATATCTCTTCAAAATTACTTGCTTCCAATGAAAAACACAAGTGCTATAATCTTCCCTTCCAGCCCTGGGCCACGTTCAGCCCCTGGCTGAGGGATTCAGGTGGCTTCATTTTCTGCCAGAGGTTTACGTGCTCTTGACACCCTGAGAGGACTCAGAAGCTCGCGGGTGTACTGAGGAGAACAGGGGGGGTTATCCTTTCTGGCTCCAAGAGCCTGGCAAGGAGTGGCACCAGAAAACAGACCCCCGCGTCTGCTGGAAACTTTGGATACCACTGCTAAAGGACCTAGTGCAGGTCTTTCATGACTGAAAGGGGTTATCTACCATTTTAGATTTTTAAGAGAATTCTCAGAAATCAGTCTTTTGTGTTCTCTACCGTGAGCATCAAAGAGCAGTATAATCTTTCTTACGGACCATTTCAAAAAACTCACAGACTGTTATTTCCAAATCTGAAGCTTTTATTAAACTATTAATTTTTGCCAGATCGATTCAGTGAAAAGAAATGGAGAAAAAAAAAAAAAAACAAACAAAACCACAAATAGTAAAGCGCCAGGTGTGTCCATACCTTTTGCAATAAATTCAACATGATTTTTTAATTGTTAGCGTCAATGTTTACTTTCTAAATGTATTTTCATCTTGTTTGCAGACGTTTAAGCAAGCTTTCAAGTAGGAAGGGGCATTTAATTTTGAATCTGAATGGAACATTTTGTTCAACCCAGAAAGAAAGCTCAATTATTATTTTTAAGTCTGCCAAAAGCTCAGACAAATTTTCCTGTCATGTTGACTGATTTTTTTAAAAATTGAAAATAAACTGCAAAATCTTTCCCAAAGCCGTACCTACAATTACTCTTTTCAGTTAGAAATAAGATGCAGTGTAAATGTGCATAGGTGGATGATTATGGCAGAGGGAGGTGAATTGTCATCCCTTTCCCATCGTCATATGGCATCACAGATTGAGAGCAGACCCACCGGTCTGAGCAGAACCTGCTTGCAAAATAACGTGTCGCTCGCTGTGAACATATGCTCAGCGTTTGTTCCTGAAGAAGTAAACCCTCTGAAATGAAGGCATAGGCAGCGTGTGCTGCGGCTCACAGAGGGAACGGGCGGGTTGGAAACCCGTGTGCGGACCCAGGGCGTGGGGGGAAGGGCGAGTGATGCACCTCTGCACGTGCGCAGGGGGAAGCCCACGGCCAGGAGCTCCTCATGTGCAATTACCTGCTGCAAGGGTTAACTCAGAATTGAAAGCAAATGCACTTACAGGAGCAAGGAGAAATGTGGTTACTATTACAATGTGTTATCACTCTCTTTAAACTTGTTTGAAACAAACTGGGAGAATAAAGCAATGTTTTTGCACATTTCCCCATTGAAGTTTTTTCAGATGCTGTTCAACAGCACTGAAGATAAAGCTTTGCCTTGCCTTTGATGTAGGTAGGGAGTCTGATAGAGTTCTCAGATGATTTGCAAAATAGATCTGAGCTGAATTTAATTTTTAAAGACAAGTCCATCGGCATCCCCCAAGGAAAGGAGATTTCAGCCAGAGCTGTGGTGTGGACTTACAGGTCACCATTCACTAGCTGAGTCCTCTCCAAAGCCTGAGGGTCCATCAAGAGTATTTAGGGTGCATTATTTATATATTTTTTTAAGATTATAATTTTATCCATAGTTGTATGTATATCCCTTTTAACTTTGACTTCCTATGACAAGCAAGAAAAGATGAATGTTGCTGCTGTAACTTAAATAAATACCCAAATGCTTGAATACTCAGCAGAGACTGTGCAGGCCATGCGGTCTTCCTCCAGTCTGGTAGAAGACAGGCAAAACCTCTTTTCCAGGTCTTTCAGGTAAAAGCAAAGGAACTGTTGTGGCAGAGCAGAGCCCCCTCTTCTCCATCCTCTCCTTTCCCCCCAACCAGAGCATCCCATGCACCAGGCACAGTGCAGGCTGGGGCAGCATCGCACTGGTGGGTGTCTGTATTTGGGTGGAGCCAGACCCCCTGTGCTCCTTTTTCCTGAGGTCACCCTGGGAGATGGCTTTGACAAACCCATGTCAGAATTTGGGCCAGCTCAAGGCTCCAGCATGCATAAAAATATTCAAAATATTCAGGAAAAATGTGCAGAGGTGCTCTAAAGAGAGTTGGATACAAAAGTGTTGGTTAAGAAATCAAATCCCTATAACTCAACTGAGCTACAGCCAGGTAAAAAAATCAGAGGTTTTCAGATAAAGAATTTGAGCAAAATTTATGGGTTGAAATGTACTGAGCTTAGGTAAGAGAAATCCACGCATGAAGGTAGTGGTGTGTGTATAAATGATTGCTGAAAAACAAAGAACAATCCTCATATACCAGATACTTTATTTACACCAAAATAGTTTAGGCAGGCTGAATGGTGTAGTATTCTCTCCTCAGTCTAGAGAAATGTCCTGGAAAAGCCTTATTGCACAATGCTAAAAGCTTTTTAATAACAAGCTGCCCAGTGGTTTCACATCTGTCCCAGTCCACAGACACCTTGGCAGTCCGTACAGACACCCCTAAACTCTACTGTGGATTATGAAGGTCTTCAGCCCCAGCTGTGCTACAGTCTTTCTTTGTGTCTACAGTCAATAATTGTCCTTCAGGCATTACTGGAGCTACATCCCCGCTCTCTGGACCTAATCCAGCTCTGACAAATCTTCCTGAGGAATTGCTATGGAAGGTAGAGAAATTGGGGATGGTCGGTGACAAGTTCACAGAAGTACAAAACCAAGTGCTTGGGCAATTTTAGGACCTCAGCGATGTGAAGCTCGGCTTCAGATATCAGATTAGTGGAAGTAAATATTTTTTCTCTTTCTTTGTTAAATTGGGTTAGACTGTCCTTTGTACAATAGATAAGGCATTGCATTTACATTCAAGTATTTCTTTTTGTATTAGCCTAGGTAGGGAGTAAAACAGTATTTGCTGCAACATCTTACTAGAGCTTCTAGGAAGTTATCCTGACAATAAATAAATAAGTGAATGAATAAATGTGTATTAATTGGGAAGCCTGATTTTCATCAGGGACACAATGGCTTTGTAAACAGACATTGCACTCAAGCTCGATCAAAATTTAAATCCAGGTTTGTAACTCATTTTCACTTTACCCCCTGGAAAAAAAGCAATGAAACCATAATTTTCCAGTGTAATAAGATGCAAGTTCCACTACCTTGCAAGAGCTATGATCCACCCAGAGTTCAGGTAGCTTATCTGCAGCTACATGAATGTTTAAAATATCTGCTAATACAGCCACCTTAGGTAGGATTCTTAAGGAAGAATCTCACCAGATAACGTCTGTACCCATCTTCTCTCAGAGACTCCTCAGGTTGTGGCTGCATGATCCTTACATGCTGCAAAAGCATTTGACATGAGAGAATGGCTCTTCTCCAACAGCTTCAGTTTCATTCCCACCCTCTGCATGGGCCAGAGTGCTTTGTGCCTCGCTGTTTGAGGCTGTATGGACCTCTGGTACCATCCCCTTGTATTTCCCACTGGTCCAAGGCAAGAGATAAGAAAGTGGGCTTTCTCCTTTGTTGTCCTTCAGGATCAAAGGTTGTAATGGCTGCGATGTGGATTGACCACCAGAACAGTGATTTATGCATCTAGAAAGCTGAAAATAGGATTTCAATTATTTCTAGGTAGTATATAGATTTTTTATGACTGATCCTAATAAGCCCTTTTTAGCATCTGACAGGCAGAAGTGTGTGCGCTTTTACCAAAGAAATCAAATGGGGGAAAGTGACTCGATTACACCTGGTGGGAGGTAGTTGACTAATGGACATGTAAAGGACTACACTGTAAATTGGACTGGATCGGGTACAAGATGTAGGCAGCTAAATGGCAGCTCTTCTTACTCCTACCTTCTCTGCCTTGGAGAAGCCTGCAGAAGCCACTGTGGAGGCTTTTCCTACTCTGCAAGAAAATTAGGCACCTGAAGGTCAGGTATACCCTGCGTCTTTCAAGCAGAAATAATATATGTGTGGCTGCTTGCAGCAGAGGGGATCTTGCACCTGACTGCTGAGCAGGAAAATTCCTAAAACAAACAGGCTTAGCAGCTCCATAGAGAAATCTGGGAGCAGAAGCAAAGTTTAAACGCCAGGCTCTCCGACAGCTCGTTCAGGGCTGCAGCAAAGTACCTCTTTGGAAACAGGGGCTTTAAGCACTGGTGGGTGGTCGCACCGTCAGCCTGGGCTCCTGCCACTGGGCGTGAACATGCACTGGGCTTCTCTTTGACAGCCCTTTGTGGCTCTCCAGACATCATCTTGTCACTGGAAATAAGAAATCAATAAAAAAAAACAGTCTATCTGTAATGTTTGAGGGTTTTTTTCCCACTGCCGTGCCCAGAGCCATGCCCAGGGCCCCTCAGGCAGTCCTGCAGCCCCCGGGGCTGAGGTGCATTCCACCAGTCTGTAACTTGGCCCCAAAGCTGGACCCACTGCTGCTAAATGTTCACGGTCGCCTGGCTGGGGAAACATTTCCTTCCTGAAATCAGGCTCCAGGGTGGCAAAAAGCTGGGCACTTTCCAAACTGGTATCTAGGGCTGGAGTGAGGAGGACACCATAAACTGTAGGATTTGGAGCATCAGCTTTTAGCAATGGTGACGGATACACCCCGCCATTAGGTAAGGCGATAAGCTATGCGCGACTAGCAAACAGCTCGAAGGAGTGAGCATGAAGATACTTTTTTTTTAAAAAAGATATATTCTTGCTCTTCATACACACCCACACAGAAGCAAAATGCCAGCAGGGACAAGTTGTATTTCTCTTTTATGCAAGATAGATGCTACTGTGGTCCCTGTTACCTAAGACTCTCAGCACCTCCTAAATTTGTCATTTATCTCACAGTACCGTATTAAATTGATATTATGGGGTATGGATGTACAAACAAGTCTGCATAGGGGGTCTGGAGTCCACGGAGTGGGGAATTGGTCCTTCATTTTCTTCATTTCCTGACTATCTGAAAATACTTTCCTCCGTGTTTTCATCCTTCTCCCAAGATCAGATCAGCTTCCGAAAAAGCACAAATGCATCAATTTCTTCCTACTGTTTTGTCTGAAAACTTCACATTTTATCTATTAGCTTTACAGTTTTGAAGTTTATTTGCTCTAGAGGGGCAAGATTATGTGCTTCTTTTGTTATGTACCTCCTGACATGAAAACAAATCATTTTGCTTTGCCATTAATTTATCACATTGTTACCCAGAAATACTTTGGTGTTTCATTAAAACTGAAACCTGGGAAAATGTGAAGTCATAAATGCCTTTGTAGCCCCTAGAGTGACAATATACCTCTTGGAATAAGATGATCGTGTAATGCCTTTATGCTACATATCAGTGCCCTTGATGTGGTACTTTGTGGGATGTAGTGTGGAAATAGACCTTTTTCCTTAGCAGAGGTCATCTTTATGATGCTGTTTGTGTAAGGAAATAGTGGAGGCACTGGTTAGAGAAGGCAGCTTTTCTGTGATGCCCCGGGGAGGACTGTCAGCCTTGGCAGTGTAAGCACAAGGCTTTTGAATTACGTCTCTAGCCAGTCTTGGCAATACCCCTGTGTTCATTAGTAAAGCAAAGGAATCATTTCCAAAGGTGTTATAAATATCCAGTATTACACAAAGCCCTGCCCGTATTCCAGCCTTGGTAATACGGCACTTTGTCAGGCACTTGCAGAGTAAACCTGTGAGTGTCATCGTGTGCGAGCTTAGCAAAAGCTGTTTGTGTTTTCTCCAGACAACTTGGGAGATAAGGCTTGTGACTACTGAATCATGTTAGTCTAATGCATTTATTCTTCCCTTATGAGAACGCATATCCTTGTATACGGTTTCAGACATACAGAGTAGGGGTGGTAATAAACAGATGTGTTATATCGGTCCAACTAAAAGTGCTGAGGAGATGGGTAAATAAAAAGGAAGATAGAGGAGATGGATGCAGTGGTGAAAGCTAAGGGGCCCTGAGCATCCGTGCTCTGGCAGCGTACAGCTTTATCGCTGGTGGCGTTGTGGATAGATTCTGTTTGCCTGTAAAAGGTGGGGTGCAATGCTGATCTGCCAACCCTTCATGTAAATACTTGAGGAAATATTTGAGGCCAAAACCCAATTCAATCTCCAGAGTCCATAAGCCTGAAAGGATCTCACCATAAGGCTTATTCTTCTCTAGGTAATTTTCTTTTCACGCCCATAAAGGCAGAACTGTTAGGAAGACATTAAATCTTTATCGTTTTTGTGTCAGTGCTGAAGGAAAAGGTCCTACACAATATGCTTATTAAGAGCTAGGCTTTCTGATGCTGCTAGGTGAGATTTTGCTTTTTTAGTTTTGGTGGTGTGGGGTTTTCTTTTTCCTTGGTTTTGTGTTTTTTTTTTAATGTAAACTTCGTGGAGGATGTTTCTACAGTTATAGTTGTACTTTTCTCTTGCATAATTGAATTATTAACTTGCTACGGGGTCAACAGAATGGCTTATTTCTATAATAGTACAGGCCAAATCCTGGTATCGTTATTCACATTGGGAAGCTCCATACTCAGTATGAGGCCTCGCTGAAGTATCTACCTGCAAAATATGCTGATGCTGGAATTTAAATTGGTAGTCCCTTATAAATGGAACCACACAGGCTGCAGAAAATCAGAAGCAGTAATAAAAGTCTGGATGGATGTAAAAAATCCAGATGCAGTGGGATACAAATGACCTCTAGTTTTCCTTATTCAAAAAGAGTGAAACAAAACAAAACAGAACAAAAAAAACACAAAATCACCAATGGACTTTTGGAAAACCTGTAATCATCTTTGCATGGACTGCAGGGCTGCATTCCCGTGCGCTTAATCTCTTTTCTGTTCATATACATGCTGCAAACCTCTTGCAACCCAGAATTAAATTGTGCTGTTCCTAAAATTGTGTATTTGAGTTCCCAACACTGAAATGTGTTGAAACTCTGTGTGTGCTCTAACAGAAGAAGATTCTCTGTAACATATCCTCCTCTGCACAATTTTTCATTGGGCACAGTGTTATATCCTGGTTCTTTAGATATTCTGGGTCGTCTTTATGCTCTGCTCTCTACTGTACACCTTAGCCAAGAAAGAAAATTTACGGTCTTGTGTCTGCAGCCTTTCCTCACAAATAATAAAGAAATAATGCTGAAGTAAATAACAGATGTCAGATCATGTCACGGTGTTACTTTGAGATGAGGAATGTGGTGTTAACCACAGAGTTTACAAGTCATACAAGCTAGAGGGTAATTAAGCATGAGTATTGCTAATCAGGCATATTTTGTAATAAAACAATGAATGAACTAAAGAAAATATGGAAATTTAAAGTACATTCACCTGAAGCTCCCTAAGAACGGAAGCCTGTCATTGACATGATTTTGTCCCATGTAAAGTATTTTTAGGATGCTTATGTGCTGGGCTGACCTTGGCAGGCCACAGAGTGCCTACCGAGCTGCTTCTCACTGCCTCTCCTCAGCGGGACAAGGGGAGAAAATAAGATGAGAAAAGCATAAAAAAAAAAAGATAAAGGCAGTTTAATAAAGAAAAACAAAGACCATGTATCCTTTGCTTCGCATCAGCAGGTGATGTACAGCATCTTCCTGGGAAGCAGGGCCTCAGGACGTGTAGTGGTTGCTTCAGGAGGCAAATGCCTTCATAATGACTGCCCCCTCCTCCTTCTTTTTCTTAGTTTTTATTGCTGAGCATGACACCATATGGTATGGAATATCCCTTCGGTCAGTTTGCAGCCTTTGACATCCTTACCCAGTCCAGGACCTGCTGACCATGTGGCCAAACATGTCCAATTTCCTATTAAAACAAACTGCATGAATAAACTACAGATGATAGATTACTCACTGAGATTAATACATTGATCAAGAAAAATCACGGTTTGTTCACAGGCAATTTGTTAACCAAAAAAGAGACAACAATTAAAAAATAAAGAGCATTATAAATTTCTTTTGCCACCTTCTCCACTCCCTTAATACACTACCTTCCCCTCACCTCCATTCCTTGCCTGTAGCTGTCACTGAGCTCAAACCTTAAATGTAGCAACACAGAGATCTTTTGGAAGGTCACTGGAGTGAACCTGATCTGTTCTCTAATCCTGCACAATTTAGAAGCTGTGGCAGATTATATATAAACACCCGCAGTAGTTCTCTCTGTAATATGAAGTGATGAAACCTTCCATCTTGCGCTGCCAGCAGAGCAATAACGGATCGGTCAGGAGGAAATGCCAATTGTATCATCTCTAAGACCATTAAAGAGTGGCTTACCATCAAGAAAAGGAGTTGGACAGTTTCTATGGCATTAATGGGTCATCCCCAAATTCTACAGTCTCTGACTTGGTAACTTCAGTTATGGAAATGGAAAGAGGCTGGCATGTAATACCACTGCCCGCTGGTGGGCTACAAGTGCAAAATTACCGGGAAGCTCGTCTAGCACTTGAAAACAGAAGATGCTTGCAGACCAGATAAAGACCTAAGAGCTAAATCCAAGGCTGTTGAAGCTAATGGAGGGATTCCCTACTGAATCATTTGAACTTTGGATCAAACTGAAGTACAAAAAAGCTCAACAGGAGCTATTCTGAGGGGGAAAATTATATAATATTCAGTGATCCATAAAGAGAGGCAGGAACTGCCTCATCTAAATCAAATGGCAGCGCTGAGAAGGAAGAGCATATTTAAGTCATGTCTTGTTCCAGGGATTGTTTGGTTTCCTTTTTCGTTCAAAGGTGGTTCGTATTTCCATGATGTGTAGTTCTTGTGCTCCCAGATAACCGCCAGCATGACAGTAGCCCAGGGGTCCCACCCCCGAGCTCACGCTGCTCTCGGGAGCACGGCCCTGGAGTGTGGGGCACAGCCCCCACAACTCAGCGTTCCCTTTACGGGACAGCAGCACTCCTTTCCAAGCCCTCTCCTCCGGAGGCAGCCTTTGCACAAATTATGTCCAAAACACATTAGGGTGCACATTGGAAAGGTGGGGGAGAGGGTAAGATGGTATCTTCCTGAAGCACAAACCAGTGGAATCTCAGTGGGGGGTATTTGTTTCATCTCCAGCAGTTTTTTAGTTCAGCTTTTTCTTGTTCATGTGGCTTTTTTCCCCCTAAACAACCATAAAAAGATCACTTTTAAAAGCCCAAAGACAAAGTAATACAAAGTAACGGCATGTAACATGAATAATAAAACCATAGTTTGACTTCATTTCCCTTTTTGTGTGACTTAAGTATTATAATTATTAATTTATAACACAGAGGAACGCGTGGTGCACCACAGATGAGAAACTTGAAATCTAAATAGTTTGGACAGTTCAGGTATGAAAATTGCATACTAAATAGAAATATGCAATCACATCAGGGGAAAAAAAAAGTTAACTAGTACTCTGGCTGTGTCCCCTTCTTCACAAGAATGTCCTTGTCCTGGATTGATAGCCAGCTTCCCAAGCAGAAGAATCAAGGTCTCCGTTCCTGTATTCTGGAATGGGGTGGTTTGGGCCCAGAATATATCAAAGATAATCCAAAGCTCTGAGATGAAGAACATGGTTGAAAAATCTACTCCTCAGGCGCAAGTTAGTCACACGAGTGCAAACTGAGTGAGCAGGAGACATCTTTTTCAAGAATCAGACGGATGATGTGTGAGCTGAATTCCCACAAGAGCTGCGAGTCACTGCTGAACTCCCTGCCTTCGCTCCAGATACAGAACATTCCACCTAGCGAAACATACATATTGCTAGAATTAAAAAGCAACACCATACATATCAGGTAGGACTTATTAAATGTACATTTCAGAAAAATAGTGGAATTTGTCCCCCTGGCTTGATTGCTTTCATTTCCAATGTAGTCCTTGGAAGCAAACACATGTCGTCCAAGGATATATGATGTATCCCTGCCTACCTAAGTGTCTGTGTTTCAGGAGAGAAAAATCTTTGGAAGCTTTCACAGGTACTTACCTCTATCTTTGGCGTAGTAATGTTTGGAGTTAGGTAGACTGTGCCTTACTCACAGCTTACTTGCTGAAACGAGACTAGGGGGCTGTATGTTATCCAGGCTGCCTAGCACACCACTAAGGGACATTCAGCCACTGCCATGATATCGGCAGCAAGCACCCTGCTGGTCAGGTTTTTCTGACAAAACAACTTACACTGGGAAATGCTGACAATTTTATTGTTTTTATTGTCAATATTATTGTTGTTGTTGCTAATAGTAGTCTTAGCGGTAGTATTACTGGTTGGGTTTGGTTCTGTTATTGTTCGCTATTATATCCCAAGGAGAAAGAGGGAATTTTTGTCATCTCAAAACTTTTTTCAGAATGCAAAAATGTTGCAGTCTGTCTCTATGGCTTGGAGCAGACGGCCAGTGGCATGTTGCCTGCCTAAGGAGGATGCCTAAGGAGGATTCCTGGGATGGGTGTCCCAGCAGTGTCCACCACCACAGCACCTGCTGTATGGTGGAGGATGCAGCAGTGAGGTTTTTACGTGGTACGTAATTGCTTCAAGAACCAAGCACTGAAGTGTTCTTAAACTCTTTTTGATGTCCTTGGGAGGAGTTTTGATACATGGAAGGAATTCTCAAACAAAAAAAACCTTCCTGATGACTTTCATGGTTTTGGAAGTCTTGCTCTACCTTAAAAATAATCACAGCATTTCATGTAGCATGCCATATTTCTTCACCATTCAGCTTAGGTACAGACGTGGAACGAGCAATTAAACCAAGCTGAGAGGAAGAGCAACATGGGCTCTGTGTGTGGGATGGTTTCCAGGTGGGATAGCTTTCATAAGTGCCTTAAAAAACATTCTGCCACATGGCTCTTTAGAGGCCTCCCCACAGAAGCAGCTCAATTATTCATTCAGAGCAGAAACTGCTTTATTACATGTCTTGTAGTTCGAATGGTTAGACTGAAATGTGGGACACTCTGCTCTCAACAAGATTCTGGTATTTGCATTTGTACTTGCACTTGTCCTGCAGAGCGGTAAAAGAGTTGCCAACACCAGCTGGGAGATAGGAATATCATTAGCACATATTTTGTTTTGTATCTTCAAGGTTAGTACAAATCACAAAACCTCTGCAGCTGAAAGAGAGAAAAAGAGCACAGTTCTGGAATTAAACTTATTTTTCAAATCAGTCTGGACAAGTTTTAAGATATGATTGAATATTTGCCTTTGGCCCAGGGGAAGATCATTGCTCTACAGCACCCTCACGCTCAGAGAGTCTGTTCTCATCCTTGCTTGAAAACTGGTCTTTCTGCCCCAAAACCATGTGGTTTGTATTCTCAGACAGCCTACCTGCAGTGGGCAGTCAGGAAGGGAGAGGCAAACCTGAGATGCTGCCCAGTCCCCTCTCGGTCTCCCTCTGCCACCTCTCCCCACCCCGGGGTGACGTTGAGGACCTGAACTCACTGTGGCTGCTCCTGGCCAGGGTGGGCTCCCCTTCCCACGCTACCAGGGTTGCATCCAGCTTTTATGTAGGTATTCACCTGAGAGCTGGGGGATTTGTAACTGCTTTGGGTCAAGAAAACACACCAAAATATTTAGCATTTTTCTGGGTGAAGAAAAATGAATTCCCACCCCATCCCCCCTTGTATCTAGCAGGGAGTTGGGTGGGTTCAAATTGATATTGTGCCATGAAGGTCCAAGGCTAGATCGGGGGCTACGTAGTACCACAATCTGGCACTGCATTAGCAGTGAATGATTTTAAAAGATTTTCCTTGAGCTAACATTGACTTAATTGTGTAACACATTATATATTACCATATGTACACATTACCAAGGCTCTTGATTATTTTCTAATTTGAATTTCTCCAGTGGTTCTCTAAAGGGCACTAACTCAGTATAACTGTAAAAATGAAAGTTGCTTACCACCACGATGCTTGCCTGGAACTGTTGAACTGAGCAGAATATCTCCCCATCTATCCATAACTTTGTATTTCCCCAAAGTGAAGAATGCCTAGATAATTGTGGTCAGTGTTTACACAGTAAATGAGCCTGCTTTCAAATTGTTCTGTTCTATTTTAAAATTGGATTAGTTTATGTTTCTTCATAAAGCAACTACATTTGGTCAAGCACATTCGCTGGCACTCCAGAGACAGTCGTACCAGGAAATGAAGCATCTTGTCAAACACATACGCTGACATTGCCCGTCCATGAGCTGTGGCATCTCCCACAGACAGGCTGACCCCTTCATCTCAAAGGGCAAGACCGAGCCTAGGGGTGCTGCCCGCGCGACATGGTGGCCCCAGGTGGGGTAACATCTCAGAAAGCCACGTCCTCGTTGGCACAGCGCTCCTGGAGCCAACCACAGAATGCTGATGAACAGCACGGGTAGGTTTGCTGCTGTGCTACGCTCCATTTCATATCCCCAAGAAAAAAGTTACTCCAACTCTGAGAGAGCATAACATCTATCTCCTCTCGTGTTTGAGAGCTGGAGAAGTAAAGGAAGGGTATAATCCTACTTGCCAACACAGAGTTGCCACTAGCATGCTCCATGCCCTTCATGCCAACCCAAAGCTAAGGGAGTAATGGGATTTAGGAAGCTTTGCCTGGTCTGCTCCATCATTCTGGTTTCTTCTTCACTGTTTGCTGTCAGGATCAAAAGTATTAGAAACTCTTAATGCTACCGAAAGAATTAACAAATAGAATGCAAGAATCAATGAAAGGCATTGTGCTCTGATCGTAGAAGGCGAAGTCGCGCAGCACGGCAGAGCTGCCTGAAGCTTGGCAGCTGTGGTTCTCCATGATTTGTGAGTACTGTTTTCCTGCCTGATCCACCAGAAATTACCTTTCGCTCACTGATCTGCTATTGAGGAGATCAGCAGGATGTCAGTGTATATAATTGAGGCTGCAATTTTATTAGAAAAAGAGAGGTCCCTTGTTCTGCACATAAACTATTGAACAACGGTATCTTTTGCACACCTGTAACAAATAATAATAGTGAATTAACCCAGGTTCACCCCAGAGATATTTGAACCTCCATGAATTTTTCAGAGAGTGGCCTGAGGTTTTAATTTATAATCTAATCCAAGCTCAAATAAACTGCAGCTTCATGATTTCATACCCAGCGTGAGAGCACTGCAGTCAGCATGCCCACCACAAGGCATTTAATGAATATGCTAATAGGTAAGTTAAGGGTAGGAAAGGAAGGTGGGAAACTTATGGCTGAAACCCAGCTCAGAATTGGGATGCCCTCTCCAGTGCCCGTACTAACAACGGCACAGAGCTTTCCCAGGACTCTTTCCAATCCGAGTTTGGATCAAACTTCTCATGAGAGAAATCATCATAATGAAATCTAATTAGCATGAATTACGATACAGGAGGAGAGCTGAACAACTTTGAGAGACTCCAGATCATGATTCAGATTAAAGACACGGGCAGTCCCTTACGTGCGTGAAATTCTATTATAATGTTCTATTATACTGTTATCTTTTGGGGAGAAAAGAAGATTAACACAGAGCAACATCTGGATTGCCACATGACCCAGACATCTATTGGATGCCTGTGTGTGGATGCAAACACACTTGTGTGTGTATATATATATATATATATATATATACATACATGCATTGGCATTTTCTGTGCTTTATCTCTTTCTTCCTGTCCCATTTTTACAAACTTTTTAGTTTTTATTGTGTAGTGGAAGGTCATCCTGTAATTTAAATATACCTAGACAGGACTCTTTCTCAGAAATTCATTAAATCAGGAGTCTTAAAATAGTTTGCTTGCTTTTATACAAGTGTTTTTGAATCCTATTGAATATGACTTTAAATACTACAAGCAAAGCATGAGTGTTTGGCCTGTTGTACATTTACAACCCTCAGTGTCTGAAATGAGTTTATCCAAAGGATTCTGTTCATGTGAGAGAAATTGCTATGATCAATCACACCGTAGCCAGGGATCAAAGAAAATGCTGAATCAAGGACTGGATTTTATTTCACCCCTTCAGCGAAAGAGGGGGGACACTGCAAGGGAGCCGTTAGATTTGCTGCAAGGAATCTGCAATTAATTTTAGATAGTCCCTCCCCCCTACAACTCCAAGTCCCTGAAAATGATTTGAAAACATATGTGTTTGACTTATTTTTTTTCCTTCACATTACATATTTGCCTTTCAGAGACAAGCAGAAGGCTTTGGCTTATCAGGCTGTTGGCTTCAGGTTCCTCTCCCTCTGTGTCCCCGTGGAAGTTAAATACAGCATGAGGCTTTTTTTTCTGTTTTGCTCATATTCTTGTCCTTTCATAGGAAATGAGTTACAGAAAGCTGGAGAAAAATCCAAATATGTAAGAATTCAAGTTCTTTGATTCTTCACGGAGCAAGTAACACTTGTCTCTCTCACCTTCCCTTCCGTGTGTCAGGTAATAGATGTTTCTTAAAAGGTTATAATGCACATTTGAGCCCAACTTAAAGTGTCGGCTGAGGCGGAAGAGCTAAAGCTGTGCTCCCTGTTAATAATGGAGATTCCTCCAGATACCTCAAAGGCTTTTGCACTGCAGGATGTCCTCATGGCAGAAACTGCACCACCAGGACCCTCAGCTGGACCATGGCCACTCTCAGGGGCAAAAAGGAGCCATTGCATCCATGGAAATCAGAGCTTCTGGTTCATATAATCCAGAAAGAAATAATCCTGGGAGATTTATGCTTAAAAAATACAATTTCCAGATCCGATGTTGTCCGAACCTCCCTATTAGCCTAGTTTGCGTGAAATTTAGGCCGTTGACAGATCTAGCTGGATCGATTTCCCTTTCTAAACTGTTGCAGCATGTTGTACACTTTGCATTGCCATCGTTCCCTCCCCAAAAGCTGTTGTACTGTGCTCTCGGGTGAAAGAAAAATGGAGCTCCATCCATAAAAGAATTTGGATAGAGAACCAGGAGAGGAAAACACACAGGTCTTGTCACTTTTGTGAGTAGGACAGCTGCATGATAGAGGAAAAGTGGGTATTAAATCTCTGTTACCCACCACAAAGGTGGTGCCTATGAGATGAAGTGATCAGTGTGTCTCGATTGCAGTTCATAGGTGCTGTATCTCAGCTGTCAATCTGGCAGGATGCATGCAGACTGCCTGATGCATTATCCAGCCCCCAAATCAATTTAAGGCTACACTTCAATTTGGCCCAGGGCCAGCTGCCATCAGCAGCAGAGCGTGGCACAGTTTTGCCGACCCTGCCGCTTGCGGAGGGGCACCGGCTGAGCTCGCCCACACCCCGTGCCCGTAATGAGCCCTCGCGCTAGATGAGAGGGCAGTAACTGAAACAAGAATTGTCTCCCCCCACCCTTGAGAGGAAATTGCTTCGCATCAGCTCACTGCAGCTGCTCTGACACAGGTTAAGCTTTTTGACATCTTACAGGGACCGGAGGAGGAAAGCTGTACAACGCTCACACCGACATGGGACACAGGGCAGAAGCCCTTGAGGGGAAGGTGCTCTGGTCCTGCAGCACGAGCTTTAAAGGCCTGAAGTATGTCGCCTTTGTGAAGAAATACAAGTCCTGTGGGTCAGGGTTTACCATACAGATCTAGAAAGTACCGTCCTCTTCAGTCCCAGGCTCAGACGCTGTTTCTTGTGGTGCTCCGTGTGCCGCAGCCCTGAGCGTCACACGTGGCCACCGTATCGGTTGTTAGCCAGCACTGGTGGTGCAAATCTGTCGAGAGAAATGACTGATTATGTTTGGTATTTTTGCCGCTCATTAAGCTGTATTTTTCTGTAGTATTTTTATTAAAATCACAGTGCAGGCATGAGTGGATTCAGACCCATGTGGGTCTTTCCCCCCCACGCTCCCGGGGAAGGCCAGCCGGGTAAGTCTCTATCCCCACCGTATAGCTGTGTTGTGCGGGCAGCGGGAGCGTCTGAACAGGCAGCGCATGGCAGCAGAAGGCAGACATCAGCCCCGACTCTGGTCTGCACCCACTGGGACAATTTACTGAACTAAATTAATGCTGCAGATGTCTGTAACTGTGAGGCAGGAGAGGCTCAGGCAAATACCCAGAGTGTGGGTACCGAACTAACCCCAGCTTCAGACAGAGGAATAGCTGCTTAATGAAAATCAGAGATGCATCAATTACATTGCCAAAATGACCTGGTGAATAGCTAGCAGCATGAACAAATTTCAATTCCACATGTGTGCTTGCATTGACAGAAGTGAGGACTCGGTGATGATTTGCGTGTAAGAAATGGGAAGGCAGCTCCTGCCAGAAGGGTCGAGTACCACGTACAGCAACTCCTGCCTCTCCAGGGGTGAAGCATGCAATTTTAACATTTCTTTAATATAGTTTTTTCATTCCTTCTTCACCATTTGCATTCATAGTTGATTATGAAAGCTGAATTATTTTTTTTTTCCAGTCACTGAAGTAGGCTTAGTCCAAGATTTAAACTAAAACAGAGTTAGGAAACCAGATACAGTATTTAACTTCATTTTCCTTCAACTCTTGCTGAATGCAGCCATTTCTCAATGTATACAATTGCAGAATCACTCAGGCAAGAAGGATCTATTAATAGAAGAGATAACCTGCTCCACATTGGACTTTTTTTAACACCCATTTTTTCCCCATTTTTATAAAATGACAGAAGATTTGGTAATTTATTAGGTACCAGCATTCTTCCAAGCTGAAACCTTCCTATTCTCCTAAGGAATAGCAAAACTGACTTTGACAATGCCGGTGTCCCACACAGCACCATTTCAAAATCAAAATATTTTTAATTTGCAACTCCAGAGGTAAAAAGGTAGTTGTAATCACACCCAAAGACCTCATTTTACCTTATTGCACAGCATCTAGCACCCAGTCTACCACAGAGAGATGCTCTTGCTATTATTCCAGGCACAAACCTCAGTTTTTACAACTTATTCTTCCAGGGAAACATATTGCAAAGAATGACTGCAAAGACATAAAGTGAAAGTTCTGGCTTTTTTAGTAAAATATTTTTCATTTTCCCATATAACAGGCAGCAGTTCTCACTGAGACCATCAAGTGGACAAGAAAACAAGAGAAGGGAATTCCTTATTGCACCATTATTTATAGCTTCCTCCCGTAGAGGATCTTCCTGGTGAGGGAGAGAAACCCTGTAGTTATATCGCTATGTGTGGCAATGCAGATATGTAAATTAAGACATCTCCCAGCAGACGAATATAGCGCTAATAAGGATACTGCTGGAATTGTCTGGGAGAGGCCTCAGGAGGTAAAAGACTGTAGGATTAACTGCTTTGTTATTAGGGTTCTCTTTCTTCAGATGGATGATGAAATTGTGACCATAAGAGTGAATGTTTAGTGCAGATTAATTTGGTATCCCAGGCTGAATAAGAGTGGTTTAAACCAGGAAAATATATTAACTGTCATCTTCAAAAAACTTTATCGTTGCCCTCTCCCCAGTGTGGGGCAATTAATCAGCTTTGGTGGAGACCCAGGGATCCTCTCACAAAGAGCAGAGGATTTCCGAGCAGAGGTACAAATGTGTCAGGGACAAACTCTTGACACCTTGGGAAAATCGCCGACAGAATTCTTATTATGGAGCTCACTGCTCCGTACGAACACATCTACCAGGGTGAACCTACAGCATCCAGAATTCCCGTTTATTCAGGAATCTTACTTGTTCTGAATTCCAATTGAAATTCCTTGAATTCCAGATTCTCCCCCTCTGTGGTGGTTTCTGCTCTACAGAGGCAGCCTCTGACTGTGAACCAGGGCTCCCTGGCCCTGCAGGGATAAGCAGCTTCAGACACAGCTGAGCACGTCAGGGTGGATTAGCCGCTCCTGTTCTCTTACCCGGCCTCTGCTGCAGTGACAGACACACTGAAAAATTTAATCACGGACTGAAACATATTCTGAAAGACCATTTGTTTTATGCAGGCAGCGAGATGCAGAAAAACGTACTGTTGAGACAACCTATAAAAGACTAGTGTAACATCCCACCAAGTAAATATAAACCCCATGAAAACAAAAAAATACACAATATTAAAATATAATAATATAAAATACAAAAATGTAAGAAGTAAATTATATACTGCCAATAGCAACCACCTCTCATAAACTTTCTGGAAGCATTTGCTTAAAGCCCATTGAGGCGGCGTGTCAATGCTGAACTGGAACCACAGGATGTGCAGAAGCAAAGCTGGGAGCTGGTGTGGGCTGTGGGTGCACGGGGCTCCGTGGGGCAGGTGGGGAATGGGCTCCAGCCTAGTGCCTTCACCCCAGCTCCCTTCCACCTGCACCCTCGGCCCCTGCGCAGCGATCCTAGCCACCGGGCTGCGCGCTGAAAGATATAAATAGCAGCAATTAACGGACCTCATTTGCCCACCTCCTCCCGGGACTGTAAATGGAACAGTCACAAACCCAGGGCATGCCCGGGAGCTGAGGAGACCCTACTAAAAATATTATTGTAAATTTTTAAAAACAGAAGGAGAGAGGAAGTCACAACAGCCGTTTCACAGCTCCATGTGCTGGGTGCCAGCACCCTCTGTAACCCCTTGCACACACAGTCCAGGGCCACCAGCCTCCTCCAGCCCCACTGGGAGACCACAGCAGCACCAAGGGTTGCACATTGGAAATACTGTGTCTAGATGTCTTTCACGGTCCATGTTACATGAAAACAATTTTTTTTTTTTTTTTTTCCGGAGCAGAGGGAAAAAGCACAGTCTTGGATCATAAGGATGTCTGTAAGTCTTCCCTGCATTACACCACCACTCTAGGAACCTTTAATGAACCTGAAATATAAAGCAAATATACCCTGTTTCAGCTTCTTGCATGCCTGCACACCTCCATCCCTGTTGTGCATCCTCCAATGAAGTATTTAAAGGACACTCAAAGATTGAAGCAGACGCCGTAGTGTTGAGCTGTGCCAGCAGCCAGCAACCCTCCCTGGGCCCTTCCCTGGCCCTCCGCTGGCTTCCAAATTTGCAGCAGACTCTAAGAAATTTGAATATTGCCTGACTATTTTGCAGCGATCTAAGACTGTGCTCATAAATGATTCATCTGGTACAGCTAGACAAGTGAGATTTTACAGGAAAGACAACAACCCCCCCCAAAACTAGCTTTGTAAATGTATTTTGCCAGCCCCTGTCCTCTGGTGCTGCTGTACAGGGGTTGCTACACGGAGAGCACACACAGAGCTGCACTTGTCCACCTCTCAAACACAAAGAAAAAAAAAAAAGAAAAAGAGGGATTTTATGACCAGAGCAGAAGGAGCTCCCAGCTCTGTGCCCATATGTGCCTCCTGCATATTCCTAGCGTAACTCCAGTGCTCAGGAGCAGTTGGATAATCTGAATTTCTGGCCATGGGAGCAAGCGATCTGGCCAAGGATGCAATTCCCCGTGCCGGGCGTGGGCTGGGGTCCTGCCCAGCCCCAGCAGGCAGCAGCGGCTGCTGGAAGCTGCCCCTCGCACCGGCTCAGTGCTCCGTCATCTGTAACGTGGATTTTGGCCACACCAAGGTTTTGCTGGGTGTTTGCTGTCACCGAGGACCTGGTGGGACACGAGGAGCCAGGAGGTGAGAAAGAAAAGGTCAGTGACATCTGAGCTTCACAAGGGACTTATTGATCTGGTTTACAACTCAGGCTCTTAAAAGGAGAATAACTGACCAAACCCTTTAATTAATATGCCATGAGATGACTGCTAAATTAAGCGCTTTAGGATATTGTCTGAACCTAATCACATAATGTGGCAGCCATTTAAAGAGCAGTAATCTCTTGATAGGGAAATCCAGACCCTTCCTTCTCCCAGGCTTGTGCAGGCGTTGGGCAGCGAGGTCAGTGTTGTTCAGCAATTTGCTGGCTGCCGGGAAGATGATGCGTGGCTAAACCTCGCTTTGTGTAAAGCATTATCTGTGCGAATGAGCCTCGATGTCTTTGGAGCTCCCACAAAGGAAGGCCTTTCATCTCTCATAGACTTTGCTATTAAAATTCATGATTTTTATTTATATAAAGGATTTCTATGCCCCAGAATTACACGTTTCCTTGACATCAAATATTCCTTACACATATGCCTTGGCTGTAAGACCCAAAAGTCATTGCTGATTGTGTGCGTTCTCCTTCTTTCCACCCTGTCCTATACCTGGAATATCACTGTTGTGTTTCAAAGTCTTGACCAGGAATGGGTCCCTTGTGCTGAATGCTGAGCAAACAGAGATACAGGGAAGCGCCTGCTTTGGAGGGATAAAGTCCGTGCTCAGGCAGGATTTGAACCCTCCAGGTGAGGTGTGTCCAGCAGGTCTGGCTGGCCATGGGGGGGTAAAGCCATGTGGATTTACTAGGTGGCAATCTGATCCCTGGAGACTGAGGTGGGGACGAACAGCCCCAGTTTTGCATTGTTTGTCAGCATCTTGGCTGACAAAGGCGAAGATCACACTGTGTTTGCAGACGGAAGGACACCCTGACTCCTATTCACCTTGAGCTGGGGAGTCTGCACAAGAGCCTGTGGGGGGGGATGGCAGCGATCCCGTAACCATCATCCAAGTCAGACGGCCAGGGCTGGAAGCTGCTGGCTCGCTTTGTTGTACTTGACACACAAAATAGGTTGAGGCAGTTTGTTTTGGTTTTGGTTTTTTTTTTTTTAATTACAACAGAAGCTGTGTCCACCAGCCTGACCCTTGTGGCCTTTCCAGCAGGTTATCACTGACCGTGCCACAGGTTCTAATGGCTGGTTTTGTCAGACAGCAAAGGCAGAAGCTGCAGCGTAGGAACAGCAAGGCTTGTAGCTTTACACCTTCTAGTAGTACTTAAGGAAGTAAAAAACCCCCAACAACCATACAAAAAAAAACCCAGCTAAAAATACTTGATATTTTAAATAACAAATGCAATAATAAAAAGTAAATGATGAAGTTTTGGTTTTTGTTTTTTTTTTTAAAAAAAAGGAAAGTGTGAGGTTCAGAAGGGGTTAGAACTGAAACTCAGTGACTAAACACTTTCTGTGGGGCGCAGCAGTATGAAGAAGCATATAGTGACAACTGGAAAAAACTTTTTTTTCTCATCTGCTCAGGGAAAACATACATACTACACAACACAAACACCTCAGTGTTTTACTATGGGCAACAGGTTATGCACAGCTCATGAATAAAAGTACACTGGGCTACAAGCTCCTGAGGATTGCTTTTAGAGCAGAAACCCAGCCACACTCTTGCAGGGATTAGAGCCTCGGCTGCTTGTATCTGATGCATGCAGATTGCTCTGGAAGGCCAGGCTCTTCAGAGGTGTTTATCTAATAAACAGCTACTGTAAAGGATCGTTAACAAGTTTGATGAGGAACCAACCGTCCACTTTGCGGCTGCTCCCTTCAGGGTGGGGTGAGGTGGAGGTGGCGCCTGGGGACAATTCCATCAGTCTGAAGGCAATTTTGTGGCCATCACAAAAAGAACTCTAATTCTTCTCTTTAATTGCTCACATCTTGGTCGGGGCAAGAAAAAAATGTTACCAATTTAAGACTCGATTACTGGAGCACTGGATGTCCTTACCCAGGCGCTGTCAACTGCTAACAATTTGTTCTCTAATCCAACCCCATCTTTAACGTTCAGTGATAATACGAAAATCCTGGTAAATAAAAACTTTTGCCCTCACTATCACTTTTGCTGCAGATACCGATAAAACGTTGCAAACGTTAATTAACACCGTTCGGTAAATACTGTCTAGTTGATACTCCCACGATGAAGCGAGAGGACTGGCCTAGAGCTGCTCCTCTCCCCCTGGCACGCTTTTTGGCACCTTTTTTTTCCTATATTTTTACCTATATATTGAGATGTATCTATCAGTGTTGATTTCTGGCTGGAGGTGGTTTGAGGAACCGGGGCTTCCCCGGGCGGCTCCACCAGCGGCACCAGCGAGCCCGGCAGGGGCCGGGGCACTGCGGCGCCGGGGGTCTCCCCTCTCCCCGGGCAGTTTCTGGGCTTCAATATTCCCGGTTTCTCCCCGCCCTTCTCCCAAAAGCTGCAGCGTCTGGATCTGGCGGTGGGTGCTGGAGAACTTTGGTGAAAGGGGAGAAAAAAAACAACAGCAAAAACTACGGAAGCGTGGGAGTTGAGGAGCAATCGGGCGTGGAAAAAAAAGGTAACATGAAAAAAAAATAATTAAAACATGCCTTTGGGGTCTGGACTTTTACTGTAGTTGAAGGGCAAGTTGTCCCCCGGGGGCTGCCCTGCCCGGGGGCCACCCCGCCGTACCCGCCTCGCCCCCTCCTTCTATTCCCTCAGCTAATTAGGGTAGAGCGGTTTTGTTTTTCTCTTAAGTGAAACATCTCTAAGGAACATTAGGTATTCTGAAGGCTGGAATTTCTTTGCCAGGTTCAACGGATATGACCTTTATTTGGCTGAAGGCTGTGCAAAATGTGGTTTTATACTGAGATGGCCAACTCGAAATAGCTATTGCAATCTGAAATCCTGATAGAGTGAGATATGCGCGACTTTTCTTTGCGGGTACGTGATTAAATCAATAATGCATCTCCCCCCCCCCCCATCTCGTCTGTTTAGATTCACAGAGGTTAAAAATTATCTGTGTTTTGTTTCATTAAGATTTTGTATTAAAATGTACTTAAAGGTACTGTGAGGCTTCCGAATCATCTTGAGAAGCTTGGGTTATGCTCCTGCAGATCCCATTTATTTTATTTATGTATAAATCTGTTGTAGAACTGGGCTGTAAATTGTTGTGTTGTTTTATGCTTGTTGAGCACAGACTTGGTTCCATGTGAGATGCCGGGATATTTAAGTAGCTGATTAAGTGCGAATCTTTCAGGATGGAAGGTGCTTTACAGCCAAAGCCACCCATACTCGGCATTACAACACAGTTAAACGCTGTGTGAAAGGCATCATAAATCTGGGTCTCACCGAGTGCATTCTGCAGAGGCAAGTTCAGTAATTTTGACAATTGAAGTGTTTAATTAGAAAAGATGAGACTAGATTGCATATTCTGTCATGTATGTCTCTTAATTACTTACAATGCATTCTTTTGATATGTTAAGTTTTGCAACGTTGATTTGCCTGGTAAGTGTTGGGTGCAGAGTTATTTGCAAAGGAACTTTCTGAAAAAAAAAAGGAGCTGAACTGCTTTCAGATAGAGGAAAATCGGTGGCGTTGCTACTAACAGCACTTCTGGAAAGATGCTGAATCTGGGACAGGTTTGCCTCTATGTTCCCTATCACTCTTATGTAAGCAACTGCTACTCGTTCCCAAGTACTACCCTGTCTCCAGCACGTGCCAGTAAGTGGTGAGAAAACAAATGATTTTTTTAATTTGTGAGCTAGGAAAGAATTAAGGCAATGCAGTATCTCAGTGGTTATCATTAGGCTTCAGGATGAATAACTTCATTCAGCTGTGGTAGGGTCCTTGTTTGTGATGAAGGTCTGCTCTGTAAGGAGAAGGGCAGAGCTCTCCTGTCCTCGCTGAAAGGCAAAAACCTCCTGCTGCTTGGTTCCAAGCGATCCTTGGTGGCACTTGGCCACGAACCTGGCCACAAACCTGGCCATGAACCTGCCAGACATGGGCTATGTGTGAAACCCCCTCTGTGGAGAGCTCCTGCTAGCAGTGCTCACTCGCTTCGTTTAGTTTCAGGTGTATCTTTAGATGCTTGGTGAATAAATCCTGCTTTAAAATATTTTAGCAAATTAAACCGTCATCGTTTGGTAAGCCTGTTATCCTGCTCTGTCACTTTTCAGATTAATTATTACATAAACAGGGGAGGCTGAGGTTAGCTTGCTGCTCCCTGGCTGCCTTGGGTGACCTCTGCTCTGCACGGCGAGTCAAACCTGAATAGCTAAGGACGACAATGAGTCACGCTATTAATCTAAAGTAAATACCCCCCCCCCTTTTAATCAGGGTAAAAGGAAATCTGCACCTTCTTCCTAGCTGTAACATCACTGTTATAATTCTAATTCGAAGATACTTCTGCCAAAAAACTAGCAAGAAATTAAAAGTTTAGGGACAATCCATCACGCCCATTTCTGACTTACAGCTTTTGCGTTTGCAACTAATTCACTGTTTTGACTGGAATTAATTGAGATGGTACAAATTTTAATGTACCCAGAACTACAGACATCTGTCTAATTCTCTCATAATATGAAAGAATGTTGCAGTATTTTAATCTGCATTTCACCTCTTTATCTGGAAAGCTAACCAAGGACGAACTAATTCCAGCAGCCCAGGACACTGTGCTAGGGGGGGTGGCAAAGTGATCTCCAGCCCCAGGGATGTGCCTTGCAGTTACTGCCAGCCAGTGCTCTTGACTGCAAAGAGGGATGTATGCAAGTTAAGAAAGAATGGGATGGGTATTTGAAATACATAGTTTTGTTGCAAGCGTACAGAAAAATTGTGGCTTTCATCACTCTAAATTAAAAAAAAAAAATCATCAGATAATGTACTATTTTAAGGGTTTCTCATCTGAAGGACAGATGCTACAGTAATAAGAGTCCAAAAGTACAGTCTTTGTCTTCAAAGACATTAAATAAAGGATGTTACAGAGTTTCATTTGTGCTCTCTCTTTATAATTACCAGAAATAATTAAAATTACATCATACTTGCATTTTCTTCTAACTCAGCTGCTATGGAATACTTTTGCAAATATGAGCAGTAAAATTTAACCTTTTAATCTTGAGCCAAATTAAGGTCAGCTCTCCAGTATCCTCAGTTTAGGTGGCAATTTTGTTTGCAAACCATAAGAAGAGGCACGAAGGGTACACACAAATGCCTGTCCACAGAAAACTGGAAATAGGTGGTCCCAGTGAGCATTTTTATTGACTATATGCTCCTTAGCCTAGCTGGAAATGCCTGTGGCATCTTGCAGATGAGCGCAGGCTTTCCGTGTGCCTCGTTATATCTCTGTTGGTGTGGCGGAGGAAGGCTTGCAGCCAGCATATTCACTTTCATGAGCAGAAAGTGTCATCCTCAGGTAGTGAACTCTGCTACCGCAGAAAGGCAGCTCCCTGTTTATTTATACAGGGCATAAAGGATCTCTTGTGGAAACCGGATTCATTTATAATTAGACTCTCCAGGGCCTTGTTTTTCAGGATGTGTTTGATATTAAAATAATGCAGGAAGGCCATAGACATGCTAACGTCATATAAAAAATGATTCCCCAGTATCTCCACTAATAACATCACTGAGTGCAGATCAGTGCTTTAGGCACAGCACAGCTCATAAAATCAATCACTGACTTTTTGTTGAAATGTGTTTTATTTTGATATTTGTCATAGAAAATAATAATTTATTGAAGGAGAAAAAAAAATACCCTCTAGTGCAGTTGTGGAAGCTCTTCTTCAGAAACATTTTTGGGATCCTGAAATGATGTTCAGCAATAGAGCTCATCTGGAGCTAAGTGAATAACCTAATGATTACAATATCCAGTTTAGATCTCGGCAGCTGTGTTGAAGTAGTTATCCTACGTTTCTTTGTTATATGCCTTAAGATACTGGAAAAGCTCTGATGGGCTTCTTTTTATTAAGCATTTATTAAAATGAAGCAGCTTGGCATTTTGGAAAGTCTGTCTAAAAGTAAGATGAGCAGCCTGTGTCTGTATTAAGGGATCAGATAAAGTTGGGCAACAGAGAAGAGGTAATAATCTAATGCAAAGATATTGGAAACAATCGCTTCTCCAATTACTGCACTGAGTGCTTACCACTTTTTTTTATATCAAATTGTCATGTCAAACTGCTTCATTGCAATACAGCCGAGAAGTGCAAACTTAGAATTATTTCCAGAAAGTGGGAACTGCCTCTCAGTGATTTTTTTTTTATTTTTTTTTTTAATAAAACTGCTCCAACTGATGCTCAGCGAAAAAAGTTTTCTAACAATTTTCTGTCCAGTAGAAGAAGATATTGTGGCTAGCTCAAGTAAGCTCTTCCTGCTGCTACTTTGGTGGTAGAGGCAAAATCTACTTTAAAAATATTGCATTTTCAAAAAAAAGTTTGCATTTTTGTAATAATGCCAACATTTTTCTTCTGGAGAAAATCCATAGTAAGAACAAAGCAACACAGACAGCAGAAGGTCCAGCCAGGAAGAGGTGATAGAATTTTTAACTGAAAGAAAGCTTCCAACCTGTGATTCAAGAAATAAAAATAAATTGGATGGCTTATTTTATCTCATGCAATTTTGGAAAACTGAATGTTTTGATGGATTTAAAAAAAAAAATAAAATCTACCCTTTAATACCTGGACAAGAGTGAACAAAGTAATTCCCTTACCCTGGCATGACTGCTTGGAAATGTCTTTCAGAGTAGCAAGAGAAGTCTTTAACAAACCACAGAAAGAAAATATTTCTCTACAGTCCTAGCACTAACTAAAATAGCTGTGGCAATGAGACTAGCTTTTCTTTCTCTGGCCAGGATAGTGGAAGCATTGCCCGGCTTGGTGCCTGGTGGAATTACAGTGCAATGGGTGCTGGGAGACCTCGGTTTAATGCTGCCGTGAGCCACTAGATCGGTGCATTACGCTTGTCAGCTCATTATTGTAATTTTCAGAAATCAACACATATTAACCTGATAATAATAACACAAAATTTCTAATTACTGTAGCTCAAAAGTTCAGAGTGAAAAGGAATGAGAACAACTGAAAAAAAAATAGCTTTTGCTATTTTCTCTTTCACAAAAAAAAAAAAAAATTCAATCCTTGGAATTGTCTTTGAATGTAAGTGAGCCTGTGAACTGCTGACCTCTGACATAACCCAGAAAAATGTCATCAGCCAGATCGCTGAGCAGATACTTCACACCTTCTTTGTTTCTCTGAACTTGCAATGAGGCATTAGGACAGTTCTGCTGGAGAAGGTGCTGCTTTTCCTACATATACAAGGTTTATTGTTACGGAATTGGTGGAGAAATTTCCAGGGGACGCGATTTCATTGACATAGATGATGATTTAGTGACTTGTAGTCTCTTTTGGTAATATCAGATAATGCCCTTATTTATGATAACTTCAAAAGTTGCAGAAGAGTTAGTGTGGAATCTCGGTCTGAGTATAACCAATTGCAAAATTCCCAGTGACTTCAGTGATGCTAATACTTCATCCTTGAGGTACTGGACTAGTTATTTATCTCCAGGTTTTGCAAGCCCTCACAGAGCTGTATCCAACTGCGTGTCCAAGTGTTATATACAACTGCGAACTCCAGCCCAACATCCCAGTGAAACAACTTCCATGTTTAAAAGTTAGGCACTTACTAAAGTGCTGTGCTACAAGGTGTTTAATTTATAATCCCGTACATCATGAGATCGCACTATATCATCAAAACCCCAAAATGCAATTACCATTGGAGCTGGATGTGGCAGCAAATATAGTGGCTGATGCTATATAGTATTTTAGACATGGAAGCTACAGTGGGCAGCTACAAGGGGGAAACATTCACCTTGACTTTAGTATGGCAGGTTGTTTTATTTCTATTTCCTTACCTCCTGCTGGCTTTTGCTTAGCTGTTACTCAGACAAATATCTGTTCAAATGCTGAAGCTCGTGGGAGCAGCCTAGCTGAAAGTAAAATTCAAGTTAGGACTTCAGTTTTGTCCACAATATAGGTGATTTAAAATAAGATTTGCTTAGATTATCTAAAGGTTCTTTGTCCACAGACAACAATATGTTTTAGTTGCTGACAATATCTACTTGTAACTGGATTTGGCATTAATTGTAGTTGTATAAAATTGGTGTGGTGGAAGCAATACATTTTACGTGTTGTTTAACAGATGCAACCCTCTCTGCAGCTTCTTTGCAAACTGATGTTTTGCTGACATTTTACCAAAACTAAGGAATATTTCCCTGCTGCCAGCATCACATCATCTAAATTCCCTTTCCTGTATTTCTCTGCCATGCATACGTGAGTGCCCTCGCTGCATCTCACCATCCCAGGTTCAGCACATCTCCTTCACACCTGGAGGGCACAGCATCGATTCCTCCTAACTGTAGGTCCCTTCTGCAGCTGCTCTGTGAAGATTCGATAACCAAATTTTTACAGTGCGTAGAAACCTCTTCCTTTTGTTAGAAAACTTTCTGGTGTTTGTATTTCTGTATGAGCTTTGAAGATCGTGTGAAGCTTTGGTACCTGTCCTGAAGCTGTCACTCAAGCAAGGCAGGGGACTTTTGCGTGAAAGATGTGGCTACGTCCTCTGCTGCGATGAGACAAGCCGGTGGGTTGGAGGGATTCCTGCAACCGAAGGAAGGGCTTTGGCACTGTAGGACTGGGTAGAGTAGCTCCTGCAGCAGCCAGCGCTCTTCTGGCAGCGAACGAGAGCATGTACAGGGATGGAGGAGGACAGCGAAGTTTGCTCATCACTCATCAGTGGTTTGGTCACTCTATCAGGTTCTGAATCCCTCAGAGCTCTAGGCAGTGCAGGGGTACAGCAGCTCTGCGTAGTCTCTGGTTGGATCACTCCAAAATTCACTTTACCAGGATCCTCCATCCTGAGCTGCAAGGATTTCCTCTCAACTCTATTTATCCTTGGATATACTGTCAGATTTTTTTTTGTAACATACCAGTACTCTCTTCTCTAATTTAAAGACCTACTTGAGAATGCTAGTTAGCCTTTTAGTCCATGAGGGACAACCCGGGTATCAAGCGTTACCTGCAAAGCGTCATGCTCACCGTGGTAAAAGGGTTTCTTGTCTAACTGGAATCTGAATGAGACAGAATTTGGCTTAAAGGATGGTGGGTTTTATAGTTTCGGTCAATTAAAAATATTAGAATACACTAATTAAAAATTCCTTATAACACTTCACTATAAGAAATGACATTGAATCTGAAAGCTTCATAATATTTAAATATATTTCATGACAGAACACTGGCAGCATTTAAAAGGTCTTGGGTACTTTGAATTCCTGATTGGTTTGACATCTTGACAGTGATTTGTAAACGGAAGGTGTTGGCACAGCTTGCTCTTCTGTCGGAGCAGGTATCAAAGTTCAGACTCCAGACCCACCACTCCTTGCATGCAGAGATGAAAAATTGCTCTTGGAAAATGTTTTCACTGTGGAAGAAACAAGCTTCTGCTCCTGAAGAAAGTAATGCCTGATCAGAGAATGGTTCAAACCAATGGAAAAACTTCTATTGATATTGATGGCCTTTGAATCGATCACTGTTTTTCACATATATCCCATTTTGTATCACACGGGGTGCGGTTGGGCTGTATCAGAGGACAGGCTAGAGCTAAAACCCCTGGGCAGCCTACATCAAAATGAGAGGTTTCACCAACATTACAGAGGGAAACAAGGTTTAACAAGGTGAAGCAGGTAGATACAGTGATTTATGATCTAGAATCATAAAAAGTGGGCTGAACATTGAATTTTGAGTATCGTTTTCCCTCTTTCTCCATCCTCCTTCCAAACATGAATTTGTACTTTCTGTTCATGCAAAATCTGAAGGCAATTTATTTTGATTCTACTGGGATTTCTCTGTAATCCACCTGAAATACAGTTCTAGCTGTAAGAGGACAATTTAAAATTACATATTTGTAATTTTAACTAAAATAATTTATTTTTCAAAGATGGTCTGTTTCATGATCTTTTATCAGGCTGTCAACAAACAGAAATAATTAAATGGGGTGACTAAGCATGAAACACCACACCAGCAAAGTTTTAGCTATGAAAATTTACAGTTTTCTCCATTGCAGTGCTGTATTTTACACATTAAATTGAACACATATTACATTATTAAACCATAAATTTTCATGGCTTACAAAGTTTGCAGGTGTGGTATTAAATGCTCGATTGCACTGGTTAATTATCCACATGATTTTTAGCATCCTTGTATGAGACTCGGAAGCTGCACATGTGGGCAGCAGGAGCCTTACCCAGGAAAAAGGCTACAAGGTGCAAGTGTTTTCAGTTAAACTCATGGGTATTTTTTATAGTGCTCCATTTTTAGCTAAACTCTGGAAATATTGGAAAGACGATCGATACTCTGCAGGATGTCAAGAAATCCTTTCTAAGGGGAAGAACGGTGAAGCACTGGAATTAATAGATGTTAAGAGCCACTCTACAGCCTAAGCTATCTGCTTGTCTCCTGCCTTGTTGAGAGGTGGTGGAACTGTTCTCAGCAGCTTCAGATACCCTTTTCCTCCCTGCATTTTCCTTCTGAAGTGCGTTCACAGATTCTCCCTCAGTGAGTTCTTACCCTGAGGGCTCCCCAGCGATGAATACTGACCTGGGAAGTGCTCATTGAAGATGCTCCCCAGATCTAAGTGCCTCTGGGCGAGCAGGTAAGTACAGTCCTAAGATTGTTTCAGACCAACAGAATAGCACAGGGAAAACATGGGAAAATGGATCAAAATTACCCCTTGAAGTCCCTTCTGGCCTCGCTCACTTATGTGTTAGAGAGACACAAGGCACAGAACATAGCTGCTTAGTGGGCAGACAATCCGACACAGGCAGGTGCTGACTCTTGTACTTGCTGCGAACGCCCAGTCTTGGTAACTTCATGTAGAACTCCATCATTATTTTTTTTTGCCTCTTTACTTTTTAAGATAAAAAAAGTCTAAGTATAATTTGCTGTATTTTGGCAGCCTGGGAAACTAATACGGAAGAGAGATCCATACCTGTTCTCTTAGGATTAGCTGCAACATTTCAAATGATGTCAGTCATGTCCAATTTGATGTGATTTACCCATAGAATAAGTCACTGGCACAAGTAAAAATAGAACCAGTGTCCTAAATCTTAGTCCGAGTCCCTGTCCCTAATGTATTCAGATACTCAGACTCTCGTAACAGTCGTTTTTTCCAAACGATGCTCACCGTGTAAGAACATAGCAGAGTCTCGGTTGCAGCCCTGAAAATCACTGATTTTATGGTAAGTAAAATGGAGAAGGTCATTTGAAATCTACCATATGTAAAATGCTTTATGTTTGCATGCTCATTTCTGCTGCCTGACACATTACTTAGTTTTACATTAGGCTAATGTAGAACGGTATTAATGAGGAGACCAAGGTGTAATGTTCTTGCAAGAATGCTGACAGAAGTGAGTCCAAGCTTTAACCAGGGATTGCTTGCTTTAGCATTATCTCTATTGCCGTTAAACATGCTCTACATTTTCTGGGCAAATATCATTTGGAATTAATTGAATGGAAAGGAGGATGTTCAGAAAATGCATCTTTAGAGCTGTTGAAGTATGACTTTTTAATCAAACTGAGTGATTGTAAACATAAATTAGTTCTTGTTCTTCCTGCTGACTTGAAAGTGGAGAAATGTGTACACTTCAGGTTAAGATCTTTTTCTCATGAGTTTGCAGTTTCAGACCTTGTCGATGCTTTGCTGGTCTGGTAGAACCATTCTGTAATGATTATTGCTTGAATGTTACTTGATGCACAGACTGCACATATGCTGATTTATTTTTTTTAAAGGTTTTACTATATTTCATGTTCCAAATTTTCCATCTCATAGCAAAATTCTGCCTGTGCTTCTGTCTTCTTCCTCTGGGAGGACAACAATTCAGTATATTCTAAAGAAAAATTTCTGATACATTTTCTTCATAAGGCGTGACCTTAGGCTTTAGGACAACAATGAGCAAAAATACAAAGTGTATAGTTTCTCCAGACAGTTTTTATAGTATCTCAATAAAGCTTTGGAGTTTGTTAGGTCTTCAGTTGCTCTGGAGCTCTCTTTGAGAGAGGAAGAGAATACGATGTGGGTGTTCTCTGAGCATCCAGTGGTCTAATTGGGTACAAGCTGTAAAGTTGAATGATCTCATTTAATATCTACTGGCTAGTCTGATTAGAGTTTGGTCTGAAGCTTAATGGGAGCAGAGAGAAGTCTGAGTAGAAATGCCTGCACCTGTAAGGAAGAAAGAACAACCCAGTCATATTCAAAGATTTTGTACTGAAGTCTGATTCCTCTTGTTTGCATAGTGCCAGTTATCGTAAGATATAAGATCTTCGATATGTCAGTTATATTCATAGAACATTGCAGAACCCCCTTAAAGGTGTTTAAAGCCCTTCAGCCTGAAACATACAGAAGGAATGTACAAAATACTAGTGGAAAAAAATAATAGGAAATAATAGAAAAAAAACCCAGGACATCTTTGGGCAATTTCAAATACTTCCTCTGATGTACCCTTCTGCTATGGCCTGGGTGTGGCTCTGCATGTGGTGAACACACTAAAAAGTTCAAAGGGATCAACAGCAGAATTTAATTTCATAGAAAATAATTTTGCTGAAGGTTTGGAAGTCATCCATTCCACATTTTGATGATGATGTATAACTGGGTTTAAAGGGTTTCTTTAGACAGGTAGTTAAAATATAATTGTTATTTCTAAACATAAAAAGATTGGGAAAAAAAAGTAGATGAACTAAGGAGAATGACTTCAAAGAAGAACTGAGAGGGGAGTTTTTCATTTTGTTTCTTAAAAGGGAAAAAATAGTTCCTCCTGCTGCTGCTGCTAATGGAGAAGTCAAATAAGGATGAGCTGGTCAGCAGCTGCGATGCACAGTGCTTGCGAACGGTGAGACAGCCGGTGTGCAGTGCGCTCTGCTTACTGCTGTAATCTTAATTAATGCACTGCTGTCCTGTGTTCTCTCCATCTGGTTGTTGTTTCTGTTCCTATGCTTAGAGAAAGCTCTGGGGATCGGATCGGGGACCATCGTTTTTTTCCCTTGTCTCTGTAGTGCCTCAGTACTCATGAGCAGGTTCCAGATGTGTTTCACTATGTTGCAGCTTTTTATTCCAAGTCTTACAAGATGTGGTCTTCTACTTTTTGTTCTGGCTTTTAAGCCAATTCTACTATTAGCTCTTTTTTGGGGGAGTAGGAGGGATCTAAAGCACTCCTGATTCCTTATTTTGTTGCGTATGGGCTGCTAGAGATACAACAAAGGCTTAAGCTGTCACAAGGGTTCTTGTCAGAAACTGTTCAACAGATGCCAGTAGGAAAAAGTATTTCACCTTCCTTTAGGACTTTCATAAGATCTGGTTCAAATATTATGGTACATAATGTCCTGGTTCTGATAGCTTAACTAATAATGTTAACTTTGCCCAAACAGTATCTGTGTGAGTCTGTAGTCTGCATCTAACCCATAATTTAAACTTCTGGCGCAGCAGCAATCACTACAGAGGTTCACAAAGCTGCTAGGGACTTTGTTAATTAAATCAGAAGTAAATATTTCCAATTAAAGTTTAACTTAGGTCTGTTCCTTGAGATAGCAAACTATGGGATCCTCACTGGAAGAAGGGGGGATCTAAGGAGAAGGAATAAGTACCTGGGAATGGCGAGGCCAGGTGGTGCCTCTTCCAGCAGCACCATTAGCTGAGCTGGTTTAAAATTTCACCACGGTGCAAGTGCCTGTGTTGCATTCTTGCACTGGACCATGTCTCCACACAGCAGCTGAGTTTTCCTTCTGTTTAAAGCATTAGAAAACTCACCCTGTCTCAGAAAAGTCATGTTTTCTTCTGGCTTGAGCAACACAGTGAAAGTCTGAATCTCTGGTAATTAATTTTTTTTTTTTTAACTTTTTTGTTTTTACCGTTGCTCCATAATGACAAAAGATGCAAAAATTGTGGAACTGAAGAGCTTCATGAACAGCAGAGCTCAGTCCTGTCTTAGTAAGGTCCCCAAAATCCAAAAGCAAAGCATGAACCAGCTAACCAGTAGCTCTGCCATCAAATGACATGGGAGGCACTGCAGCACTGATTTTTATTTTATTTTGTTTTTTAATTATCATAATGTTGGCCAACATTGAAGTCAATGGGCACATGATGTGTCCATTACCTTTGTGAGATTGCTAATGACTTGTGTAATTGCCAAAACCCAGGAATTGGGAAGTCTGAAATGGAAGAACTGTCTGAGAGCAAACCTGCTGCTGTCCTTTGTCTTTCCTTTCAGTCTCCCACCATGGTGACTCTTCCCTGTAAAATCATTTTATCACCAACTGGCAAATCACAAAAGATAAATCTCAGCCCTTTATGTCTTAAAGACCTGGTGCAGGTCACCTTACTGAAGTCTCTTGTGAGCAGAGGAGCGGTGTGTGGTATTTTAAACATAAATTTGCTGTCTCTTTGACCACTTCTCATCCAAAAATAAGGATATCTGTCCAAAATTTTGGACAACTGTTAAGTGGAAGTACTGTCCCTAGCTCTCCTTTTTTTTTTTTTTTTTTTTTTTTTGGGGTGGCTGTTGAGTCAGTTGGGAGGGTGAAAAAAAAAATCAGAATATGCTGTTTACTAAAAAGTGATAACACCTTATTTTGTCTTTAACAAAATCAATGTCATCTCTTGGGTCTTGTTTCTGATAAGAGAATACAAATGTGAAACTCATGCAGTGCTTTCCACAGGCTTTTTTGACAGATGCAGTTTAACAAAGTTTAAGATAAACACTGGTGTTACCCTTTGAAACGTGCAGGTGTAGGTTGGCTGTTTCAGAAGAGCAAAGAGTGCAGGTCCAGAAGACAACCTGATGTACCCTCAGTTCTCCTTCTACCACCTTCCCTCTACACTGCTGGGGGATTCTGGCAGATTAAGAGATGTGATCAGTAATAGAAAAGCTTTAATATTACCTTTCCAAAAGAAATAACGCTTTCTTTGTTAATTAATGTGTTTAAATGCCTGCATAAATGCTGCTATTTGGGCCTCCAGTACAGGAAGGCTAAAATCCTATTAACTCTAATAAGAGCTGCAAGGCTAAAGCCCACATCTAAAGCAGAGATGATATTTTTAATTCTCTCTTTTTTTTTTTTTTTTAAATTCATTTTAGTGGTGATGAACATAAATGAAAATGAACTGGTCCTAGCAACTTCGAGAGGATCTGTCCGCAACAGAAAATTGGTTAGATGGTCAAAGGGGTGAGCTGAGAGTGTGCAATCATTGGGGCGAGAGGGACAGCATGTCTCTCACCTGGGGGAAGCACTTACTAAAATTTTATTTTAACATTTTTGATACTACTGAAAAATTTGGCTATCTTGTGGGTGACAGCAGTACAGAAACACTCTTAAAAAAAATGAGAGAAAGGGTTTGCCATTCCCCTGCATTAAAATAAATAGGCATGGAACTGGAGGAATTTAGGAGTAATAAATCAGGTCCGGAGAGGGATCCAGCCAGCTTTAGTTTAAGAACATGGAGGCAAACTAAAGGAAATTCAACTGCTAGTACAGGAACAGTCAAACCTTCATTCCTGCTTTCATTATTCCCAATAAATAATTTAGATTGTTTCAAATTCAGATCATGAGTTTACTTTCAACAATTCATGGCATATACTAGTTTGGTTTTGCTTTTGATAGGGAAAATCGTAAATTATCCACTGGACTGTTAATGTTACACAGAACTAATCAGACATATAATCACGCATGATATATTGTAAATTCTCCTGTGCTGAAATAATGTTAATTATGAGGATTTCATTTATTATTAATATGGAAATCTGTAGTTCTACTGTATAACTGAAATTAATGGGCTGTAATTTTGAAGGGTTACTAACATCATCTTTAGTGTTTCTTAATTAGTCACGTGTTCTTTCTTTTTTGGCTGGGAAAGCTTATGCTGTGTTCATATTACACATTCTTTATTGCCAGAAATCAGAGCTAGAAGGTCAAAATGAAACATTTAAGGACAGAATTAATTCTTTTTTGGAGATTATCTTTCAAAGTCAAGAATTTCTTTTACTTCTATAGAGACCGAAGCTAACATGAGTAAGGAACAAATACATTATAATTTAATTTATTTTATAAAAAGCTGTAATTTGATTATTGTTATTGCATGAAAAATCTCCCATGCAGATTCCCTACTAAAAAAATACCAACTCAGCTAATATATAAGGCTAAATTAAGATTGAGAGGAATGGAAGCAACAATTTTTGGTTACTGGTATTAAGTGTGGCAGGAGTATTCTCACACACATACACACACACATGCCCCCCACCCCCCATGTTGGGGAGGGAAAAAAAAAAAAAAAAGGAAATTAGACCATGGCAGGATATATTTTTTCTCACTTGGATTCCTTCAAAAAATCCCATTAGGCACTTATCAGCATCTTAAAGTGCCTAATAACTCATGAAATTTGTTCTAAGTGGTTTGTCCAGTGAAATACAGATCATCTCTAGCATTATCAGAAGCTAAATCTAAGGAATATTTCCCTGTCTCCTTAGAAAGCAACATCCATAAGATCTGGGATAGTTCTCCAACTGTTCAGAACCTTTAGTATATTATGATGATGTTAAGGACTAGTTTGGGGGTTTTTTTAAGTGTTTCTCAGACTTTCTCTTTTCAGTGATCTTCCAGGCTTTGGTGAAATACATTTTGCGTGGTGCCTGTCTATGTGTTGCACCACCAGTATCCCTGGGTGCAGATCATACCAAGGCATCTGAGGCAACACGGCCAGTCAAGGGTAAACTCACACTGAAGCCAAACATCTGATCATAATTCACCTTGAAAGAAAAGTTAAGCATGTTTATTAATAGTAAAATTGGAAAGAAAAAAAAATGCTGAATTAATGATGAATTAGAAATTGCAGCCATCCAGGATGCTGGTTATGACCGGGTGTTACTGTTGTGCTCAACAAACTCCACCAGTTGCGCATGTTAAATCCTGCAAGCAACCGAAAATGGATTAGGCAAGAAAACCAGCCTTGGTGAGAGGAAAGTACAAAGTCACTATGATTTTCAAACTTCTAGTAAATCAGTCTCTTTCTTCCCTGTTGCTTGACCTGATGCCAGGCACCAAGTTCCCCCAAATACATGCTTATAGAGGAATTATAGTTGTAATGGAATAAATGTTCAAGAAACACTTTCCAAAAAGCAAAACCAACCCTCCCCACTGTTTAAATGTGCTAAAAAGGGGAAACAACGTGGTACAAAATGTTGCTTTTACTTAAACTATGTATTTAGCAATGCTGAACACCGTCGCTTCCCAGAGACATCCCAAATCCCTTTTAGTTAGACACACTGAGAAAGCTACAGCTCAAGAAAACAAATAAAGCGCTACAGAATTGGATTACCTTAAAATGTCTCATCTGCTAATGTGGCTGACGCTGTTCAATAATGTGAAGCAGAATACAGAAGGGAGTTATTTGTTTATGGTACAGTTTTTATTTTTGCAGTCAAAAGAAAAAAAAAAAAGACTAACTTTTTCTACAAGACAGTTGAGCAGGCTGTCAAGAATTACAGATATGGAGCATTGTTTATTTGAAGACCTGTGAACAGGAGCTGTCAGACAGAATTGGCAAGCACAGCACACAGCCCAGTCTTTTCAGAGGTTCCTGACACTGAAACACCCTTTTACAGAGCAGCTGCAGAAAATCAGAGCAAAATATGACAATGTGGAGATGGTGAGATGCAGTCAATTGCTCTTAGCAGCGAGTGCTCTGGAGAGGTACAATCAAGCCCTCCATTACATGGGTTTGCAAAATTGGTACTGATGGCAACCAGAGGTGGGCTTGCATGGAAACATCAGATCCACTTTGTCCGTATTCATGGCTTCTATTTCAGTGAGTTTCAGACAGATTTCCAGATCTCAACTTCACACACTAGTGCTGTGTAATGGACCTGAAGAAAGACGTTAAGTTCTGACTTTGGGAAAGTTTGGATTTGGATCGTGATATGACTTTAATTTTCTCTTTTGAAAAATGCCTTGAATGGAAAAAGGTTTTCGTTTTAGGCATTAGGCTCTGTGGTGGTGAGTCAAGACTTTTTCTAGCAGCAGAATTTTTCTGTTTTGTCCTAATATTTAGAACCGCTCACAAAAATGGTTTCAGAATACTTTTTTGTAGCATTTGTGGCAGGCTTTTACCTTCACTGGTAGCCTGCATAAGGGAACAGTGTTTATACAAGTGTGTTTCTTATTGTAAAAACCCTGGCTGAAGGGCTTTCAAAAAGCTGAAAATGCTTTCCTTCCAAATTAGATTTCTATCTAAAATCAGCTTTTGATTAAGTGAAAATTGCAGAGAAATTGTGGTGGTGGTAAAAATATTGTTTGGAAAAGAAAAAAAGAGATGTTCCTCTTCTTCCTTCCATGAGTAGCTATTTCAAAGGAGAGCTGAAAAATTTAGTTTGGCTATAAAGCTGTAGTCCTTTTGGAACTCCTGGTTATGCTCTCCTCTGCCTCTATTTCCAGCGTAACACGTGGCTGCCAACCCCCCACCTCCCATAATTCACATACGGTCTTCTCTGTAAGATGGGACGTGGGAGAAACAGCCTATCCAGGAAGCCTCCTGAGAGAAGCACTTGGACTTCAAGTCGTTCTTTGGTGCCTTTCTTTGTGGAACACTATGTTGATAAATTGTTTGGGGGTTTTTTTGTTTTGGTTTGGTTTTTTTTCTGTAGAAAATGTCATCTTGGATTTGATTTTTGTCATTGTCATGTTCTACACTGGGGAGGGGGTGAGGAGATGCAAACCCCCAACCTTGCTTATGAGCTGAGGATGCAGACAGGATCTTCTGTTGCAGAAGATGACTTTGGTGAAAGACTAAATGCCCTAAGTGTCTGGGAGAGCAAATAGCAACAGGCAAATCACTGATTTTAACACAGACAACTCATTTGCAGTGCTGGAACTCTTTTATGCTTTTACCAACACACAGAATATGAAATAGTTGTTTGCAAACAGCCATAGTACAGACTAGGAACAAAAAAAAAAACCCTGTGCAATTTACTTTGCATTTGAAACACACCCTGATCTTCCATTTCTACTGCTAGCCAACCAGCAACAAGAAAATAATTTATAAATCTATTTTCCAGGAGCAAGAAGGCTTGTGAAAACGTGCATCCCACAGCTCTGTTGTCAAAGGTCTCCAACATTTACAGTGTTTGTGAGCTAGTCCACTCGAATCTAGTCCTTTTGAAGCCCTGTGAAGACGGTTATAGTTCTAACTGGAGTTGCTTAATTCTCTGGGACTTGGCTTTGGCAAGGAACTACTCATCTTGAAAGAGCAAATAACTCTTTTGCTACTGTACTGTTTTGCAGGGGTACTTTGCTTTCTCAGAGAAAAAAAAAAATCCCAACCAAGCAAAACCCAACACCTGCTCTGCTTGAGAGCTTAAAGCTCTTCATTCATCCAGTCTTTTGTCAGTGAGGGGAACTGTGCATGTAGATTACTTTGGGGTGGTGAGGTATGAAAATTCCTTCTGTCAAATGCCCCCCACCCCCTATCCCATGAAATTTTAGAAAGAAATCAATCATAAAATAAATGCATCAAAAACTTTTGTGCAAAAAAAATCAGGAGTGACAGATGGTCTGAGCCTGGAACATACGGATTTTGTCAGACAACAGAAAAAAATATATAAGATCATGTTGTGGAAAAGTACACGTAACCTCTGTGTGTGTACTCTAAGAGAGAAAGAAGGTGGCGGAGTGTTTCAAAACTTATCATTTTTTCTTTGACAATGATTTAGAGAAAAGTGGAGGGGAAAATATTTGGTCCTCAACCTTTCTAACCTCTCAAGAAATGCTGGTGCCAGGAAAAACAGATGGCACTCAGGTCTTTTCTGAAATGATAGTTATTCCACTCCTGCCAGATCTCTGTGGCGTGCAAAATATATGGTATAAGTCAGTATCAGAAAACAAGTCATTAATTAATAACATTTCACTGCTCAAGGATCAGGTAGGTGAGAGTGCCAGTCAGGCAGCTGCCTCTAAGAAAGCTGCTTGGCAGAGGAGGAGAGTGGGTACAGTAAGAGATCACTCCCCCCACCTCCCCTACCTGCAATGTAGGCATCCATCATTACAAGTAATCAAGCCTAAAAGTATTTGTCATCCCTAGGGCATGAAGCTGTTTGAAGTCCAGAGTATAAAGAGAACATCAGTGAAACAACAAAACAATCAGTCAAGTGAAAAAAAAAAAAAAAGTGGGAAAATCAGATAAAATAACAGAAAAATTCTAATTAAATCCTTAACTGTAATTAAATTCAGTGTGAAGTGACAAACAGCACTTGCAGAGTGACTTTTGCTGCTGATGCATTTACTATATAACTTGCATGGGTTTTTGTTTTTGGGTTTGTGGTTTGGGTGATTTTTTTTTTTTTTTTTTTTTTTTTGTGGTACCATGCTAGTACCCTTTTGGCTAGTTTCAAGCAGGAGTTACCCCTAGGAGCACAAACACACCTCTATTTTACACCGAGATTTTTAGTGGGTGCAGCTCTGTTGATGGTTTGGAATCTGGGCTTTCCAGGGAAACCAGGACATGCCCTTAGCCGGAGCAGAACAAACACTCACTATTGTCATCCCCACCCTCATGCTGATGTGTCAAAATTTTAGAATTCTGTTTACTGGGCAGAAAATATATATTGTGTGCTATATGTGTCTGTGCTAAACTTCCTGCAATGCTCTTTTGTGACACGTGGCTGCCAAGGATTTCTCTTTGGACACGCTGTTGGGGGGCTGGCTCTCGGAACACGTGTTCCCGTTCTAACTGGTGGTGTATGGCGTGCCCTTTCCCACACCTGTACCAGGCTGGGTGATGTGTTCAATACGAAACCTGTTTCTCTGACAGCACCTGTTATCGGAGGAGGTGCACGTTGCTCCGGAGGAGTCAGTCACCTTTTGCATTTTGCCATCTGTGTTTTCATATCCCTTGTCAGTTCTTTTATCTGCCCCATGGTCGTTTTGTTTGTGAAGGCGTCTATCTTGTTTAAAAAATTCAGCAAGGACGTCTCCCAAGATTGTTGTGCAGGCAAAGCTACATTTTTAAAGTGAGTTTCATGCTGATGAAGAAGCGGTTTCCATGGATGTCTGCCTTGTGGGCATGGCTGGCACCCTGCTGGGGAGCTGTGCTGCTGGGGAGGGTGGTTCTGGAGCTGGTCCTGGTCAGATGGTTATCCCTCCCCCAGAAACCTGCGGGAACAACAGGGTGTAAGTGCTGCTGTTTAATGTGTGGGCTTTCAAATGGAACTGTGAGCTTGTTCTGCAGAAACAAAACTGTCAGGAAGGTACAGGTTCCCCTCTGGCAACTTCAGCCAGATGCCAACAGCCCAAGTTTCCAAGTTGGGAAACTGCTGAAGTTCTCATTCTCCAAAGGGAAAAGCTGCCTCTGCCAGGTTTACCTTCACTTCCCAGCACTTCCCAAGATGTTTTAGTTCACAAAAGCAAATTATTCCTTGGTGTCTTTTGTTTTTCAGTTGTTCTGACTTACCAAGGAGAGTTTCTATCCTTCCAGAGTTCCTCAGGGAGGAACTGGGAGTAGATTGGGAAGCTAAAAATGTCCAGGAGACACTGTACTCCAAAGCTCTTTGAAAACAGTGTGAAAACATGGGGCCTCTGAGGCTGGGTCACACACGGGAGGTTGGTTCCCTCTAAAGTCTTCATATCAGCCTGGCAAAAACATCCATGGTGAGATATTCGCTGCCTATCTGCACAAGGGACACAAAATATAAAATAAGAGCCCAAAGGGACAGCAGCTGCATAATTTAATTGTTTCTTCAAGCAAGATTCATTCAGTTGAAGATATCGAAAAGGTTATTCCATGCCTGTGGAAGAAAGACGACTTTGGGCAGCAGGTTTTCTCAATCCTTAGCTTCCAAACATCAAATAAATCCTTTCTGCTGTGTGGCTGAGAGCAAAGACAGGCCTGCAGTGGTGACACACTGCCCAGGGGACCCTTTCTGTGTAATCATTCTTGTTTCTACAGGAGCAGAAAAAATTACCCACACCTAAACCAGAAGCCCTCTTCTTTTTCTCTGACATTGTACTCAGCCTAACCCAGGTTCCTCTGTGATGTTCTTTTCTTACTCTTATTTTTCTTGATATCACTGTAAAATGCAATAGACTCGTTCAGTTTAGTTAGGAAGAGTGACTGCCAAAGGTAGCTTTAACCTGATCTTCAAGGAGTTTTCATTTTAATTATGATTTTATTAGTAAATTTCTAATTTGCAGACAAGCCTATTGTGCACTACTTGTATTCATAAAAGTTCAATTATGTATTTTTAAAATTGTATCTCAACCTTGTCTTCAAAGGTAAAATGGTTCTTTACATACAATTATCTTAATTCAGTCTGCGTCCTGTTTTTCTGCAGGACAAAAGAGATCTCATGGCTGTTAAATTATGCTACCTAGAAAGAATGCAGGTATATAGGCACAGTATTGCTAATGTAATGCTGTCCCTATGTCTATTAACAACTCCTTCTGATTTTAAAAGCCTCCAGTTGTATCAATAGTAAACCCTATGAAAAAAAGATTCAGACCATGACCTCCCACCTGCTCCAGTCAGAGATCATCAGCCGAAAAAAATTGTATCACATTTTAGATACTGGAAAGTGGCTGAGGTCAGAGAAACACAGAGATTACAGAATATTGTTGCAGAGTAATGCTGGAATTAAAACATTAAATTAAAGCACAAAATTAAAGCATTTGGCTGTGACCCGAACCCTTTGTTAATGCACATGTAAACTGGATGATAAAAAGGTTGCAGTTGCAAGGATGGTTGTGTTGGCTGGAGTTGGAAGGTGGAATCGGTGATGCTGACAAGAACCAGGATTAGGGCTGGCCAATTTTAAGAGCGGAGATGTCTGAAACTGGGCCGAGACTGTATTCATCTGGAAGCGAACAGTGGTCCTGGGTCAGAGGCATGGTCAAGGTGGTCTTGGGCTGCAGTCTTATGACAGTCCTATAGTTGGGTAGAGCCATGGTTAGTGATGGTGACTGCAAGGCAGGATTAGGATGACACCTAGATGTAGAAGCAAAATAGGGCTGGAAGTAGTTTGGCTACTCAGCCATGACAGAATTTTCCCCACAGGCTTGATGTAGTCTGGTTTCTTCGTATGGTTTGGATTTCAAGGGATAGGGGCCTGAGCAGCATTTAGGAAAAACACATACTCTCAGGTTTATGATGAGGTTGTCAGCAAAGAGTCATCCCATGTTGGTAGATGGGTTGTGAGCCATGGCTAGAGTAAGAACTGGAAACTAGTGCCCCGGAGACAGAAGGCAACTTCTGTCTGCTGTGGCTAGGATTGAAGATGCAGGATGGTTTGGGATTGCAGATCAGGGAAAGCCTCTCAAAAACCAGGCTGGAACTGCACATAGGGGCAAGGCATCTTGCTAATTAGTGCAGATGATGGCGATCCTGCTTTCAGTTAGGATTTTACCCAGTGCTGATGCTGTGGGGTACTATGGTGAGTTTAAGGGGTGGGGCGGCTGTGGCTTGGAGATGGTTGCTGTACTGGAAGCCTCAGACTACAGCCTCACGGGGGCTGAGATAAGCAGAATGGGGTTAGAAGAATATTTGTTCCATGAGGAAACAATTTCATGAACGTGAAGAAATTAATTTCCCTTCATTTTATTCGGTGTTACACAGAAATTAAAATGACGGCGAATACTCCAGAAATATAAGCTTGTTATAATGAACAGATGGCAGCTCAGTGAAGATTTGTATGAAGAAGATCACCAGTCCTTTTGTTTACAACACATACGTGTCCTGTTTTGTTTTAATTATATCGTTGTTTTTCCACCCAGGCTATTCACTTAAAAAAACTCAACAAAAACAAACCCCGCCACCACTGTGTTTATGTCAGCAAAGCTAATAAGCAATCCGCTAACCGGAACCATGTAAGCAAATGCTCATGAATATTGAGAACTTGCTGATAGATGTGGTGTCTGCCTGTGTTGTTTGGATCCATCTTGATGTCCTGTGTGAAGTCAAAGGAAGCAAGAAACAAAATCATCTTCAATAGCTGTCTGGCCAGGAGCTCGGCACTTTGCTGAATATTTGTGTGTTATGCTTTGTTAAATCCATTTAAGAGTCTTACGTTCGTGAGTCTGAAATATAGGAGGAGGGGGAAAAACCAAATGCTTTCCCTCTTGTCAAAGGCTGTAGGTTTAAGACGGGATTTAACCAGTTTCGAACTCTTCTATTGTCTCATATACTTTACACTGTAAATGGCAACATTTAATTACAGGTAATAAACACAGAGGCTGCTAATAGGATTATCACCACCAGCTTTCTGTGCCTTGTGCCGCCTGGTAGAGAAGGGAAAGGTGCAGTGTGTTCCCGTAGCCTCAAGAGTCACAGGAGGCCCTGACGGGTGTGGATTTGGGAAGAAAAACGGTTTATTCGGCGTGCTTGGAGGGAGCCCCGTTAGTAAGAACCTGCCGCCGCTTCCCGGGGCGGCGGCGCCCTCTAGCGGCGCGGCGGCACCTCTGCGGCAGCTGCTCGCCCCGGGCCGTGGGGCTGCGCCCCGCGGGGCTGCTCTGGCACCAAGCCGCGGGCCACCCGCTGTGCTCGAGGGGGGCTGCGGTGCTGCCCAGCGCCACCGGCACCCGCGGCCGGGCAGAGTCTGAAGTCTGAAAAATTAAGCTAAAAAAATATTGCCGTGCTAAAACTTGCAGCGAGCTCGGGAATGAATCAGGTGAAAGCCCTAGCTTTCCAGAACATCAGGTTTCCTTTTTTTTTTTTTTTTTTTTTTTTT
>JAVJGJ010000047.1:21061940-21076299 GCA_035590215.1 Microhierax caerulescens | reverse complement strand
TAATAACACTATGTGTGTGTAACTGGAATTCTCAGCTTTTTTGGAAGATAGCGAGGTGAAACAAGACATCATGCAAAACCAGCTGTGCGCACCATTTTCCTATCCTCAGCTCTTCATTTCCCTTCACTCCCCTGTGCCTGGAGTCCACCACTGGAGTATTTCAGTTATTTCGCCATAACCAAGGGTAATTTTAAGCAGAAACATTCACTTTTAGAAGAAATCTTTAGTGCGTAAGTGGGAGAGAGGTCTGGATGGACAGACCCAATTTTTAAACCATTAGATTTAAGATATCACTGCATTTACATAGGAAGTTTGACTTCTGTGTCTTGTTTGGTTATTTTGGTCCTTGATCTTACTAATATGTTTACTAAGCAATCTCTCTCTCTTTTTTTTTTTTTTTTCTTCTTTACTGTTACCCTCAATTCAGAAAACAGATACATTAGTAAATACTCTAGGCTTATTCTGCACTACCTAGTACCGTACTCTGGTGGAAGATATGGTTCCTCATAACCACTGTGCAACCTCTTCAAATTCATGGGGTAAAACCCAGATTCTTTTTTGCCATTGCTTTCTTGGGACACTGTGGGTTGTCTTGGCAAGGATTTAGGGTATGTTCTTAGCCATCAAAACAAAGCTCATACATTTCTGACTAATTTGGGTTTGGTCAATCACAAGCATTTCATCTTTGACGGTGATTTAAGTTACTCCTTGTAACATTAGACCAGCTGTAAGTACACAGCTGTAAGGGAAAGTTGTTGCTTTACTTTTATACTTATTAACTATCAGGCTTTTTGAGATGTAGGACAGTGCAGGCTCTAAGATGCGGTAAACTGGTCAAGCTGAAGACAAGGATTTTCTTCTGTCCACTTTGCAAACAGATTCCTACCATAAGAAGACTTCAAGATTAGAAAGATCTAGCTTTTAGATTACTCCAAGAGATAAGAAATGGATTATTCATAAAGCTTATTTGTGATTTATGTGTTTGCTAGCCTTTTGGGGGAAAAAAAATCCCAAGTTGATCTTTATGTAGCTATATCCCTTAAAATATTCACCAACTTGTGAAAAAAACCTTTGGTTGTGAATATCAGTGACATAAAATTGAGTTTTTACATCAGTGACTTTCAGTGGAGAACAGGGGATGCACAACTTATTTCTGCAGGGCAGGACACCCATAGGGGAACTAACAAAAAGCGTTCTTCATCAAAAGAACCATTTTTCATTACAGCTCAGCCAGTTAGGTGATTCAGTCATTCCCCTGGCACTCCCTGCAGAGGAAATTTGAAATGACCCTTAAGCTTTCTCCCCTTGGCTCTGAAAGCCTTTTCAGACTGCCACGCTGCTGTTGTTTTCAGTGTCAGATAGAGAAAACTGGAGCTTTGGTAAAGTTCTCTCATTAAAGCACTTCTTTTCAGTCGAAGGCAGGAACACTTGACCAGCTTTATTCCCTTAGTTTCTGAGTTTACTCTCTTGCCTTGGTGAACTTGCGTGAAGCCATCACATGTAGTTTTATAAGAGCAAACCAGCCTAGGAGATCTCTACAAAAGATACCAGTAACTTCTATTAAAAGGTTGCTTAGCTGTGTTTCTCCATAACAACTAACATCATAGTCCAAGCCTGCTGCTGTTCTAAATCAATTTTTTTCTCAAAATGTGAAAACTATGATTTCTTCTTGCCCATCTGCCTTTGTAGACCCTTGTGTTCCTGCTTCTGATCATGTAGCATGACAGCATTAGGTTTCAACCAAGACCATTAAAAAGCTTCTGCTTGGTTAGCCAAACACAATAAGTAATTTTACGTTTTGTACCCAGGTACTTGGCATGCCTCAAAAAAGTCCAGTTCAGACTGACCTTTTAGACTTCACTGTGGTCTTGCACATCTCCCAAACAACAGGCTACCAGCTCAGGTTTTGCAGGTTGGGGTGGGCTGGGTACCTGCTGCAAACCTTTCATTGCTGGCAGCAGCTCAGTTCCTCTGTGGTGGGGGCCTGGCTCTTTTACAGCTGCAGGCAGTCACTGTGGTCTGCTCTCGGTCCCCTGCCCTGAAAGGGAAGATGACTTCAAACTACAGATGGTAAAAACTGTCTTGCAACACTCCTGCAATCACTGCTGCAGTTGGAGGCATGAAAAATACTGTCCTAAATTAACCAAATGGGGAAAATGTCATTACATTTGATGATACATCCCTGGTTCCATTTCAGCTGCTTAACATATCTGGATGAAGCATGAATTAGTAGCAGATAAATAAGACAAAATATTCAGTATTTTTAAAGCTTTCATGAAAAAAAGAGAAAAGATTGCTGTTTTTCAATGTGGCATGATGGCTGTGGGATTAAGTGTGATTTTCATTTAATGTTTGCATAAAACCACACTAACCAGTTGGCTGGGTTAAGCTGTATAACTCTAGCTGTATTGCTAAAGACATATTCTGTATATAGATGAAACCATTTTGTTAGAGAAGTGCTTAACCTGCTAGAGCCTATTCTAATTTGGTGGATTGAAATAAACCATATGAGGAGGCATTGAATAATGATAAAATAGGTATGGTAAGGCATGAATTGGTGCTGGCGTATCGATTCATGCTTCTATTGGCATAATAATGCCAGTAAAGCATTAAGTGTAGATCAGGCCTAAAAATATTACTGGCTTTAAAGTTGATGCGTTAAAACAGTGTTAAAAGTGTGTTACACTATGAAGTGAAAGCTCAGGATCTGACGATATCTCGTGAAATAACCCTAGGCAGTGTCGCACTCTTATGGCTACGAGATTTTCAACTCTAGTTTTTGTTTACTTTATTTTTCTTGTAAAAATTAAGGCCAACAAATAGTGAAGCTGAAGAGAGATTTCTGAATAATAAAATTGGATCAGAGTCTGAGGAGACAGAACAGATTAGCTGAAGGGAAAGCACAACGTTTTATTATAAACTACATCAACACAAGTTTTCTGATGCTTCTGGAAAAAAAATCAGTGTACAGTAATGGTGGCTAGTATTTTACTAGTGTTGTTAGCTGGTTGGCATGTATCCTTAATTGTATAACCACTCCCACATGAATAACTTTGCATTCATACCCTTCTAGATGACATTAAAAGCACGTTAATGCATCTTTTTTACCCTATGGAAAACAGAATGTCAAAGAAGACCCAAACGATTTATTTTCATAAATGCATTTTTTGCTGTAGAAATGTAGCATTATGAAAAGCCTCAATTTTCTCACCAGTCACAAGTAGTAAATAACTTAACTGTATCACATTATAGCCATTTAACAAATATTCCCAAACCAGCAGCAACATTTAGCTCTGTGAAATAGATTTGTTCTGGATATAAACCAAGGAGAGGAGAATACGTATTTCTTGGCCCTTGTGGATATATGTGATGGAGTCAGGCTAGATGACTTGAATTAAGATGGAGCATGTATCCCCTGGACAGGGATGTTTATATACATTTCCTCCCAACCTCCCCTTTTCCCTCCCTCCCAAATGTTACTTATTATGGCTTTTTTCCCCCTCTGATAAGTGAATGTTAAAGTTATGTTGCAGTTTTCTCAATACCGGATAAATGTGTGTAATATATCTCTCATAAAATGTTACTACGCAGATGGGACCGAGAAAACTTTTTTCAGTTTATGAAGCCATCGTTAGTAATATCTACCACTTATGAATAATAAAAGAAAATGGCCTTTGGCAAATTTTAGAGTTTTGTTTTGCTTTCTGTGGAAATCCTTGAAGGAAACGAAAGCTCAGAAATCAAATGATCAAAGCTTGCGATATAAAATCTCCTCAGGTGCAATCATATACAACCTCCACGATTCACATGGGTGATACCTTTTGCACATGCAGCAAATCCTTTTTTTTTTGTGTCTCTTTTTTTGTTTGCCACTGCTCTTATACCGACAGGCAAATCTCAGTCACATCAGTTCTCATTCTGTGTTTTTAATGAGTAAACAAAGATGAGCTTGGGTACTACTTGCTTTTTATTTGTTTTGATTAATGTACCATATATACTTGTCTATCTTTGTGATGGCAAATTAAAGTAGATATTAATAATAAATGGAAATAAACAGCTAGTAAACACAATCTGGAATAAAGATTGACCAGAGAAAGAAAAGTAGACGATAAAACTCTACAGTTTCAGTTTATTAGGAAATAAACGCTGGTGAAGGGTGGTTGTTGCCCTTATAACTGGAGCTGCAACTAAATGGGAAAACTTGTCTAATGCTGGGCTATCGGTGCCTCGGGGAGCTGCCAGGAGGCTGTTCTAAGTGTATAGTGCACTGTCCTCTTCAAAATAGGTATGAAGCTTTGGAGGCAGAGGGGAAAGGAAGCAAGTTCTTGGTCTGCTGTCACTTATATGCTCCCACTGCTCGGTTTTGAAGAGCTCTCGTCTGACCTGTGCAGGGCACAGTGTCTGTTGGAAGGAACTTATGATTTGGAGCTATCTGCCAGTTCAGAGCAGGTGGGACTGGTCTAGTGAGGGCAAAATGAGAGAAAAGTAACCAGCATAGTAGCTGAAATTTGATGTTTCTCCTTTATGAACCCACATGTGATAAGGCTGCTTAGCTCCAAGGTAGTTCCTGAGTCTGCAGAATTGATGGAGTTATGAGATGTCAGTGGGAGCATTTCTTTGGCACGTGGATCCTGCTATGCTTTGCCATGCCTGAGGTACCGCAATCTGCATGAGGATGCGTGGGACTGTTTTGTACTTGTGAGAAATTCAGGGGTATTGGCAAGGAGGGAAAAGAAAAACAAACTACTATGTTTCATCCAGAGGTACTAATGGAAATACCAAAGAGGAACTTGTCACAGTCAATGAAAATTTACAACAGCGATATATTGACTGGTGCTATACAATGAAAGGTTCAGTAAATGAATACTTTAACTTGGAAAGTGTGAAGGCTGAGAAGAAAACATCCTTGGATATCAAACACTAAGCGTTAATGCTTGAGTACAAAGGAAAATGGAAAGAGACTGAGGTTTGCATCATTATTTGATGGTAATTTTCAAGAACTTGAAAATGATGAAAGGGAATTTTACAAAGAATGCAAAGAAGCATTGTTGCCTTAGATGTAAGATACCCAGGAATTTCTTGCAGACTTTGGAGATTTATGCAAGTTTGGGATTTGACCCAAAATCTTCAGTTTCTAAAAGAAAAATTAAATTTATGCCTCATTCTGTCTTTGGCAGTGTACAAAGTTGCTTTTGTTCATGTTTTGATTTACAGAGCTAGTCTCTATCAGGCATCTGTTGCTGGATGGATTAACAACACACAGTATTTATTCCTCAGCATGGCTATGCAAACTTCTCAGTAAAACAAGAAAAAATATCCGTGACTATAAATTGATGCAGTATTTCAAGTAAGAAAAAAACTAAAATTCACTAATCATACAGTAAATTATTAAAAGATTCCTTTCACTTATCATAACAACAGAGGACAAGATGAAAAATTATATATATTTCTAAAAAATAAAATATATTATATTTATGTTTATATTGGTGTGTTCTGCTTCTAAATTACTGGGTATTTTTATGGAACCTATAATAAAACCAAAGTCATAACTCTGCAGGGTCAAGGATTTGTACCCAATTTTAAGCATACAAGTAATATGACTGACTCAAGTAGGCTTATCTAGAGGTTTAAAACTGTGTTGCGAATTCTTGTCATAGCTTGAGCCTTATTTTCTTGCTAATCCATAAGTATATCAAGTATCAAGCTTTCACCTAATTTGATTTAATTAATAAGAAGTGAAATGAATGGTGTCACTATGCGAGGTAAGAGAAAGGAGATGTTAAAAATGTGGCACTTGAGACAGATACCTAAGTGTTCTGACTAAAAATTTAGAGTGATTTGGAATTGTACAGCGTGTCACTATTGACTTCTGGTTTACTGTTAAGGCTGGTCTGCAATGGACTTTCAGGACCAAGTTTTACTCAATCTTATCCAAATAGTAAGCAGTTCTTAAGATCTTACTACCTGAATGCAAGCAGATACAATAAATACCACAGATTATATGACTTTCTCAAACTTTGGATGCTTACTGCTCAAGGCTATCTTATTATGTACAGACAACACAATCCACTTGTGTATGTAGTTTTTCTTCCTATAAAAGGAAACATTTGTGCATACTTGTGTGTAAATTTCTAGAAAAAAAGATACAACTTAAATAAAACTAATCATACTAATATCTATACAGTGACTGATGATGCAAAAATTCAGACATATTTGTATATACAGGGATGGGCACAGGCAAACCTCAGCACTTCATTCTGAGTGAGTTAGACATTGCACAGTTCCAGTCTGAAAACCATATACTAATGCAAATGACATGTATTAAATCCTTATCAGCCCAGGGACAGTAAGGTGCTCATATGAAAAAAAAAAAAAAAGAGTAGGTATGCTGGACCACCTGTGTAAGTCATCCTTAGAATTTCTAATCATGATGAGACAAACATGGAATTAAAACTCTTGTATCAAGCTTTTGTAGATTATAAGACTTGAGATCTTGAATGACAGCAAATGGCTTCATGATGGTGACAGTCTTGTTCCTGAAAGGCTTATGGGCTTACTTTTTTTTTTTTTTTCACTTGCACTTACAGTTTTGCACTCTGTTTTAAAAATCTTGGTTATGAAACTGGCCAAGTACAAGACCCCCTCTTCCTTACTAGCAAAGCTTTGAAAAAAAGTCATTACCAGTTACTTAGTGGTTCAAAAATAACTTTATACTGAAGATTCAGGACTATGAAATGTTTTGTTGTTGGTTTAAATATTTATAAACATCAAGCACAGTACTGTGTGTTGACCCTTTTTTAACCATCCACTAGTACACAGGGCTTACTCTTGTTTGATGCATAATCTTTCTAAGGCATTCTGGTGTCTGGGCATGTTCTTAGCTATCGATCCATGAGGAACCCGAAGAGGATTCTACCACCAGCTAAATCAAAGGAGTTAACTGTGTTCACAAGAGAGCTAATGGTATTGCTTGAGTTTTATTTCTCTGTGTAGTGAAATGTGCAGGGTAGCATGACTTTTTATGTCAGGATTTCTCGTAAACTGTCTTCTCTATTCTGATACAAATTATTTGTAGTAAAAGAAAATTATTTTCAAGAAGGGCTACTTACATTGTTTCTAGTCAGTCTTTGATCACCTTTAGGTTTTCCTGTATGTCTTGATATAAATTTTCATGACTGAGAAGATTTATATACTAAAGGTACAGAGATTCTTCTATAATGAATTCCCCGTGTTCTTTAAAACTACTAATCAATGAAGATACATTTGCAAAACTACTTCCCATAACATGTATGCTGCTTGCTTCAGAGAGATTCTCAAGGTTTATTTGAAACATAATTTTCAGACTTCACTAACTTCAAAAGTTACAGATTGCCTTTAGAGAGAGTTTTTGTTACCACAGTGACACCGCAGTCATACACTGCTCAGTTGTATTAGACAATCTTATGTCTTATTTGTGTATAAACATGAGCAGAAGCTAGGGTACATTATACCTGGCTTTCATAAATTCCATTCAAATTGAAGAGTAGTGAAAAGAACATAAAATTATTACTTACTTTATTAAATCCTAGCTAATAAGAAACATACCTTCTTCTTAGAAGTCATATTATTTTGTTACCACAATAGTATTTTAACAACATTCCTCTGAAACATTAAACCAAACCTGAACATATTGATTGGCACATTATTTTTTCATTTCAGTTCAATTTTAAATTCCAATTAATTTATTTTTTTTTTTAGATAAGTCCATTCTTCTATGTGAGTGTTCACTGAATAAATCAGGTGCTTTTTAGAAGCATGTGTGAAGATATACACATATGTATGAATATAGAAATGTAGACTGAAATAAAAATTAAAACAAGGTAAAGAAAAGCACTGGGAAGAAAATGGAATAACCACAGAAGAAAATGGAGTAACCACAGATTCAGCACTGCAGTTACGAGAATATTAGGATGCATTTCCCACACCCTATACATATCTAACCCCATGTTTAGAGCTGAGATCCAACTGCCCCATTGAAATTTCTTCTTTGTAAAGAATAGCTGGGTTCCTTTCAGGATCTTATAGTATGTTGAATAGTGATGGCAACATACTTTGACCAGTAATGCTGATAAAATGTATTTGGAAGCTAGGCTGATGCAACTTCCATGAAAAAAAGATCCATTATTTCATTAGAAATAGGATGTCAAGAAAAGTGTAAGCATTGCTACCACATACCATCTGTGCTACATCAGGGTAGGGTATGGTCCTGGAGGTGGAGGAATACACATTATGGAAATATGAGTTACTTATTTCTTATCTACTTACTGAGAAACTGTCCTATGTTTCCTGTCAATCCAAAAGTTCAACCAGGAGATAGAATGTGTAAGTCACGTTGTCTGACCATTTATGAAAAGTAGCTTCTTGTATGTCATAAAAGCAGCCAACTTTGAATATGGAAAATTTTCTTTGATCTTTTATGTCAACAGTCTTTGTTTTCATGAAATTAATCATTATGGTGCCTCATTTTGATGATTCTCAACCAATTGAAAAGGCAATTTTCTTTGATGCATATTATTTATTCACTACAGAAAAAAAAGAAAACAACTATTTTGGGAAGCAGGTAGTCTTCCAAGAAACTGGGCATAAGGGATTCATCTACATTAGCAAAACAAATCTAATTTTGAAAGAGAAACAAGGGTAACTTCACATAATTTTCTCAAAGCAATGCTGCTAAATTTAGATCTGGTCTCAGGCTAAGTTCTGAAGATTTTCTAATTTTAGAAGCTTTCAAACCCAGGACTTTCATTTCATCATTAAGGGTCTTCAAGATCTATTCAAAACATGGTTAATTCCATCCTACGTTTGTTTGTCTATCTGTGTCACCATGTAGACCAGCATCTTTACAGCACATATTCTCTACCAGAGAGTAGAGACCAGGGCACAGGTCTTGCCAGTGTATGTTGTAGTGAGGTAGAAATTTTATGGAAAACACTTTCTTAGGGAGGAACTTATTTGTTGGTCAAAGTTCAAATGTTTTATACAGACAGGTTTTTACCAAAGTTCCTCTAAACTATATTGAAGCCCAGCAGGCTTTTGAGTCCTCTGCAGTTGCAATTCCAGCCTCCTGTGCCAGCCTGGCCAGACCTTCCAAGGATGCAGTCAGGGAACCACTGGTACAGCTCCAATTCCTTTTGCAGACAGCCAGTGGTTTTGCTTTTAATTGAAAGAAAACCAGCACTGCAGTATTACACTGTAGATTACCCAGCTCTAATGAAAGTAGAGTATGCAACAGAATCACTCTAGTGGCGTAATAAAAGATATTAACTGAAGAAAATGACCCTGCAGGATATACTAATTCTCACTCACTGTTTCACACTGCCAGTTTCTTTTCCTCACTGTTTTCTGTATGATTAGATAGCTTCTGTAGCATATGTTGGAGATAACAGATAGAACGATTTTGGACCATTTTAAAAACAGTAGGTTTTTAATCTTAACCTATGAACAAAAACTTCAATATGTAAAGCAAGTGAACCTGAACTACACAGAACTGAAATACTGAAATAAGCATACGCTACTTCGAAATACATCTTGTGGTTTCAGGGACTTGAATCCTGCATTCAAGGAGCTGGCAACACTGGAGATCCCATAATCTTTCATCACTCCTCCCTCTGCTCCCATACGTGTGTACTAATGGCAGCAGCGGTCAAACAAAGCTTTTCTTCCCATCCTGGAAGGTAACTGCCTATGAAAGAGGAAAGTTTCCGTCTTGTACTCTCTTGCATTACCCTAAAGAAATGGTTACATTCAAACTTGTAATGTCTATTAAAAGATCTAATTTGATCTTACAGGAGCTTCTTGCAGAGGACTAGTCTTCTCTGTGAATATCGGTAGTGGAATTGGGCCCAAAGGAATTGCTGTGATCAAACTCTTCTTATGTTTTCATAAGCAGTTTCAGTTTTACCACTGGTAGATGCAGGTGAAGACTTTTGCCAAAATGCTCACTCCCACAACACACATGACTGGCAGCTCTGAAGTACACTGTTGGTCACAACAGACTGAACTCACAGATGTTAGGTGGATAAGCTGGGACACACAAGTGGAAGTAAGTAGGTCATGTTTCATTGAGCAAAGTATGAACTATGTATAGTGCAAAAATGTATTAGCAGTTGGGTCAGGCCATGCGTTAAAAGCAGAGGAAGTGAGATAGAAGTGTAATGCTGGTAACAGCAACAACAATTCTTTCTCCATTTGTTGAAGCCACACTACACATATTACTGGAGAAAGAATTTTAGGCATGGAGAATTTGGTGCAACAAGAAAATTACTGGGAAAAATACTTCCAGAAATAAATCAGATGATGTAATGCTATGGCTAAACTGGGCAAGTTAAACCCATATGCCATCACTGGCATTCAGAGCATGTCACAAGTTTTGTAGAGTTAGACTTAGACTCACCAAATCTCAGTGAGGTAACTACCTACCAAAATAATTGTCTAAATGCCTTTAAAAAATCTATTCATTATTTCTCTGTGCTGAAGTTGTAATTGAAATGTTTCATTTTTGTTCCATTTTCTTGGAATTTTGTAGAACCTACTGCTATGGGAAAGGGTGTATAGTAGCATGTAGAAAAGCAGTCCCTATAAAGCACTGGAAAAGAGTGGCCTGATGACAGAGATCTTCTAGACGTTCCTCAGTGCAGATTTGAAGAAAGATTTATTGAGTTTTAAAATTATTTACTGGTATCAGTCTTCACCATTCCAGCTATTTCACATTGAACTAGCCAAACAGTGGAATTCTTAATTAAAACTGTTAATTAAATTCTTAATAAAAAATGTGGCATATGTGGAAATATGCTGGTGCTTCAACAGTTTGTACTGGAATGTGAAAAAATATTAGCATTTCATAATTCCCCACTGAATAGAAAGTCTGATTTTCAGCTCTAATCAATATTTCAATATTTGCATATTTTTAACATACTTCTTAAATTTATCTTGAACAGTTGGATATTTTTTTTTTTGCCAGGTAAAACAGTTAAACATTCCACATCTATGGTTTTCAGCTTTCTTGTGTTGGATTTGGTGCCATTTAAGGTATTTTCCTTTTGAAAAAAATTCTGTAAGTATACAAATGTACTCAGTTCTAGCAATTTGTGTTACATCTAGGATTTAAATGGGTTTAATGGCGATTTATGCCAATGAAGGTGAAAGAAGAACCAAGTCCCAGTATTAATTTTGTAAAAGAATATAACACACTGAATTCTCTAGATGGGGAGTTAGACTCCAATCTCTACCCTATTCAACAGACAGTCAAGCATTTTAACAGCACATTTAATCATCTCTCCATCTTGGGGTAGAACAAATCACTCCAGAGGGTTTATTCCTATCTTCACCCAAGACTTTTTTACACTGTGGAGGAAGCACATCTAAGTAATACAAGCTCCAAACTTGTAAATGGATGAAGTTAGGTTAAATGAATCCAAACTCATCAGTCTTTAGCCCAGTATCTGCTATTGCTTTGTTTCAGACTATTGTAATTCCAAGAAAAAAACCTCAAAGTTTCAGATTCTACTGATTCAGTTGTTTACATCACCCTATTGTAAATACATTTTTGGCAGAATGCCCATAAAAGCAAGTTTATGTGAATTGGAGATCTCACTGGCTTGATCTGAGTGCTTTTTTGTTACTTAATTTGAGAAGAAGCATATGCAGCAAGGGATGAAATCTGAAGGCTATGTAATATCACATTCTAGAAATGTTACCCATCATGGTATCACAAGTCTACATGGAAGGTGTTAAATATATTGCTTCAGCTATGTCACTAGTGAAATACATGTGTCATAGTTAACACTGTAAGCATGTAACTGAACTGTGAAAGCCTTAGAAAGTGGCTCCTAGAGAAAGATGAAAGCTTTTCGACAGGAATTAGTGTTTGTGTTTTGTTGAATAATAATCTGTTGTTTCAAACTGCATTGCTCACCCTGGTCCTGTCTCCATGCACAGACTGGAACCAAATCCTACCAATATGAGTAGGTGGCTGCTCTTACTCCCTTGATTTCAAAGGGTTTACTCCTAATCTACATCACAACACATGAGAAGGAATCCAATTCCGCAAATGCAGCTTTCTAGCAGACCTTTCATCTGCTAAATCTGACCTTTAACTTCAGTTTTTCCACACTCTAATATCTCTTTGTTGAATGACAGGTTTATGATTAGGGGACAACAGAAATGTTCAGGGAAATATAGGAGTTGGCTCTAACCTTTGGTATTATGGTACCAAGAGGCTTTTAGACCTTCAGACATTCCGTGACCCATTTTAAAGGAAAAGTCCTATCTAAAATTCCTAATAAAGTTTGAATAAGCATTGAGTTTGAAAAAAATCTTCAAAATGTCTGGACCCTGGGAAATCTTCCCATCCCTAATTGTGATTCAGTAGTTCCTTCAGTGTCAAATGTGTGATAAATGCCAAAGCAGCAAAAGCACGTTCTGCTTAGTATGAAGTTGAAGGCATGTTTGCCTTTAGACCTGTGCATTTAATATACAAGTTTCTAAGTGAGCCCTATTCTTTCTGCCTTAACATCACTGCTCTGAGTGAATATAAAGCTTCTCCCCCCACTTCCCCCCTCCCATCCCCACCCCCTACACTATTAGCTTGTCTGCTGGGAACAAAGGCACAGCCTGTAGGTGAAGGAAAAAACATAATCTTTTGCTACCCTAAAGTGTGGGGTTTTTTTTAATAATGCAGTGTTGAAAGTTCAATGTTAGTAGCACTTACTCTCAAGATGATCAAGAATTCAAACAATTCATTGCACTTATTTGCATATGTAACTGACAAAATGTCATTTCATCTGTCCCAACAAAGGAAATGAAAGATTTGAACATTAATTTGTATTTTTTTGAAAATGAAAAGTCTTCTGTGGTGCTTCCATTCATGCACAGAATGTGAAGCACTGAAGTTTTCAAGTCTTATATTCACCTTTTGACTTCTTCTTTTTAAATCAAAGAATATTGTGAAAATAAAATGAGAACATCAGAGGCTGATCTCCAGACACTTAAACTTTTGTTATCCCTTAGTCACCTTGTTAGAGGCAGTGAGAAATAAAGAGAAAGACAGATTCTCTTGGTGTAAGCACTGTTTCTGAAGGAAGAATATGCCTTTCTTGCAGCTAAGTTTCTGCGGATTTATCGTCCTGGAGTAGAACCTCTGGTCAAAGAAAATATTTTGGGAATATTTGGGAAAGTCCTCCCAAAATATTCAGGAACAAAAGGTTACAGAAGAATGAGGCTCAAATACAGGTCTGTTATGGGTGGAAGGATTTGGCCTTGAGCATTGCACATCTTGGGTAAGAAAAACATCAGGCTTTCAGAATCCTCTGGTCACCTGGGCTGAGAGAGGGAAAAAAAAGATAACAACCAAAACCCAGTCCTTGCTGATGTAGGTCTCACAATTCCTTTTCTGTCTCTATCACCCCATATTTTAAGAATATTTGCAAAAGAACTTCTCATTCCTCTGGAAACTGAGGTGCACTTTAAAGCACCTTCGTAACCACTGCCAATTCCATAACTCTTGCTTACCTTGAAACATAGAGACATATAGTTTGAGAAACTCTGAAAAACATTCTTCTCTGTTATTTTGAGTTTGAAAAAATCTCACAATAGTGGCCTCCTAAGGAGATGTTACATGGCACTTGCATTTATTATTCATCAGTCATAATCAGTATTGCCTGTAGCCTCCTGGAGTGCGGCCCCAGCTAAACTACTTGGTCAAAAAAGGGTGGGAAGCCTCAAACAAGTTGTTCCCTCAGTACAATGTAGCCAAGAAACCTTTTAATGTAAGGTAAGAATGAAGACTGACTTGTAAGTACTATAGCAATTAAATATTTAGTTGAGTTCTTGGCTGGCCACAGACAAAGTAGTTGTGAGTTATTAACCCTGGGTGTCCACCTCTCCCTTTTTTTGTCCTTTGCTCTCTATTTTGCCAGGAGAAGCTGTTTTCACCTTGAATTGTGGTGTGATGTGGCAGTTGGCAACTATTATCTCTGCCTGGATTTCACCCTGTAAACATTCAGTGATTAGAGAAGTTAAATGTTAGTAGTGGTTTGTATAGTGTTTTGGAGATAAGAATGAGATAAGCTGCTAACTACCCATCAGATTAATTGCCTCGGGCTCTTGGAAGAACAGTTCTACAAATTGTCAGCTGATTTGCAGCTAATCTTGTTTCCATGCTCTGTTTTAAAATATGGAGGAACTTTACTAGTTGAAATTAAATGAGAGCCAATGCAGCTCCTCTAATTTATATGCAGAGAATGTTTTTACTGTTTCTTGAAACATTTTGCAAATATTTAAGAAAAAAAAAGTTATTTTAGTGTTGTCTTCTCCGCTGCCT
>JAVJGJ010000047.1:20998172-21061925 GCA_035590215.1 Microhierax caerulescens | reverse complement strand
CCCATTTTAGAGGACTGAAGGGTTGCACTAGTTGTGTCACATACATCCTGACATGTTGTGATGTGTTGATCAAGGGTGATTACTGGATCTGTCCTTCTTGGGAAGCCCCTTCTGCAGAGGTTCACCCCAAGGAGAGCTGTGAGCCATGACCCTGCCTCTACAGTCCATCCCTGAGTCTCCTGCTGTTATTTCTTTTCTTTTTCCATTCCAGAAGTTTTCTTGCCTGTCTGAGCTGTCTCCCTAGAAGCTTAACCTAGCTGCAGACCAAAATCTGTTCAGATATTCAATAATACAGCATGGACCACTTAGCAAACATGCACGCACTTAAACGTACGCTTAGATGAGCCTGAAAACCTGATTTTGCTGTATTTTTTCCCCCTCTGTCCCAACAGTTAGAGTACAAAAGCCTAACAAGATAGATCAGATGAAGAGGATGCTGAAAGTGAAAAGCTCAATAGAAAAAGAAATGGAAGCTGTTGGTGGAGGGGAAAGGGCTGATACCAATTTCCCTCAAAGGCCTTCCCTTCAGCACCACTGCGTCTCCTTGGGCCATGTGCTGGGGTAAGCTGACTGATAGGAACAGACACATGCTCTGCTCTGGCTGAAGGAAAAGCAAGGAACAGGGAAGGTTTGTCTCCTCCGATTACCTGAGAAACTGTATTAAATAATGTTCATTTTCAGAGCAGACTGCTAGATGCAAGTTTTAAAATAATCCGCAGAGAGGTTAAGCGTCCTGACTGCAGGCAATGAAGTTTTCCTTGCCTGGTCTTCTGATATTTCTGTTCTTTTCCACAAAGCGGAACAGTTTCAACAACAGAGGAGCAAGATTATTACTAACACCTCTGTAGACCTGTTACATTGTTTAGTAGGATGTGTGCTGGAAAGGAGGTACTCGAATTTTCTTAGGCAAGTAAACTTTTGTAGATACTGAGTTTTGTAAACAGGAGACCTGTTATATTGTTATACCTGTTATGTATACCTATATGTGTGTGTGTATACACACACCTGTTGAATTGTTTATTAGGATGTGCACTGGCAGGGATGTATTTGAATCTTCTCAGGCAGATAAACTTTGGGAAAAACTGCGTTTTGTAAATGAGAGACGTGAACTTGGCTGTTGTTTAAATGGGAACAGCCACTTTCTTTTGTGGTTTTGTGCTCAGAAACCCCTTATTCATATTGGGAACTCCTCAGGCTGCAGCAGGGGTATGGGAGGGTCAGGCCTCCTGCTCTCAGCGCCCACTAATTAAAAATTCCAAGCTCCTTATGTTAATAAAGGAGGTTCTCACAACATTCTCACTATGTTTTAGGCATTTTGTTTAAGTTTTAAGAAAACAGAGGTCCCGCAGGGTGTGCTGTGGCAGAGGGCTGAGGGGACAGCAGGGCCCAGCAGCAGGCTTGGCCTGTGGCCTGCAGGTCAGGGGCAGCACAGCCTCACTGTTTTTTTTATTTCCCTTCTTCTAAGGACATGCAATTTGCCATTTGTTTGCTGTGTGCGATGGAGAGGCAGGCAGCAGAGGCTGGCAGGGACTTTGCTGTTGGTGTAAGCCACCATGGCACCTGTTTGCCTGTTTTAGGTTACTCCGTGGGGTGTCAGAGAAGAACCACCCCTTGCCCAGCAGCCCTGGCCTTGCTCTTCAGAACACTTCAGCAGCCAGCTCCCAGATGTGAATGCAGGGACAGGAGGGGTTACGTGCACTCCAGCAAAGAAATAAAAGCCCCTTTCTGCTGTAACCAGCCACCTCAGAGCCCATCTCTGCCTGAGGAGCACTGCACGTGGAGCCACTTCTTACAATGTCTACCAGCATCCTGCAGCTCAGCCCTCCATGTTACCTCCTGTCTTCCCAGCTCTCACCTGCAGCTCAAGGTACATGCCCAGGCAGTGCCTCCAGGCTTCATTAACACATAAAAAAGGAGCTAGTCTTATTTTAGTTTCAAAAAGGGGGGAAAAAAATCCAAAACTTTCCACAACTTGCTCTATTGCAGACAAAGCTTTCTTAAGTGATGTGGAAACTTGAGACAGGTGGAGTTCTCGAACCTTCATTTTTCCTTTGGCTTCAGACAATAATGGTAGTAGCAGGAAGGCACCTAACAGTGTAATTGCACAAAGATGTGTTTTATACTCATTTGTAACAGTAGGTTGAGATCTCTGTGGGGAAAGGGAAGATTAACCAACTCCCTGAGAAGAGACCCCTGCTTTATCCCACCAAGTTGGTGCAGCTGTCAATTAAGGGCAAAAAGAAAGTTCAAGCCTATTAAAAATTAGGAAAGAGGGTGGGTGGTGAGGGTTTGGTTTCTTAAGTACTTGATTGGTTTCATTTGCAGTTTGAGGTGTCCCTGAAAGGAAGGTAGTTTTGGTTTTGCAGCTGAGAAGGGGAGTGCTGATGGGTGAGTAGCTTGTCTGGTTTTTTGTTTGACCTTTGGGGAGCTGTTTTAAGACTGCTTTTGGCTTTGGACTAGTAGACCTGCATGTTGTTAAATGTGAGGCTCTATGATGTTTTGTATTCTTGCCTGCTTTTCATGTGCTGCTCTCAGAGTAATTGGGTAACAATTCTGATTCCCCTGAGGTTAAAAACTATGACATTCTCCTTTATAAGGTAATAAGAGAAAACGTAGCTATAGGAAGCAGCATCCTGGTTATTTCCTCTTGGGATTAATGACCCTGAAGACAATAAATGGAAAGGCAAGGCAGGCAGGAATTAAAATTGTATAAGCAATGAACCCTTGGGTTACTTTTTACCCTGGATATATGCCTTCCCTGGAACTGCTGCCTTGCTTATCATCCCTAATACTTCTGCTATATGCTCCAAGTTTTGTCAGTAGTATATTCACAAACACAAAATTACACAATTATGTTGATTCTGCACTGCCTTGTACTCTCGGTATGTTTAAGCAAACTGGAGTAAGTTGTTCTTTATCTCTGGCTTTTGTGGCTAGTTGGTAGTACCTGATTCAGCTGACACAGGTATAGAAGGCTATAGGAGCATCTACTGAACAAATGGGATGCTTGCTAAGGGGCATTCAGTTTGAATCACAACAGCTTGAAAATAATTTCGTGTGTGTGGTTCTCTTGGATGTACATTTCTATGGACCTAAAAGGGTGCTACAAACTTTAGAGGTTTTGTTTGTATTTAGCAGCTGCTTGCTCTCTTCCTTGGTCTGCTTGGTGTAAGAAAGGGGGCTGTGGTACTTTGATAATTTTGCTACAAGAATTACACCTTTGCTTTTTGATATCGTTTCTTTCCCTGTGATGTCTGGGCATGAGTGGTATTGTGATGCAGAAATTATTAGAAGGGATTGCACCTTTGCATCTAGGAGAGCTCAGAGGCTCTTCTGATTTTTATTTTTTTTTTTATAATGAAATGATGATCCAAGAAGACAGGTCCCTGTTGCTCTGAAATGGTGACCCTGTTTTGCAGCCTCTGGTGAGTAAAAGGGTTGTCAATAGAGCTGAGCCTATAGCAGTTCACCCAGAGCATTCAGCTAGATCATGTCTGTCATGATGGGTCATGGAGGATAAGTCATCTCTGAGGTTGTCAGCAGAAGCAGCCCTGGTGTGAGGTTTGTACACAAGGGCTGAGAAGCCTTTCTGCATCCCAGGGCAAGCTGCTCTCTGTTCACTCCAAACTGGATCTAGATTTGCTCAAAAATCAGTGAAAAAATCTGTCCTTTTTATGCCACTAAATAAAGTTATAATTTGCAAAGAAACCTGATGGCAGCTGAATTTTATCTTGTTTTATATTCAATTTCATCTAAACTTAGAGATTCTGGTTGCTACACCATTCGTTTTTGAAAGAATCATCAAATACCTCTTGCAAGTAATTCAATAGAGCATATCCACATGTGAAAAGATCTCAGTAGACATGTTTAACCTTGTGAATCAGTTTCATTTCCTACATGTTTAGTGCTTTATGAAAATTCATGTTTTTATCTGCATCTTGCAAGTTCTTCATTGTATTGAGGTTTTTCATTTAAAAAAGTTCAAAAAACTTGACTGATATTCTAATGAGTTCTTCTCCTGAATGCTGATCAGCTCAGCATTAATGGGCAGACATTCCTTATAGCTGCTGTTTAACTTGAATGCTGTCAAAATAATAGTGGTTGCTACTCATGCACCTCCAATTTACTCTCCTTAATGGTGCTTTGGTTGTTTCTGAAATCATCCTTCAAAGATGATTTTAAGTGACATCTGTGTAGGCCTAAAGACCTGAATTGCCTTTTAAATCATATCCACTTGTGCCCAGGGATTTAATTAAAATATTTTGAAATACAGAAAAAGGAAAAAATAAAAAGCTTTGGAAGATTTAGAAATAGGATTTCCCCCCCCCCCCCATTCAGCAGCCATGCTTGGAGAGACAGGGGACTGTTCATAAATATGCTGTAATTGCCTTAATGAAGTACATAATCACATGGTACTGGAAAAATAGGGTAGAGGTGATGTTTACTGGGATGAAAGAGTCTCTGCTAGTTCTAATTACAAGCTACAATTTCAAGGCTCTTGTATCTGTCTTGAAACTTCTGAATTTTGGATGTAGAGCAGACACTTCATACCTCTGGGTTTTGCTTTTTAATAAAACACACAAACATCTTGGCAGGATTTGCTCCATTTAAATGATATAAAACTCCATTGCCAGACCCGTGTGTGGGTGTGGTACTTAGTTGCCGGCTGGGGTTAAAGCACAATAGTCCTAAGGAAAAATAAGAGAAGGGTAGTCATGGTTAGGAAATTAAAACAACTCAGGCCTTTACTGTCCTTTGAACTCAGGTGAAGCATTGACCAGAATGGGGTACTTTGCAGGCTGTATAAAAGGAAACAAACTGAGTCAAGATGCAGAACTGTTCTTAGTTAATACCTATACCCTTAAAACTGCAAGGGCTGCAAAATTATATATGTGACTGTACAAACGATGTTGTTCTAGTGGTAAAGCTCAGACTGAATCCTTTCTCCTGCACTTGTCCTGAGTTGCTGGGAATTTGCGTGATGGGGGGTGGGGGGATGAGGTTTAAGCTGTTGTTGCTAGGGAAACTACCACCTTCATACTTGCCTGGTGAGATCAACTGTCTCTCTTTGTAGCGAAGCAAAGGAAATCTGGGAGTAACTCTTAGCACTGGCAAGGTCTCATGTATTGTAAGAACGGTGAGGGATTAATGGAGATGTTTGCCTGTTGGGGTGGAGGGATGCATTTTCCTAGCAGTGGACTGAGCGAGCTTTGTTTTTTTCTAAGATTTATTTTTAATCTCACAGACACTGTAGAGGAGTGTTCACCTGTAAAACATGTCTTGGGTCTTTTTTCTTTTCTGCTTCCCCCCATTGGATAATGGTATGCAGTATAAGCTGGCCCAAAGAAAATTATGGCACTCCCATGCTTAGTTTATAGCTGCTGTCACATTGGTTTGGAAATACATTAGGGTTTCAGCTGTAGAGTCCACCTTGCACTCACCTCTGATCTTTTCTCTTGCAAACCTGTCATTTGTTCTGATCCAGTGCTTCAACCACTCAACTTGGAGGAAGTTGCATGTTTTGATTTAGTCACTCTGGCCAGGGAAAATTCAGTACCATCTGCCATAATGGAAGTCATATGATTGTTTAATCTCTAGTTTATTCTTTCCTTCTTCCCACTGTAAGCGTGACTCTTAATAAGTGAATACTTGGCAGCTTTGGATTCCGAACGATGTAGGTCTCTCTGATGTAATAATAATGTTGTGATATTTATTTCATTTGTGCCCTCTGTATCTTATACTGTTGGAATGTCAGCTGTATAGCTCAGTTTTGTCTTTTATCCCTGGTCTAGTGTGTTGCCTTTTTGTTTTGAAGTCGGTGACAATTCCCAGGCATCTACCATATGTACATTCAGTTGCTCTGACAATGCAACTTTTATTCTGGGAGTGATTCTGGAGTAGCTAAAATAAAGAAACTACTCAGTTGTGTACAAACAGGAAATCTGACATAAGTCAGGTGCATGATTGCCTCCTGTAGTCTCCATGAAGACTGCTGTTCATTTGAGAAATATTCAGGCTGTACCAGGTTGCTCAGTACAGCTGTGCAGGTAACACTGTGAGCAGAAGCTAACATCTTCTATCTGATGACAGCCTGCAAGTAGAGGGACAGCTCAAATGGTTTGTTTGTCATCGGTCTTTACAGGAGACTTCCCCTCATGAGGTTTTTATTGATCTTTAAGCTTATAATCAAGTGTATTTAACAAGTCTGTTAAGTCTTTTATCATAATGGCTATATGATATAATCATAAGGAGATCTGTAAGGAAACAAGGTATGCTGAACTGCACATTTGGGTTGTAATAAGTGACTGGAACTTTTTGTGTAGATGCAATTGTATTGTGCATCTGTCCTATTTATTTAAATATACTGGTCTGACAAGTCACTGCCAGGGGCATTCTTTCTTGTGCCACTGCCTTCCCCCACAGCTAGCTTTTGACAAAAAACATCCAGTGTAATACTGCGATTTCAAAGCTTGTATTTGTTTTGTCCTGATTTTGGCAGGGATAGAGTTATTTTTTCTTCTTAGTAGCTGGTAAAGTGTAGCGTTTTGGGTTTAGTATGAGGTCAATGTTGATAACACACTGGTTTTCCTAGTTGCTAGGTAATGTTTACACTAAGTGGAGGACTTTTCAGTTAACTTCTCAGGCCCTGCTAGTGAGATGGCTGGAGAGGCACAAGAGATTGGGAGGGGATGCAGCCCTGACAGCTGACACAAGCCAAAGAGAGATTCTGTATGTCAGAATGCCAAGCTGAGTACCTAAACTGGGGGGAAGTTGGCCAGGGCTTGTTGATCACTGCTTGTGGACTGGCTGGGCATCGGTCTGGGAGGGGCAAGCAATTACATTGTGCATTGCTTGTTATTTCCCTTTTGGGTTTTACTGCTCTTCCTGTGCGCTCTCTCCCCTTCTCATTGCAATTTTTGTTATTATATTTTAATTATTAAGTTCTTATCTCAACCCACAAGTTTCTCCTTCTTCCCAAATCTCCCCATCCCTCAGGGCGGAGGGGAGGTGTGTGAGTAAGAGGGTGCATGGTACTTAGTTGCTGGCTGGGGTTAAAACATGACAGTTTTGAAAGACTTAAATTTGGGTTGTGCTACTGCCCAGTTACAAACGCTAGCAGTTTGTCTTGTCAGATGTCCATTATGCTCTGGAAATCCTTCAGATGAGTCTGTGGGCCAGAGCTCTGGGAAAAGCTGTAGGAGCCAGCTGTACTGAGAACATCCAGTTGAACATCTGGGCTATGGTGGCTGCTGTGATGTGACAAAACTGGCCTGGTGGGGAGTTGATCTTATTTCTATACATGCCTAAGAACACAGTAGGGGACAGATGCAGGAAAATGGTCCATAGCAAAGTGGCAGGAACCAAACCTTTTGTGTGGCATTAAGGACCTGAAGTGCTTCCATAGTCACACAAGTGCAATCATTAAGAAGTGCAGGCAAAAACTGAAGAGGAAAAGCTAAAGTGATGAATCAGTTGAAGCCTGTGTTCTGCCTTGCACATTAGATTTGCCTCAGTGTGCTCTATGGCAGGCAAATAATGGGTAGATCTTCACTATGTTTTCAGAAGCAGACAAGGTAAATTTGGGGTAAGCAAGAAAATACTTTCCATATTTATATGTCACTTCTAGGAGTTCATTGGTACTCATCCTTCATCCTCTGAGAAAGTAATGTTTTCTTGGAAACTTGTGAGTATTTTAATATTGTATACTGAACGGGATCCACTGCAGAGGGTGCCCATTTCCTCTGGGAAAGACTTGCCTGCTTCAGCATCGCATTTCATGTGCTTTCTGTAACAAGGAAAAACAAAGTTGTCTTTTAAAAAATTCAGTGAATGTAGACATGATAGTTGAACTGTCTCGGCTTCAATTTCTTAACTTTCTAGGTGCTTCTTTGCAAATCTGTGTATTATCTTGGTTAAGTTTTCTTTCCTACCCCTTTACTTGGGTTTTTTTGAGGTTGAAGCACTTTGTTTCAGGTTCTTCCTGGTTACAGTGAACTTACTGGGTAGATCGCTACTAGGAACAGCTAGACAAAGTCTAACCAAAGCTTGTCAGGAAGATTACAAAAGTCTTCAATCTTGTTGTGTAAAAGTTAAAAAAACCCAAACAAACAAAAAACCATCAACAACAAAAAAACCAACCCAAACAGACTCCACCAACAAAAACACTAAAAATCAACAAACCAACCAACCAACCAAAAAAGCCCACAACTCCTAAACCTTCCCTTCAGCCATCCTTCAGTCATCTTACTGCACGGCCCTTTCTGTGTCATAGCATCCACTAGTGGTTGTAGCCTGTAAAAACGTTTTCTCTACTATTTGAAAAAGACGGATGAAGGAAAGAGGCAAACCATTTTTCTTTGTAGTCTCATTGCATTTCCAAGATGATAGATGCCTTTTTCTTTTTTTTTTTTCTTTTTTTCCTGTGTAGTAAAATTCTCAAGATCTTGTTTTTCAGGCACTAACTATTGGTTTAACGGAAGTCCTCACAGGGTATTATATTCCTGAAATATATGTATTTTTACTCATATCTGTATAACAACAATAATTTTTTAAAAGTTTGGATGTTCATCTTATCTGAGAACTGCTTGAAATAAAAGGAATAAAAGATTCAAGCTTAAGATACAGAACACTTTTTGTAGAATATGGCACAAAGAAAGATATCAATGTTTGAAGTGATTTTAGCTTTCCTGCACTCTTTGTGTGTCTTTAGCATTCTCTGCTCTCTCTAATCTCCACTGTATCACTCAGTTCTTTTAATCTTAATTCTTTGTGCTGCACTTTGAGCATCAAAAAGCACATTCGATATCCAAAAAAACCTTCACTCTCAGACATTTGCTCTTCAACAGAATAGTTTTGATACATGGATAGAGAACAAGAATAAAGTGCAAACAGTGTAAGGAAAGTCAGGAGTGAAGAGAGAAGAAAGGGGCTCTAATTAGAAAGACGATGAAGGTATAGTGACTGTATTGTAAGAAAAAGATAAAAGTCCATGTAACGCACTGGAATAACACTGTATTTGTTATTCTGAGAAACTTCTGCAGCATCTAATGGCAAGCAGTGGTCCTGGAGCTCTTTAGGCTCACCCAAAGGATTTAAATTCTATCTCAACTCCCACCTAAGGAAGCAAAAGACTTGAGCAAAACTATGAAAAGTGTGAATGTTGCCTTCTGTGATCTGATGTGAGGCCAAGTAAAACTGCATCTAAACTTGGCTGCAGCGCTGGTTCTTGTCAGAGCTTTGCTCTGGAATGATGGCCAGTGACTGAAGTCACCTTCGAGTTCCTTTGATCTGGCTACTTTCTAACTCTGAGTAGTTTTACATCTCTTGTTTTATGTACAGCTCCCTGTCACTGAAAGCATCTCTCAGTATTAGGGGAGCAGCTAGTCTTCGAATATCTTTCCTTGCCTTTTCTGAGGCAGACCCATGCTGCTGTGCTCTAGAGATTCTTCCTTAAAATAATGTCCTAAATCAGCTTTGTCATTGTTAAGACTGCTAGCATTTTGATAACTATACACAGTAGAGCTGTGAAAAGGTGTCTGACTGCAAGCCTCATGTGAGTTGTGAGGCTGGGTGAGTCACGTACCTGCAGATCAGGGTAATGGCTGTGTGTGTCTTGCCTCACAACTGAGTGTTCAAACATAAGCACTTCTTTTGCTAATTTAATAACTGAAACACAGTGGGTAGTCTCTTTCAATATTTCTACCTTTAAGAGACTGGAAATCTTGCAAATATTCTTTTATAAAAGATGGGCATAAAATTAAGAGCTTGGGAAACTTGTAGGAACCTAATTATGGTCCACAGAAAAGGTGTATCATCTGGATTATAAAGCTGATCATAGTAGTGCCACAAGAAGAAAATATTAATTAACTGAGGGAACTATAGTTTTAAATTGTACTTTTTATCACCCAGAAGAGTCATTAAAGAAGCCTTACAAAAGTCATAAAAAACTTTAAAAATCATTTCAGGAGTTTTCACTTCTTAAAATTGAAAATGAAGCAAGACATGATGGGGGGAAAAAAAGCTCGTGAAGCTTTTGCTTTTTTTCTGAGCTTATCTGCAGGTGGATGTTTTACTAGGTACATTTAACTTTTAGTTCTTAATCTATATTCAAACCTAAGTGTAATACAAAGGGGGAAAGAGGAGAGTAATGGAAGATATTTCTTCTGAAAAAAATGCCACTAGATATGGTGGGATTTTTTTTTTTTCCCTCCTCACCTGGAGTGAGAATTTGCCCATAAACCAAAGGAGCTTCTAAACCTTTGTATTAAATTTGATGCTAGATTTTTCCTTGCCAGGAAAAATCATGATACTAGGAAGGTATTGTAATAAACCACACATACATTAGAGAAATAACACAGGAAGCAAAAAGAGCAGAAGAGCTTTTCCTCCTCCAGGAAAAAAGAATGAACCTAAATTAAGAAACTACTAAAAAAAGGGCCAGTCAGTTGATTCTCAGAGTCAGGGTGTTCCCTTGAGAGGGATTTCTTAGAGCAAGAAGGTTAGAACACCAGATGCAGAATGTGAGTGAGTCACAGCAGGAGAGACAAACATTACTTCAGAAGGTGTTTGATCATGGTGGCTGCTCATCTAGCGTTAAATGCTGAGTGCCTGCAACTCCTGGTGAGTTCAGTGGCAGCTGAAGGTACTTGGTGAGGCTTTCCAAAAATGCTAAGCATCATTCAAGGTGAGCAGCATGTTTTTAATAGGCTTTGGATTAGACTGAAAGCATTAGGTGAGATGCTAAGAGCCTTTACTTTGAAAAGGTTATATATGGAGCTGAGTGCTTTTTAACGTGTGACACTTGGTGGTATGTGCATGTTTGAACACCTTAATGTCAGGCCCCAAAAGAACACTACTTGCTCTTCTCAGGTGTAACAAATGGATGGCATGCAACCAAGAACAGTCTTTGTTATATGTAGCAAGACTGTATGCCCAGTGATATCCTCAGAGGTTTGAATACGGTAAGGTCAGGATATTATACAGAATGAAATTATTCTATAGTCAGCCAGGAGTTTAGAAAGGAGACAACACTGCTGTAATATGCAAGACTTCTGTAGATGACAATTCAATTAGCCAAAGCCTTTTGAAATTTGTCGAGGCTTGAAGTCAGCCCATATCTTAAGTTCTCAGACTTCATGCATTTCTAGTTAGCTCTACTAACAGTGGCTAGCAATAGTGAGAATTGGGGGGCAGGTGGTGGAGTTTTGTATTTTTAACTATAATGGTAATGATTTTGTGCAAATATATCACACAATGTAAATAAATTTTACAGAATTATCTAGTGGAAGACAAGCATGTAAATATTCAAAAAGCCAAGAGAGACTGTGGTCCTACCATTTATGTTGATTCCTCAAGGGAAATACCAACTTGAACATTAATCCACTGCAAGCCCCTAGATGTTTTCAGATATTAACAAAACTTTCTGAGCAACACGACACTGCCTATATGTTAATAAAAACAAGGACTAAGTGAAAATTCCTTTAAAATTTTTACCTGGTGATCATCAAAATATGACACTTCAGGAAAGGTTATCCTGCTGAAACCTTTAACCTGTTCTATGAACAAGAACGATCATACTGTTTTCTAGCTTCTAACAGTCTCCATTCCTTCACATTTCTGCTTTTGTTTACAAAACAAAAAGAAAATTGCAAGTTGATTCATAAAAGGCTGGGTTTTCTGCCCGTGAACAGCCTTGTTTTAATTGACTGCAGTGGGATTCCTCTTAGTACCAGAGAAGGCTTTTTGTGTGCAAAGGGAATGATTCAAGAAGGAAGAAAGTTACTCTTTGCATACTTGACTATATGTGGTGTTGCAATACTTTGTCAACAGCTGGTAAAAAATACTTTAAGAAGAGATTTTTTTTTTTTTTAATGGAATATCCATTGGTACCACTTCATATTAACTCTAGTGGTGGTAAGTATAAAGATACTTAGGAGAGTATGGATTAAGCCTTTCCCTTACTGTATGAACTTCCACAATATAATGTCCAGCACTAAAATTTATGAGAAATAAAAAGACAGAGTACTTCAATTCTAATTTGCACCAGTATTTGAATAATACCCATGGTATGCTAGGCAGTGGTTTATGTTTTTATTTATAGTGATACAGAGAGATCCCACAGGATTTTCTAGAAATGTTCTCGATCATTGATTCTCTGTAACTAATATTAGCTGTTTATAGATGGTCACATATATACGTTATACCTATTTTTTTTGGATATTGCTTTTACTACCCAGAGAATCCTTCTTCCTCTCTATGTTCGGTATTCCATGTGCCTGAAACTAAGCTAGCTGGCAGAAAATAGTACCAGAAGTTTGTTCTTTCTGTATAGAAAAGGCAAAGGGCCACGTATTTCAAAGGAAGCTTCCCTACTTCTCAGACTGGGAGTATGTAGGAGATATTTGAAACTCTAGCTCAAGGCAATGAGTAACATGATTTTGCTCTATATGCAGTCCCTTCTGAGTGTCAGAAAGTGAACTATAAGACATATCTTCATTGTGGGCTCTCAAATTTGCAAAATAACAGTGTTATGGAGCAAAATAATGATGAAGCTGAAATTCATTTACTGACACATAAAACGTTTTTAGCGTTCTAAGGTGACTATAGTGAAATGGTTGTTATTGTTTTATATAGCTATATACATACACTTATAGGATACCCAAGTCTGAGTTTCAGAAAACTGAGTATTCAGAGTAGGCAAGTACCCACTTGCATACTGTAGTCCAGAGTGTAAATTAAGTACACATTGAAAGCTGAACCTACTAAGGGTCAGTCAAAAAGTAAATCTTACTTATGGTCTACAAGACACTAATTAACACTTTCTGCGTGACACACACCCCCACCCCTGCCCTCCATATCCATAGGCCCCATGAAACAGTTAGCTAGAATATTTTGTGGCTCCAAGTATATCTTGTTGGTGAAGTATTTAGAGTTTCCAAAACTTGGCCTGTGGGGCTGCTTGTGACTAGCAACACTTTTGTATGTTGCTAACAAAGGAATCTTTCTCGTTCTGCTGTTGAATATAGTTGCAGATGAATTGTATCTAACCCAGTCAGTGTAATCCCCAGTGAATTAAATTGAATACATTTATTGTGAACCTGAAGCTATCAGGTAAGTGGCTGTTCTTTAAAAGTAATGAGTGGCTTCCTCTTCTGCGCTTGGGTATTTTGTGCCTTGAGAAGGCATTTCCCTAATGCTGAGAAATGCCCCACATATGAGGACTTACATTATCATCATAGGCCCTGAAGACCCTTAATTTCTACTCCTGATTAAACAGAAGGAAAATAGCATTGCACAATTAATGTCATAAGTACAGATAAGTTTAAGATGTTTTGGAACAATGTAAATATTTGCAGCTCGCTGACAGCTTGTTTTATCAGACTTATCCAAGCTGATTTTGAGGATGGTTATCACTGTTTTAGAGAAGTATATTTCTACACAATCAGTTCAAATATCTGAATCGGTTTTCTGATGTTTTAATTGGGGATGTAGGATACTTTCTTTGCACATTTAATAAGAATCTGCAGATCTGTATCAAGAACCCATATTCAGATATTTGCATTTCTTAGGGAACATGTTAAAAAAGCTGGTGTTTTTTTTCAATAACTTGACCAGATGCATTGCACTCATATGAAGTCTGTTTTTCTCAACTATGAGCTTGCTATGAGGTGGTTTATATTTAGCTGATGGTAGACTGTTTGTTCTTAAGAGTGTTTTCTTGCCACCCTCCTTGTTGTGTAGGCTTGTGGTACAAGATTGAACACGACTGTTTTATAGTGGTTTAACAAGTTCCTGCTTGCTAGCTGAGCTTCTATCCCTGATTTTGCAAGTGCTGTTAGCTCTACCTCAGTGAGCAATAAAATGCATTCACCTAAGCCATCCATGGTGATGCCAAAGTTAATGTATTTCACCTCACCCTTGCAATGGGCAAGTACTGGCTGTGCGATTAGTAAAGGCAGCTCAGTAGCCAAAGGAGAATTGTGTTGAATCATCTGCCTTTGCCTTGACTTTGATGGACTGTAGTTGCTTGAATTGTGGGGAAAAGAAGTGTTTTCTCTTTGGAAATTAGCATTTTTGTCTTTTAATTCTGAAACTGGAGTGACGAGAAATCCAGATGCCATTGCTGTAAGAATGTAGGCAGCTGGCATCTGGGCTCTGACACCAACAACTATGTTCCATATGGCCCAGTTTTAACACCAGAGAATTTTAACAAGTGAAAAGGACAAACAATCCATCAAGCTTAAGTACTGTTCATTTCTTATTTTTTAAGGAAAGCAATTTGTACAACATTAAGACATATTGTGGAGACTTCTTTTCAGGAACACTTCTTCTAGCCTGAATCAGGGAAGACACACGGGTATGATTTTCTTTGCGAAAGTTTTGCTGAAATAACAGGTTTGACTATATCTTGAAGGCTTCTCTGTTTTGTGACAGAATGCACAAATTAACACTACAGCTGTATAAGCACTGGAGGCTGACTGGGGCTATTGCGGCCTGAGATACTAGCGGAGGCCAAACACCATGGTAAAGAGCTTGCTGCTAGCACTGCCCAAGCTAGAAATTTTTTAAACCTCTCTGAAGCAGTCACAATGTACTACAGGGTAGCCATCCTTAGTATGGATGTTTCTTCTTACTACAAATGCTTATGGTGGTAAATACTTCTATTAATGAGCATTGCTTCGCTCCTCTGCAGATTGCAACTACCCTGAATCAGTGCTATGAGAAACAAACTGTTCTTATTACTGAATCCGAGAGGGGTCTTGGCAGCCTTGGGTGGAGAGAGGGGAGGGTGGTGGGACTGGGCTTATACATTTTATCCTGGGTGTGGAAATCAAGTGAGATTGATATGATGTAACTTCATTAGCTCATTTTTGGCAGGGAATTCCCAGTCAGGTGAAAAAAATCCTCCCTATCAGAGTTCAACAGGTCCTTGCCTTACATCCCAAGAGTAGAGAAATTAGTTACCAAAGACCTGAAGCATCCCTTTTCTTCTTGTATGAGTTAATAGATACATATGAGTGATACAAAAAATTATTATTATTTTTTTTTTCCCCCCTAGTTTCAGTGTCTTCCCTCTTCTGATGCTGGTCTCGTTACTTCACAGCTGTGACATTGGCCTTTCAAAGCCCTTTCAGGTGAAGCCCCACTATTCTTAGAGCAGTTTTATATCTGAGCACTTTATAGGTGATGAGTTAATCAAATTGCATATAGTCTGAGGAAAATGCGTGTCTGTAGGCAATAGTTGCATTATTGCTTTCCAAGAAAATATTTGGATAGTGAATTTTGGAAGCAGTGTAGTGAGACCTCTGGTTTCCTGAGTACCTGGTGACCAGGGAGTAGTTGTTTTTTTAAACATCAAAGATTCTAATGAAAACTGCATTTTCTTTTTCTTGCTTAATCTGCAAAAAATCTGGGAAAGTAATGCATTTGAAATAACAAATCTCTCCAGAGGCTCTGTGGTCCATATCCCATCTTGCAAGGGTAAAATATTTTTGAACAAGAGTGTGACTAACAGTTTTAGCCAGTTGATGCCTACCCCAATTCCAGCAGCTGTACTTAGAATAAACAGTAGTATACATGGGTTACTTCCTTCTGTCCTGTATCTGAGAGTACTACATGGATGGGGAACCAGGAGGAGGTGGAAATTTGTATGACCGTGCAGTTTGTACCTACAAAGTACCATGAGAGTGTCACTACAGTGAAACAGAAATGTCTTGTAACCATTTAAGTGGTACAAGCTTTAGGCTGGACTGCAAATAGATCCCTACATTGGCATCCACAAAGAGCTGTGCTCTCAGATACCTGTTCATGTTGAACAAAGTTGGAAACCTTCCTATACGACGGAGACAATTTAGGATTCTTCCCATGTACCTCTGGGTACAAGCTTCTGGCAAACCTTGGACACTGAATGGTGAGAAAGGAGTAGTGCATAAGCTGCTTAAATAAGCACCAGTGCCAGCTGAAATCAGGACTGGACATGAAGCGTTGTCAGGAGAAGGACTGTTGCAGAAGGCGTGCGTGAGCAGTGCCTGGAGGAGAGGTGAGGTGGGTGTGTACCAGGCTTGGAACAACTGGTCTCTGGCCTCTGTTGTAGAGTCAAAGACCTTCCTGTCTTTGAAAAAGTGTTTAAAGGAGAGAGAGAGGGGGTATCCAGCTGTGATATCTACTGACAAAAGCAGTTCTATGTTTTGGGAATCTGCAAAAACAACAAAAAAAGTACATTGTGATCCATAAATCTGTACATGGAGACAAAAGCTGGGGGGGAGGGGGCTAGTGTTTTTGTTTTACATGAAGTATGTGCAGCAAAAAGCACTATAAATACAGAATGAAGCAATAGCATGAATAGAAGACAGCATGAAATCCAGTGTATGGCTTGAGTAATATTAAATTTTGCATTTCTACAGCATTCTAATATGAGGTGCTCTGAGGATTAAGCTAAGCCTCTCTGATGGAGGCTATCCACCTTGCCCTGTCCCCAGATTTTTTGTTCATAATATGAGCTGTTGGATTTTTATCTCCAGCCCTCCTTCAAGAGCTAATGTGTAACAAATAGATCACACAGAGAGAAATGTATAGGTATAAACCTAGGGATTGTAATTTTTCTATCCCATTACAATAAAAATAGCAAGTATGAAGTGACTCTCAATAGCTTTACTGGACGTTTCTAGGACTTGCTACAAGTAATTTTCGCTCCCCTGCCCCAATGTAAGTGTTCTGTTCTTAAAAAGAAACGCAACAAAACAACAACCCCCAAACAAAACTGACAAAAACACCCAGCCAAAGTAAAAACTCTAAAGCCCACAAACCTAAAACTGAAAATCCTTGACTTTTTTTAACTTTTCTTAAGCCAAAGACCCAACTTAATTCTAGAAAATTGGAAGTAATGTTATTAAGTTTAAAAAGTCATGTCATTGTGTGAGCTGTCACTTCTTTCCTGCTTTTCAAAAGAAACAGCTATTATTTTGGGCATTTCCTGTATCCATGTAGATCTCTACTGGCACGTTAAGTTATCTAATAATGAGACATACTGTGTATGATGCAAATATCTGCTAAATTGACAGATGGAAAAAAATAGTTTGAAGTTCTTAACTAGTCTCTTTTCAACATCAATACCACAAAGAAAGCATTATTCTGCAGGAGAATATATTTTCTATAATCTACAATAATTGAGTAATGATGCGGTAAGGAAGCAATTAGATCTAATTTGCTTATGTAAGTGAGCTGAATAAAAAAAGATCAATATCCAGTCTACACCTACTGTGAAAAACAATAAGTTTAATTGACAAAAAACTTTCTGCTTCAGCTAATTACCTAAAAATGACCTATTAGAGATGCAAATTAAGATTATTAATAATACATGAAAATTTTAATTACATAAATCATCTTTACCTGTTAACTCGTATTCTCCCTGTAAACTTAGGGATTTAATTTTCAGGAAAATCTCATTTATCCTTGTTCTCAGAAAGTTCTAGATTGCTTTTAAATTACAAATGAAGCTGTTTCTCTTGGGGTCTTGATCTAGACTGAGATGCTGTGGAAACAATAGAACATTAAAACTTACTGTTCTGACTGTCCACCTAATTATTATTCAATAAGCAAAGAGGACAAACAAATCTGATGTCATGCTGATGCTTGGCATGGATGACATGGATGCAGATGTAAAGGCTAAATGCTATATAGATAATTGCTCACTATTGTCAGAGCAGATGGTGATGGGAAGGGGGACAGGACACCTTCACAGGTGATTAGGAGCACAAAAAGTAGGTTTCTTTTCTCAATCATCTTTGAAGGAAACACTTGCTCCCTTTTCAGTCAACAGAGAGCAGACATCTTAATTTATGATGTTTATCTATAATTAAGCTGTGCTGTACTCCCCATAGCATGGTTGAAGGTAGAGACTGCAGCTTTATGTTATTTTCTAATTTGGAGATAACTGCTAGACATTACTTGACTGCATTGTGCCTTGATGACAAGTAGGTACAATCTTGCAGCTCCTCAGTGACAGGAGGGTAAGTATCAAGGCAATGTAATCTTTAGAGTTTTCGGACTATCAAGTCAGTAGGGAACATGCCTCCCAGCCTAGCTCTTCCTTCTCACTACCAGTAATGTATGAAATACAGAAACACCACTCCTCATCCAGAACTACTGCTTCAGGAGTGGCATCCAGGCTGTACACTGGGCTGCTGAAACTCATCTGCATCCTTTTGAAAGAGTGGTGCTGCCATGGAACTGACCAGGCTGTCGTGGCAGAGGTTACCTAACCATGTCTTTATCCTAGCTCAGCTGCTTGCCAGGTTTCTAGTGCAGAGAAAGAGCCCTCATGTCTTGGATATAGAATAGTTCAAGTCCCTGGTGGTGGTTACCCTGTGGAGGCAGCTGCGTACTGGGGCCCTCGTCATCAGCAAAGAAAATAATCAATTGGTCGTAGCAAACTTCCAGTGTCATGAGTGAAAGTTAGAGCAAACCTGAGATATAGCATGTGACTGACTTGTTCCACCCGTTTCCCTTTCTCAGCATTTATTTCATGCGGACAAGAGCTAACCAGAGACCATCTTGCTAAAGGCAGTTGGGCTTTGGGGAACGCTGCCTTTGCCATGGTAAAAGCTGTTGTTCCTCACACTGTTCTCCCTTGTGTTTTTAGTGCTTACAGCACAGTTCAAATTAGGAAGCACTGAAATTCTGAGGGGTAGGATAAGTGATGATTTAACCTTTTATAGGAGCCATTCATCAGTCCAGTGAGAATTGGAAAAATTAGTGCTGCTCTAAGCCCTTCACAATCCCTACTAAATGTCACTGTTGTGAGCAATGGATGCTGTAAAAGGTGTGAAGTTGGGGGCAGGAGGAGATTGATTAAATCTCTGTATAGAAATAGTGCTCTTGGTGACCGTTGAAGTTGAGACTTTCCTTGGGATGTAAAGGGGTTTGGATTAAGTCCTGGTCTCTGACTCTCGCCTTACCTTCTAGTTTCATGGGCACTTTCTACATGTTTCAGTAAACGATGCAAATATAGGACAATGCAATCTCGTTGGTTGTTATGCAGACATACATATGTTTCCAAGAAGTGTTCAGATCTTGACACTTACATGACAGCAGGGATATATCTTAAATTTTGTTACTTTTTTACAGCCCCTTTTCTCCTTAGCTCAGAAGTACATCCAATCTATCCTTTGAATAGGAGACTTCATAAAACCTGTTTAACCCTTCCCAAACAACCATCATTCATTGACCCATAATAGGCTACTCCACACAGACAGAGTTCAGGACACAAAACTCTCCCAATCCTGCAATCCAAAAGTGTGCTTTTTTTTTTTTTTTTTTTCAGGTTTGAATGCAATTTAATAGATTTTTACCCAGCAGAGAACAAAATCCTCTGCAGAACAGTTGGTATTTTCTGGCTTTCAGCACTGTATGGTAATGTAAATGTCAGGACAGCATAAGGTAATAATTATGAAATCATATTTTGCTGCTTAAAAGAACCAAAAGGTTTCTAAAAAGTAAATAAAACTTGTCTTCTATATTGTAAGCTCTTTCAACCAGTGGCTCTGTTTTCATATGTTTGTGGATAGTATTTAGTGCTGTCTGAATGCAAATGGTATTTATTATAATTGCAAAAGCTGTTTCCTAGTTCTCCTCTTCTAAAAGCTTATAGTGTTACTACCGACAACGTTTCAGCTACCTAGCAGGTCAAAAGAAACTTTGGATGCAATGTCTGGCTCATCTTCATAAGTAAATGCCAGATTAGTTAAGTCACTCTTGATTACAGAAGATAGGCTAAGCCAGATATGTAAGCATGCCTCTGTCTTGTCGGGGAGTGAATGTTGGCTACAACCTTTTAGCCTTTTATTAAAGGCTAGCAGCAGTACTTATAGTTTAATATCTCAGAAAAAAAAATTACAAAAATGGTAATTCTCTTCCAATACAGTGCAATTTGTTTGTCTTATTAGACCAAGAAATACAGGTAGAAATGTGAGGTGACATGTAAGTGTAGTGGAATGAAGCTGGGTTAATTAGCATTGATAATATACAACTGTGGGTCGGCAGGTTGGCCGATGTAGATAAGGTGCAGCTGTGGCTAGTTAAGTGCTTGAGAGCCAGTGGAGAGGGAGCAGAGAGAGGAAGAAGCAAGAGAAGAGAAAGCATGTCCTGGATGAGGTGAGGAGAAGGCAGCAGAGGGACTGCATGAGGAGTTTGCTGGCATGAGATGGTAAAAGACCTGTTGCAGCTTGATAGTTTGGAGAGTGCTGTGGCATGAGGTCACAGAAATCAGGCAAATTTGGTCTTTGAGTCCTGGTTCTTGTATTTTATCTGCTAGGGTACACTGCCTATCATTCTCTCTGCCACAAGAATGAAGTAACCTTTGAAATTGGAGCTATCCCTGCAGAGGCATGTAGAGTCTACACGAGCGGAAACTAGCATCACCACTAACATTTTTGTGATCATAGGTAGGTGAAGGGATCTTTACTTATGTTTCTACTCCTCATTCTTCCTCTTTATCATCCAAAAATGTTATACTTAATGCAATCCTGCTCTTCTGCATAATACATCATTAGTATTCAGCTGAGACTTTGAGCATATTCCCACAAATTATACAAAGGCGTTAAACATGAGTCTTCACAATGCCCAAGTGCATTTTACAACAGCTCCAGTGACACTGAGCTATGTTAGGTTTTTGTTCTGAAGGGGTGTTCCTCAGAGAAGTGGTAGAAAGTTATGGGCTGTCAAAAAGTCTTGATGTGTTTCTAGCCTCAAGTTTCACACTTGGAAAAACAGAGCAAGAAATTTGGAGGGAATGCCGTGACCTTGGGCTGGGATAGGGCTGCACATGCATATCAAGGACTAGCATGATGGTAAGATCATCAGGTTCTGTAGATTAGATGCCATAAGGAGATGAGCAAAATTAATGCTGGGGAAGTTTCCTTTGAATTTTTACCTACTGCAACAAATGCTTAGCACATTAACTCCTGCTCAGCAAGCTGTGGTGCCATTTCAGGCATGCAGTTTAATTCCTCCTGCTGTTTATGGTAAATAATTTTCCTATACCTGTCAGTCTCACAAATATTTACATATGTCATGGTAAATTTGAGTGATTCCCTTGACAGTCTCATGTGGAGCTGTAACCTAATGTACTACTGTGCGGGGCTGTCTCTGGGGAGACTGCGTTTGTCTGATGAGTCTAAACAGAGTTGCTCAGCTTCTTTGCAGGCTTCACACCCTGAAAACTCACAGCTTCTTGTTCCACTGGGATTGTAAAGATCTTTGTTTCAGTTTGATTTGGAGCCATGCGGCATTCTGTGGGTTAAAGCTAAACTGTGGATTACTCAAAACTGAATACATGCCCAACTGATGGGCAGAAGCATGTGTCTTGCCTTTCCAAAGTTGCCTAGCAGAAAACGTACATGCCAATAATATCTATTCTACCACCATTACTAACTGCTGTTAATTTGATTCTTTAATATATGCATCTCCAAAACATCTTTAACTGCCTTACCCAGAGACTCTGGTGTCACTGGAAGCTAACCATAATGTACTGGTGGGGAAATGAGAAACTCTAAAGTATGTTTTCAACTTCTACTGCAGTCGTGCTGTCTGTGTATAATTGTGTTGAATCAGCTGAGGAATGGGCAGCTGTGGATTGCTAGCTATTACCTGGATATGACTGGAGAAACTGTGTCTTGAATAAGAGCCATTGGTGATCATTAAAAATACCATTAAGCTCTTCACACGTACTACATCCAAAGGTTTGTCCAAATTCTGAGCCAGGAATACCCTGATTATCTCCCAAGGACTAAATAAATTCCCTCAGAAGTTTAAAAAGTCAAGGTATTCATATGTCTTGCACTCGGAGACGGTTTCTAAAGCATGGTGTTTAGGTTCAAGGATTGGGATGGACCTCTGCAAACTCGGGCAGTGAAGTCTGGTCATTTGAAGCTAACATAGCTGAAAATAGCTAGTGTCCCTTGCAACAGCAGCTGCACATTGCGTAGGACTTCACTAGTTGTGAAGCAAGCTGGACATTATACAAAGCCTGTGATGTTAAAGGTAACTGCAGAGAACCAGTGTCATGTACTTCACTGTATTGTGGTTAAAACCAGTAACGCTCAGTTGCCTGCAACTTGTGCCACTTCTCCTGATGACTAATTGAAAACCATTACCTTTGACTCTCTCAGCTCTTGCTTGTTTTTTAATTCTACATACCACTTTTGTGCTTAATTCCTGTATATAAACTTTCAAGTTGTCTAAAGCTGCAATATAATTAGAGGAGCTGTTAACCCTGTGGTTTAAACCCCCTGAATTAATGATGTACACAAAACCACTTCAAAATGTAAAGCAATCTGAATTCAAAGGCATAAATATCTGCAGTCATTGAGGTGAAAAAGTTAACAAGAAGATTTTGGTCGAGGACAGAATAAGCATCTTTCTCTCCAAACAGAGTTAAAGGTTTTCTGGATGGACGTATGTGTGGGGAGAAGTTTGTGTGTATGGGGAGGGGGTGGCCTTTAAATTACGCTTACAGCCTGCAAAGAGTAAATCAAATTTAATGCCACTTCTTTTTGATTGGGAGCTGTTGCTTGCATCTTCTTACACCTGTAAATAAGAACAGACATGTTGTTACTCATAACAGTTTTCATTAGGGAATTCCTAAACATAATCTATGTTGGTGGGTATATAGGTCTTGAGAAAACACAGTGTGTTCTGTCAAATCAAGAACTGTCAGATCTTTGTATTTCCTCCCACACCATTGAAATGGAAAACACAGATTTTACATCCATTTAAAAAGAAAAATTGTTCATAAAATACGTAAGTCATTAAAAAAAGCAGGGGGGCAGGCAAGAGTAACAGTTACTTTTCTTAGTTAAAAATTTTTAAACAATGGAGAGTGTTAATATCTGAATAGTAAGCTCTGTCTGAGTTTGAAATACTTGTAATAAATACAGTATAAGCACTTTTTTTTTTTAAAAAAATAAACCACAACAAACCACCAGGAAAATACTATTTATTAATAATAGAATCAGAACATTCACGTACAGTATCCTAGTCTACATTATTTTGCAGTAATCATTCTTGAGTCTAAGCAGTCTTTTTTTTTTTTCATCTGAAATGCGTGTGTTTTAAGAATCAAGAAAAATCCCTGGCTTTCTGGTATGTTTTGGTGATTTATTGCTCAGTCATTTTCAGATGAAAATGCATGCTTTACTGCTTATCATACATTTGGTAGCAGCATACTATTTTGCTTGACTCCTTAAGTTGTTTTCTAAATTTAGCCCAGTATATGTTAAGGGGGGCTATGTAAATGAGGATTCATCCTAGCACAAGCCACCTGACTTGAACAAGTTTCAGTGGCCTCTAGATGAGATGGACGCTAGCTCTCATTTATTCTTGTGACCAGCTTGAACTTCATGGTTCTGCTGCTCAGGTACATAAGAGCCACATCTGCAAAAGTAGTCACCCAGCAATTTTCATTTTGGCATTTGGGAAGTAATGGTGTCTTTTTTTTTTTTTTTAACCCCAGAATTATTAATATTTAAAAATGAGTGATTATATGTACAAGCTATAGCACTGTTGTAAAAGTAATGCAGGTGTCTGTGCTGTTAAGTTAGAAAAAGACAAAAGTTGGCTGCAGTGAGTCTGGGGAAGTCACACTCTACATGGGCACCCTGAAGTTTAATAAATACGCTTTGAGGATGACTGAAATAGGTACTAACTGTGCGGCAGAGTTGCAATTTTGGAGTAAAAACAAGTATTAGCAAAGAGCCATTAGGCACACAGGAAATGTTTGAGAGATTCTTTTCAGAGAAATCTGGTTCTGAGCCAGGGGTAACATACCACAGAGATGTATCTAGTGCTTTCAGCTGTGCATTTCCCATGCTGGACCTGGGAGGAACATACCACAGAGATGTATCTAGTGCTTTCAGCTGTGCATTTCGCATGCTGGACCTGGGAGGGCAGTTTTGTGAGCATACACTGTCTTCTACTTCTAAGTAGTAGCTTACAGAATTGGAGAGGATGACAGGAAAATAAATTCATGATAATTCTAGTGTTAAGGCGCTTTGCAAAAATTGATGGAAAAGGGTATTCTGGTGTGGTTTTGTGTTGTTGAGTGGTTAGAGTTTTCTTTTTGTTTGAGGTCAAATCAACACAGTCCTGACCTCCAGGTTTGATTGTGCTGTTTCATCTTTCAGAGCAGCTATTCTTAATTTATGGTTTCGCTCATCGGCGCTCTGTTATGCAAGTAGTTGGAGAAATAACCAAAACTCAGACTTGCTCACTTAAAACTTTCAATTTTAGCCAAATTCTCAGTCAGTAGGAAGTATGAACTGAACGGTACCCTGGTGCTTTGTGCCAGGTTTTCCTGACTTAGCCTCCAAGGTCAGATTTGGTCCTTTAGGACTTTGGAATCTCTTGAGAATAGCTGAGAATATGTTACTAGATATTAACATGTTAAGTTGTAGTGAAAATAGTAAGATTAGATGTTAAGAGGAAATACTTAAACCTTGCATTTTCCAAGAAAAATTCTGAAAATTAAAAAGTAAGTTTTTAAGATAGAAAACAGTAGAAAGTAAAGGACACTGTTTCCATGGACAGTCTTAATGAGTATGTCCTAATACTCTTTGCAGAGACTCGTTTATTTATTACACTTTGCCTAGCTCTATAATGCTTTTTGAAATGCTCTTCCCTATCTCTCTCCTTCTCTCCTCTTTCCATGAATGTGTTGAATTTAAATTTTGCAGACTGCAACGAGCTTTCCTTATGTATATAAGCATGCAGGTCACATCGGCCTTTTCACATCGTAGCATGTGGGGAAGGCAGTCGTTAATGAGAATTGTCGAAGTGAGAAAAGAGAATGTTGTTGTGAGCAAATTCCAGGGGCACACTGATTATAAAGGACTTAGCTCCTTTATATGTACTTGCAGGCTGGTAAATGGTGAATACAAGCTTGTAAACTTGCTACACAGGTTATTGTTTTACAGTCAGCCTTTTTGCTGCAGATAAATTGAACAACTTCCCTGTGATGTGTATATTTGTATTGTTCCACCAACGTGTTTGCCTTTCTGCATGTTCAGACTGGTAGCAGGCCCTTGACCGGTGGAGATGATATTAGTTTTTTGTATGTGGGGTAAGTCAGGAGCACCTTGAGAGCACTTGGACTAATGCCTGTTTGAGGCTAGTTTATGCTACCACTGTTCGTGTGAAAGCACCTGAGCTAGAGCTGCATCACAGAAAAGGTTGGGAGTGTTCCAATAAATGCTGAAAATAAATGGAAAATTCAGGTTTGTTTGCCAAGTAGTTCAGTTGACAACCAAAAAAACCCAGCCTTAGATTTTCACTGTGTACTGTGTTTGTCTCTGATCTAGTGGAAGCTTTGGAAGAGTGTGCACAGACTGTAAATCTGGTACCCCTATGAAGATACATGCAGTCATTAACTTTCTCTGGTAGCTATATGCTAACATGATCCATTGGGCTGATTAAGGTTATGAATATTGGTATTGTGTGTTGATAGCATTTTGATACAATTTCTGCTGGCAAGTATTTACATGAAACAAGCAATCTTGGGAGGAGAGTCCTGCATCCACCACTTTACTACAATTTTGCAATGGTGATTTGTGGTTTTACATTGGTTTTTATCAATAGTATGTGCACATCTGCAGAGGTGAGTATTTAAGATTTTTCAGAAAACTTTTTCAACATAGAAGAAAGAAGAAAACTTCTGTTAGAACTCTTTTCATTCCCTTTCATAATAACCACTCCTAATGTTAAGGAAACATTTCTTAGCACTTGAAAAATAAAAAATATGGTTTCTTTTAGGAATGTTTGTTTAGGAATTCTTTCACAATTTTTATTAAAGATTCACATTTCAGATTTTCATCAGAATGTTTCTTTTTAATGGTAATGTGCTTGTTTTGGGCTTTGTTTGGTGCTTTTTTTTTTAAAAAAAAACCAAATAAACCCCCCAAATATCCCAAATATTTTCTTTTCAGTTTTGCACACAAATTGCTCAAATTCAGTGGCAATGGCTGTCATAAGACAGAAAGCTTTTGGCAGCAGTTGCCAAATAAAAGAGTATCCAATGAAAACAAATTTGAGCCTTAGATGTATATAGTTACCAGGATTTCATACTTATATAAAATAAGTCTATTCTTTTAAAACTACTAGTTGATGTGACATGGGGAATCTATGACTACAGTTCCCTCTACCTAGAGGAAATTGTGCTCATATATCACATTGTGTTTCCAGAGGACTTATGTTTTTCCTTGATTTTTATTTATGAACTGATTTGCGTGAAAACAGAATCTTAGTTCCATAGGGATTCATTGGATCCAGATGTTTGTTTTCTCTGTGAAGTCACAATGTCATTTCTGACATCGCATTTGGTTGCGGCAGAATGGTGATGATGACAAAGAAAGGGTTATGACTTTTGCAAGGGATAAGCACCTGAAACTGACAGATTCCAATAAAACAAAGACCTTGCCTGTTGGAAATCTTGCTTTGGAAACAAAAACTATACCAAATGCACTAAAGCTGTTAATTCTGTGACCTCCATCATCTTGTCCTGGCCATGATCTCCCTTTAGAAAAGGTGGTGATGAAGGTCAGTGTTTCATCCAATTCTTTAACAGCCTCATTTTAAAGTAATTTTTCATGATTATTCTTTTCTGCACTCTCTCGGTATATCTAAACAACTGATCTGTCCAACTGTATGCCTGTAGGCACCAGTCTTGACTCTACTCTCTGCATCCTAGCTTTGACTGCAGTGTAGACCAAGATTTTTTTTATTTTTTTTTCTATACTAGTATCCATTTTCTGGCATGTCACAATACTTAATTTTCCTGCTACCCTTCTCAGAAGATTCCTAGCTTAAGTCCTTTGACCTCATTATCCATGTGATCCTGTGTAATAGAAATATATTTGTTCATAGATTCTTTTAAGGCTTTTTTTGTGAGACCTAGTATCTTAGTAAAAAATAAGACTGCAGATTTGTGGGTGATACCAACCTATACACTTTTTTCAATGCTGCAGAATTCCAGAACTATATAAAATGTTTATGCACCCTGGCTTAATTTTTAGCCCCTTAAATTTTTAGCCCCTTAAATGTGCTTGCAGTAGGTGTTAGTCTAGACACAAGCCCATGTTCTGGGACCATGCTAAAGGTTTATAAAGGCGGTCTGTTTTAGTATCATAATGCAGAAGATAAATCTTGGGCTGCATGGTATAATTTGTAATAGTGGATATTTAATCTTTATTGGGTTTAATGATAGCAAATATTCTGTTTTAACAAGTTTAGTGAAATGTCAAATCTAGTTAGTATCATTTATCTATAAAATTTAGATTTTTTGCCTCCAGCTTTGGACTGGCAATTTTACGTGTGTGCATGTCTGCGTATAATATATAGAGATTCATTGTTAGCAGAAAAAGAACAGAGATTAAGGCTTCAAAATATAAAAAAAGAAATCTCACTCCACGGAAGGCTTGAGGGAATGTTAGAAACAAGGAGTATTTGTCACTTCCAAGCTAAAGCAAAGTGGTTATAAATACATTGTTCACATTAACATCACACTTCCTTCTGGGTAGACTGTGCATAAAGGCTTTAAAATAATTGAAATCAAGAAACTTAAGTTACCAAGAACAGTAGAATTACTGAGCACTGGTAGAGAGGTAGTGTTTAGGGAGTAACTGTGTTTAGCTGATTGTCACTGTAGAAATACAAACAAGGTTCTACCGAAGGAGAGGTCTGGTACGTAATTCAAGCTGTAGATAGATTATATTCTAAAAGCAAGGTGAATAATGAAATGGATGAAAATGTCATCTTAATTGCATGTTTTTGTAAGGGTAACAGCCTAGGAGGATAACTTTTTGTACTTAACCACTTACTGCTTCATAAAAATTTGGATTAATTATGGGAAAAAAAAAGGAAGCAGTATAAATGGGATTTAATATTTGAAGAGAAGGACTGGTATACTGGCAATGCTGGAAAAGCGGGTAGCTCCTGAAAGGCTGGGCAGTGACTCACTGGTGGTGACTCACCTATTTTTACTTGGTATTGTTTTCCACCCAAAAAGAACTATGAGGTTTAGCCAGAACAGCCTTTGCTTTTTCACTTTGGGAGAAGGTGAGATTATGACATCTGTGGAGCATGACAGCTCTGAAGCACTTTAAAGCATATAGCACGTGTCCTAAAACACGTATCTGTTAAGGGAAGCAAAATGCAAACCAGGTGGGGCAAAGCCTGGCTTCCACAAGCATACTAGTACATTATTCTGTACTGCCAACCGCTAAACTTGGACAAAAGCATCTTGGTAGGCATTGTCTACACTGTTCTTACATGATGTGTCTTGTGCTGAGAAATAGGAGTTAGGAAGTGATTGTATGGACGTTCAGCTACTGTTGTCTCCTCTCTGTTTCAGTTTGTCTGTCTCTAAGAGGACAGGAGAGACATTCTCTGTGAGAATGGAAATAGCCACAAGTAGGAATGGGGAGGTGGCGGGGGGAAGAGCTTGCCCCTTTACACCCAGATAACTAGCACATCATATTTTTCAGGGACAATAATGTATGAGAAAGCTTATAACATGCCTTAAAGATAGCTTTACGGTGCTGAATTAACTAAAAAATAAATCTGTAAAAGGAGCTAAAATATCACCCATGGTGCAGAAATGTGGAAAACAAAGGTGTGTGTTTTAGGAAAAATATAGGTATCATTTGAAACTCAGTTTCTATAGCGGTGTAACTGCTGCTTTGGGCTGCATGCATCCTACTCCAAACTACAGCATCCATTTGGCTCCCATCCAGTTGAGCCAATCAATCCAATCCAATTGAACCAAACAATTTCAGGGCATCTTCAACCTTTCACAACTTACAACACAAAAGTAAGTCTGACTCTTTTAATCCTGAATCAGGTCCAAAATGATTAACATTTATTACATAGCCACTTAATGGCTAGTGGTTATCCAGTGAAAGGAGATTTATATCTCCTTACAACAGCTTAATGTGTACTTATGCTCCCCCGGGGTCCCTTGTCCAGCTGAATGGCCAAAATGAACATGGTCAGTACGCTTTTACAGCAAACTATAGACCCAATGGCTACTTGCACATTTTTATCTGATATATCTTGTCAAGGATAATGCCAATGCCAAACTGAACTGTAGCAGCAAATCTCATGCAGGGTCCTGCCTGCAAGAAACTCTGCTTTCAGAGACTGTCCTGATCTGTCAGAACTGGTAGTTTTGCTGTGCAGAGGATTGTGTGACACTGTTAGCACTTGAGTACAAAATGAAGCATATCTCTGTCAAAAGAAAAAAAAATTGACTTAGAGGGATTACTGAGCAGTACACTCGCTGCTCTCATTTAGAGCTAGGAAATGTTTAGCATGGTGCATGTGACCTTCGGGTATCCTTGTGTGAAACAGAGATTCAGAGGCACTGAGTGTTTGACCTAAAGAACGTTATTGGCATTGAGTGTACAGTTTGTGTAACTTTATTTTATGCTATGTATAATTTTACTATGTTCTTGAGTGTAAGTACAGACAACCCTACTGAGGTAATAGCTAAACATCACTGCTATTACACATCATAGCATGGCAAATAATACTGTTAAAATGAGCATACTTAAAGAAATCAGCTGGAGCCAACATTTTCTTAAAGGCGCCTATTCTGAAAGTCCACAATATTTGCTTATTTTTACACTCCTTATGATGAGGGAATAATCCCTATTTATGATAGAAATGTTCTCTGGTCAAAGCCTTTAACTTCGTAAGTGTATAGCCACTCTATAAAAGATACAGAAAAAAAACCCTAATAGTAAAATATGTTTGACAAAAAGAGTTGACCCCTGTTTTGTTTATCGCCCAGAAGCCAGGTAAGTAATCTGCTACTTAATGTGGACAAGCAATTACGTGCACTTAATTCTTTCTGTTGCCTTTGGCTTGTGCTTTGAGAGTAGGAAAGGGTGAATCTAATTCTTCCACAGTCTATGTAAAGGAGCTGTGTATCATGGGGAATGATTTTTAATTTGTTCCCTTGCCCTGATTCACCTGTCTCAGCAGACAAGGTGATTGCTCTTGTGTTTAGATTGTTATCCAGAAATGCTTATCTGGTCCCTGCATGTACTCCTGCATGAAGTTGCATAGTAAAAAGTCTTAAGGCTTGCAGAAGTAATTTGTTAAATCAGATCTTGTGTGTAGGCAAGCTTCCTTTTGTAAGATCATTTGAATTCCAGGCCTTTTTAATTAGTGCAGTCTAATCAGCAGTTCTCCAAGAGCTTCCTGGCTCCCTTTGATTTGTTTCTCTGGTGTCCCACAAAGACAAGTGCCTTGAATTTTGCAGCAGTCAGGGAGAGCTGTAGCAGTTTTACCTGAGACTTTGTTCTGGGAAGTAAACAGGCTCCCAAAAGCATCTACTCCTGTGCTGCCTGTAGCAGATCTATTTTGATGTGAAGCATAAATGACATAAAGTTGTATTAAAAAAGACAGTAGCTGTCCTGATATCAAATGTAAGTAAATGTGTCGAGCCTCAGTGCTCAGAAAGAAAATAGAGTGTACTTTCTGCCCATAATCAGCGTGTTTCCAGGGGACTAGCAAATGTTTTATGATATTCACAACCATTGCACCATCAGGAGCAGTCCAGCATTTCAGCTTAATTGAGCCACTGCTATGACATAGCCAAGCTTTTCAAGTGGTAAAATTGTAATTATAGAGAGTGGTTCTCTGGCACTTTCTATTGGATAGCTGCTTTCAAAATATTAAGCCTTCCAAATAAATCTGTGAGGAAGATTTTCTTGTGGAAACTTCAGATGCATGGTCCCAGTGCCAAGCTCCTGGCTCCTTAGGAGAGAGAACAGCACGCGTGGTGTCTTGAAAGGGGGCATCCTAATGCCCTTTCCTTGCTGTCTACTGTAGGGCCACCTCTTCCCTTCAAGGCAGGGGTGGGTTGTGCGCCAGGAGCTCAGAGACAGGGTGGTACCCGTGCTATTTCAAGCAGAAGCCCTGTGATTGCTGTAGCCCACAGGGCAAAGTAGAAAAAACCACGTGCTCACTTTTCTGCCCTATAATAGGGCCGTGAGCAGCCAGTTGTGGAGTGTGTCATTTTTCTGATATTTCTCAATGCTAATAACGCACATATAAGAAGAAAGTCTTAACAATTGAGATAGAATAGTACAGAGCTGGCAGCAATGTTGAAGCTGCAGTTAATTATAGATTTGTAGCAGTTCCTACAAAAGGTGTATTCAACCAAAGGTCACAATTTAAAGCTATCAGGAGTTGATTCTGCAGAATCTGTACCTCACATGTAGTTTTTTGGGAGAGGCAGAGTGGCTCAAGTGCCTGTTTGCATCAGATAATATAGAACGAAAATTAAAATGAAAGGTCTACCATCCCCTTTTGCAGCACTGAGCCTAAAGAGCTGCGTTTAGGTAGCATGCAGGTTGGAAGACTGTAGAGGTAAAATAATGAAAATGGGAGAAAGGAGCAGCATGTCCTTTTGTTTTATCTGTGCATGTTGGAGAACAAAACCATTGCACAAGTCTTGATTTCCAGGGGTGCTGTGGAAACCATGTGAAACAAAACTCATTTTACCCAAGTTCCTCAGAGCATAGATACTATGAAGGCATATATTTAAAGCAGCTGCCTGCTTCTTTTCTCCCACATTGCAGAAACCACTTTTTTCTGTGTGTTTTTTTTTTTTTTTAAATATTCTTCTGTTTGCTGTTTTGGTTTGGATTTTTATGTTTTTGGTGTTTGGGTTTTTTTTGTTGGTTGTTCCCCCCTCCTCCGCTTTGTCTTTGTCTTCAGCAGTTGTGTGCTATGATTATGATGTTCTGTTTCTGTGAAAAGCTCTGGGACATCACCTGATGTGCACTACTCATGGTGCTGTATCAATGCAAATCATTGTTGGCTTTCTTTGCCTTTCATACTAGACAGTCTGGCATTATAATTGCTTGGTTCTAATATTTCCTGTCCCAAGGCTATCAATTTGATTTCAATTTCTCCACCTGTTGGGTTGGCTCAGGTATCCCACAGGGTTTTGTCCTAGGCATCTACTGCTTAATTTATTATGCTCCCAGCTCTGGAACATAAGCACCCTGAAGCATTTTTACCAACAGGATTATACTGCAGGGTTGTTTTTTGTTTTCCAGAGATTTTGGCAGGAATGTAGTTGAGTTTTCTTCTTTATCTTCTCCGTGTAAGCCATGTTGTGAAGCTAGTTGCTATTGTAGTGCATAAACCTAAATTCTCTGACCAGTTTTCTGGTTAATAGTGTGATGTGTCTGTCCACTGACACGGTGCATGCTGAGCAAATGGAGAGGATGGGGAAGAGCACCTGAAGAAAAAGGTCTTTGCAGGTGATCGTTTTCACATAATTCATCTGCCTTTCCTGTGGTTAACCTTGAAAATTACTTTGTAAGATCATGGAAAGAGGCCAAATTTTTCTTTCTGCAGCATGAATTTCAAGAGGCAGAACTTAGCCCAGGGGGAGGCACTGGAAAATAAGCTGGGATAGCAATGGCTAAAAAGAGTAGTAGAAAAAATGGTCCCCTTAGCCAAAGCTTGTGACCTGTTGCTGTACTTAGAGACTGGAATAAAAAGAGTAGCAAAAGTGGCTTTGAATCACTTCTGTGCTAGGCATTTGAGGCTTTTTTGGAAGGTCTCTGTAAAATAGTGTCCTGAAGGCTGTTGTAATGGGTTATTGGCTGGAAAAGGCCTATCAACTAGAAATATATAAAATAGTGAGGCGTGAAAACCACACACCTTTCTCTCTACGATATCCTGTGTGCTGGCTGAGGCATGTTTACATTCTATAGGATGTAAGATGTGCCTTGCATGAGGGTAGTCTTCAGGTAGCATTTGCTGGGAGAGCAGCAGAAGTGGTTGCTATTACCACTTGAACAATTTAAAACATCAAGATCGGGGTCCCAAAACATTCTTCTAAGCTCTGGGTATGTACTTGATGGCTCATATTGGCCATCCAAGGAGAAAGGTTGCTCCTTAGGTGTTTAATGACTGGACATAGGTGCGAACTGAAGAGAGGCTGTAAGGCAGCATGGATTAAGCCTTTAACCACCTTGCTGTGAGTACAGATAAGCGCAGCAGAGAGCTATCCTCCATGGGCAGGAGGATGTATCTAGCGTACAGTATCCTTTTTGGTCTCTTCAGGTAAGATTCATGTATAAGCAGGAAAATCTGTGTTTATATGAAAAGCAGGGAGGAAAAAAAATACCCCCCCTCTTTTCAGAATCTGCTCCGTGGTCTCTTGATAAGAACATTAAGAAAATACCTTCTATGTAAGGCAAATCTGTCACCTTGGTGACAGTGACCACTGCTAAATTGTGCTCTGTATGACCTACAATTTTTCATTCTTCCTACTTTGATATATTAACACTAAAATATTGAATGCTTTGTCTTATCTACCTTCCCTTTCTTTCTACCAGGCAAAGAAAATAAAAATAGCCTGAGCAGTGGGCTTTTTGGTTTTGCTGTGGTTTAGTCAATTTAGTTTTTGATTTGTGTGATCCAAAAATGTTTGGGGCAGGAGGTCTTAAGTAAGAGAGGGAATGAAAGCAAACCTTAAATCTCTTAGTAAAATGCTTGTTCTGCTCTTTTTGCTGGGAGGGGAAGATAAACAGCAGAGCCATTACAACTTGGCCTGAGTCCAATCCCTTAGTTACATCTATGCCTTTAACTCTGCCTGAGAAAGTCATTTTAAAGAAATACAGTTATTACATGCATTAGCCCTTGCATCCTGGGAGGTACATCTGTACTCTTCAATCTTTCTGGATTACCTCAAATGTTTCCTGAAGGCTTTTAAATCCAGTGAAGACCAACCTGAAAGAATTCTTTCTGCCATCCTTTTCTTTTTTTGGCTTCACAGTCAGAAAAAATCTGCAAGTGGCTCACAAGCTATGTTTTTAAAAAACAGGAAACAGCAAGAACACTGCAGACGGGATTTGACAGAAGCAGAGGTTCCCCCTAGAATGAAGTGTGATTAACTTCTCAGATTCTGTTCCCAAAATGTTTTCTGAGAAAACAGGCCATCTCCTCAGCTGCTCAAAATTATTGTGGCTTCCCTGATTTCAGTGAATATGTACCAGTTTACTGCTGCTGAAAATGTGACCCAACAGGGTAAGTATGCACAGCCTTCAAAATAAATATGCTCTAAATCATACACTCGATTCTGATAAAACTTTTATTAGTCTTTCACTGATGAAACTCAATGGTGCTGTTCCCAGTTTATATGAATGTGAACTGAAACAGAACCAAGTCCAGCTTTACTGACTGTTTGGATTCTGTCTTTGGGCATAGGTCTGAAATATGATCAGAGACGATTGCCCACTGTTCAGTGTTCTGAGCTTAAAAATAATCTGAAGCTGAACTCTTTTGTTATAATGCATTTCTCGGTAAATGCTTCTCGGTTTGCTTGGAGTCATAACAAGATTACAATTACATTCTGTAAAATGATTAATCCAAAGGACAGTTGTTAGCTAATGCTTCTGGTTCTACTAATGCCACTTGTAATGTCTATGAAACTGTTCCATGTTGCATCCCCTGCTATTGGTAGCACTGCGCGTTTGACTTCTGGATCTGGGCCACGATGAATTTGCCATCTGTATAGCCTCTGTGGCTTGGCTCCTCTTTTTGATGCTCTTCTCCAGGAAGAAGCAAATAATGAGCAGGCCTGGTGATGGTCAATTGAGCCTATGGAGAAAGTGGTTAGGACACTGGGTTCCCCACCATGGCTTACAGATTGCTACCCTAACAGTGCCAAGATCAATCTCTGAATGGCTCATCTGTTGTTGAAAGCAGATGGTTTGCCTCAACTAGTGGAGAAACATGAATTAAAATACAGTCCTTAGTGCGTTATAAATGGAAAGAATGAGAAGATTCATAAAAATTGCTTATTGTGTTAAATACTATGTTTGCTTTTTCTGTGTGAGTTTTCCCATGCTAAAACTAGCTGTAAGGGACTTGAACTTCCCTGCAGCATAACCACTTTCCAAGAGTTAATTCCCGAGTCTTCTTTTGCTTAGCAGTAAATATTCATTGTAGTAAACTAAATTCATGTGTCACAGATGTTACTTTCTTTTGGATGCTTACCTTCAAACCAATATTGACTATTCTATGAGAAAGATTCTGTGGCAGAATTTCCAGGCATTGACGTGTATCCTGCAGTTGCTGGATCCTCAGGGGAGAACTGAAGTGTGTTTATATGTGAAAACTGCCAGAGCACCAGAATCCTAGTAGCTGCAGATTGACTCATCTGTATGGAATACATAGTGATAAAAATTGAAAGCAACAAAAGAATGATCAGATTTGCTTTTAAATTAGCATCGGGGAATTCACACACAATGTTAACTTTTAGGAGCTTTACAGGCAACTTTTCTCACAGTGTCAGCATGAAGCTTTCCCCCTTTTGGTTTAGCTTACATGCAAGGCAAAAAAAAAAAAATCCCTGTTTTTTGCTTTCTTATAAATTGTACAATCCCGAGGTCAATAATGGTATCATGTATCAGTAGTCACTTGCCATGCCACCTAGAGCTTAAGGGCATATGTTTTAATGTGATCTGTCAGCCCCTTCTTAACAGATTTAGTATGTACTTGTAATATATTAGTAGTTTCAGTTTTAGATTTAGCTTTCAACCCAAATAACTGTGGGAAATTGATTGCCAGCTCAGTGGTTTCAGAATGGAACCAGATTGCTGGGCATGAGTTACAGCCACAAAAATCACAGCAAGACCCTGGATGGGGCATGATAAATGGGAGATGTTTTGTGCATGGACGTATTTGCTTTCATTAGGATAGTCTAAAGAATAGTCTGAATTTTCAGACCAGAGAAAAGCTCAGCTGGGTAGCTAGATTTCTACTCATTTGCAGTGCTGCACCATGAGAGACCGTCACTGTTTGCTTCTCTTTTGTGCTGAGAGGCAAAAAGCTCAGCATACCTTAGAGCTCAAGGCATAGTTATTCATTGTGCTATGAAGTCAGTATCAAAACTCCATTGACTTTACAGAGGCCAGGATACTTCTTACCACGCTCGCTCTAATACTTTCTCAAATTGTGAAGGACAGATCTTTGCCAGTGCCCTTGGCGTGTCTGCTCATGTTCTGTTGTAAAAGGATGGGTTATTTAATGATTTCTATCATGGGGTCTTAGTTAAAAGGAAGAACTTACTCTTCTGGGCTAAATAGTGCTGGAACTTAGTAATAAAATCATCCCTTAAGTGATAAATAACAAGTACTATTTCACCTGCAACTCAAACTAGTATGTGAGTTCTCTATTACAAATACTGAAGGATAATGATTACACATCCATATAACTAACATTAATCAATCATATCTGAATGGCACTGACTTACTGAAACAGAATTATCAAATTTCTAAGTAGCTCATTCATTAATTTGCTCTGATATATTCCAGTTTCTCTTAGGAATGACTTTTTTTTTTTTTTTAGTTCTGACAAATCCCATTTGCTCTCTAAATCAAAACTTAGGTATTCAGTAATAGCACAGAAACTGAAATGTTCCAGCATACAGCAGACGTGTTGTTATATCTGCAGTAATTATTTGACACGACCAGAACAAAGTCATTGTAAAATAACGTTGTCGGATCTCTCTCCCAAAATTGTCTCACAATTGCAATCACTTCACAGACTGTAAATAGATTCAGAATATCTCACCCTTTCTAGTGGGAACTGATGTCACCCTGCATAGAGTTGGGTTTTGTGCAGTAGATGTCTGTCTTAACTTACTATTTTTAAATGTTCTCTGACTATTAAAGCTGTATTCATGTCCTTTTCCAGTCTTTGTTATTTGCTATTCATATCCAGTTTTCTACCCCTTCATTTTCTGAGTGTCTGAATTTATTTTGCTACACAAAGGAACTGTTACAAATAAGCATCCTACATTAATTCTTTGTGTGGAACTCAAAATTATTTAAAAGGTATTTGCAGTAATACTTTTAGATTGTCTTGATAGAACTTATTTTTTTCAACTTTGGGGGTTTAGTTTCAAAAGTAGAAGCTTTGGAGTGGGTTACCAGAATAAGTAACACTTTTGGTGGTAAAGTGTCCGTGTCCTTTTAGCTGGCTTCCTTACTGAAATGTAGAGTCCTTGAGCTGTTGACTAGTGTAGTTGTTAACATACTGTTATAAGAAAATAGGTGTTGGTTTGTTTTGTTTTGTTTTTTTTTTTTGGGGGGGACACCTTTCTTGTTTACCTGTTATGCAAAACACAGTTATAAATACAAATATAATTTCATCCTGCCTACAGTCATCCCACGGGAATGTAATGCTGCAGCAGATCTAAGAAAACCTACCAGAATTATGTATTTAAAACTTCTTATTTAGGTCAGGTTATCAACTGAACTAATAATGACCCAGCCCTGTTTGTTTACCTTTTACTAGCTTATTCTTGGAATATTTGCTGTGTTCAGGTGGAACAGGGCACAAAGTCTATGAAAGTGTATAAAAATATCAGTAATTTCTCCTTGTAGTAGAAGGAAAAATTGCACTCCTACAGCACTTCAAACAATAAAAATGCATGTGTTTGTCCCTTCTTTGCTGGACAATATTTATTCACCCCTTTATTCAACCTAGGTAGGCACATCTCCTGGTAAAAGGATTGCTTTCTAATGGCTGTTACTGTTCCCACTGGCTGAAAAAAACCCTTTTATTTTTGTTTCATGGCATTAAAAAAGCTTGCATTTTTATGAATCAATACAAAAGTCTAAACCTATCCAAAGTAAAACAGTAAAAATGAAATTAATGTCATTTGTTGCTCACTTATGCAAGTATGTGTTTTATTCATTTAGCCTTTTTAACAATTTCAGTCCTTCACAGAAGCACTTTGAACTGAGCTCTGGACTTACCAAATAATGACATGGAAGCTGCAAAAACTAAAGCTTCTGCCTGCAAAATGGCATTGCATTAGTTTGCTTTATTTATTGTAGGTTAGTTCAAGTCAATTTTTGAGTCTTAAGCTGTAGAGGAGGAGCTCAACAGTTTTGTTCTCTGACCAAGCAAAACTAGAGCAAGATGTTTGGTCACAGTAGTCTGACAAAACCCCTTGTCTCTCTATGGGGTTGAAGTCAGTGGAAGTTCCTCCACTAAGAATATTAGTCTTTGGATCACACCTTTGGGTGTCTCTTGTGTCTGCAAAGTAGCATGCAAAACACCAGTGTAGGCATCTCTTAAAACTCAGGATTTCTTACTGTTTTTTAAGATAGCAAGTCCACCTGTTTTTAAAAGAAAGTTATTTTTGAGGAAGCTAGTTAAACTGTAAGAAGAGATTATTTTTTTTTCAGAGGCAAAATGATTGTATTACAGAGAAGGAAATAAAGATGTTAGAGATGGTTCCATTTTGCTGAAATTCAAAGGCTCCTGGCTAAGTTTACAAAGAGGAACATTCCCACATGAAAGAGATGCTTGTGCCAAAACCATCCACCGTGGTTTGGCTTCAAACTCTGTTTTATCATTTATGCTCTGTTTTCTGCTGCTGCTCTTCCTTTGTACTGCCAGCTCATCCTCTTTCATGGGCTGACTAGAAGGCTCAGAGATCTTGTTAAGAACATACAATCCTGTATAAATTGTCAGCAATAAAATATTATTTGTTTATTTAACCATGAAAAGTCCTGTAATATAACTAGTCCAGCAGTAACACACTTGAGCAATTTTTAAAGACCATTACCCTCTATCAGTTATAATGGCTGGATCTTTCTTGCCTTTCTTTGGCTGTGTCTTTGACAAGTTGGGAACTAAAGCTAAGCAAACACATGTTCTTCATTACAGGTGTTCAAAATTAGTTTGAGTGTTGTGGGGGCTTTTTTGCTGCTCTGACTCTGTTCTAGAAAAACCCTATTCACTTATGACTTTGCTAATGAAACCTAAGTTGCAAATCTGAATCCTGTAGCTAAAACTATTTAAAAAAACCCAAACATTTTAGTGTGCAGTGGACTTTGTTGAAGCATGTCTTATTAGGCTCAGGGTGTGCAAGGTAAGCTAGGTTCTCAAAGGCCATGGCTTCAGTAGGAGTACGTTCCTCCTTCCCCCATGGATGGCTGAGATGCCCCCATGAAGAACAGCAGCAGTGAGGGAATGGCTGGGTGAGCTTCAGAACTCGAACTTGCCAGCAGACGGAGTGTGTGCTGTGGTGTGGCTGGTGGTCTCTCCTCGGCTGGGATGGGGTGGCAGCACAAGCAGGGTTAGGAGACCTGCTCTCCTGGGGAAGCCGCAGGTGCTAACGAGCTCAGGATGGGGCTGTGCTAGGTGGTTCAGCTGGGGCTAGTCCATGTCTTTATGAAGCCCAGTATTGTGCTAAGTTAGCAACCACAGCTTAGAAGTGAGAAATGCTCTTTGAGTGGATTTGCTTTCTAAGTCCCTTCAGTGAGTGACTCAGACTTTGTGTTTTTTAAGAACTCTCTCTAATATCTCATCTGTTTGTGCTTTACCAGAAGCAAAACAACCTTTCAAATCCCAGGTCTCTGCAAGGAAATTGGAGAAAACTGGCTTATCTATAGTGCCATAAGTCATTTGTTCTCCCTCGATCAGGTCTATTCAGCAACTTGTAGTCCTTAACTATCAATTATTTAAGAGCAGATGTACCAAAACGATTCTCTTGTGTCTTAACGTAAGAACCATAAGGCACAATACAATAAAAGATAGTCATAAGACAGTGCAGAGAGTCACAAGATGTAAGAATACAGGTAGTGCGTAAAAGCACAATGGAATTCATAAATCATATTTAGACAAGTTCTCCCAATTCCTCACACAGCCAAACACTGCTAAATGAGATTTTTATATTGGCTTGGGGGACTGAAGTTCGTAGCTTCAAAGAAGGTTGCATGTTCTTCTGTCACTACTGACGTGAATACTCATTAATAATGAATACTGCATGAAGTCCTTGATGGTTGTGGAGTTATTGCTGCTTCCCTTAGAAATAAACATTGATTTCAACCATATTTGGTGTTTTCCTATGATAGGCAGACAAGGCAGAGTCTGAATTTGGAGAGGCTGTATGTTTGTTTGTATTGGAAATAACTCAGGATTACCCCTGGTGTAAACTGAGAGAAGTAGGGATAGAATTGTCAAGGAGTGAACTTGTCCAAAAATATTTGAATCTCTAGAGTGGTAGCCGAGCATTTTGGTGTTCAGGAGAGAAGGGTAGCCCAAAGTATCAATCATTTATTTCTAGTGTAGGCATGCAAGGGAGAAAGAACTTGCAAAACTTCCAAAGTGTGAAGGGATGTCCAAACACTTGAGGTCCATGCAGCAGTAGCCCAGCTGCAGCCTCCCAGTCTGGTGGGGGGAAAGGGGTAAAAATGCCCAGGTAGAGGCCTCTCTGTGCTTTGCTTGGAGGTGGCCTCTGGTCCTGGCAAAGTGGCTGCTCAGAACAGAGGCACGTGCCAGAGCCAGCCCAACCAGTGCCCCTGTCTGGGGCATCATGCTCTGGCCTCAGCCCTGGGGTGCTGCGCAGAGAGCAGCCAGGCAGGGGACCACCTGCGGCACTGCGGGTGGTATGACCTTGCTGTGCAACTGGGGAAGGAAACAGGGCTGCTGAAAGAGAGTCAAAGAAGAAAAAACAAAAAAAACCCCTCAACAACTAAACTCTGTCTCAAAATGGGACAGAGCCTGAATCACAATTTAGACTTGTAATCCCCTGACAGCTATGGCCATAGCTCAATGCAAAGCAGAATGAACTAAAAATATGTTGTAGTGCAGCAGTGCCCTTAGCATCCTTTTGGCTAAAAAACTGTAGCTGTTACTTTGTGATGTGGCAGAAAAGGAAGAGCCTGTGCAGAGGAGATGGAGAAAATGCAGCTTTGCGGAGCTCTGTAATAGAAGGAAGTAGAGGCAAGGCAGTTGCCTCCTTGCAGACATTCTTTCAGTCAACTCAGAACACAAGCAAACAATCACACTAAATGTGTTCCTGAGCTGCTTTTGGAACAGGGAAGGAAGTTGTTGAAGGGCTTTTTGCTTAGAAGGTGTTTCACTGGAAAATGACTGTGGTTCTCCACAAACAGGGAGCTGGTACCCCAGGAGAGAGTGGACCGCATGGCTACAAGGAGTATGCTCTATTGCAAATTTCCTTCTCTTATAGTAGCACTTAGCTCTCTTATTCATTACTGTTCCCAGATGTGGTAAGCTCTGTTTCAGTGAGTTTTATTGGTTCTTGGCTGTGGAATTGCTTTGTTTTCCTCCTTTTATAGTAGTATGTATGTCTCCCGTAAGGAACAAAGAAGTGCAAGAGCTCTTGGCAATCTCTGGCTTTGAAGGCTTTGCAAAGCTCACCTGGGTTTGCATTGCACAATGTGCTCTAAATCTTCACAACTAAGAGATTAAATTCATCAGACATCCTAAAAGAGTCTGCAGAGAAAGAGGAGAATGCCGCAAACATTAGATTGTGTGTGTGTGACACAAGGAGTGGATGATCTGGCCTCAAGAGATCCTTCCATTACACAGACTAAACCTGTGACTTACAATACGCAATGTATGGAGAGTCATGCTGTGTTATCTGTAAGTATTGCTGCAAAAAAATGAAGAGACACCTGCAAGAATTTTAAAAACAAACATAACAGCACAGCCAAGAGCCTTCTGTGTAATTTGTAAGGCATTGTGAGCATGATGTAAGTCTGCCATGTGCATTCATAGTATTTCACCCACCCACTGTTTCATTCATCCTGAGCCAAACCCATAAGCTAAAAGTCAAGTCCTCAGCTGGTGGAAGTGGACAGGGAGGCAAAGCTCTGTTTTGCTGAGGTAGCGACTGGAACTGTGAATCAGGCAGACCTTTCTTTCTGTCATCCCTGGATTCAACGTGTGCCACAAGCCTTGTCCCAGCCAAGCCTGTGTGCGGGCTTCTGGTTAAAGCTGTATTTGCCTTGCATAGGTAGGAACGTGCATACAAGTCCTTCAAATGTGGAACTGTTGAACAGGTTCTTGTTGCCTTGTTTTGTTTTTGTCTTCTGTAGTGTTGTTGTATCTGGGTGGTTACTCATTACCATGGGTAAAGGGCAATGATTCTGCTGACCTGAGTAGGGTAATCCACCCTGCGGTCTAATCTCCCTCATATAATAATGCGGTTTGTAATGATGAAGTGTTTTGCTCAAGGAAACTCAAAAGGAGGAGGAGGCAAATGAAAATCCCAGCTTTAAGATATGATTCCTTAAAAAGCAATGAGTACAGAATGTGCAGTTAAGCTGAAGACGTGATATAGGTATAATGTTGCTTTTTTTTTTTTCATGAAACAAAATTAACTAGCAAGTGTCATCATTTCAAGACTATAAAACAGTGTAACCTATAAAACATTTACTGGGAATCTCTCTCTTCCTTTGGTTATCTTAGTGAAAGGAATAAACATAAAACTGAAATCAGATGCTTTAGGATTTATGAAGTTGATACAATTTTTTTTTCCAGTGACTGTTTTAACAGCCTATTAACATCTTCCCCACAGCAAATATATAACAAAATTGATATTACAGAATTGAGTTGGGATGGGTCCCATGAGTGTACTTAAATATACCGTAAACATCTAGCGCTATTCATCTGTATTATGGACTGTGCATATAAAGTACATATCTATAAATTCTGCTAAAGCAAATTCTTCCAAGTTCTTGCAGAATAAAAATTAAAGGTCTGATTCTGCAAAGGGTTGAGTGCTCCTGCTAAATTCCCAGGTCTCTTGTAAAAGAATGGTTCTTGCTCAGTGCTTTCAGGGCTGCTCACAAAAGACTAATTTTCTCCCATGCAAGTGAAGACAGCCAAAATCAGTTGTCACTGTAGTAAAAGTCTTTTACAGATGATTTGTGTCTTGTTAATTTCTTAAGTGTCAGACATGAGCGCATCTAATTCATTGCAAAAGTGTAAAGGCCATTAAATGTTACTAATAAAGGAATTTGAGGACTGTTCTGCCCAACATTGCTTTACTGTTTATCTGTATCCTGCAAGCCTTGTTATATAATATTAGTGTAGACTTACCATGGCAGATAAGGTTTTAATTATGCATGTTTGTTTCATGTCTTATCCCTCAAAAAGGAAGAGGTAAACTTTAATTAGATAACCCTGAACTTAGAAAACAGTGTCTCTTTTTAAAGCTTGGTGGTAGGGATAGCATGTTAAAAATAATGCAAAGATCTTGTTTGCATCAATGGATGATTCAGCATCTATCACAGCTGGTCTCCTTTACCTTCGCTGTTTATTCTGTTACGTTTTACTGATCTAAAGAGAAAACAAACTGAGAACAGTAAGCTGTTTGGATGCAACATAGCTATTTCTATTCCAAAGTGGCATATTTGAGTGTTTGTAGAAGAGGATTTGTGGAAAGGATTTAGCTTTGGCTTAGCCAATTTTGTGATTTCAAAAGAGTATATTGATTTCTGTACAATTAAGACAGGACTTCTTTTGGACATATATATTATGATGCCTCAGTTCCAGTTTATAATTAAAAATAAACTGCATAACTACAGATTTGTAAATACAGGACAGTTGTGAAGGAAAGCATAAAAACTCCGGATCCATCTCTGAAAAGAAATTCTGAATGGAAATCTTTCCACTAGCCAAACTAATTCTATAATTTTTTTCAACTGTTTTTCTGTAATGCACTGTTTAATCTGAACACAGCCTTCCACTGAATTACTTGCAGTTTGTCTATGATCCATTGAGCATAACGGAGTGAGTTTTGAGACAAGATTAATTTGATTTGACAAAGTAAAGTAGTGATCCAGTTGGCACCAAAGTCTATAAAGTACCCAATGAGGTGATTTTTTTTTTTTTCTGTGCAGAATAAGTGTAACTATTCTTGCCATTTCAAACAGCGAGAGGAAGACACTACTACTTAAATAGAAATTGATTTATTCACTTAGGACAAAGATTGGAGACTAAAAGCTCCATATTCAAGAATAAATTGAGATTTATTCTGGGTTTTGAAGTGAAAACCCATGGTACTTGAAATTTGGTGACTTCAGCGAAGTGGTTATAATGAATACGTGCAAAAGTAGAGTAAGGTATATTGACAGCAATAAAAATGCATCTAGTAGGGAAAGGCAGGAGTACCACCGCTTCAGCTGGTGTCTTTCATCAGTTGTATCCTTTTGCCTGATACAGTGTGGGGTTTTCTCTTAATGTTCAGCCAAATACGAAAAGGTCAAGCAAACCAGAGAAACAAAAGTTTCAACTGCTCGTCATCTCATTCTTTATGATTGTTAAGTAATGCCAGCATAGTGGTGGAGAAACTGGTCTGTCTCGGTGCCAATGAGACTGGAATAGTAGCTCTTTACAGCCCTATGACTCTCCTTAAATTAAGATATGTGGCGTGATCAATGAATAAATAACCAGTGTTGGCAAGTCAAGGGTAGCATTGAGTTACAAGCATTCAAGTACACTTTTGCAAAACTATCAAAAATCTTCATAGGAGATTTTGATAATTTAGTTCATGCAAAAGGCTTATTTTTCAGTGAGGCTTGGATTAAGTACTGTACTTTGGAAAATGAGTACCTTGAAGGACTTCTATGAGACTACTCAGTATGAAAAAATTAGAACCAGCCAGGGCTAGCAAAATACTTAAAATATTTCTCAAGGTATTGATGCCACAAGTTTTTCCTACCTGTCCATTTTTTTAATATGCAAACATTAATGCCATTGCCTAAGATTTATGTTTCAGAGTCTAAAAATACTGTGATATCTCAATATTCACCGTAGCACAAAATATCCAAAATTAAGATAATAAAAATTGAGATAATAGTTCAGATTTGACTGTTGTTAGTGCTTGAGAATGTCAGAGTAAATGAAATTTCAGGTGATAACATTACTTGTTATTGGATTGAATGTCCTCTATTTGAAATATTCAGATGTTTTATTTTGGCAGTCATCATATTCGTACACTATTGCACTCTGGTTACGAGATGCTTAAGTTTCAGACTAGTTTGAGCTCAACCTGGGAAGCAATGGCAGCTGAATGTTGGCAGGAAGGGTGGGTAACCCCATGTGAGGCTGTTCTCAAGAGTTTTCAATCAATTTGGGTGATGCAGAAGCTCTAGAGAGATCTGGTGAAGTTTATATCCACCTCTCCTGCTCTATAGCAAACAGAGTCAGCTTCCAAAGCTCTTGAGTTTGCCCTTCACTGCTTCCAATGGATCATTTCTCAAAAGTGTGAGAGAGATCTTGTTTTATAATATCAACTTGGGCCAAAGTGACATTAATATCACACTTCAACAACTTCCATTGGTCATTTCACATTTCCTTTAAACAATAATATTTTTGTAATTTCAGATTACAAGTTGATAACCAAAAATAGATTGCTCTCAGACAAACTAATCTATTTGCAACATGTACTGCAATCAGTCTACCAAAGACAAGATGAATTGTAGCAGATGGCTTTGAGTGTGGTCCTCATTTCACCCCTGGTTCTGGCTCAGTGGAATTGCAATACAAGGTTGTGTAACTGCTTCAAGGTCACCAAATGAGTTACTCATAAAAGGTAATAAAGGATTTGCTCTTTGCACCCTGGAACATTTATTTAGAGAAACTGATGCTGAACCAGTCCTCGGTGATTTGAGGCTGGAGGGAGGGGCAGAGGGGGATTTAAGCTTCAGGAAGGCAAATGTCCAGAGGGATTATTCCCTCATAACCATCATTTCCGTTACCCCTAATCTCTCACTTTGTCTCTCGAAGCAAAGCCTATGGCAGATCTGAGGGGATTCAAGGTAATGCAGTGGCTTGTCCTTTTCCAAAGACTGTGACATCTCCCAGTTTCTGCTCTTGGGGCTTACGGGACACCTGAGAGAAATTGTTTACTGGCTCACTTTGAAAATACAGAGGGGGCAAAGCTGCTACATCAGCTATAGCTGTATCAGCAACGTAGTGGAGGAAGGATGTAACTAGTGAAAATAACTATTATTTTACTTACATTTGGAGAATAAAGGACCTCAACTGAATTCCATTTTACTGGAAAGAGAAAAAATAAAAGTGGGGTTTTTTTATTTATTTAAGTTTTATGAAATATGCCAGTGTCTCTTGGTGGAAAACAGAACTATCCTCTTCCCATTCAGAAAAGACACCAGTTATTCCCAATTTTCTCAACGCTGATATATTAATTCTTAATTTCCTTTATGCTTTCATTTGCACTGTCTTGCTTCTGATCTTTTCAGGTGCCACCACACCTTTTACTCTGGTGTCAGAGCACAGCATAGTCTTTTAATACATTAATCTTTACAATATTCAGGGATTATCTTTATTTTGCAGATAGGTCCATGAAAACATGCAAACCTAAGAGCTAAATCTTCAAAATAGTCATACACCTGAATAGAAAGATCTGTCAAGTGGAAATTTCAAAGGAGCTTAGGTGCATAACACCTGTCTAGAGCACTGTAATGGCATGTTTATTTGCATATGTTGTTGCCTGTGTATCTTTAATTATTTAGTTTTTATTACTCAAATAAAAGCACTGATGTTAAAATGAGTTAATCAGGGAGCTGCTTTTGAAACTCCTTCTGAGCTTTAAACCTTTCTGCAGTGTTAGTGCCAAGATATCTTGGAAGATTAGGCTTAGATGATTACTTAGTTTGAATAAAGGTGACAATCAATCTTGTTGTAATATGTGGAAGAAATTTAACTGCAACTGACATGCAAATATGCATTGGAAGCTTGATGTATTTTATGTTAAAACTATGGTTCAGATTTTTTTTTTCCTGAGTTCTAAATGGTTTCAGGTGAAAATAGTAGATATGCTAATGGTAAATGGAAAAGCATATTAGTGTTAACAGAAAAGTTTCTGGACTGTGGATTAAGGAGTTATTTATTATCTCTTACAAGCATGGTTGCTTTAGAAGCATGTTGATTGATGAAGCATATTCCAAAGATACTTTATTAAATTCCACTTAAATTCATAGATTTTTCTGCTTTTGCAAAAAATACTTTTAATTATTTCTTACTTTTCAAGATTTACCACTGATTTCATGGGGGTGGGGTGGGGGAGGGGATATCTGTCTTCTGCTTTTAATAAGATTTAATATATTCTTTAAAATTATATCAAGATCTAATGGGCTTAATTTCTTCAAAGTAAATAATAGTGCTTTCCATAAGGAGTTATAAATCCCACAAGCATGTTACTTATTTGCAGAATGACTGTATTGTGAGTCCAAGACAACATTTTTAAACCTTTGGCTTTTTTTTTTTTATCACTAAGAACTATCTCATTTTATTGTGAGTGCATTTTGAGATTGCTGGTTTGAAGTGTCATAATATGCTTCATCCTAATTTCACTTAATAAATTCTGGGAGTTATGTTCTACTTAGATACTTATCACAGTACAACCTGATCTGAGCCTCAGAACAGCACAAAACTTTAGCTTTTATCACCTTTAAGCACGTGCACAAGCTTTATTCTTTTGATATTATTTCTGAAGGAAAAGGTATAAATCTTATGCATAATTTAAAAGTTTTTAGCCAATGTTAAGCTGAGCAGCCTGAACAGTAGAAGCAGATATCTAGTTTGATTATTTTCAATGAAGTTAAAATTAGCTCTAAATGTGACTTTACACATGCCAGTGTAAACAGAGGTGGGCCATAAGATGATGCCCCAAGCTCTCCTAACCAAAAGTTTGTCTGTAGCTGCTACCAGCTCTTTGGGTTGCTTCCCCTGCCCATCTGGTAGAGGTTATCCTTTCCACCATGGTTTGCTGTAGGACAGCAGCAGCTAGTGGGTCCTGCGTGACATGGAGCAGCTTGGACTGGGCATGGAGCAGGACGAATTGCCTGGCTTTGTACAGCTTGTAAATCTCAGCTCAAGTGCGTGCTTTTGCTGCAGGGTCAGTGAGTTGAACATAGACAAAGTGTCCATTGGTCTTGGGGGGGTGATTTTGAGGACAGAGGCTTAAAGGTGATGGTTGCATGATCAAAAGTGGGAACTATATTTGTCTTTGCATATGCAATCAAAGACCAAGTGGAAAGCTTGTGGGTGATTTCTAAGTATATTTGAGCAGCCAGATAAAACTTGTAATCATTTTAAGGGGTGTTGGTAAGTACTGTAAATGTAGCATGTGAGGAGAATTGTAATTCATCTGTCTAAAAAGTCTTGATGATATTTTGCTCATGTAGTGAGATAGGCTTACTTCATTAACCTGCTGTAATCCCTTTGTGCCATTAATTACAATGTCCATCATTTTGTCAGACATCAGATTTTTTCTGAGGAGATAACTGTTCATCATCTTCATGATCTATCAGACAACTTACCCTTTTGAATGACAAAGATTGTTTTATGTGGTTTTTTTTATAAGACTCCAATTACACAAAGAGACTTGGGGCAAAATCCACAATGAATCTAGTCTTTAGAACAACTCTCTCATATTTTGCCAGCTGTCAATCACAACCTGGTATGGATATAAAAGTATGTCCTTACTCTGGCCTTCCCACACTTCATGCCTAGGACTGGGAAGCATGTACCGCTTGCACTAGCAGCCAATGATGCCATGCAGTGATATACGCCTTGAGCAAAGCCTTGGCCCAACTTTAACATCACCAGCTACGCTGATGCCACATGTCTGCTGGTAGAGAGGGCTCGCACTGGAAAGAATCCACGCAAAAGCAAATGTGTTACTGTAGGAAAGCAGGAGCTAGTGGGTTCTCTGTGGCATGGAGCAGCTCGGACTGGGCACGGAGCGGGGTGAATTGCCTGTGTTTGCACAGCTTGTAAATCTCTGCTCAAGTGTGTGCTTTTGCTGTGGTGTCAGTGAGCTGGATATAATAGACAAAGCATCTGTTGGTTTTGGGTGATTTTGAGGACAGAGGCTTAAAGGTGATGGTTGCATGATCAAAAGTGGAAACTATATCCACTATGGTGTCGATAGCAGTGAGGAGTTGGGATTTGCTCTCCAGAACAGGCCAATTGGCCAAAGCTCCAGGTGGTAAAAGCTAATATAGTTAAGCTTGCAAAATCAGAGCTATTCCAGTGTGTGCAAGCTGAGAGCGTGCTCCCGAAAGAGTGCAAATTGGTAAATTGAAGGGAATTATAAAAGATCTTCTCTTCTTCTATCCTTCAGGAAAAAATAGGCTAGAAAAGGACATGAAAATGCACTAGGATATTATAAGTCCAGGATTTTGAATAGTGCATTGGTTTTTTTTTCCTTCCCTCCCCCCCCCGCGAAACTGTACCTTCCCCTCTCCTTTTGGAGCTTAGAAAACAGGCCTGGAATGTATGTAAAAAAAAGACTTGTAACAGCCACTATATTTTCAGTTTTGTTTATGAAGAACTGCAAGACTGAAGACACCTTCTAACATATAAGCCATTTGATTTTATTTATGAATTAAGCTTTTGATCCAGAAACCAAACCATTTTTAAACCACACTTAATGTGACTGAAATATAGAATAGTCATCGCTGTTTGGAATGTGCACCCCTTTATCTGAATAAAGAACAGAATTGAGGACAACACCCCCATGTTTTTATGGTAGTAATTAGCAAAAAATACTTTTTTGTTACCTTATTTATCCAACTGAGTGCTGTGAATGCTTCTAACGTATTTTGCTTTTTAATCTGCATTCAATTAGGCAGAGAACAACATGTAAGCCCACAGTTAAATGTGGAAGAAAGGTGATAAATTATCTTTCTATTTCCACTTTCTCACATACCCTGCAGAATGTGTGAGAGTTTGGAATTTTGCCTCTATAACTGCAGTCAGAAGCAGATTTGAGAGGAGCTTTAATAAACAGCTTTTTTCTTTTCTTTTTTTCTTTTCTGTAGATATTAATTCCTAAAAAAGACATGCCTTTCTGTACTACTTTGTTTCAGATTTATCCAAATCATTACGAAAGTCATTGTAAAGTTGAAAAAATGCATAGCTGCAAGTCCATTTTCACTGAATTAATAAGAAACACTAGCAAGCACTGTCAGGATGGGCAGCGGTGACAAACAATGTGCCTGCCCACACCCTGCTGCTGCATTGGGGGAAGGTGGCTACTGCGGGTCCCCTTTGGAATGCTGAAATGGGACAAAATCAGCTGTACTTAGCAGAAAGCAACACAGAACTCAAGGTAATATGGGTTAAAAAACTTTAGTGCCAATCAGTCATGTTACCCTGACAGTAGCTGCTTGTTGACATCTTTGCTGCAGGACTTCAGTACAACACATGCCAGCTGTGCTCCTTGCACTGGTTCTGCTATCTGCAGGGTAAAGTAAACATGTGTTGTAAATATTTTTTATTTTGTCAGGCAACAGATCCAGGATGGTACCAGCTTTAAAATTAATAACTGAAAACTAGTCCCTGCAACCCCAGGGACTGGATAGCTACCAAAACTTGGAAATAACTTCTGTTCTCTCTGATGCGTGGGAGTAGTTACCATAAGTTTTATTCAGAATCAGTAGAGGGAATCAGGTTTACTCCCAGATTAGACCCATCTTCTAAACATAGAAATGAATCCTTTTAAGTTTGGTCGAAATCTTACCTCTTACCCCAACGTTTTCAACAAAACAGCCTAGAAAATGACATAGAAGCATCTCAGACCTACCTTTTTTTTTATTCACAGTTACTGTACCTTACTTCCAAAGCCCATGGAATTGCAGGGGTTTGTGGCAGAGTTCCTAGCAAGTTGCTACTTTTGTGTGGAGGGTGTTTTTTTTAGGAAGAAACACAAACAAAATCCCACACTTTGTTTTTGTTGCTTTTTGTTTTTCTAGCTAAGCCAGTGAGGAGTTTAACAAGTACAATTAAAAAGTTTTGTCATCTCATGTGTGGCTTGAAGATAGACAGCTAAATTTCTCCTTGCTGAACAGAACTTTTTAATTTAATTTATCTTCTACATGGTTAAAAAAGTACTCCAGCTGTTTAGGCTGAAATACTCCCGCAGAAAGTGAGTCTACAAGTACAAGGATAACAGAGATCAGTAATCTGCAAAATGCATATGCTGGGGTTCTTATCTTCGTTATGGGGAATCGACCAAATAATCAGGTGGAAAAAATAATTTCCTCAAATACTTTTTGAGGAGTGGGGCAGTGCACTCTGAGTATCCATAAAGAAAGGAGACAAGCATTACTCCTGGAGTGAGTCCAAAGTTCTTGAATTGTTTTATTTGCACCCAATATTAAGGCACTTTCCAGTGAAGAGCTCTCAACTCCACTGAAACCTCTGTAATTAATTGCTTCCACCTTTAGCACACAAATGTGAAATTAAAGCACTGGGAAGAAAAGACATTTAGAGGTGTTCTGATTTAATGAAAAAGGCAGGATTCTCAAACAGGCTTCTACTAGCTCCCTGTGCCCCCATTTGTGGGACAAAGGATAGTCAAACACTCAAACTTTCAAATTATTAAATGTTAGGACATAACTGCACCTGACTCTGAACTGGAAATGCCTTCTACTAAGGCAGCCTAACCCTTGCCCAGTGTAGCTGCCCAAATTTCAAGACACCCTGGTTTCAGGCTCTTATTATGTTATGATATTATTGTATATTGTGTCTGTCTCCCTGACATATTACAGCCCAGAAATTTTTCTCTAAATGTATAAATCTAAATATGGTTATTTATTACTCTGCATTTCATAAGGTAATGTCTCAAATCTAGGAGCATTAAAACATATGTGGGCTTTTTTTCCCCCCAGTGCTGAATTGTAGAAAAGGTAAGGAACAGACACTCTTCCCAGCAACAGGAGATAAAATCTAGATCCCAGCAGAAGATGCTGGTACTTAAGAACATGTCTGCGATGGCAAGGAGGGGTCTGTAAAGATACCATGTTAGTTCAGGCAGAGGTTGCCTGGTCACCAAAAGGAGCACGGAGTATGCATTTCTCTGTCCGCTCTTTCCTGCTGAGGAATTGGAATCCAATAAAAAAATATTAATGACAACAATACTTCTGACATGTAATGAGGTATCCATACAAAAGCATAATTCTGTCTTATGTCCGCTCCATTTAACAAAGTTACTGAAGGGGTGTGTTAGGAGCCTTATATTCCCTGAAAATCTGGAAGTGAAAAGGAGCCTCCTCAGATGGTGACTGTGTTCTTCAGATGGCTGTGACCTGTGTTCATGGACACCTGTGAACTGCCGCAGCCCTTCTTGGAGACTTTCTTGATTTTCAGTTACGGCGCTGGCAAACTGGAAACCTATGGCACATCCCTCACTGACTGTGACTCCCCGTGCAGCTGGTAAGGCTGTAGGTCCCACTGGATGCTCTGTGTATTAAGGCAGGCATCACATTTTGCCTGGAATGAAAAAGAAGCTGTGCAACATTTATTAAGGATGATCCTGATCTTTCTTTTGGCCCTAGGCCACGTTACAAGTACTCACTAATAATGCTTTCAGGCTCAGGAATACAGTTTGTAAAACCTTCTGTGAAGCTTGCAAACTGTCATATAGGGTTACTGTACGATCAGCATCATATAAATGTTAGTTATGAAGAAAAATAATCATAATAATGATTGCCAGTATAGTAACAATTAGCCTGTTCCCTGGCTTTCTGAATAGTGGGTACCTACAGGCAACTCATCTTCGATAAGCTAGAGATGGTACAATGACCGAAGCTTTGTATAAGCGACACAACTGATCAATAACGTGAACAGAAGCAATCACTTTCATTGACTTGAGCAGGTAATTTGTGTTCATCTTGCAGTGCAGCTGCATATGAACATGGTGAGCAGCCAGAAGGTAAAAGTGGCAGCACATCAATTGTTGCTGGTGGTTGGGGCCAATTACTGGTATTAAAATAACCTTTTTCAGACTGCAGCAAGATTAGCTGTTGACCCTGTTGGCCTAATACAGTTACTATTATACTTATTATCATCAGTCCCTTTTCCTACCTTCACTGGTTATTATCTGTAATTGAAGGCACCCAGTCTTGTACGTATTATTTCTGCTGCAGTCAGATTCTGTGGATTTGAGAAGTGCCAAAATCTTTCTGTTAACAGAGCTGGAGGATGCTAGTGCACAAAGCAAAGTGGATTCAGTTTGAGATATAGTGGATAAAGGAGGAAGGCCGCTATAAGACTATACTCATTGGATAGCTGCAGTGATTCTAGGAAGTATAAAAACTGGAATAATTGCTATATTATGTGAGGCTAGTTTAATCTTTTTTACTGTATATAATTTTTCTCTGTTAGAAATAATTTTTTTTCTTTCTGGTCTAGGTCTATTGATGCCCATATAACTGTTGAAATACAACACAAAATGTTTGAAAACCTATGGAACCAATGTTAGTCAGTTTCTATCCAAATTTCCAAAGTTCCCATCCAAAGTTTCTGTTATGGGGAAATTGATGCTAATGAGACCCCTCTGTGCCTTCCTGAGGAGGCAAGACTTCACCAGCCTGTGTTCAGAGCCCTGCCTTGCACCTACAGACTTCAAAGTGATGTTCTAGAATGAATTAAGCCTCCTAATAATGCCTATATGTTGGAAGTTTTTACTGTATTATCTATTCATTATTATTCTTAGTTTGCAGGAAACTATACATAGCCTAATTGTCAGAGGTAAACAGCAGACCTGGCAGAGGGTCATAGTACGATTGTCATCACAGTTGCAGGCACAGCCTGAGCAATGCTAATCCTCAAAAAAACCCTGAACTGCCACAGCAGACTGACTCAGTGATATGTTTATTATATAGTTTTGGTGAGGATGAACTATCTCAAATGCTTTTATGTAGAAAACACAAGTGTGTACTCTTACACATGATTGTAAACAACACACTTTATAGTTGAACTGAAGAAGGTGCCTAACTTTTCAAAAAGAATTTCTATAACTATTGCACAGAAACTGTAGGACTATTCGACTTGTAGATTTTGTTGCATGGAAACAGAGCTCATCCCAAGAAACTGCACCTTAAGAGTTGAAAAGCAAATGTGACTGCAACATACATTCTGAAATCCTCTGTGCACATTTCTCTTCCTTCACTGAATTGCAGGTTGTCTTACTGAAGTGGCCTTGCATAGTCTGTAACTAGAAGGCCAAGTGGCAATTGTCAGGCCCTGGATAGGTTTCGTAAATTTATTTTCCTTTGTGCAAAGACATGAAGAAAATAAACCCACAAAGCAAACAAAGTGTTAGAAGTGTGCTTAGCTCTTCTAGCAATACTTGTCATCAGTTCATCTCACAGCCTTTCAGAAAGGAGGTAAGCAATGCAGCTTTCCTTTTGTATAGGTGGAAGATATAGTCTGGCTCTGCAACTGTCTCCCTATTTCCCTAAAAGGATCTATCTGATATACAAAGCAATGAAATTATTGTTGGGTACAACGACAACAATAATAGTCCAAACACCTTCTGGACGTTTAGTTTTTCCCTCTAGAGGGAATGATGCTAACCAGGACTAGAGCATACGTAGTAGAAATAAGAAACCATGAGCCGTAGCAGTGACTGTGAAATGAGCCACCACTGGGAAGTCTGTGAATACAAGTACCAGATATGCTGGGAGCATGAGCAGGGTCTGAAAACTTCCCCAAAGGGAGATCCTGTTGAAACAGCATGACATAATATTGCAGGAGGAATAAATTCACTATGCAAACCACCCAGCTTTAGGGAACAACTAGCTACTGTGTCATTAGGCTTGAATGAAATGTCTAGTTTGCTCTTGGGGAATTGGAAGTGGAATGTCACTGACAGGAAATATGAAATGTGGGATTTTTTTTTTCCCCTGCAAGAATACATTTCTGCAGAGAGATATTTTCACAGCAGGAGTGTAAAAGCCTTTTAGGAAAAAAAAAATCATAACAAACAGTAACTATTTTTTTCTAACTTGCATATAACTCTTGCTGTTTCCTACCTGGTTAAAAAAACAACAAACATTTAGTTGAAAAGGAATTTGTAATTAATTTTACACAGATCAACCATTGTGATTTGTTCAAGAGTCATGCACTTCTACAAAATTTATCTGACTATTATTTCTTTAGCTGGTTTCTCAGAGAAGAAATTGAGGTGTTTGGGCTATATTAATGTTCGTCCACTCTCTGAGTCAGACAGGGGCTGGCATTACAGACTAAGATGTTATGTTTATGTGGACTGTTTGACTGAACAGTTATTGAAGCAAAATAAAGATGATGAACTATTTAGAACAGGTAGATGTGATTAAGAATACAAGGTCAGATTTTATGAAATAACTAGTCAGGCATCATAAAAATGAAAGGGAAGACATAGAGCATAAAATGATTTGAAGGGATAGGATGTTTGAGAGAGGACTGGATGTGTGCTAAGCAGAAACCCAATAAACCCAATTACTCTAGTTATTACCTCCTCCACTACTGCTGCAAAGCTAGTTCAGTTACTCATTAGTCATTCCTTGCGGAATTATAATCTATCATAGCCTCATCTTTTCCTTACTCCTTTGGGAATACAGAAAGGAAAACAAATCTATAAGCTGTCCCCTCCCCATGTCCCCCAAAGACCATTAGAAAAGCTTCCTCATTCTTCAGAAGAGCAATCAATATTAAACATCTTTCACTTTGCCAATGATTGATTCTTCCTCATTTCCTATTACTCAAAAAAAACCAAACAAAAAACCAAGACATTTGGGCTCCATTTCATTTATTTATTTATTTATTAAAGAGATGATAGAGGTATTGGGTACCTGAAAAATTTATGAAAACTTCACAGTTGTTCCTTATACAGTTTGACAGTAATCTTGAAGAATAGGAATGCCCCAAGAATGAAAGCTTCTTTTTTTTAGCTCATCTTCTAAAGCCCATGGACACCCAGGAGTAGATCAAGATGGCAATAGTTTAAACTTCTTAGGTAAATGCTTCTTTTACTGCGTATCACAGAATTTTGAGGTTATTCTACCTGCAGAATTTGCAATTGGAAATTTTATATACTTTTAAAGGTCTTCATAATAAACACTTTTGGTTAAAAATAAGCAAGGAAATGTTTTATTCAGAACTATTTTTAAACCATACTAAAGTATCACTTGATGTAGATTTAAACTGGCAGTCTAAGTGCTGAAATTAGTGGGATTTTCAGATGATCATTATGGTGGTGTGAATGTCTGTGCCACAAACATACACAAAAATAGTCTCTCAATTTCATTAATCTGTTTTTGAAAACCCTATCCACTGGATGGGACAGGAACATAGACCTGAAAAGACCACCTGTGTTTCTGAATGCAGCTCCTGTATAATTTCAGGAGTTTTGCAACAGATGTTTGGTTCAGAATATGTCCAGAGTCAGCAGTCCTCGATGTTGTAGAGCAATTTCAAAACCTTTAGTAAATGCTGAAAAATGCAACCACAATGTGTCATAGGAAGAGGAGATTGCTACACTACCAAAATTCCCTGTAGTGGCAAAAATAACATTCCCATGGAATTCCAAGAAGTAAACTATACCTTGCTATTCAAAAGAAAACTGAGACCTCTGATACCGCTTTTCTGACTTGCAAGGAAATTCTCTTTCCATCTTAAAGTCAAAATAATAAAGATAATGAAGTAGGGTAAGCAGTCTGCTTTTATTGAACTACTTCAGAACTGTATGCTGCCGAGTCCTTAGCAATGTGTTTCCTTCTGTACTGTTATTTCTTCTGACTATAATAAAAGTTAAATCAGAAAGTCTAGAATATTGTGCCAGGGATGTTCAATTAGTTCCACAGTGTGTCCATGTGAGTTAATGTGATTTGAAGAAAGCAGTACTTCAGTGCTCATATAAAATTTGTGTTCAGTTTTGTTAATTCAGACAGATCCTAGCAGATGTCTGATTAGACTAATTTAAAATCAAATGACAGGGAAAAAAGTTTGCATTCATTTAAAATGATTGAACAAAAATGAAAACTCTGTATCTTTTTGTTTGCTCAGTGTAGAGGATTTGTAATAACATAGCTTGGCTTCCCTGTGTCCCCTCTTCTCAATTCACAATAAAGTATGCAGACACCAGGCAGTACTTTTCATTGCAAGGATTGCTTTTAAATAAGCAAACATTCTAAGTTAAACAAACATTTGGTGAGCACAGCACTATAAACAATCAGAGGAAATGAAAATAAGGTGTCAAGTGACACTGTGCTGGTCCTCTACAGGCTTGCATTTTAGTTGCCCTCATGGGCTCTGGTTATTTAATAAAATCAGAAGTCCTAGTTCAGAAATCTTTCCGTGTGCATGGGAGAAAATAAGGAACTGTGTTTCCTGTGCTGGATCAAATGATTGTTCCATTTAATCCTTTTCTGGAAGACACTTATGAATTTGAATTGTTTGTGCATTACTTGCAGTTTTATTCAGCTTTCATGTTGATCAGGCTTGGGTTTGCACAAGTTATGTCATACAGAGGGTATCAAAAGAAGATGTGTTATATGCTTTGAGTGCATCTTCCTGGATTTGCCTGCTTAAAGATGAAAGAAAAGCAAAGACAGTAACATTCAAATCAGGGTAGAAATTCTGGGTAATTTAAAAAAAATATCTGAAACTCCAGGCTTTCTCTTTCTGTCTATATATATATATATATATATATATATATATGAATTTGTACCGGGGGAGAAAAAAAAAAAAAAAAAGAAAGAGCTATTTGGTATTTTCAAAAGTTCCTAAGCAATTTAACGAATTGATTGTATCATTAACTACTAGTTTCAGAAAAATAGCTTGTAGGAGGCTAAGCCTCACTGAAAGTCAAATACTCCTTCCTTGTACTGGGTAATGTGGTGAGGTTAGAAAGGTGCAATTATTCGTGGCAAGGGTCCGGATCACTCATGCAGTACTTCAACAGCAATCGGTGCGAGAAGCATTTGGGCTGGAGAAACTCACTGGCTCATCCATGTGCAGAAATCCTCTGTGTGTGTGTGAGAGGGAGCGTGAAGTGGTTTGGATCTTCTGACAGTGTTCTTGACTGCTCATCTTTAACACTTCAGCTGTCTGAATCCTTTTGTCCCCTGTTAGCCCTGTTAGGTGGTGTACAAAGGTGTTCACCTGCTTGAGCGAGACCTAAGGCTGTTGGTCTTAAAAAATGCATTTACAAGGGGGAGCCAAGGAGACTGCAGCCCCCAGGCTGGAACTGAGCAACATGACGTGGTTTCTGAGGCACAGGGAAGATGGTTCTGGCTTTACACAACCCCTTAGACATGGGTGAATTTTGATCTCCTGAAACTGTGTGACTTTGGATACCTTCATTGTAGAAAGGCAGGTGCCAAGGAAACTAAGGGGAGTCATTACTCCCCGCTACATCTTCAGCTTTTTTGGCACAGGACTGGAAATCTGATTATTCCTAGCCTGTACTTGCAATATTTCCCCCCTCAACATGTCAAAGGATAGGGATTCTCCACAGCTGTGATTCGTGCTACAGCCCTCCTCCACTTTGAGGCAGAGGGAAGGTGCTGCCCCATTGAAATGTTTGGGCCTGTTTGATTCTTTACACTTTTGAAGGAAAGTACCTGGTATTGTTCCAAACACCCGTATTGCAGCTTGAAAGGACTTGTTTTTAATGTGCTATCTGAATGTCAAGAGTGGACTCAGTAACACGCCAATGCCAGTCCATATGCTTTCGATGTACTACAGCTGAGACTTGAAATGTTCCCTCTAAATGGGCCCAAATTCATTGCTGGTAGAGGAAAGGTTGTAAGTGTTTTGCAGAACCTGAGTCTTGCCTCTTTAAAATAGTGTGCACACATCTTTCACTCAATAGCCAAGACTTTTTTTTGATTTTTCTACATTTCTTTCCCATAGTTAACTCTGGAACATTCCTCAAGCAGAATTAAATGATTGCTCTATGATCTCAATATATTACAGAAAATATTAAAGAACTACCTGCAATACCTAAGGCTACAAACATAACGTACGCAATTAAACCTTAGATAATAACTTTTGAAATTTGCCTTTAATATCAAACAGGTTTCAAATTAAAATAGAATTTTATCCAATATAGCATCATTTAATATATTAAAAAGTTCTGTTGCGCATCTGTTACAGTAAAGAAATTTATCTCAGCTCTTATTTTATACTAAGTGTACTAGCGTGCGGTTCTGTGAGAGTTTCTTAGGAAAAGTAGATGTTTTCTTTGATTGCTTCATGGGCTGCTGAAGGGATTAGGGATGAACCAGAGGCTGCAGTTCCTGTGTTAGCAGCTTGCCGTGATGGTGCAGAAGGGGTAATCACACCAAGTGCTCGTGCCTTTGAACTATCCTTTCCATTGTCTCTGGTTTGCTCCTTGTCTTACCCAGAAAAGGGGAAATGACCGATTACAGTGTCCTAATTCTCCAGCTGTGAAGCTCTGGTGGTGTCCAGGGTCATTCTACATCAAGGATGTGAAGAAAAATAGCAGTGTTGCCGTAGGAAGCACAAATCAATTCAAAAGTTGTACTATTCAATATCCACGGCTTTCTCTGGGACTTAGAGAAATGAAGCTTTATTTGCAAATAACTTCCAAGAGATGTGAAAGGTCAGAATTTGTGTTTTAAATTGGTTTCTTTCCTTTTGGTTAATTCTGAGCTGTGGTTCCTGGGGCCAGGCTGGGTCACCTTATTCAGCATGTGAGAGCAGGCTCCTCGTTTCCCGTTGAGAAGTCAGCAGTGCGGCTCTAATGTCATGGGTTTAATAGGGTGAGCATGCTTTCTGTAATAGAGAATAATGGAACAGTTTAAATCTACTAATACATTTGTTACTTTATCAAGCAGAGCATATCATGCTCTGTGTGTGGCAACCAATTAGCCTTGGTTAATTTTAGCATGTAATACAGATGGCATTTTCTTGGAAAGATAGAGTTTATGTGTATCAACTCTGCAAACTTCTCACATTCTCCATCAGGTTTATGGAGCCTGCAGGAAAGGAGCTCATGGACGAGGAACAGCTGGCACAGGCTGAATTCAGGAAAGATGAAAGCAAAGTTGTTCGGAAAGACAAAGTGTTTTAACTAATCAGCCAAAACACTAGTGCTCAGCCTCTGTTCCTCAATTGTTGTGAAGGCTTCTGGATAACTAGATGTCAGGAGGTTAGCTAAATGCGCTTCTTACCTGCTGCTCCGCGCAATGACCTTTACCTCTTCGTTCAGATTGTCATTCTGTCACAACAATCCACAAATTTGTCGTTTTCAGCCTGCATCATCGACACTTGTGTGTTACCAGATTTAATTTGTTCCTGTTTTACTGCTGTACAAGGCTCCATACCTGGGGCACATGCACATGTTTGAGAAGAAGTTTAGCTATTTAATTAGCCTTTTCATAATGCTTTGAAGTAGCTCTATATCACCATTGGTGAGAGATGTAACAGTTTGGAAATCCCTCCTTAAGCACATAGTATCTGAAACAGAATAATAAAATGGACGGGGGAACATAAACAGTGAAATATAGTTGATTGCACCATGCTTTAGGAGGAAACAAGAATGCTGCTCTACTTGGTCCTGAGAGAATCTGCAGTCACGTGTTTAAGGGGTCCATGAGCTGACTCCTGCAAGGCCAGGAATAGGATTTTAAGCTTGAATGGCTAAATGGAAATAGGGGGTAAATGTTCCTCCAGCCTGCTTTCCCCTTGCTCCCCTTTTCTGAAGAAATAAGGCATTGAAGCTGAACTGATCCCCCAGGTCTCCAGCAGATATCAGTTGTTATGCTGTAGGACAACTCGTGCCTATAGAAGACAGATATATGACAGCCATAGTAATTATTTTTAATTTGCATTTCAGTAGTCAGGTTATTACATATATAAAACTTCAATTATAATTTTAAAAGGCTATTTGGATGTATTCCAGTGTGCACTGTAAGAGATGAAATGTCCATTGGCCCAAACCTGTTAATGCTGCAGAGTGGCTGGTTGCTGCAGGCTCTGCTTTCTCTTGAGAACCAGCAGTAGACAAATTTTGGTATCACTGGTATTTTGGTATCAGATGTTGGTATCCTAGATGGTTTACAGAAGGACAAAATGCCACTATCAAAAGAAGGAAGAGAGGCAGGGAAAGATTTATGCTTCTCTGAAGCAGAGTGCTTACTAGCAAGTTAAGTACAGGAGATGACTTTCTGATGTGGCCTCAGGAGACATAAAGTAGTTTTCCTTTTATTTATTCAACGTAATTTGTTACCATGTGGTCTGTTTTTGATATTATAAATACCTATAGGTACATTTTACCTGGGATTAGTTCGTAATTTGAGATAATTGGACAACAGTAAGACCTTCTTCTCAAGGCTTAGTGAATCTATATGCAGGTATCAATGTTTTCCAGCACATCCTCCAATCTATCTGATGGACAAGAGAGTGTGGAAAACTTGCCTATTTGCTAGTGTTGGAAGAAAGACACCGGGTGCAGGGAGGTAGAAATGCCTTCCAGTGACCATTGTGGCATTGAACACTGATATTCAGTAAAATAATGGGGTTTGTAATTGAAATACATTTATCATAGGAGTAACATCATAAGTTTTATATCTTTTTTTTTATACCCTAAGGTCTAAAAAAAAAAAAAAAAAGAAAAGGGTGGCAGTACCTCAGTATACATACTAACATGTGTTTCTCAGCATTTGTAAAGTCTATACTGCTGTTAAATCAAAAGAAAACTGCCTTGTGAGTATTCCCATGTTGTTGCAAATGCCACCCTGAAGAAGTATCTCATAGAATAAACATTAGGTAATTTAATACAATTAAGGTTTTTATTAAGATATTTTTAGGCAAGGCAAGAATAGAGATTGATGTTAAAGGTTAAGAGATTTGAATTTACAACATTTTGATTTAAACTAAAGACTGGGAAGAAGCTGTAAGCAGTAGACTTTCCATTCCCCCCCAGCATAAAAATGTACAAGTAATGCATGAAGTATCAAAAGGAGGAGGAGAAGATGGAAAATAGACTGTGAAGATCATTGCTCTGTTTTGCTCTTAAGGCATAGAAATTGCTGTAGACAAGACATATGAACCCAGCTCTCCTCCTTACCAACACAAGAGCACAATCCTGTGCTTTAAAGCCATCATTGTGTCAAGATCAGTCCCTCTAGTCTCCAACTCCCAGCCCGACTGCATCACTTAGGAGAGCGGAGCTCAGCCCGCTGCCTACAGAGCAAGCCCATTCACACCTGGAGTCTTTCGGTACTTTTTCAGGAAGGAAAACTCCACTAATCATATAATTCTTTCATAATTTCTTTGTTGCCTTGAAGCATACACTTATTTCACTTACCTCCCATCTCTGCTTTGCAATTAGCATCTCCGCAGGGGTAATGTTGCCAGCAGGTGTGTGCTCACCTTGCATCTCTGACAGCTTTTGCCTTAGCAGCCTTCTCACTGCAAAAGCTCCTCAGAGGAATGCATCTCCCTTCCTGCCTTAATTCCGACAATTTGGGGGCGTCAGGGGCTGTCTCAGCTATTCAGAAGAGTGAAGGGAAGAAATGTGTTTCTGTAACATTACACACACTTGATTTCTGTTTTAGTTACTTGCAGTCTGGGTAGAAATAGAAAATCTAGCTTTGCTAGAGATTTCTTTGGTCTTACACTAAATGGTATGGAATATCCAACCGTATCTCATATTATCTAATCATATTTCTGAATTATTTTTATTTAAAATAGAACTGAGGAGCTGTCAAACTACCAGAACTTGGAAAAAAACTACCAATATTAAAACAAATAAATAATCAAAATGGCAATTTCATTTTTGCATTTAATTACCAGGAAGTCCCAAAAGGATTATATCCTGACATGAAATTCATTTTGCTTGTTGACCATTAGAAGTTCATGTAGTTGTTTAGGTCCTTATCATCGCTGAACTATGACTGTTCTTCATAACATCAGGCAGGATTTTTGAGTTGGGATTTTTTTCTCCTGTTATATAGAATATGGTATTTTATTCTTCATTTACAAATAGCCAGAAGCAAAGCTGAGATTGCCAAAAGATTGCACTTAAAATTCAATACCACAATTGTATCTACCACATGCATACCTACCTGACTTAAACTCTTTTAACTGCCAGCACTAATCTTTGAGTTGATCAAGTGATATGTTCATCTGCAAAAAACATGTTAACTTAACCAGACACACATTTGCAAGTTTTCTATTTTAACATATAAACCCCTGCTATTATTACTCAGCCCAAGGTTACAGATTGGTACCTGCCCATGTGGACATTCAGTTTCTAGGTGCAAGTGTTGTTCATTTGTTCAAACAGTACAGGTTTAGGGGATTCTCTTAGTGCATATGATGTCTTCTGAGGATATGTCTTCCCCTCCACTGGCAGCGAAGATGCAAAATAGCTTATCTTTTTGTTGGAAGTAATTATTGGCAGTATTATGGAAGTTGAACATAATTATCCTCTATGGTTATATGATGCTGTTTTGTTGTGAATGAGTGATTTAGGGTTGCTCAAAGAATCACCATCAAAGGTATTAGCAAAAATGGTTTTAATATGATGTTGTAAATGTGCGACTTAACAAAGTCCAATGTCAAGACTCGCTCTCTTACCTACTATGTGGATGAAACATACAAAGGAAAATCAAGTTAGAATCAGGCTAGAATGGTTTACACCGATACCAGAGAAGCAAAAGGGTCAGGGAGACCTTCCCGTTGAGTCACGAGGTTCAGAGGGGACCCCCTTGCTTTCTAGACTCCTGGTGGAGCCTAGGTGCGGCTGGGTCCAGTCTTAGTCTCAGACTTGGACAACGGTTTATGTCTAATGGAAGAAACACAAAAGGTAAGGAAAACCTCCCGTTGAGTCATGAGGTTCAGAGGGGACCCCCTTGCTTTCTAAAACTCCTGGTGGAGCCTAGGTGCGGCTAAGTCCAATCTTAGTCTCAGACTTGGACAACGGTTTATGTCTAATGGAAGGAATGCAAAGGGTAAAAAACACCTCCCGTTGAGTCACGAGGTTCAGAGGGGACCCCCTTGCTTTCTAAACTCCAGGTGGAGCCTAGGTGCGGCTGGGTCCAGTCTTAGTCTCAGACTTGGACAACGGTT